>OW026368.1:87849007-88537196 GCA_932273885.2 Leucozona laternaria | reverse complement strand
CGAATACTTCCGAACGACGACAAGACTTTCGCCTTTCTTAATTTATTTACATATGGAGATAAATGAGAGCACCCACATTGGCGCGATGTGAATTTTCAAACATTGTTCACTCATCGCATATTCGTTCCGAATTTTTCGCGTTGGTTTAGGAAAGCCTTCATAATTTGTTTGTTTTTAGACTAATTGATTGTTCATCTGAGGATGATGAGCAACATATAGTAAGACGTCCAAGAATATTCCGAGTTCATGTTGGAATTGGAATCCGTTCTTCAAATATACTTTTTTTCGTAGCATTTGTTTCTACATATAATGCTTTTTCACTTGCATTTCGAATGTGAGAGGGAAACAACCTATTTCCATATCCAGGGATGTGAGGCAAACCCAATTTTAACTAAAATTTCCCTAAAATTTCCTTTTTTCAGATGGCGAAACTGGAAATATTTAAAGGTCTGATAAAATTTAAGAGGACTTTAGATAAAAAGGATTTTAGTTTATTTTTATGAAATCGGGCATAAAAATTTTAGTTTGGATTTCATTGTTTTTGATCCAATCGCATTTATTTAAGCAGGAAACTTTTTTTTTTAGAAAAATAACTTCAATTACGTCATACTTAATTAAAATCCTATCATTTTTTCGTGGAAAATTAAAAATGTAAAAACAAAAATATTGTGAGATAAATGGGGTATTTTCCCACTGGTTAAAGTGATTTCTTTTAAAAATTCCCCTCATAAGTTACAGAGTTTAAGCGACATCAAATTACGTTTCAATCCCTTTGTTGAAATGTGTTTAATTCGAATCGATTGCACTTGCTCAATGAAACTGTGACAATTTAACAACAAAATCAATTGTATTTCATGAAAATAAACTTATATTTTGTGATCAATGGTTATAAATTTTCTATCTCTGACCAGTTCAGTTCATATTTATTTGCAGTACAATGCTTATTTTATTTAACATTGAGTATAATTTTAGAGATTTAGAACAATATTCTTTACAACTTTAATACGTTAAATTTATAAAAAAAAAATGTAAATGGAAATCATTATAAGAAAAAAAAAAAAACCCCTTACTAAACTTAAAACTACTATTGCATATAAACCCAATTTTTTAAAACATTATTTATTGTAAATTTAGGATTAAATCATTATCTGAAAAAGTACATCTTTCCAAAAAGTTGTCTTGCTACTTACGTACAAAACAAATTTGATATAATTTTGACATTTTGCTCTTTTGTGGAGCCGCGCATTGGAGCAATATTGCGGCAGATTTAACATTAATTTAAGTACTTTGTTTTGACTTATCTGCAGTTTTTTTTAATGTGAGTCCCAGCACAGTCAAACCATACTGGTGCGTGGTGCACTATAAGTAGGAACCGAAGCGGTTGGAAAATGGTCTTTTAAATTAAAATTTTATTATGTATGCTAAGCCAAGACTTTCTAATAATAAATGGATACAAATTTTAAGTTTTTTTATGAATTGAGTTAGATATGTCTTTAGAAAATGAGTTTTTTTTATCAAGTACGATACCAAGATATTTAGAGCTTTCAGTCCATTGGATGTTGGTTGAATTTATTTTAACTGTGATTTGTGACAGGAAACTTTGCTTTCGGCGACGAGTGAGCCACATAGCTTGACATTTTGATATTTTTTCAATTTTTAGTAGTAGTAGCGCAGTATCATCTGCAAACATAGCAACTTTAGTGTCATTTTCAAACCTATTTAGATCGCACAAGAAAAAGTATTGAAGAGGACGGGGTCAAGTACGGAGCCTTGAGGAACCCCAAAACTGATATCGAATATGGTAGACCTCGCAATTCCAGTGGATGGAAAAACTTTTCTATCTTTCATAAAGCTCCATATAGTTTTGAGAAGATTACCTCAGAAATTAAACAAAATTAGCTTGTAGATAAGTCCTTCGTACCACACAGTGTCGAAAGCTTCTTCTGTTTGACTCTTAGGACTTGGTGGCTGGTGACCAGCTCTAAATCAAAATTGTTCAAGAGGACAGATATTAGTTTACTCTATGTTTTGCAAAATAGGAAATTCTTTAACACCTTTTCAAACATTGTACTAACAGTGCTTAATAGGCTTATAAGCCTATAGCTAGATGGATTTTCTTTTGGTTTGCCAGCTTTGTCAATTGGGACTACTTTTGCTACTTTCCATTTTTCAAGAAAATAACAATGATAAAATGAAAAAAAAAACTTTTACCTCAGTGTGACAGATATAAATATGAATATCTATAAACCTGAAAACAAAATTCTCCAACAAAAATAATATCCTTCCAAATTACATCACATTAAATCGAGATATTTTCAAAATTATATTACAATAAAATGAATATCCAAAATAACGAGATTATATACCGTTTGAGTGCGGTTATAAAAGACTGGCGTGTTTATAAAGAATAAATTTGTTTGTATTAAAAAATCTGCTAAACCATAGTAAATATATGAAGTCTATATGCGCGAGGCCATGTCGATATGGCGCCAAGGTGGCCTATTTGAAGCAATTTCATTGCCGCAGCACCATCTCCAAAACATACACTGATACACACACAACAAAAGCAAAACAAAAAATACACAACAAAATAAAGGAATATTGTTTGTTTGTATCTATGGATGTTAATAAAGTAGAAACAGTTTAATCTACTCGGACTTAATTTGCCATAATATCAACGGTTGAATAATTCCCAAGAAACTTGTGTGAAAAAATCACAAACAAAGATATTATAATCTTCTCACACTCATCCATATATTTAGATACATACATCGATAATTTTACATGAATATCTTTCGTTTGGATTTTATTCTGTTAAATGAAAATTATGAATAATATATTGTTTATGAACCAATTAATCTGTGATGAGTGTCTTGTTTATTATCATTATTTTACTTTTTATTGATACATCCAAGGATATGTGTGGATGTTATTGGTATTGAACAATAAGTTTACTTCAAAAATGTTGCAGAATATGAAATTGGGTAATTACCTATTGGTGAAATGTTCTTAAGGAATTATTTGCAGGAATAAAATCAATCGTGATTTGTTTAAAAATTTTAGTAAACACAGAGCTCTGTGATGTTTGTGGAGTTTCTTTCCGCTTATGATTTCAAATTTCAATTGAAGACCATTGACACTCCGTTTATCATATTAAAGCTCAAAGATAAATGTATCTGACATTTTGTAATTTTTTTGAAAATTACAGATGCGGGCTTTTCAGAGACATATCATGGCCGTACTAAAAATCTCTAGAAAGATAGTTTTTTTTAAATGTTTTCTAAATAAATTTTCTGAAATTTTTCGGGGTTTTCTGCGCGATTTCTAAATAGTTTTTATGTTTTAGAGTAATAAATACTGCGAGTAGCTCACGAAGCTAGAACTATAAGAAATAGACACAGCATCACCTTTAAAAATACAAAAAAATAGGCACGAGCTGGCTTTAATGACTAACAACTGTTTGTAACCACACATTGAAGGTGCATGATGTATACATATTTAACGAGAAAATATTAAATGAGTCAAAAGTACCAACTAAAAAATTAATTTTTCTATAAAACAATTTTTTTTTTAAATATACAGCCCAATTCTAAAGAATGAAAATTCCCCGGGAATTTGTTCGCTTTTCCCTATTCCCGTATTCTAAACAAAAAATTCCCGGGAATTTCTCTCGTTGAATTCGGAATAAGAGTAGGTACTACTACTCCCGAGAGAACACGTCTCCCCGGGAGTTATTTTCGCGGGGAATGTTTAGAATTGGGCTGATAATAGCTGTGTTTTATTGGTAATTTATAGCTAGCGCAATAATCAAGTACCGATAAAACGCTTGGGCTATGTTAATAAAACGCTTTAGTTCACATCCATTTTGTCTCCACCAAACTAAAAATATCATAGATCACATCCATTTTGTGAGTAAAAAACAACATTAAGGTTCAAGTCATCATCATCTTCATCTTCAAAGTTCTAACTATGTAATCTGTGATTTTTTAAGAGGTTTAGAACTTTTTTTAAAAAAAAAACACAAAAAATTCGAAAAAATGAATGAAATATTTATTTGAATCGATAGTTTGAACCTTGCAATTTAATGTTTAAAGATAATTTCATGCAAATGTTGACCGCGGCTGCGTCTCAGGTAGCCCATCCGCTGAGTCCAATTTTGGCATACTCTTTCACACATATCGGCCGGTATCTCACGAATGAATGCATGGATGTTGGCTTCCAGTGCGTCAATCGAAGCGGGCTTGTCCCTATAGACATTAGCCTTGACATACCACCACAAAAAATAATCTAATGGTGTCAAATCGCACGATCTAGGCGGCCAATTGACCGGCCCGAAACGTGAAATTAACTGTTCACCAAACTCGCCTCGCAATTGCGCCATTGTTTCGCGTGCTGTGTGGCATGTGGCACCGTCTTGTTGAAACCACATATCATGCAAGTCAAGAACTTCCATTTCGGGCAAAAAAAAGTTTGTTATCATCGCTCGGTAGCGTTCACCATTGACAGTAACGCTGCGATTCGCATCATCTTTGAAGAAATAGGCCCAATAATGCCGCCGGCCCATAAACCGCACCAAACAGTGGCTTTTTCGGGATGCATTGGTAGCTGTTGCAATGCTTCTGGCTGATCTTCACTCCAAATGCGGCAATTTTGCTTATTTACGTACCCATTCAACCAAAAATGAGCCTCATCGCTGAACACAATTTTTCGATAAAAAAGCGGATCCTCGGCCAGCTTTCCAAGAGCCCATTCACCAAAAATTCGGCGTTGTGGTAGGTCGGCTGGCTTTAGTTCTTGCACCAGCTGTATCTTAAAAGGCTTTACGCCCAAATCCTTCCGCAAAATTTTCCACGTAGTGCTGTAACAAAGGCCTAACTGCTGGGAACGGCGCCGAATCGACATTTCGCGGTCTTCTGTCACACTAGCTGATACGGCCGCAATATTTTCTTCACTTCGCACAGTACGTAAACGTGTTGGTGGTTTAATGTCCAACAAAGTAAATTTGGTGCGAAATTTGGTCACAATCTTCCGAATAGACTGCTCAGAAGGTCGAGAATGCCGATCATAAAATGGAAGCAGCGCGCGATGAACATTTCGAACCGAGCACGAATTTTGATAGTAAAATTCAATAATTTGCAAGCGTTGTTCATTTGTAAGACGATCCATGGTTAAATTGCAAACCAAACTGAAGCTGTTTGACAGTGACACAAGGTACTAAACACACGTCAGCTGTCAAAACCAGTGTTGCCAAAACCAAACCAGCTAAAAAATCACAAAAATAACCACTTTTATATCCACTCTTTTACTGGCTAATTTATCGACACTCTTTGTGTTTGTTTTTGTTTGCCAAGGGAAATTGAACTGCTCTGGCTATAAAATTACCAATAAAACACGGCTAAAATTGCTTAAACTATTAAAAAGCACCAGATTGCAAAATAACAACAAAATCGTTTCAACCATCAAATAGATATACTTGAATAACTTGAATAATAAGGCCATTTTCTCAAATAACGTAGTGACACGGAGTGTATTTCATTTGGAATAAGTACATCAGAATTGTCATTATCTCATGGATAAAACCTCAACAGAATAAGCTCATTGATAGCAACTGGTATGAGGCAAAACCAAGTGATGCGGATATGGGATAATGATGCTTTTTATGCAACAAACCCGGCATTATCCTTCCAAAGTAAACGCAATGTCTGTACATAACACAACACACTGCTGATGAATAAACCAAGAATCCGCGATTAATTTTGGACTAGAACATTTAAAAGTCAACAGAAAGCATAATATCCTGCCTGGATGAGATTTAAAAGCCTCTCTTTGTAGAAGGGAAGCTAGAAGATTATTAAGACAAATAATATATTTTTCAATATTATTTTTTTTTTTTTTTTCATGAAGGACCCTTGACTCATTGTACTTTATGAATACAGAGGGCAGGAACTGGAAAGACATAAATCAACTAATGTGCATACATGTATATCCATTTTGAGGTGAGGGTGGGTAAAGTAGTATAAGCTGAAAGCTGCAAATATTATCTGCGTTAGATTAGATGAGGAAAGATTTTTAAAAATCGGGCTTCGCTGTTTTTTTTGTGATAACACACTCAATGCATATCATATACAATTTAGTTATATTTCATTAAATTTAAAAAGTAGTCGAACCTTTCTCTTTGTGTAATATAAGAACAATGTGCCCTAGGTGAAATTAATTTTGACATTTTATAGGTTTTGTGTTATTTTGATGCTTTTAATGAGTTATTGCATCGGTAAATATGATCCAAACTCACAGTTTTATTTTTTTTTTTTAAGAATTAAATCCATTAAAAGTGTACTTAGTGACTTTTTGTAATTAACCGACGATTTGTAATTATGAAGAAAGTGTATAAAAGTAATAGAATAAATTTAATTTAAAAACAACGCATTTTAACTTTTTCCATTAGACAGAAATGAATAATCTTCTTGTAGACATTGGCCCAAAATTTTAGTCGATTAAGTACGATGTAATTGTTTATTTTTGAAAAAAAAAAATTGAAAGAATACATAAATTAAGTTTAATGCTAATAAATAGAAACAGAAATGAAAACAAATTTTAAGTTTTAATTATCTAAGCACATAATATTTTTACTTGAGAATTTAGGTAGGTGCCTACTAAATATATGGCAAGTTATGAATTCGTCCAAAAAATCGAACTCGAGATCTTGATCAAACTTGACATTACGATGATAGCGAAGACGAAAAAAGTGGGTCTCGCAAGAACCGTTTTTTGGACATTCAACCCACCCGTTTTTTTTTTTCTCTTTTTTGTAAAAACCAAAACTAACGTTAACTGTCATACAAAATTTCTTGGCCAAAAAGGAAAAACTTATTTTTCTCAAAATCAGCGCTACAGAATTTTTGATGTGTAAACATCTATGCTGGCGGTAGAGTGAAAAAAAAACGTGAAATTTCGTGTGCAACGTTACGTCGTGCAACGTTACGGGTTGCAACGTTACGATCTGCATACTAGGATGGATGCGTTCAGTGAAAAAAATCTTAAGATCCCCTTGAAGCAAAAACAAGTCCGTTTTGGATCCGCGCACGTTGATGTTTACACATATTAACCGCGAGTCCCGGCACTCACACAATTTTTTTTTTTTTAAGAACTCAATAAATTTAAATAGTTATAAGTTGCCGTTTAATAAAAAAATGGTTCCGAAAAACGGATATTAATGTTAACTCCCACAGAACCATTTTTTTGATTTTCACTTTTCTCGAAAACGGTTCAACTGGTTGTGATGATTTTTTTATGAAAAATTATTGACA
Organism: Leucozona laternaria; assembly: GCA_932273885.2. Classification (NCBI taxonomy): domain Eukaryota; kingdom Metazoa; phylum Arthropoda; class Insecta; order Diptera; family Syrphidae; genus Leucozona; species Leucozona laternaria. The sequence continues at coordinate 88,529,889 of OW026368.1, read as the reverse complement.
CATTCTAAATAATATTATATACCAAAATTTTCAAAACAATACTTGTTGAATTTTTAAAAAAAGTTTAAAATTCCTTTTTTTTGAAAACTCAATATTTCAAAAACAACTCTGTTCATTTTTATTAAACTTGGTAAAAGCCAGTTTTTTAACTTTATCTAGAAGATTTTTAACAAAAATTATTCTAATACCCAAAAATAATGGTGTCTCCCATACAAACGTTTAAAAACCGTTAAGAAAAATATATAAAACGGCTCCTACGATATTGATAAAATTTTTTTGGTGTGTTAAAATTAGTACGATCTACCATTTCAAATTTTTAAATTTTATATTTTACGTATATGTATTAACAGTAAGAATGGTTTCCTTGATTTTAAACTATCTCAATATTTGATCAACTAGATTTCTTGTAACAAATATAAATTAAAGGCCGTACCAAAATTGTCTAAAAAATTATTTTTGGATTTATAAATAAAATTCAAAATTATTTTTTGAAAATTCGATATTTCGAAAACGGGTAGCAGATTTTTTAGTGAAGTTCAATTTTTAACTCAACATTAATAAATACTTAAAATTGGCGTACCTACCAATTTTTTTTTTTTCTCAAAAATGTTAACGAAATTTTATATATAAAAAATTAATTATTTTTAAAACCTCTGCTACAATTTTCAAAATTTTTTCTCATAAATTAAGATTTATATAAGAAATCAGATGGTGTACTTTGCGTTGGGTTAAAACAGATTCAAAGTATTTTAATCAATTTCTTTCTAATTTTGTTGATTTAAAACAATTTACCAGTTTAAATAATATAATTTCCTTTTATGCATATTGCATATGTGCAACACGAGGTTATATTGTTAATTTTTGTATACTCACATAGTACCACCTGCAACTAAACTAAGTTTTTTTCAAATGGATAAAATATAGACTCCCATTAATTAGCTAATTTAGTTCAGACTATAGAACCATAATGTGATCGCACATAAGAGCAAGTTCGTGCGACCCAGTCGTGCTTATATTTTTTTTTTTTGCTTTCAATGTTAACAGTCTTTGGGAAAATTCCAGTTTTTGTTGACAATTCTTGGGGGTTGTCAAGAAAATTTGGTTCAACCCTGGATAAAGTTCAACGAACGGATCTACTTACTCCAAATGTCACTTTGACATATAACAGGCATGTTCAGCTGGAATTTATTCAGAAAATAGGTTTAATTTTTATGATACAAGTTAAAATTTTAAAAAATATTTAATAACTAAGAAAATTTTAGTAAATAGCTTTAACTTTAGAAAATTGTTAAATAGTATCATATGTATATGTATATGGTAATACCTTTACATCAGACGGTTTAAAATGTTGCGCTATTTTAAACAAAAAAGTTTCACACAAGTAGAAAATATAATTAAAACAATTAAATTCTCTTCAAAGATTTTGCTTACATTTTTGGAAACTACTCAAAGACTTAAGTTAAACTTCAGGCCTGAATAATGTTGAAAGTGATTGAAATAGTAATAAAATAGCGTTCTCAGCGAAAAATTCAAATAACCGCGAAAAAGGATTTTAACATTTTTTTTGAAAAAAATTGTCTTGCTTTTTGGTTATTCCCGCATATCTCTTTAATGGCTTTACCAGTTTTTCCCACAGGTATAGTCATAAGAAGTAAAATTATTGTTTAACAAAAAAAAAAATCAACTAAACATAATGAAAATTAGCCAAACTAAAATTTCGTCAAAGCTGAATTTTGGGGTTAAGAGCTTTATTTTTTCTTTTTGAGCATATCATAAAAATTACTCCCAAAATAATACTTAACGCCCAAAAGTAAAAAAACACAAAATAGAAATAGAACCCAAAAAAAATTGCTTTTTCATACCGTTCAACGGTTAAAGTTATAAAGGAGAAAAATCGCCAAATGGTGATTGTTTTTTTTTTTTTAATTTTGGGGGATATTTCCATAGTTTTGGGTGTTATTTCCAATTCTTATTTTAAATGAATTTGGTTAATATGTACATATCGTTCAAAACGTTTTTATGTATATTGCAAGAAACGGTAAAAAATTGGAAATTTAATTTTTTTATGAAAGTAGAAAGAAGAAAAGTATTGTAGAGTTCGGTTCAGTTGTTAAAGAAATGGAAGACATATTATGTAGCTATAGCTTTCGAGGTTGTGAGTGGCGCTTCACACTGCGGGAAAGTCTGTCATTTTTAGCTAGGGGGCTATTTTTTGGGTAGTTACTTCATTGGGGATTTATTTCCCGGAGCCGTTGAAATCGAATAAAATACTCAAAAATATTGGCTTTATTTGGGCGTTGTTTCCATTTGCCTAACATCATTGTTTTGGGTGATAATTCCTACTTTGGGTATTATGTTACTTTCAAATTTGTCTACTCTTCATTTCCTGCTTTAAAAACAAACCCAAATCAGGAAATACTACCAAAAATGACGAAACAAATTACAACAACAATTGTTTCAGATTATGTTGGGCGTTATTGCCTAATGCCTACAAAAATGTATCCTATTTATGATTTTCTGAGATGGAATTGACAAATATTAGTCTGTGATGCATCGCCTATATACGTCCGTACGTCCCACTGTAATTTGAGCTAGATCCTAAATGGGTGGGATGTAGGTATACACTGTATTTGTATGTGATTGCCTAGCGCATCTAGAACGGGTAGCTGCTATACAACAATTTTTTTTTTAATTTCTCGAAAACGGCTTTAAATGTTTTGATTAAATCTTGTACCTGCAATGATCAAAGTGATTGTAAGAAAACTGGGTTTCAGGTTTTTGGCATAACATAACAGAAATAGGCCATTAATGTTTTTTGAGTACCTAAATGGCCTTATTTTAGTATTCTTATTTCTTCTGCACATATATCATATCTTATTTCACGTGTATCTTTTCAGTGGTTAAATCGATTTAGTTCTGATTTTCCAATCTAATGCTTCTAAATAGTATAAACAATACTCCATTTAAAAAGTTTGAAAAAAAAAACTTCAAACAAGAAAACATTTTTGAAGTACATTTAGACTTTTATAACATATTCTCGTTAAAGATATAGTTATCAAATTATTAGGTGTTTTTTTTTTGTACTCACTTGTTTTCTTTAAATTAAAGTGAACAAAAAAACGCCATCACTGGTTATTCGAAATCTTTCCAAATTATCAATTTAGCATCAGGTCCCCTTGGGTCCCCTTCTGCTGGCTGCAAGAAAGACGTCACAAATTACGAAGCGGCGCGGCGTGAACAACCATAGAGAGCGTATCTCACTAAACGTCCCTTCTCTTTTTTTGATTTATTTTTGTACAGCTCCAAACGAATGATCAAACTTTTATTTACAAATAATAATTTAACACACTGTACTCTTTCTGTTTTTAACAGTGTTGACTGTATGATAGCCCTTTGCGGAGTCCTTTTTTGTTTATGTTTATTCTCAGCGTCATAATATTTGCTCTGATTTGGTTTTCCTTAAATAGAATTAGGTACATATGCATAAACTATATGAGTAGGTATTATTGGATACGTTTTTCTTGTAACTTATAGTAACATTCATTCTTTTTAAAGATGGGGCGCAAGAGGAGAATTGAAAAGTGTGAAATAACGATGAGAGCTCTCTTTGTAATATGCCGCTGCCGCTAATGCAATAACGCGTGCCGCGCGCTGGCCGTCCGATCGACGCTGGGGAATGTCGATGGCGTGAAGTGTCTGGTGCACTGCATCTACATCTACCTGTGAATATATTAAAAACACTCTTCAACCAGGCTTTACTTTTCCTATAAGATTTTTGTTTCCTTGATTTCGAATCCAACCAGAATCAGAATTTTTCCATCACGTTAGGGTTTCGAGATATTCTAATCTAAATCGAATAGCAAAATTGCGTTTTTTTCGCTTTGGTTTAGTCATTGGTGACTCTAATTACACAAATGTAATGCCTTTAGTTCAAGATAATCTATGTGTAATTTAAAATTTCCAGCTTTCTAGGTACGTTTAATAAAGGGTGTTTTTTTAGACGTGTGGTTTTTAATCTGGCAATACTTTTTTTCGGAGTTGGTCTTTTTGACAGCTGTCACTTGATTTATTCTCAGTTTGGTTTGCCATTTTATAATTCATAGACTTACTTCTGAACAACGTTTGCACATCGTGCAAATTTATTACCAAATGTCCAATATTCGGTCAACATAATCGCAAAATCGCATAAATTCGACCAACCATGGATCGGTTTCGCACCACGTTTACTCTATATAATGGATAATCCTTAGAGACGCCGTACAGTGCGCACAGAAGACGCTATTACTGCTGTGGAGCAGAGTATCGAAGAATACCCGAATGAGCCCATACGCCATCGCGCGCAATAATTGGAGCAGTCGAAAATTGGGCCTATCGGCTGGAATTTATTCGAGCCAGCCGCGGTGGCCACTTGCCCGAAATCATTTTCAAAACACAATGGCAATCTCTTGTCTTTATATGCGTTTTATTTCTTCTTGAAAACCACACGTCTACAAAAACACCCTTTATAAGTAGAAAATTCAAATATAACAAAATATGGCTGCAATGGGCGTTGTAGCGAGCAGGAAAAATAAGAAGGTTATAAGCAGCTGGCGACTATGGACCTGTTGCAATTTGGGCACTTCAATTAGTTTTACAGATGTAGTCAATTTTCCTTAATATCTAAAATTGTAAGAAATTATTTTTTTAACAACTTTTTGTTACCATCTTTCTTCAAAATTTTGAATGTTTAAAAGTTATAAGAGTGTTCTAAAATGAAATGGCCCTTAGTTGAACCAGTTTTTCTATCTTACGACCTAACCATTAATTTGAATTTATAAATAGTCATATAGGGCTTTACTAATAATCAAATTTAGTGTTGAGATTAAAAGAAAATCTCCAGATTTAAGAAAATCCGCATACCAATAACGACTTTAATCTCCAGTTTAGTCGTTAGCAATATGTCAAAATTTAATACACGGAAATCCATTTTTTATGGTACCAAAATTTGTATTTAATACTTAATTCTACTCCCATGTTATCAGGTCGATTTCAATAGCATTTGACGACTTTTACGACGACTTATCGCCATTGCGTGAATACCCTTAGAGCCATCAGTTGGTTCACAATAGGTCAAGTTTTTGATACAACTTTCAGAAATCCTGGTTAAATGGTGTAAATCAACCGAAATCAGCTGATTGGCTTAATCCATGATTAACAACTCAAGCTATGGATTTTTTGATACGAGTTGAAATAATCATGGATTACAGAAGACACACTTTGAAAAAACTGGCCCTTACTGTTTAACAATAGAAAACCTAAACAAAAAAAAAAAACAATTAAATACTCACACAAAATATGCCAGTTTATTTTAAATTATTTTAAGTTTAAGATTTTCTTCGAATGAAAAATATTAAAATAAAGTATAAGAAATATGTTTCCTTGTTAAAAAATATGGGGTTATAAATTTAAAAAAAGTTGCTCCAACACTTAAATCAATTGGCGTACTATTAGTACCTACTATAATACTTTCTGTAAAAAAAGAATACGGCAAAACTTAACTTTGACGGTATAGAGCAAATTATGACAGTTCCTGCTTTGTTGTTTTTTTTTATTTATGTTCTGTCTGTGTTGCAGAAAATAAAGTTATAAAAAAAAAACTTAACAAACAAAACATAAATCAACAATTTCATCATCCGGGATTCACGCAAGGGACCAGATGGCGGTGGCGGAGGAAGTGGAGACAACCCGGAGAAATGCAACCAAACCGAGCATTACACTCATGCATGCCCCGAGGAGTCGTTGTAATGGAATTGATCACATTTCCAAGTCCTGGACCCAAACAAACTTGGCCACTGGGCCCGCAACTGGTCCCGAACAGATGAACGATAGCCGTAGCTCGTCCAACTTCATTTCATCGTGTTACAAGTGCAACAGAGCCAGTCACATTTCCAAGTAACAAAGACTTGCTTTAGCTGTGGCAAGAACGGGCATCTGAGGTGTGATTGTGACGACAAGGGAGGACGCAACTAAGCAGAGCGATGGACTTACGATGTTTCTTTCGGTCTTTGGTGGCTGGCAAGAGCGTTTTTACCCCGAGAAGTAAAACTTAGCCTTCTTTATAAAATATTGTACCTACTTGTTTTACCTACCCCCCGAATATTTCAAAACAAAATACAAGAACATCTGACTACAAAATTAAAATATCGCTGTGATTGTTTTTTTAATTTTAATTTAAAATTACTGGACCTGCTGATAAAAAAAATATATAAAACCAACTTGGGTTTCAATTGTTCCTTCAGCAAACGACTTAATTAATAATTAGTTAGTTGCCTCCGGTTGGAACTTTGACATTTGTAGTAGATTTTGTAATAGATTCAAGAAAAGTCTGTAGACCAGGGCTACCTTTCCAGATTTTGAGAAAGAGCCAATAAAAAGAGTATTTTAAGAAAAAAATATGCACGACTGGGTCGCACGAACTTGCTCTTATGCGCGATCACATTGTGGTTCCATAGTCTGAAATAAATAAGCTATAGGAGTATATATTTTATCCATTTGCCAAATCTTAGTTTAGTTTCAGGTGGTAAATATTATGTGAGTATACAAAAATTAACAATATAGCCTAGTGTTGCACATATGCAATATGCATAAAAGGAAATTATACTATTTAAACTAGTAAATTGTTTTAAATCAACAAAATTAGAAAGAAATTGATTAAAATACTTTGAATCCGTTTTAACCCAACGCGATGTACACCATCTGATTTCTTATATAAATCTTTATTTATGAGAAAAAAATTTTTAAAATCGTAGGAGCGGTTTTAAAAATAATTAATTTTTTATATATAAAATTTCGTTAACATTTTTGAGAAAAATAACTGGTACGCCAGTTTAAAGCATTTATTAATGCTGCGTTAAAAATTCAACTTCACAAAAAAATCTGCTACCAGTTTTCGAAATATCGAATTTTCAAAAAATAATTTTGATTTTTTTTTTAAAAATCCAAAAATCATTTTTTAGAAAATTTTGATACGCACTTTTATTGATATTTGTTACAAGCTTCTGTATAAAAAATCTAATTTTATTCGGTTGATCATATGTTGAGATAGTCGAAAATCAAAGAAAACGTTCTATGAGAGGTACTGTTAATAAACGTAAAATATAAACTTTAAAAATTTTAAATGGTAGATCGTACTAATTTTAACACAGAAATAAACTTTTATGAAAATCGTAGGAGTCGTTTTTGAGAAGCAAAATATTTTTCTTAACGGTTTTTTAACATTTGTATGGGAGGTACCGTTAGTTTTGGGTATTAGAATATTTGTTGTCAAAAATCTTCTAGATAAAGTTAAAAAACTGTTATTTACCAAGTTTAATAAAAATCGACCATGTCGTTTTTGAAATATTGAGTTTTCAAAAAAAAATATTAAAACTTTTTTTAAAAATCTAAAAAATGTTTTTTTGAAAATTTTGTTACACAATATTATTTAGAATGTGTCAATACTTCTTCATAAAAAAATTGATCAGAATCAGTGTAACCGTTTTCGAGAAAAGCGAAAATCAAAAAAATGGTTCTTTGGGAGGTACCATTAATAACCATTTTTCGGAACCATTTTTTTATTAAACGGCAACTTATAACTATTTAAATTTATTGAGTTCTTAAAAACAAATTCGGTAGCGCTGGATTTGAGAAAAATAAGTTTTTCCTTTTTGGCCAAGAAATTTTGTATGACAGCTACTGTTAATTTTGGTCCTAAAAAAAAAGAGAAAAAAACGGGTGGGGGGAATGTCCAAAAAACGCTAGGTACCAAGTTTAAAGAAAATCGACCCATCCGTTTAGGCTGTAGTCGAACCGACAGACAGACAGACAGACAGACAGACAGACGGACGTTTTTGCGAGACCCACTTTTTTTGACTTCTCTATCATCGTAATGTAAAGTTTGATCAAAATCTCGAGTTCGATTTTTTGTACGAATCCATAACTTCCCATATAGTACCTATATCGCAAGTAAAAAGAGCCACCACTGAAAACGTTCCCAAAAAAAAAAAATATGCAGGACTGGGTCACACGAACTTTTTCAACCCAACGCGTTGTATTATATTAAATAAATGTTAATTTATGAGAAAAAATTTTAAAATCGTAGGAGCTGTTTTAAAAATAATTAATTTTGTATATATGAAATTTTGTTAATATTTTTTAGAAAAAAATAAAATAATTTGTTGCAAAGTTTTGATATACAATATTGTTCAAATTTATAACAAGCTTGTGTATACAAAATTTAGTTTTAATCGATAAGTCAGATAATGAGAAGGTCGAAAATCAAAAAGAAACCGTCCTATAACACATACATACATAGGTACTGTTAATAATAGTTCAATGTAAAATTTAATAATTTTAAATGCTACCCCTTACAAAAAATAACAAAAAATTTATCAAAATCGTAGGAGTCGTTTTTGAGCAAGAAACGATTTTCCTTAACTGTTTTTAAATCATTTGTATGGGAGGTACCGATATTTTTGATTATAAGAATAATTTTTGTCTAAAATCTTCTAGATAATGTTAAAAAATTCTTTTTGCCAAGTTAAATAAAAATCGACCAAGTCGTTTTTGAAATATCGAGTTATCAAAAAAAAATTTCTTTGCAACGTTCAGGAAATATTTAGGCGAAAAACCACAAGGTAAGAAATTGATTTTTTAATCAAAATGAACACGTTCAGATTTCAAAGAAGAAAGAGTTATTGAAGCCCATAAATATTTTTAAATTTGCAACTAACTTCTATCGAATGCATACAAGACCAATAAACTTGATTCCATATATAAATTTGGGCCAGCAAAGTTCCTTTTTAAATAAACTAATGACTTACATATAACAATATATTTCCTTCTATGTTTTATTCAAACAAACAACATGCTATTCCCACGCACTTGTCATGAAAAAATTGATTTTCTTTATTGACTTAATTAAGCTTTAGGCAATGTTTGGCATGGTTCAATACAATTTTCTTATGTTCCTAATTGAATTAGATGGACGAAGGGTTTTTTTTTTTTTTAATCATCCACCCCTGTTCTTTTAAATATCAACAAACAAAACAGCATGAAGTATCTACATATTAGGAAGCCAATTTGTGTATCAAATTATGTAACTAAGTTCGGCCTCTTCAAACCTATACAAAACCCATCTAATGATATTTCTTAAATTCAATAATATTTTAATTAATAGAAACGAAATTGACTTCTCCAAATCTGAATAGTAAAATGTAAACGTCTATTAAAAGAGGGTCCATCGTCAGCCAGAACAGAGCAGAGCAAGCCAAAGCCACCCACACATTTCATCAATTATTCCATCGAATTGGTTAACTAACGAGAATTTGAAGTGAACCGATGAAACTTTAGATACAGATATCGAATTTATCTACCATGAAGAGCAGAACGGAACAGACCAGAGCACAGCATCATCAGATCATGATTTTGATGATGGTTGATGATGGGCAACGACCAAATAGTAAAAGATATATAGAATCGGGTCTAATCAAAACAAATACAACAACTATACTGTATAGGTTAGGTATAGAGAGAGACTGAGTTTCGACTGTCCGCGCGTTGTCTGATGTCGTTGTCTGATGTGGATGTCCAAACGAAGATATCAAATTTCAAATTTCCACTTAGGCAAACGCAATAAGCTATGAAAAGCGCACCACCATTAGCAGTTAAGCACATTAAGAGCTTTGTATTCGAAATGGAACATTAAACATTTATAGGATTTGCAGGACGACAACTTTTATGAGTGCGGCTTTTAAGCATAAACGATGCACACATTATAGTAGGTATAGGTAAGGGTGTACTTACACCTTGTAATATTATTCCATCTTCATATATACCTTTGTGAACAGTGCGCATATACATAGTTAATGGTCTGAATACTGAACATCATTTTTATGTCAGTTTAATCTCTTTCTATATATGCTGCTTCTGTATAACATCCTTAATATTCGTAGTTGTGCACCTAATAGGCGAAAGGACCTATTTTACGTGTAAAACTCTGCATGTTGATCAGTTTGCGTATATAGATACACATACCTCTATGTGAAAAATAATTTAAGTTACAGGTATATAGAAATTAGTTTGAATTCACTTTTTAGCCTTTTTAGATCCTAGTACACTCAGAAAAAAATCGCGACCGAAAATTAAATTTATTATGGTTTTTGCTGCTGTACAGGACCATGGTCCTGCCAGTACTCACATATGGATCCGAGACTTGGGTGCTTAGCAAAAGGCACTCCGACCTCTTAGCCGCGTTCGAGAGAAAAGTCTTAAGGAGAATTGTTGGCCCCATATGTGAGGAAGGACGATTCCGGAGACGGTACAATCATGAATTGTACGCAATCTACCTTGAAGCAGATATCGTGACAAAAATTAAGCTCGGTAGACTCCGGTGGGCAGGGCACCTAGCTCGCATGAGCGAAGAGGAACCTGCTCGGAAAGTTCTATGTGGTACATTCTATGGTAGACGACAGCGTGGTAGACCATGCTTGCGCTGGAGAGATGGCGTAGACCAGGACGCCCGGAGCCTTGGGGTGCGCAACTGGATGGAGGCGGCTCGAGACCGGGATGGGTGGAGAGACTTGTTGAAGGAGGCCAGGACCGGACCCCGGTTGTCGAGCCGACGATGATGATGATGGTTTTTTGAAAACAACATTATTAATACTTTTAAAGAAGCTTATTCCATTGGAAGTTTTAAAACAAAAACAATGTAATTTTTTTTATATTGTTTTCGTTCTTCTTCTTTCTTGAAGATATATTCCTATATTTCCGCTCATATTTCCCAAAATGTTCAACTTGCAATAATTTGCGATGAGCGAAAATGAATTATTTTCTTTAGATTCATTCCCATTTGAAAAAAATCATACTTTTTCTAGATCTGTCAAAAGGTCGAATTTGACAAATTATACCACCAATGGGCAAACATTTTTTTCACTTGCTCTATAGGGTAAAAGTATTGGTTTCATGTAAAAATAAAATTCGAGGTTGTAATCAAAACTAACACTACGATGATCGAGAAGTCCGAAAAGAGAGTTTTGACGTCTCAATGCTCTGTGCGTCTGTACGTCTGATGTGTCTATGTGCATCCACTGTAATTTAAGCTAGAGCCTAAACTGTTGGACCGATTTGCTTCAAATTTGGTAGAGAGCACTTTTATGTGATTCTCTAGAGGGGAAATTCGAAGTTTTGTTTTAGCTCACCTAGAACGGGTAGCTGTCATTTTTTTTTTTTTTGCAATTTGTCTCGAAAACAGATTTAACGATTTCGATTAAACTTTGTACCTGATATAATGACCAAAGTGATTGTAGAAAAACTGCGTTTCAGGTTTTTGGCAAAAAATTCCGATACCGGAAATAGACATACCACGTTGTTTTTTTTGAAAAAAATGGTCCTATTTTTGACCGATTTCGTTATAATTTTGCAATCTGGTGCCTCTTAATTAGAGATGAAACGGATAGCAGTTTAGCCGGATACCGGATATTTGGCCAACCTTGTAGCCGAACCTTGTCAACCGGAACGATGCCGTTTGGTGCATCGCAAAGAACTCCTGGGGTCAAGTTACCGCATTAGTGACTGATCGAGTGAATGCCATCAGTGATCGAATGCTCGAGTAACACCTATGGGGATGATGGCTTCATAACGTGAGCGTAATGCCAAACTCACATAATTCAGTTTCAGTCACGTAGATATTGCTCGATAACTGATGCGGTATTTCGACCCCTGATTTATCACATATGCGGGCCTCGTTAAAAGCTTAATTAGAAACTCGTTTTAACTCCATAAGTCAAGACTCAAACTACTTGATTGCAACTTACCTAACCCGAGATTCAAAACAAACTACTTGGGGGTGCTTGATGCTGAAAGAGTGCACTACGATATTCTATTGGAATATTTAAAAATGTTTTGTGAAGAGTCCTCCAGTAGCAGTTCATCTTCAACACCGGCTAGTAAGTAATGGAGAAAAGACAGAATCAGCAAATGAAAATAATACTAGCCAGGTTCAACGTGAAGAAAGAACCACTATAGCATGTGAGCTTGATTTTTAGATTAAGGCTCCAGTTATAGCTATCATTGAAAACCATCATTGAAAACTTTAATTTGAGACGTTTAGAAAGTAAAATCAGTAATTATTTTGACCCAAAAATAAACCTGATGGATTGAATTATTGCTTTAGTGAAAAAAATATGTACGACTTGATCGCACAAACTTGTGGTTAAATACTGTATGTAACCCAACATTGAAGATGCATGATGTATATATTTAACGATTAAATATTAAAAGAGTCAAAAGCACTAAAAAATTGTTTTTTTTTTTATTTTTTTTTTTTTTTTTATAAAATAATGTTTTTAAAAAATTATAAATGCATTATTATTTAAATAATTGAGAAGTATCAGACTGCAAAAATATAACAAAATCGATTTAACCATGGCAGAGACATACGCGAGAACCCAAAAATAAGACCATTTTCTCAAAAAAACGTTGAATACCTAATTCCGTAATGTGATTTTTTTTTTGAGAAAAAACTGAAATGCACTTCTCTTACAATGGACTTGGTTATTACAGGAGAGAAGTTTAATCAAAATCGTTATATCCCTTTTCGAGAAAATTTGAAGAAACCAAAATATTTGTAGAGCAGCTACCCGTTCTAGATGAGCTAAAAAAAAACTAGAAATTCGCCTCTAGGGAATCACATAAAAATGCTCTGTACCAAATTTGAAATAAATCTGTCTTCCCGTTTAGGCTCTAGCTCAAATTACAGTGGACGCACCTCCGCGCCGCACAGACGCACAAACGCACAGACCGACAGACGGCATGACGAAACCCACTTTTTCGGACTTCTCGATTATCGTAGTGTTAATTTTGATTAATAACCTCAAAACTTTTTTATTTACACGAAACCAATACTTGCCCTATAGAACAAGTAAAAATCAATTCGGTCCCACACTTCGCCATAAAATTAAGTTTAATTTTTCAATGATCATTGGTAAGGTAGTTCAATCATTGAAATAAAAAAAGTCATTTTATGTGGACGGTTGGGCCAAAACGAAATTTTGGCAAAAAATTAATAATTAAATCACCGCCTTCATATTGGCATCAAAATATGCAATGATTTTGCTTTTTATGTCCCTCAAAACCAATCATTAAAGTTATCAATGATGGTTTTCAATGATAGCTATAACCGGGGCCCAAGTCAGTGCGAGTTGATTACAATTGTGACCCTTATTCTTGGTGGGCAGCTAATGCTTAACAATACCCAAATTTAACAAAGTTTGCCAAAATCTATCTTTTAACAACTTGCAGCAATGTGTACAGCGAAAGACTTTTTTCTTAAGCTGGCCTTATTTACGAAGACAAGGGAAACCGCTTGCTACCTCTTAATGCAGAGAAATTAGTATTCATTCAACATAATTTGCCCTTAGTGCAGTATGAGTACTTATTCATTTTCTAAGTTGTAGAATTATCTTGTGATTACTGACTGTATTTCTTAAGTCATACTAACGAAATAAAGCAATTAATTACCTAAAAATATTTTTTTTTTTAATCCAGTACTAGGCCGGATAGGCACTATAGTTATCCGGTATTCGGGCGGATAGTATTTAGGCCACCAGATAAGATCTCTCCTCTTATTAGTTTAAACAACATTGCATTTAAAATTTTTTGATTTTTTTTAACAGAAAAAATCACTTTTTAAAGTTCTTTTGTTTGGAATCAATTTTTCAGACCTTGATTTTTCATATTAATCTTTATTTTTGGTATTCGATTCTTATCAGTTTGACAGCTACCAGCATGGCAGACAAGATTCAAAAATATTACCTTAACAAACAATCTAAAATTGGCACGAAAAAAAATTAAATTTCAGATCGAATTCCTAATTTACCAAAAGCAGACCCCATTAAATCGATGAGATGGACCCCGGGGCATCTTACCCGCACGTCACATTTGTGTTATTTTATTTGGCTATACCTACTCCCTGAGGGATCTAAGCTATCTGAATACGTTATAATGGTCAGTTAGTTTCAGTGATTGGGAAGCCATATTTTTTTTTATGAATTTTTTAAAGTATTTTTCAAGATTATACCTATTAGAGAATGTTAGCCTCACTTAATCTATGGAATCAAAAAAAAAAAACTTTGAACCTCTTCAACCCAAATATTTATGCCAATTTTTTTTTATCGACGTATCCATTAAGTTAGAAATGGACCTACCGCTGAATAACATTTTAGTCGAAAACAGAGTACCTATGTTCATCTCTTTCAATAAAAATTGAACTTCAAAATGGACCATGGAAGCCGCAATTACGGTTAATATTTAAAAGAAATATTAACAACCAAATGAATAGGCACCCGATAAAAATAAAATTTTGTATTCCTTTTATTTTTGAAAAACCTTCTTTGAACCTTCAATTTAAAATGCCATTCAACAATTTTGACCATCACAGTTGAAGTTGAGGAAGTATGCAAGTAAGGACCTTTTTGAGTTAACAATTCCCAGAGTCTCCTATTTCCTGACGATTTCCTCACTGACGTCAAATCACTATCTCTTTAGCTTAGTCATCACCGACAAAATCGAAGCCCAAATAAGACGACGCAGGTTTCTTATTCAGATGAACACGCGGCTCAGGAATGCTTCCCTCAGCCAAAACCAACTTTACCAATGGAACACAAAAGACCTAACCTTTGTTAAGGCATATAAATCAACTTCCACTAACAGTAAGTAGGCATTCCTAAGCAATAAAAATGTGCAATCTAAACCATCAAAGAAAATAATGGATTCAATTTTGATTTGTCAACCAAAAAACCAAAGTGGAATGTAAAGGTAAAGGTGATATACCTACATATATATGTAATTGCATTACAATTAAATGAATCACAACTTTTTGCTATAAACTCGTAAAATAATTTCCCCATTGCAGCATACAATTTAGAATGACTCATCATTAGAAATATCCTTATTGACCTTTGTGAATATTTTAAAACACCCCTTTATATTTTGTATGTTATACATAGAAACATAATGTAGGTAGTATAGATGTTATCGAAAAGGGAAGCTTTGAAATTATTAATCTTAATAGAACTGCGGATTTACATCAAATTATGTCACTATTATAACTGATAGAGAACACGAAATAAATGTGTCCTGTCTCTGTTTAGCTTTGTGTATTTTCTTGAGAGAAAATTTAAAAATAAAAAAGGTACCTGCTTTAATAAAACTATAGAAAAAAAAATCTCTCAAAACGACACAAACGATTTTAATAAAAGTAAAAATAGAATACACGATCTATTTTTATAAAGGGTCCGCCAAATAACTTTTTTTTTTTGAAAATGGCTCAAAATATCGAGTGTAGCTTCGGCTGTGTGGCACGTAGCGCCGTCCTGTTGAAACCAAATGTTGCCAATATCCTCCTCTTCAATTTTTGTGACCAAAAATTCGTTCAACATGGCCCGATAACGATCGCCATTGACTGTAATGGCCACTCCTTGCTCATTTTCGAAAAATGGCCCAAATATGCCTCTGGACCAAAATCCGCACCAAACAGTGACTCGTTTTGGGTGTACCGGCTTTTCAATGTATGCGTGCGGGTTTTCTGTACCCCAAATGCGACAATTTTGCTTGTTTACTACCCGCCAAGATCAAAATGAGCTTCATCTGAAAAGATGATTTTTTTGGCAAAATTAAAAAAAAAATAATACACAACCATATTCGTTTAGCGGATAAAACTAATTATCTGTCAAATCAGACATGAGCTAAGTGTTACCATTTACGAAAAAAGCACTAGTTGAAAAAAAACGTTGGATGGCGGACCCTTTATTAAATAAATGTGTGTTGTAATAAATTAAGAAAAAATGGCAAAGTATTAAGAACCATGAAAATCATCTTTAAATTGCTAAAGCAACTCCTAAAAACTTTTTAATCTCAAAATAAAGAACACCTGCGGCGCACCTCCGCTGAATTCCTGAAAAAAGATGAATGAAAGTAAACACATATGCACGACTGGGTCGCACGAACTTGCTCTTATGTGCGACCACACTATGATTCTAAAGTCCGAAATAAAAAAGTTATGTGAGAGAGTCTATATTGTATCCAATTGCCAATACAGTGAAAGCTCTACTTGCGGACAGCTCCAATAAGCGAACAATTCCCATAAACGCGGACATATTTTCGCTCTTCTTTTTCGAATTTCTCATACAAATTACTTTCCTATAAACGGACACTCTCACAAACGAACGCGGACAATTTTTCTTGCTCATTTAAGATAAAAAAAACATCCCAGACGCGGACACATAGATAATTTAGTTTAGGGATTTTCTTTTTATCAACAAATGAAACAGCAAAAAAAAAAACAGAAGGTCCGTTCTCAGTATAGTTTCTGTTGTATTTTTAATACGTAAGCAAATCCATAGAAAATCTCCGATAACCGGGCGCAAGGCTTTAATAACCGGACAGAGCGATGTTATGTTGAAAGCTTATTAGGGGATTTTCCGAGTAACCGAGTGTATGGTTCCCTTTTCTCATCACGTTCCGTTATTGCACATGTCATTTCCTTTCCTTCTGCTTTTCATTTGCATTTCGTGATGCCAAACGGAAGTAGGTTGCATGATGGCAACAAAAAAAAAGAAAATTCCCTCTCAAATTGAAATATTTTGAGTGATGTCATTTTTTAATAATACAAATTTTATATGAAGTTAAAAAAAAAAATTCTATTTCTTTCCAACCGGACAAAAATTGGGGGACCTGGGAGTGTCCGCATATTAGAGCTTTCACTGTATTTACTGTCAGAATTTTTAAAAGCTGAATTTTTTAAAACCGAATTGAAAGTTTAGCAGAATTTGTACTTAGGAAGGTAGAATTTCTGAGCTTTGCTCAGCGAACAAAAAAAAAACGGTGTGTAGGGCCCTTTAAGCGAAATATTTGTCTGACTACGGCCTTGTGTGAAACTCATTAGCAAATTAAACAAAACGGTCTGACAAATCATAAATAGTCTTTTCATTAATTATTGTACTTGTCATTTACAAGCAAATAAAAACTATACGATGGTCTCCAGTTCAAGTGCGACGCGCTGAACTTCCTACTTGAAACTTGGTACGTATATACGTAACGGAAAGAAATCGACGCGACGCCAGCAGCGACGTTTAAAATAGTTTCTATGAGCGAATATTTGGTTGACCATCAAAATGCCAAGTCATTTTTGTCTTAAGAACTCTAGTTTCCATATGACAAATGCAGAGAAGTTAGATCATCCATATTGTGATACTAATCGATCTCTATATGTAGATAAATTGTGTATCCGAGAGATGCGAGCATCACGAGAGGCAAAAAGTATAGGTTTATCGTCTGTAGCGCTAAACGCCGATCATTATATTTTGTGTACATAGTCAATGCTGATTGATATGCATCGCTCAACGCCTGTTTTGGTCTCTTCTTCAAATTTACAGCGCCGCCGCCGCCACCGTCTCTGCGACTCTGCGCCTCATCAGCCCTTGTAACTCATCGTTCTAATCTCAAGAACCGTGAATACGAATAGATATTCGAACAGTCAGAACTTTGTTGGTTTGTTTTTGTTTTTGTTTGGATTTGGTATTTTTTTAGATTCAACATAAAAGAAAAAAAAAACACAAAACTCCCACATGATGTGCTTGTGCATGAAAAAATATCTAAAAAAAAAAAACAAACTCCGATACGGGAATATTGAAATTGAAAATGAAAATGTCGTGAAAAGATTCTGATTGATTCATTGTTCAAGATAAATGTTCCTTTTTTGTTGTTGTTGTTGTTGGTATAAAGTGTGGAAGCTTTTTGGAAGAAAGTGATAATTAGACAAGTATATATTTAACTAAAATTGAAGGACGAAGAGGATAAGAAGTGCTAATTTTCTAATTTGTAAACAATTTGTTATTTTTTAGAAAAGCCAGCCAGACACCTGATGGATCTCACTTCATCAATCTTTCGCTTTGTTTGTTTTCACACGATTTTCTATTATATATGAATGAAAAACTGGTATAAAGAACTAAACAACAAACAAAAAACTTTAACAGAGGTACACTTGGTATTGGTTTGAGATTTCTTGCATACCTATATTCATTTATAACTTTTAGAGCAACAAATAATCATTTGTTTATATAAATATTTAATGCAATTTTGTTTACGTCTAGCTTGGCTGTTCCTGAAGGAAATGGTAACATCAAAGTTAGAAGTTGTGAAAAAAAAATTAATATACATAATATAGAAAAGCAATTATATATATGTATGCAATTATAAAAGTAGACACGTTTGAAAAAAATAGTTCTAACCATAGATAGAAAACAATATTTGGATAGAAAGTGCTTAATTAATCACTATAATAGGCATATAGCACCCCAACACCGTTAAGCTGCTGTGCTGAAAATGATCATTATTGGTTGTAGATGAAAAAAATATATAGGAGGCAACACTGATAAATTTATTTTGAAAAAAAAACATATGTCGTTTTTCATTTGTTTCAATCTAAATTCAATGGATTGATGAAATTGCTTTATTCTCAATGCTGAAGTAATATTTTTGTACTGACTAATGGTCAAGAGAAAATTAACACACACACAATACCTTAAAACTAGGGGGTATCTGATTTCAAACTACAAAAATAGCTGTTATAGTGAAAAGACCAGAAAATAATGCGAAGCAAAGAACAATTGTGTTTAAGGGTGTTTATTATTTAATATATTTTTGTGTATTTCGTGTCGAATATTCTGCTTCAGCTGTCTAAAATAGTCTCTGGTTTATTAACACACACTTTGTATTTCAAAGTAGTTAAATCTCGTTCACCAGAAAATTACACGCAGTAGATCCAGAATGTGAATAGCAATGTGCGCAGTTTCTCCATCTTTTAGGAACCACTTACTAGAATTTTTGGCCGCAAAAGATTGACGATCATCGTTCTGTAAGAAGCCCTGGAAATCGCTGCTGGCGTTTCATTTTTATATTCGAAGAAATTATTATTATTATTAATATCAGCTTTATTCATCCAATTTTACGTGTATGTATTCAATTTTTGGAAAGAAAAAAAAAAATATAAAAAAAGTTCTACTATTATAAATAATTAAATTCAATTTAAAAACAAATGTATAATTAGGTTATTTAAATCAAGTTTTAGTTAAATAACATGTGGATATAAGCCTCCCCCAAATTTTTCCACGCTACTTTGTCTCTGGCAACTCTCTCCCATCTGCTATTTTGTCGGGCGATGTCGTCTCTCCAACGTTTTATCGGCCTTCCTATTCTTCGTGAGCCGTCTCTTGGTATCCAGTTCGTACATCTCCGAGTCCAGCGATTGCCACTCATCCTAGCTACGTGACCTGCCCAGTTCCATTTTTGTTTTTTTGCTGTCTCGATCACGTCTACAAAATCCGTCGTGCTCCGTACAATTTCGTTTCGGATTCGTTGTCTTCTGGATACTTGTAAGATTGACCTTTCCATAACTCTTTGTGTAGTCGCAAGCTTTTGTGCTGATTTAGCTGACATGCTCCATGTTTGGGATCCATACGTTATGACAGGTAAGATTGATCCATCGAAAAGATATTTTCTGGATTTTTTGTCAATTTTTGAATCGAAAATATGTTTGTGTTTCCAAAATGTTTTCCAGCTGTTGGTAATTCTTCTGTCTATTTCTTTATCTTCTCTGTTTTGCATTGAAATTGTTTGCCCAAGGTAGATATAGTTATCGACATATTCTATCTCTTTTCCGTTTCCAAAGATTTCTCTTCGTTCTCCTTTGCTCATCAGTTCTGTTTTGTCTGTGTTCATTTCAAGGCCTGCAGTTTGGCAATGGATGTGTAGTTCTAATATCATTTTTTTTTAATTCTTGATATGATGGCGCTGGTAAAACAATATCGTCTGCAAATCTTAGATTATTTAGGAACTCACCATCTATTTTCAGTCCTAAAGATTCCCAATCTAGTTGTCGAAATATGTCTTCAAGTACCGCACAAATATGTACCGAAGGAATATGGGCCGATAACTTTTTTGGCCATAACACCGCACCAAATAGTCCATTTGGATGGGTGTAACTGATGCTGATTTGTTGCCCCTTGGATTTTCGGAGCCCCACAATCTACAATTTTGCTTGTGGACATAACCGCACTTATAAGGAAATGTGCTTCATCGGATATCAAAACATTATTTAAATGATCAATTTCTTTGGGTAATTGTGTAAAACGAATGTAATTCCTTGTTGTTAGTCTTGCGGTAGCAGTGTTTATACAATTTAAATTTCGTATGGGTACATCTTAAAATCCAAGTAAGAAATTGTCCGCAATGTTTTTCTGGAAACGCCCAATTGGCCAGAACGACGACTAGTTGAGACAGCTTGAAAGTTGTCTTCACTGCGAATATTTCGATGTGAACCTCTTCCAGGATGGTCGACCACTGATCCCTGTTCCTCAAATCAGCTATTCAGACTCCTAACCATGAAGCTTGTGGGAGCTGATCTTGAATTAAAATATTTGCGATATTTTCAAAACAATTGATCGTTGACAAAGAATAGAATTTAAACATAACCTGCAAAAGATTAAAAAAAATTTATATTGGAAAATAAAAAAGTAATTCGTCTTTAACATTGGTAGGTCTATCTGGCCCACACTGTACTTTCTCCTTTGACGTATAATGTAGCATTTTAAAATTGACATTTTAAGAGTTCTTCAATTCAAAATAGAGTGATCTATCAAATTTCTTGTTTATGGAAAGTTATGAAAAGTGATTTTAAAAGATAATCCATAATATCTGGCAATTCTTTCTCTGGCCTTCGAAAATGAGCTGTCAAAGTCAAATAAAAGTTAATAAGGTGTGAACTAAGCTCTAGGGTTACTGTTCTTATCCGAAAAATTAAAGTTAAAATGAATAAATTTTAATGTTCCTGGGTTTTTTTAAGTTTTGAATACTTTTTCTGAATTTAATGAAATATATAGAAAACGGGTTGGCTTTAAATATAAAATTTTAAAATGTTGTGAAGAATTATAAGTTATTTAGCTTTTTGGAATGAGGAACCAAAAAATGTAATGTTAAAAAAATCTTATTTTAACGCAGTTCTTGAGCCCTGAAAGTTTGAAAAAAAATTTCGTAATTTGAGAAAAACACATAGGTATATAGACGCACTGAATTTGCTTCGAATATGACGTGGTTTCACCCTTCATTTTTAAAATTTATTCATTTCAGCACAAGAATGTTTCTAAAACCTTTGCACTTTTAGAATTCATTTCACACATTCATTACGTCCAACTTCTTGGAAACGGTTATGAAAGTGAGTGTGTGAAGTTAGCCCCCTTTTCTTTGAACTTGTTATTTTTGAAAATTGTTTCAGGTTCTTCCTGATATGTGCCGCATTGTTCCAATTTTTTTTTTTTTTTGAAAAATATTCAAAAAATGGGGGTTTAAGACCCAAAAATCAGTTTTTGAACCTCTATGTTCAAAACTTCAAAAGTTATGTCCGAAATCGGAAAAAAAAATTCTAGTCCTCCTTTTTCGAAAATCTAACTTTTTATTATTCTTTTATTTATTTATTTATTTATTTACATCTACAAGCAATTTTCAGCTAACAGATTATGGCTTACAACTAAAATAATAATGAGTTTTATATAATTATATGATACAATTAAAAAATAAATAGAAGTAAAACACTAGCTTTAAAGGAATTCCCTGAACAATTCATACCAATATATTGGCAAACTTTATTGAAATTGTTTAAAGCTCTAGAAACTGGCTCATTACAAACACAGCTTGTCCTATGAAATTGCTCAAAAAGAAAGTCCATTGAACGAAAAGATCTTATCGGTGGGTATAATGGTATTATCGAAAGTAGGTGAGGGCATCTAATGTCGTTACATAGCACATCCCCCACAAGCATCACATCATGAATGGTTCGTCTTGATTCTAGAGACTTAATTCCAATCAATAGGCATCTACAATCAGGAGAAAATCTCTCTAATTCATTTTAAAAAATATAAATTTTAGGGAAACGCCTTCGGACTTTTCCAATTCGGTTAGAATAAGACTTTAAAGACGGATTCCATATAACATCTGCGTATTCAAGTATTGACCTGACAAGAGTCACAAAAATCAACGCAATTACGCTTTATGTAGCCTACAAGTGAATTTGCTCTACCCACAATGTAGTCAATATGGCTTTTAAAAGAAAAACTTGAATCAACCATAATGCCAAGGTCTTTAATTTTTACCACTCGAGCAAGTGAGTTAGACTCAATCAAATAGGTAAAATCAATGTGGCTTTTAGTTTTAGAGAATGAGATCAATTTTCATTTTTTTCATTACGACACCATTCCGAAATTGTAAAAGTTCCATTTTTAAAGATAAGACTTTCAAAAACGCCAAAAAAAACGGCTCTGCAATATCATATTTTTTTAATAATAACTTTTGATTCATATTTTTTGATGATAAATACATGTGTAAAGAAAATATTGTGTCCCTTCATTTACATTATCACTTTAAAATCGAATTTAAAAAAAAAAACATTGACAACTCCTTAAGCCCCCTTTTTCAAAAATCCAAAAGTTGTTCAAAGTTCAGAATTGCTCAAATCCAATTGCTCCAAAGATTCATCCAAAAATATTGAAAATTGATGATTTTAAGCCAAAAAAAAACACTTTAAATGCAAATATCCCATTATTTTTTTTCTGATGGCCTCCCATTTTAGAAATCCAAAATTCAAAAAAATTGTTCCAGGTAGTATTTCCGCCTTCGGTTTCAACCAGGGCCAGGGACTCTATCCCACCGTAAGCCGTGTTTTATTATCTACGGATGTGGGTCAGGATCATTTTTCTTCATTTTTAACACACAATACATTCTAAAGCTCATTTAAATTGTTCCTGAATTTCGTTTTTTTTAAATTGATTTTTATTATAAATAATTCCAAAAACATCTTTTGAATAGGAATTATCAAATAGTTGGTGTGTTCAAACACCCCTCAAGAATGAATTTTTGTGGCATCCTTAAATAATTTGTACTTGCTCATAGGGCAAGTATTGGCTTCGTGGAAAAAAAAAGTTTACCGGTCGCCATTAAAACTAACGATGATCGCCAAGTCCTAAAAGTGGTTTTCGTCATACCGTCCATCGGCGGCGTCGGCCTGATGTGCGTCTGTACGTCCGTGCGTTCCCTGTAATTTGATCTAGGGCCTAAACGGGTCGGCCGGTTTGCTTCAAATTTAGTAAAGAGCTTTTTTATGATATTCCCTTGACGGGAAACCCTAATTTTTCGCTTTAGCTCATCTTGTACGAGTAGCTGCGATTCAAATTTTCTTTTTTCAAATTTTCTCAAAAACGCCTCTAACGATTTTGATGAAACTTTTTATATAGAATGATCAAAATAAAATGTAAGACAATTGCGTTTCAGGTTTCTTGCAAAAATAATTCCAAATAACGAAAAAGGGCATTTCAAAAAATATTTGCTTGTAGTGTTGGTACAAAAAACATTTCTTTTGCAATAAAAGTATTAGCTTTCATTTATTATATAGTGATACAATTTTGGAGGCCATATTTGGGTTCGTATGCAGTAAAGGGTATGAGATTCGATGCAATCGTATCGTCGAAACTATATGGTTATTTGTCAGTAGGTAGAGTTTCTTTGATAATTGGTCAGTTATCAAACATGGCAGAGTAAAAAAAGAACAAATTCAAATAAAAAGCTATACTATGGCAGTGTGAAATTCCATACATTTCGAAAAACGAATAAGAAGTAATTTGTATGGTGTACCAAGCCAATGTTAACAAATCAACTTGTTTTAATTATACTTAAGGATGACCAAAACGATGTACATATTTAAAAAAAAAACATTTTTATACATGTTTAGGTAACTGCTTACAAAAGTTTTTAAAAATGTGTTTGAGGATAGATTTGTTAATCTCAAAAATCAGAAATGTTTTTCATAAAATCGATGTTCGGATCTGATAAATTATGGTAAAAATTTTGTCATAAAATTAACCATATTATTATGAAATTATAATATAAAATTTAAAAGGATTATGTGGACCACCCTAGAGTTTATTCTTCGTCATATTAATGCGATAATCACTTTAATCGGAGCCAAGACATACGAACCACTTCCACCCATATCAAACTGAACTTCTGTATCCATCAACTCCAAACATTAATTTATATTTGAATAGACATTTTAGTTTGAATTCAGAAACCTTGACCTTCAAACACTTAGCTATTCCACGTTTGCATTTAGCTTGTAAAACAACAACATAATCATTTTGGTTGGATTATATTTCCTTTCGGAAGGGCTATAGCCATTTTAAGTCCTTTTGTTGAACCCAGACTTAACTATTTTGCTAAAGCCGGTACTTTTTTTTTTTTAAACAAATGTTTCTTACAGTTGTTGGTAATTGAAATAACTATCGTATTAAAACAAAAAAACTAAGCAAATGTGATAGTCTTTTCAACAAAGGAAACAAAATAATATGTAGGTCTTCTTTGTCCGGTATAACAACCTAACTTTGAGCTCATCTTATGTCGTCTATTTTATACAGGAGTGTGTGTGTGTGTGTGTGTTGTTTTGCTATATAAATGAGTGCATGTGCATATGCAAAGGAATCAAATTTCATTGAAAATCGTTTTCACCTCAAATTAGCGTCAGAAATGGTACAAAACGTACATTTAACATGGAATTACACACTAACTAACAACAAGCTTATATGGTTAATCCAATGCAAAAATTGATTTCAATTCGATTCGCCGTATTTACCAATGTTTACTTACCCTCTAGCATAGGCTATTGATTTCTCTATACAAAAACAGTAGGTATATCCAGTCCTTACTTACCAGCTACCACTTGACCAATACCTCCACAACGCCATATCGTATCCATACAACCCTTTCTCGGCCACTTGGTATTGTTTTCGCCCTATCCTATACGCTACGACGGACGATATAGACGGTCGGACGCAGAACAATACGATTCCATACGTACCACAATAGCTATAGCATGCGAAGCAGAATGAAACTATTTGAATGCAACTCCTCCGTACGAATAGAACTAAACTACCCCCGGCAAATTGCAACAAAATCAACAAAGTTATATTCACACATAAAATGCAAAATTAATTATCACACAAACTCTAATAAAAGTCAAGATGGCTAGCCGCAGGAGTTCCATTGCACTGCACAATGCACGATGTACGATGGACGAGGCTTCCGGGGGCTAGCAGCTAGCAGCCGGCAAGCACAGCTAGCGCCTGGCATTTCCTCTTCCTTTCCTTTGCAATTATATATACTGGAATTCGGATTTCATCGATAAATTTGAATCCCAAATGACCAACTTAGATTTGATCGAATCACTTCGTCAGCTTTCTTCGTTTACAGATACTTAATACTTTTGCGTTGATTACTGTTTTTTTTTTTTTTTTTTTTGTTGCTTATTGCGATTTTCTCATTTGCAGCCCAAGACAATAATATATTGTATAGCTACTTAGTACTTAGTGCAGCACACAATAAATGCGGTACGGTGGGGGCAAATTAGCCATACAGAGCATGTTATTTGTGGCATTGTGGCACGATGATAGGTTTCCGACATTTAGTTAAGAGGGCCAGCCATCAACCACGAGCCACTAGCAGCAACAGCACTATAGCTGGCACTCCTGGTGGTCTTTTTATTTTTATAACTTTCAGATATACATATTTATGCTTGCGATTAGCTAAGCGTTAAGTGATGATGATGATTTGTATAAAAATACTAATGCAATTCTATAAACAAAATCAACTTTGTAGATTTGTAAGTTATTAGATATCTACTCAATGAAAATCGATGAATCAAATTAATTGCACAGGAATAAAGAAATTTTATGTATTCGTGGAAAATTTGTGAAAATTATGTTATTATGAAGGTTTACTGGCAACAAAGCCATGTATGATGTATGTAACTAAAAGATTTTCCAATAGGGACGGGTATCGATGTTAAAATTAAATAAACAAGTTTGTGAGATATCAACGAGTGTCTTATTTAAAAAGTAACTTATTCCACAACTAGATTTTTTGTTAAAATCAAATTCAATTTATTTAAATGATGAGTTCAAATATTTTTTAAAATCAAAAGGAATGTTTTTCAAATCAGGCGGGCAAATCATTTTTTAATAAATTTCACTAGTTTGTGTATATAAAAATTTTTTGTATAAAACAAAAAAAATTAGTAAAATTCGGACAAACAAATCTATTCCTTAACCTATTGCAAAGAGACAATTTAAAACTATGCAACTATTCCAAAATATATTGTTAAATATTTTTAAGGGGTTGTAATCTTCCTTAAATGTACAAAAAATTAGTTAGAGAGCATTTTCATTTAGCAGAGCATTTTAAAATTATAAATTTTGAATTAAAATCGTTTTTTATGCCAGATAAATCGACAAAATTTGTAAAAGCAACAAAGTTTTTTTAACGAAATGTACTTTGCTTTGTTATACATTTTTGGAAGCATTGAAATTAAATATTTTGGTCAAGTTATATTTATTTTTTTGAAGTAAAACTTCTTTTCCGGCGTTGGGGGTAAAAATTTTCATATGACATGTCAAACAGACACTTTTTATCTGTCAAAAACCGACAGAATTTTTCGCGACAGATTTTGTCATAGCTCTATATAAAAACTTTTACCCACCAATAATTATTTAAAAAAAAACATCTTTTTATACCGAAAAAGAATGTTTTTCTGGCAAAAGAGCCACAAAAACTAACCGGCACAACATTTAAACATAATTTCATTAAAAAACCACATGAAAATTGTTTTTTTAATTAAAAACAGCAAAGAACAGCCACAAGAACAGAAAACGATTTTCATTATTAAAAAAAAAAACACAAACAAATATATTTTTCGACCATATTTTTAATTTAAATTATTAAACACTTAATGCTAGATAACACAAATCAGTTTTTTCCAACTTAACTTATAAACTAACTTCTTAAAATGAACAAATAAATTTACCTAAAATAAGAAAAACACAAAGTAAACAAAACTATCTTGTTGAATGTTGACAAACGTAGACGAGCATTGCCATATACGAGGAATCCTTAACCCGCTGACAAATCTAAAACAGCATTGCCATATGCATTTCGAATTAGTCCTCGAACACAATGGATGCGATAAGAAAACGAGACGTGAGTGTGACGAGATCTCGTCGTTCTTGTTAAATTAGTTTCAAACTATGACGATGCATAATAAAGCATTTCACGTCGTCACGTTACGTAAAATTAATTGATTAAGAAATTGTAAATCAGTAAGCTTTAATAGCCGTAGGTATTTTAATTTCCCCCAGATCTGATCCGGATTGGATTTGCACACGAAAATACATTTATTACAAAAACAATTCAAGGTCCAGCTTTGCTTTTGGATTTGCAAATCCATTTTTGAACACACACCTTTAGTAATTCCTTGCAAAAATAAGATTTAACGCTGACGGGTAGATGGCTTTTTGAGTAAAAACAAAGACAACGAACACCTACAAATAAATACACAAAAGGACAAAAAGAGATGGGTATATAACATTTTTTTCACCGTGATCCTGTTTGTTTTATTAGCCGTGTTTTATTATCTACGGATCTGGATCAAGATCATCGCATGAAAATAAAACGAAACGGATCTTAGTGACAATTGTGTTGTATACCTGTCTCTATTTTCCTTACGTTGGTTTATTTTCAAGTATTTGTTGTCTTTTTTCCTCACACAACATTTCATACAACCTTACCATTAAAAGCCATCTACCCGCAAGAGTGAGAATTAATTTTCGGATCTTTAAAAAAGATCCAGATAGAGAGCAGGATCCCAAGTTGTTGTTGTATTACGTGCTAAAAATGATCCTGATCCAGATCCGTAGATAATAAAACACGGCTATTATCATGATCTTATCCGAATCAGATTTGAAGGATAATAAAATGCAGCTAATATTATTATTTTGTTAAATCTCTTCAAAAGTCTCTTGCCATTGAATTGGGAAATGGTTTTATAATTCCAAAATGCTTACAGTGAATAATGTCACGCTCTCGTCTCGTTTCCTTTCTTAAATCTCGTCCCAATTTCGGAGATTTTACTGAGGTGAATCGGTGAGTTGAAATCGGTGGGTTGAAATTGCTAAACCACGGATAAAAATTTGAATCAAATGAGAACCTCAGTTAACTCGCCGGAATCGGTGGACTAAAATTGCTGAACCACGGATAAAAGTTTGACTGACATCGACGTTTGTACAGCTGGCCCTTACATGCCACCTCCACTGGGCATGAACGATGCTCGGATTATGAACATGTCTAGAAAAAATCCAATGGAGGCACAAAAATCCATGTCCGTGCAGCAACATATCGACGAAAACTACTTTTTCAACACGACATGACCGCTGTTCAAAGCTTGGGCATGAGATTTGACGTTTCATGTGGGTGAGTTTTTTTCTGGTTCTCGCTGAATGTGGTGGTAAATGTTGAAGGAAAAAGGTAGAAGCCGCTTTCTTGAACTAAATTTGAGTTCGTTATTTGCGATTAACATCCATATTTTGTTTTATCGACTAAGCAAAGCTTTTATTTTTGATAAAAATAATGAGCGCTACAAAATTGTATTCTATATGTATTTGCATATGCATTTTTTTAATGTTTCACTTATTTAACAAATTTCAATATTAGTGCTAAGAGAAAAAAAAATTAACCACCAAAAATATCAATCCTTTTTATTAATATGTAATTGGTATGGTATAATATGGTGGGCATATTCATAGGTGCTTGAAAAAATCATGTTTAACTTAACTACACGTTAAACTGCAATGGATAAACAAATAAAGTACCTTTTTACTCATATAACCAAAATATCAACTGTGTTGATTAAAATATTATTTCAATCAAAATTAGTGATTCAAAATTCAATTAAACTCAGTTTTAACTTAGCAACAGTTTAAAAATGACTTTGAATACGCCCCAATATATTTAGAAGTATATTTGATGGCGCAAAAGCTCTAGGACAACCAGGGTTGTCTCAACCATTTCTGTATGCAGGGTTGTCTGCAGGAATGGAGAGGACCACCAAAGAAAATCATTGAGAGGAATGTGTTGAGAAATTGTTTTTTTCTGATTCAATATTCAAGTATAAGAGTATTCAAATTCTTTTAATTAGAATTTTTGTGTTGCATTTACCTCCTCTATACCATTTTTTTTAAAGCTCAAAGCTGAAAACTAGAGATCGTAGAAGAATTTAGCATCGTCAAAAATTTATTAAACACACCTGTGTATGTACCTACCTAATTAATTTTTCTATTACCTTTCCAAAAATAAAAAAATCACCGCATGATTTTGATTTTATCTTTAAAATATTCATTCATTACAAAAAAAAAAAAAAACAAATATATGTCTACCTTACCAAGTTCAATCTTTGATGGAAAGCCCTGCAAGGTGTTAGGATGGTCAAAAATATTGGGGAATATTCATAGTCACTTTAAAACTCCAGTTTATCTTAGACCTGGGTTTATCCTATCTAAATAACATTGAATAAACCCCAGTCTAAGATAAACTGGAGTTTAAAGTGACTATGAATATGC
This sequence comes from Leucozona laternaria, assembly GCA_932273885.2. Taxonomy (NCBI): domain Eukaryota; kingdom Metazoa; phylum Arthropoda; class Insecta; order Diptera; family Syrphidae; genus Leucozona; species Leucozona laternaria. Next base: position 88,500,328 of record OW026368.1, on the reverse strand, counting down.
CCCATTGACTTAAGCTTCCTTAAGGTATTCTTACGAAGGCAAACAAAAAAGTTCCTTGACAATATAATATTAAATTCCCATAAGATCATAACTAACTATACTGCATTTTTTTGAAAAAAACTTTTTTAAACTAAAAGTCTACTTGCAGTTTTCCACATAATCATTATTTTGTAAAAAAATCCAAGGCAAATGTTTTCCTTGGCTTATAAGCAAGTCGTAGATTGCTTAATTTACTCTGATGTAATTAATCTAATGCTTAAATTAAAAACTTTTTTTTTTTGTATGCAAAACCATTTCCATGCAATTAATGCTGTGGGGTGAATACATTTTTTTTTTCGGAAGTGTAAACCGACCTCGCAAACAAAAAATTGTTATTCACCACGCTATTTTTCCGCACTCAGAACAACTGTTGGCCAATGGTTTAGCATGAAAAGAAATTGTTTTGACAATTAGATTTACAGATTTATTTTTTGCAGTTTGTGCTTGCAAGTAGAAAGAAAAAATAAAAAAACAACTGTGCTTGGCACAGAATTCGAATAACATATTTAGTTATAACAACACTGGTTATGTTTTTGCATGAAATAGTAACATTGTTTGTATTCACCTCAATAATTTTGTCATGCGAAAATATTCGCACACTTTTTTAAGGATGGGAACTATTTACCTTCGAGTGAAAAAGCACTCATACGCCATACATCGTTTTTTAAAGACAATTTTTTGAGTGATATTTCTTTGTTTGTTTGTCACCCAGGGCAACAAGTTTGTTTTTGTGGTGAGGGGGAGTACATTGCCCAGAATATTTATTACAAGGAAAATTTGTATACCCGATAAGCCAATCAAATTCAATGTTTACTTCAACAGGACAGGCACTGGTCGGTGCGCCGTCTCCTAATCAAACTAAATCGGCTGATTAGTATTGATTTTCATTATAAACAATACAAATTATAGGTTTCTTGAAACACATTCGCATGATGATCAGCTCTGAACAAACTGGCCCAATTAAACTATTAAAAATAAAGCCATTTTACGTTTGCGATATTGATGCCACTTTGATGTGATTGTTGAACTTGAAAATAGTGATAAACAAAAAAGAAGTTCTTAATTTTCTTATCAACTTTTTCTCTTGTCCCATTGTCAGCCAAAAATTGAAAATGTTCTATGAAATTTTGTTTAAATTTTTAACTTTCTAACTGTGCCATCTGTTGAATATTATGACAAACTTTGGTATCTGCCTTTAGCAAATACACGAACAAATTCTATATTTCACCACACTTATTATCACAGACACACACCTTACTACAGTTTGACTTTGGATAAATTATTTGTGTTGCAAACCGAAATTGTTTTGCTATTCCCGCAGTTTGAGAGCAATTGATTTAAAATAGATTCTCGTTAAAATTTGAAAATTTTCTAATAAAATACATTTTTTTCTTTTTTTCTTTTCAGGGAACATTTTATATCGGAACACACCATTATGGCAGTGTTCAGTTCAAATGGACAAGTGCCTGGTCCATGCAGATATATGGTAGCAACACGTCGCCAAAATCACCAATGTCGAAAAGAGTTCGGCTTGCCGGACACAATTCGGGAAGCCCGACGTTTAGCGATAACACACTGCGAAGACCAATTCCGCTATGATCGTTGGAATTGTTCGATTGAGATTCGTGGCAAACGGAATATATTCAAGAAACTCTACAAAGAAACAGCGTTCGTGCATGCTCTGACGGCAGCTGCTATGACGCATTCTATAGCAAAGGCCTGTGCCGATGGAAAAATGACAAAATGCAGCTGCGGTCCAAGGAAACAAAACAAAGCTAGTCAAGACTTCCAATGGGGTGGCTGCAATGACAATCTTAAGCACGGCAAAAGGGTGACTCGAAGTTTTCTGGATCTTCGTGGAGGTGATGGAGATGAAGTCTCGGAGATATTGCGTCATGATTCTGAGGTATGATGATATGCATAGATACATATAAGATAGGGAAGTTATAAGTCTATACTAAATAAAAATTATCTTGTGTTTTTTTTTTGTTGAAGGTTGGCATAGAAGCTGTATCGTCCTTGATGAAGGACAAATGCAAATGCCATGGAGTGTCTGGATCATGTTCAATGAAAACCTGTTGGAAGAAGCTCTCCGATTTCAATGCAACTGCAGGCTTATTGAGGCAAAAGTATAACACAGCCATCCGAAAGGCTCCAAACATTAGAACAATGCGAAGAGAGGCCCCCAGTAGTCGAATGAAAAAGCCAAAGCGAAAAAAAGTTTGTTAATTTTATAATTTTGTTCGTTTTTAAATAATATTTAAATTTTAATTTTTACTTACAGCAACAACAATCACAATTCACAACTCTATACTATTTGGAAACATCACCTACATACTGTTCGGTGACCAAAGATCGCCAATGCTTGCATCCAGATAATTGTGCGAATCTGTGCTGCGGACGCGGCTACACAACGCGCGTTTTCAAACAGGTGGAGAAGTGTCGATGCCGATTTAACAACGGACGCTGCTGCCAACTTATATGTGACTATTGTCAACGCTACGAGGATAGATACTTTTGTAAATAATTCTTTTTTTTATTGTATTTTCATTCCTAACGACAAGAATCTATATATTATACAGAAAATAATTTTCATAATACAAACAACACAAAAAAAAAACGGTAAATTCCTGCAAAGGGTGATTTTTTTGTTTAAAGACAATTTAAACGGCTGTATACATAAATGGAATTTGAGATCTGTTTTATGAAGATGCTAATTGCAAACTTACAGTGTTACAGCAAGTAAGTATTTGTCTGCCCCGTAAGGTATTAACATAAGAAACTTAGTTAAAATGTTAGATACAAAATGAACTTATTGCCTGCGACCAGATGAAATTAGAAATAGAATGATGAAATTGTCAGATGGAAATAATGGGTGATTTTTTAAGAGGCTTAGAACTTTTTTAAAAAAAAAAACACAAAAAATTCGAAAAAATGAATGAAATATTTATTTGAATCGATAGTTTGAACCTTGCAATTTAATGTTTAAAGATAATTTCATGCAAATGTTGACCGCGGCTGCGTCTCAGGTAGCCCATCCGCTGAGTCCAATTTTGGCATACTCTTTCACACATATCGGCCGGTATCTCACGAATGAATGCATGGATGTTGGCTTCCAGTGCGTCAATCGAAGCGGGCTTGTCCCTATAGACATTAGCCTTGACAAACCCCCACAAAAAATAATCTAATGGTGTCAAATCGCACGATCTAGGCGGCCAATTGACCGGCCCGAAACGTGAAATTAACTGTTCACCAAACTCGCCTCGCAACTGCGCCATTGTTTCGCGTGCTGTGTGGCATGTGGCACCGTCTTGTTGAAACCACATATCATGCAAGTCAAGAACTTCCATTTCGGGCAAAAAAAAGTTTGTTATCATCGCTCGGTAGCGATTCGCATCATCTTTGAAGAAATATGGCCCAATAATGCCGCCGGCCCATAAACCGTACCAAACAGTGGCTTTTTCGGGATGCATTGGTAGCTGTTGCAATGCTTCTGGCTGATCTTCACTCCAAATGCGGCAATTTTGCTTATTTACGTACCCATTCAACCAAAAATGAGCCTCATCGCTGAACACAAGCAGCGCGCGATGAACATTTCGAACCGAGCACGAATTTTGATAGTAAAATTCAATAATTTGCAAGCGTTGTTTATTTGTAAGACGATCCATGGTTAAATTGCAAACCAAACTGAAGCTGTTTGACAGTGACACAAGGTACTAAACACACGTCAGCTGTCAAAACCAGTGTTGCCAAAACCAAACCAGCTAAAAAATCACCCGTAGTAAAAATAGCCGGATTGCTATCCAAACCAATCAACATCTTTAATGGACTCCGACAAGAAGTTTAGGCTTGTTCAGTTTGCTGTCATATGTTGAAGTGTGTCACGGAACGATGAAAGTAAAGAACTCTAATAAATGTTAAAATTCCTAGGAGTTTATGGGGCATGTTGAAAATGTATTTGGAATATTCAAGTTCTTGGCCAGGCAGCAATGTAACAATAATTTGCATTAAATAAAAAAAAAACGCAAAATCGAAAAAATGCATTTTGCGTTAAAACAAAATTTCATTGTAAGCTTGCGAAATTTTGCAATACAAAAAATGTATAGTTATGCATTTCTACAGGGTGATACGTATGAAGCATCAAAACGGTATAGCGCGTAGGTTGGGTTGAAACAAGAAAAAAATCCTCTATAGTAGGAAGGAGAAGGACTTAAAATAGAACAAAAAAAAATATTTATATAGATATGTTTATTAAAAACGCAACGGCTACACTTTTTTTTAAAGTCCGAAATCTGTTTTATAATTTTACTTTTATATCAATTTGGTTTAATCGATAGTTTTTTTGAAAAATGAATTTTCAAACTCAAAATTTTGAAAAAAAAAAACAATTTTTATTTTAATATTCGATTTTAGTTTTGAATTTTAGACAAATACATTTGACTATACACATTTTTGCTTTGACCAATAGGAAGCAAAATTAAATCAATTTAAAAAAGGGTCCAAACGGTGGAAAACGCTGTAGCAAGGGGATACGGAATTTGGGTGTTTTGGAATTTTTCAACTAAAAACTGCAAATTTTTTTGAACAAAAATCACGAATCTTACGGTGCTAGATACCGCCAAAAAGATTAAAAAAAAGAAAACAATATTTTCAGTAATTTTCAAAAAAAAGGTATAATATTTTTTTAGCATTCGACTAAAAATGTATAAGAAAATCACATATTTAAAAGAACAACAGTGCTTGCTAAATAAGGTAAGTTTTTTTGGGAAAAATCAGTTAACATTTTTTTTCAAAATTTTGAGTTTTAAAACCAACTTCATTGAAAAAATTAAATTACGAATTTCTTTTTTTTACAAAAAGAAGTATTGCCATTGTTTTTTTTTTTTTAATATTTCTATACAGGATGTCCAGTTAATATTGGATAACCTTTCACCAAATTTGAACATTATGGCTAATTACTTTTTTAAGTTGACTATTTAATGTATCTACCAACTTTCCAATATGGTAGAACACATGATTGTGCTAATAACCGATATAATTTCAATTTAATCTACTAAATAAGCTTTTCAAAAATGTTCTCAAATCAAAAATAAATTACAGTGAATAGTCAATATGCAAAAAAGTGGTAAAGTTTGTCAGTGGAACTTGAAGCATCATGAAAAGTCTGAAAATAATTTTTTTTTTTCCAATAATTTTATTTTAATTTTTACTAAGACGTTTTAAAAAAATATTTCACAAATAATCTACAATTTTATAGATGTAATATTTTTGTATCTAATGTAATTTTTTTTATAAAATTACTCCTCCCATCTAAACCGGTGAAAATAAAGCCATTTTTCATACGATATTTTTTTTTTCACCTCCGCCTATATAACGCTTTATTGTTTTAATGCAACTTATGCAAATATGGCCGTTTTCGAAAACGTCAAATCAAAGTCAATTTGACCGGCAATTGATCGTTATTTATGACACAAAAGTTGCAATCGTCAAATATGCAATCGTCCTGCTTGCACACATGTCTTTTGATGATCGTCAAATGATTTTTTTGCAAGCGCAGTTAACGTTCTCGAACAGAAGCTAATTTCATCAGAATTTTCAGATTCACTTAGGCTCGTCATTTTCAGCCGCGAAGTGTTTATCGTTTTGTTGACTCCCTGACTGACATCCAAAAATGTTAATTAGCTAACAATCTCTCGAACCATCATCTGTCTTTTTCGTCACCTTCATTTTTTTACTGCACAGTTGCAACGCAGATGATGTTTTCGAACACGTGACTTAAGCAAACTGCATTATCGAACACAATGCTAATGCAGTAGAATTTTTATTTGCGTTTTCGAACAGAAGACTTTTGAAGTTTGCGTTTAAGAACATTCTGCAAACACATTTTTGACGCAGATGACGTTTTCGAAAACGGCCTATCTCTTATCTGTAGAAATGCATTCTTCACACATTTTTTAAATACAAACATTTTCGAGTTGCATTGACATCTTCTTTTACTAATGTACCTAAGAAATTTTCAATTTGCATTACATTTTTTCGCATATTGTGAGTTTCACCCCAAATTTCATGATCGAAAAATTCCCCTTATTGTGAACATTAATTTCGATGGCAATGTAGTGCCATTTTCACTTCTTTTTTGTAGCCGGACAAAATTTCGTTCGGATGAAACTCACAATAGCTTTTAAAATTCCTGGCGAACAAAAAATTCTAAGGTGAAATATTTTTTCGGGTAAAACTCACAGTAATGCTGAATATATTTTGTTCAATGCCACAATTTTTCGTTTGTTTTCAAAGCAAATTAATTTTAGATTGCATTTTTTATGAGTACTTAATGTGTTTTTACAATTATAATTAGGTAGATATATATGTATATTACAACTCATTATTGACATAACATTGACTTTATATAAGTAAGTATTTCGACCCAAAAGTAGGTTATGTAGAAACCCAACCATACATTTAGCTTAAACCCGCCTCATACAAAAACCGATATTTAATAACGAGCTTATTAAATTTAAGTTAATTTATACAAACAGTGTGAAACCAATTATAAAATAAAATAGACAAACATTTACAATTTCCTCTGATAAAAGATTAATTCAATTGTTCGAGAAATTGAATCCACATGTTATTAAGGAAGACTATATACTGTCTCTTTATGTCTGAATTATAAACTGAAAACACTCACTGCTATTTTGTGTATAAAACATATAATACTTTATTAATGGATAATTTTAATTTTAACTTGTTGACATATTTATGGCATAGGTACTTACATCGCAACAATGATATCGTTAATTTTTATTCTCGCAACTAGATAAGTTTTGTATTACACTTTACCTACCACAATGTTTTGATGTCGATTGAATTGTATTTTTTTTGTTTCAATTTTCATTTACAAAAATGAATTCTGTTCGCTTAATTCAAGCAAGTTATAATAATAACAATAATTAAATAAATAATAATAAACTTAGGGCCAGTTTCACAGTCAGAAAAGTGACACTTAAGTGGGGAATTTGAAAGATTAATTCCCAATATCACCGTTCACTGTTACCTGAATAAGTGGCACTTAAGTCTCCGATGTTGGTGACTTAAGTTTCACTTACGCTAGCTATGAAATTTATCTTAAATTCCTAATGTGGAAAACTGAAGTGCCACTTATTTCGGGAAGTGTCGACTGTGAAACTGGCCCTTAATCTAATTGAATCTAATGAAATTGGGGAATTAAGGGAAATTGGAGTATAAGTACAATCTAAGGGAGGAGTAACTGTGATTAAAATCAATTAAATGCTGTGCACTATTGGCTAATCGTAGCATTCTAGTGATAGGATTAAAATGGGCATAGTTGGTGCGGTGAATAGGAAGGCGGAAGAAAGGAATAGATCTAAGGTTACGTGGATTAGTGTTAAGGAAAATCTGTTCTAAAATTGCCGGAGAATCGATGGTACCAGTGATTATTTGATGGATAAATATTACATCCGCGGCTGCACGGCGTTTAGCAAGGGTGTGTAAATTTATTAATTGTAAACGGTCTTCGTAAGGGGGTAAGCAAAATGGATCGGACCAAGGAAGATTGCGTAGAGCGAAACGAAGAAATCTGCGCTGAACTGCTTCTATTCTAAGCGATTGCGTGGAATGATGGGGTGACCAAACCTGACTGGCATATTCAAGAATAGGTCTTACATATGTGTTGAAGAGAGATTTGGTAACGCAGGGATTTGAGAATTCTTTAGACCAACGCTTTATAAAGCCAAGAGAAGAATTCGGTTTTGCAACACTATGATCGATGTGGGAACGGAAGTTGAGTTCTTTATCACAAATAATGCCAAGGTCACGACTAAATGACACGACGGGAATAGGAACATTGCAAAAGTGATAGGTTCGAGGGAGTGAAGGCAGGCGTTTAGGAGAAAAGGTCATAGATTGACATTTACTTACATTGAGTTCTAGAAGATTTTGATTACACCAAGTAAGAAAGGAATTGAGGTCTTGTTAAAGCAGGGAAGAGTCCAACGATGAGGATATTATTTTCATATCATCGGTATATATAGATACATCATTTATGGCAAGGACAAAAAGAAGTGGTCCAAGATGACTGCCTTGAGGGACACCTGAGGTTGCAAAAATTGGGTCGGACACAGAACATCTAAATACAACATTATAAAGGCGGTTCTCCAAATAGGATCTGATCCATTGGATGAAAAATGGTGGAAAACCAAAGGCTTTTAGCTTGATATAAATAATTTGATGAGAGATCTTATCAAAAGCTTTACTGAAGTCAGTAGTAATTACATCAACATCATACATCAACATCATGCCTTTCTCCAGGGCACAAAGCGACATGGAAACAAACTGAGTTAGATTTGTGGTTGTAGACCTACCCTTTAAAAAACCATGCTGCAGAGGCGAAACTATTGATCTGCAGTGAAAGCTAAGAGAGTCGTAGACGATGCTTTGAAAGAGCTTAGGTATTGAGGAAAGTTTAGCTATTGGACGATAATTTGATATTTCAGTCTTGCTGCCTTTTTTATGGATAGGGAAAATAAATGAGTTTTTCCATAAAGTAGAGAAAACTGCTTGCGAAAGTGAGAGTTGAAAAAGATTTGTGAGGGGTTCACATAGTGCATTGGCACATTCTTTAAGAAAAATGGCTGGGATGCCATCAGGACCAGGAGAAAAATCATCATTAGGCAAGTCTAACTAACCGATGATAGACTAACATCAAGAGAATCGAGTGAGGTATGTGGACTACTTGATAAGTAGCTAAAAAAATCAAAGTCAGGATTATTGACAGTAACGCTGTAAGATTAAATAAAGAAATTAGCAAAAAGATTAACAATAACTTGGGGATCAGAAGATGTTTTATTGGAGAAATAGAAAGTAGAAGGAAGACCATCGGATTTTCTTTTAACATTTATAAATTGGTAAAACCGCTTTGGTTCGGTAATAAGACTTGCCTGAATTGTATCGAGATAGTAACGGTAAAGGGATTCAGAAAGAAAAGTAAAATTGGAGAAAGCTTGTTGATAGTGTGAATAATCTAAGGGATTACGGGATTTTAAGTAGATTTTCCATAACTTATTTCTTAGATTACGAAGACCACGCAACTCTTTAGTATACCAAAACACTTCCATAATTTATTTTATTTAACTTTTTTTTAATGAGCTCCAAATTGTTAGCTTGTTACAAACTAAACACAATTTGTTTTTTTTTTTTGGAAATTCCCGCAATTATAATATCAGTTTAACAAATATTGACGACTGAAATTACGAGAGTAAAGATAAAGCAAGAAATGGAAAATTTTATACGAAAGTTTCAGGGTATTATATTGATATCTTTGTATTAAAAAATTAAATTAAATTAGAAACAAAATATAATTATAAACCCCAAAAGTCAACAATTCATTTTGACATGATAATTAATTGTTACATTTTATTATTTAAACCCTCAAAAAGCCCTGTCATCAATATCTGGAGTCTTAAATAAAAGTAAGTTGTAAAGTTAACCGTTTCTAAGAAAAATGGTCCAAAAATATAAAAATAATAAAAAATAACCTTTTAAATATTAATTAGATAAATAAATGAACAAATATTATTCTCGTCTCCATTGCAAGGTCAGAAGCAGGGTCAAGTGCAAGACACATGTATCACCCTGACATAAATTAAGACAATAGAATCATGTCTTCTCCAGGGTAAATCTTTGATGTGAAATGTGATGCAGTACCACCCACTCGAGCCTTAAAAATCAATAACATCTAGATACTACTCCACACAATGGGTATTCTTCATTCTTAGGACGTTATATTTATTGTAACGATGAAAGTAAAATCTGTCCGTGAAATTGTTGATTTCTTTTTATAAAAATAAAAATAAATGAGTCTGCAAATGAAAGGAGCAATTGAAAATCAGTACACAATAGAAATTATGATTTAAGTACGTGACAATGTCTTTGGTGCTAAAACTTTCCTAAAAAATTCGTCTTATACGAGTGTGTATGGTGTTTAGAGTATAGCTATAGGTACAGTGACTGGTATCGTTAATTTAATCTCCGTTTAAACACAAAAGCGAATGACATTTATTTGTATACATACATCTCGTGCTATTGATGCAGCTTTGTAAAAGTGTACATGTAAAAGTACATATGTACATAATAAGATTAAGCAAACATATATTTTTAAACAGAATCAATTTCAATTCACTCACAACATTAAAATTATCTTACACAATAACAATGAATTTATTCAGCATTGCTTATGAATAAGGGTTATATTTTTCCTATTAGTCTATCGAACCAATTTTAAACAACTATCTTCTCTTGTATCTTTTTTTGAATTAAAGGCAAAAAAAAACTTGACCTAGGTTTTTGTATTCTTCCACTCAGGCAAAAGTTATCCGTTAAAATATAAATTTTTTAATTTGCTTAATCCAGGCGTTTAGCAAAATCTTGTTTTCTCAGGAAGGCTTCTATGCATTGAGTTAGGCGAATAAACTCCAAGTGGGAAATTAGGTCAGTTCCAGCTAAAGGTTTAATCGCACACATGGGGCTTATTTTTACTAAAAGTTGCTTATCGTCACCACGTGTTTTTAGGTTAATAACAGAACATTTTAACATTATTTTTTAAAGAATATCAAACTGAACTTTGGTCGTGTGTGAATTGGATTAAAAGTTGGCGTTAAATTTTATCCGAAACTAAATTTTGACGTTGACAAATTAAAAAAAAAAAAAAACAAATCGCTAAAATTAAAAATAAGCTCATCGCATTTAATTTAAGCTTCCACCCAAAATGTTCCCAAAAATGTAGGTAATCTAAAATTTAACTGCTGGAAAATCAAATACTTGTTTCTTACCGTACACCACTTATCTATCTAAATTTAGCACAAAAAATAATTGGTCGGCCCATTTATTTGCGAGATAAATTTTGACAGATTGTGATGATTCTTGGCTTTTTTAGAACATTCCTTTGTGACAATAAAAATCGAAATGGCGGAATATTTGGGAACAAAAGATTTACCTTAGCCAAAGAAAATAATCCATTAACCATTTTAATTGATTAAATTTACTTGAAATAATGAAAACAAATTCTTTAACCCGAGGCCACACCAGCGAGTACTCGATAGCGAGTTACAGTAGGGGTACACTCAATAGATTTTACTGATGCATAGATAACTTAGTGGTTCGCTCCTCAACTCTCTTCCATAGACATATTTTTCACAAAATGTTTGTTTCAAAGTTAAGCTCAGTCTTATGCTGGACTTACACGACTGACAAATTGGGAGTGTTTTTTTATCAGTATACTGCCAAAATAATGAATTTATCCATTCTTCTGTCAGTTTTTTGACAGTTAACTGCCAATTTGCAAGTCGTATAAATTCAGCATTAGCTGCAGTTTGGAGAGAAAAGTGGGAGCTACAATTTAGCGATTTATTTGCAAGAGTTGTATGTGAAAAACTGATATTCTCGACACTTTACCTTTTTGAAGTAATAATATCTTGTACAATACAAAACGCCAATTTTACACTCTGGTTCAAATGCTAAGGTCTCTTAAATTATACTGACGTAATCGACAGACCCGGAGTTACAGACTGTTGTTTTTGTATTTGCTAGCCACAAATCTTTCTGTGGACAAAGTTACATTCATGTTCCGATGATATCAGAAAATTCAATCTATAGCCCTTTACAGTGTACCCAGAGCAATTGAAAAATAACAGACGAATCCTCAAGGTTTTAAGCATATGATAATAAAAACAGGCCTAAATTTCTGTAACCTCTACAGACCTAAATTTCTGTAACCTCTCTAGATCATCTAGACTATCTAGACCATTTAGACTTTACCTAGATCATCAATACTATACCTATAGACTATCTTAACTATATAGACCATCTAGACTATCTAGTCTATATCTTGACTGTATATATGCATCTAGACTATGTAGACCATTTAGAATATTTCGACCATCTAAACAACTTTTCCATATAAAACCTTGACCTTTGATCCGTATAAAATGAGCATCACAACTTTAGAAAAAGCAATTTTTGCAAAGCACAGAATTATCGATTTTTTGAGGTAAATTTGACGTGAAAACAAAAAAATTGGCGTGCTATTGGTTCTAAATCAAATGGTCAAAAAGTGGTGCCATACTAACATTTCATATAAGGTTAGCATAACACTTTTTTTATTTTTGGTCGAAAATTACTTTTCAATACCTATGCCATATGATTCAAACTAACTGCTGTAAATTTGCCGTGAAAATGACCAAAAAGAGTAAGCTAACTTTATGGTATGGAAACGCTTTTTGGCTATTTGTGGTTTAACCAATATCGCGGCTATTTTTACCTTTTTGCTGTATATTTACGGTAATTTAAGGGCTAGTCAAAAGTGACTTTTTCGAAAGTTGTCATACTAACTTGAGTAGTTATTGAGAATTCCACCTTTAATGTGATTTTCGATTTCAAAATGCAAAAGTCTATGCATCGTCTATACATTATCAAAGGTTTTTTTAGGGTAAATGCAACAGAAAAGTCAACAAAGCCTTAAGTAACAGTTAAAATAGTGGTGACATAAACATTAACGTTAAAAGCCATTTATTATTCCAAAATTTCGGCAGATTTTCGACAATAATTTCTTATTGATGGAAAGAATATTCTAACATACAAAATTAAAAGTACTTTCGGCAATTAGGACCTGAGATAATCGCGGACAACGCTGATATTTGTTCATGGAGGAATATATTGTTTTAATAGAATAAGTATAGCATTTTCGGCAATCGCAATGAAGCTTCACAATAATTAACACCAAATTAGGAAACAACAAAAAATTAGAATTAGCTTGCGCATATCATTTTTTGCGATTGCTGTTCCTAATGTCGTTTCAGATTTCTGTTTATAAAAATGCCAGTCAGCAAATCAGACAATTAATTTCAACATGTTATCACGTTTAATCCACACTTCACATTTATGATACACCTACAGATACTCATACCTAAAGCATCATTAAATTACCAAATAGAATTTATAAAAATTGGCCCTTAAATCACGTTCTCAATAAACCAGAAGATGATTGATGCGGAAGCGCAAATCTCTATCTTATTATATTGTCAACGAACTTATAAGTATCTAGGTTTCAGGCTTATGGAATCAAGTTGAGATAATTCGATAAACAAGAAAAGATGCCAACTAGACCAAAACGTTTGAAAATTATATTAATTTTTATTTTATTCATTGATTCTTATTTGATAAAATATGGAAACTGTGCTCCAAGAAAATTGGTGTAAGATTTTGAAACAAAATTAATTAAAAAAAAAAAAACAAATAAACTTTCTTTCGTTTAAATTTTAGCAACACCAATGATTCACAAAAAGTTAAACGAAGTGCGAGCTTCATGAACTATTTGAGCTCAATATTTTGTAGAACTTACTTAAACTACCCTGATTCTTCCTGGAATTTCTACGACCCCTCTCCACCATCAGGACCTAGCAATGACGGAAATTTCATCCAATACCTTGATGAAAGTGGAAATAGAGATCAAGATGAAAATAACATCAACTGGCCGGACAACGATATGACGAAAATTAATTATTTTGAGACTGTTCCAAAGGATACCCCAATTATTATGACTAATCTTGGAAAAGATACATCATTTACGTATGTTTTGGAAAATGATTCAGACTATGATCTAAACAGTGTGGATAATGACTTGAATTGGGATGTTCCTCCACACGGCATCGATGAAGGTATATTTCATAATTTCTACCTGATACCGGAAGAAAGAGATTTAGGCAGAGAAATTGCTTTGACAACAACAACAGCCAAACCAATTGAACCATCAATACAAAATCGAAATGAGGCTGAAGAAGAAAAAACACCAAATATAACCATTTTCAACTGTTCATCTAATCCTGTCCAGAAGGAATTCCTAGAAAAGGTGCTGTCTGACAACAACGATGAATATATGGTGCTACTCATTAAAAGAAATCCTTTTCTTGTAGCTAAAGAGCAAGAAAAAGAAACAGATATTGTACTTCAACTTCCTCCTAGTAATAATCAAAACAAAACTTCTTCAACTGTAGGAAAAAATAAATTAAATGTTAATGAAAAACCTTCACAAATACCTGTAAAAGTTGAAAACAAGATTACTAGGACAGTTGATCTGGATCTTAGAATTGGCTCCAAACAGGAAATTTCAACTGAAATTCCTTCCCCAACTGTTTCAACATACATTACAACTGAGGAAGATACTGATTTCACTGTTCGACAAAATAAAGTTAAGACAACAAAAGCAGCTTCAAACGCAACTATACAAAATGATGAAAATATTGCCGATAGAACTAAGTTTGACATTGATCTCATAGAAACTACCTCTACAAGAAGTTCAATTACTATTGCTACTTCAACTGTTTCGGCACCAATTGCAATAGAAGAACAAATTGTCCAACTTTCAGAGATCCCAAATAATGAGGAAAATGGTAAAAATGTTTCAACTGAATCACAAACAGAAACGAAGTCAATTATGAAAATTCCAAATGAAGCCATTACTGATATTCAAACTGTAAAAATTGTGAAAAATAAAACAAGTTCAGAAACAGTTGGAAAAACTAAGACGTCAAAGAATGTGTCTGAAGATATATTGGAAGCAATTGAAAAACCCCACAATGGCTTAGATATTGGATTAACGGAAGAAAACCAAGTTTCGTCGATACTTCAAACTACTACTGAGCAAACCCTTAATACTGATTCCAAAGCAAAAACGGAAATAGTTATTGAAAACCTTGAAGGGGAACAAAACCTTAACTCAGTAGATGGTGTTCTGACTTCCCCTATATCGACTAGTGATGCTAGGATTTCAAAAGAGCATCCAACTTTAACCATTCCATCACAGATTGAAAATGCTCAGTTACAAGCCGAAGAAGGTTTAGAAGGCAGTTTAAATTCAACAATTTTAAATCCTTTAAAAGTTCAAGTTAACTCTGGAAGCCCTGAATTATTAGAAGATTCAATTGTCCCAGTTACAACAGCTTATTTAAAAAGTAGTGAAGACCAAAAAAAAATACTAAAACCGCTGGAAGTTTCGACAACAGAATTAACAACAAAGACTGAGGAGGATTTAGTATTGCTCAAATCGGACGAAAACAATCATGATTCTGTATCAGGAACTCCTACTTATCCTGTTGAAAATATTGAATCTACACCTTTAGGGTTAGCAGACAATAATTAAAATGAATTCATGATAATTAGATCTGATGGTGGTCCTGGTAATGTAGATAATGACAATGCCGGTTAACTTAACATAAATATTTATGAATGCTAATTATAAGTTTAATAAATAGAATTAAAAATTATATATTTTTAGAAGTTTGAAAAAGGTTTATTTCTTGCTGCGAGAGAGTTTTCGTCGAATTCGGAGTTAAAACACTGGGATAACCCTGCCTTCATATCGAATTAATTTAGGTAATAATCAAAATTATTATTCTAGTCTCTTCAGTTAATCGAAAGTTAACTCAACCAATTTGGTGGGTTAAATCCCAGTTATCTATAGAGGTTTAAATTAACTTTCTAAATATCTTCAGGAGCAATATCCCTAAACTTGGATGATAATGCACAGTTAAACTACGTAGTCTTAGCTGCAAATTCTTTGTTTAAAGGAAATAAAACCATATCATACAAGTTTCAAAAGACATTTATTACTCAATTAACAAGATACAAAAGAACATCTTCTAAGACCCAGTTTAGTCCGAGATTAACATTAAATCTGAGTTAACTCACCTAATTTTGTTTTAAGTTGGATTTCGGAACTGTTCCATTCATAAAGAAAACGGAAACTTGCTGTGAACGTCAACTCGAAAACTTCATCAATTAGTTAAATGTCACGCATCTTCCACTGAAAAATTGCTCATACTGATTTAACTCTAGATTAATCAATGTCTAGAGTTAGCTAATTCTGGTTTAACCTTACACTGAAAAACTATGAGCCTTGGTTTATTACCCAGCAAATGACACCTTGTTTCATAATGTCAAAAATTGAAGAATAAGGCCAGGCGCGCACATGCAACCATATGAGAGTCCGCCGGTTTATGTGCCCCAAACTGTTTGGTTTCATGTGCGCGCCTAGCCTAATTGAATATTCAGGCCAATTTTCTTTCTGTGGGACTTTGTTTATGGTGAGTGGTGGACTTCATTTCACTTTCAAGAATGCACTTTTGGATATTCTGATGCGTTCGCCTACAATTTTACATTCACATCCAATCGATAGGATTTAACATACGAATACTAATTACATGAGAATAAAAAGTTTTTTTTTGTAATTAATTGCTAATTTATAAAACTCATGTACCCTTATACAATTCACACAAGTGATTTTAGTCCATGGATCCACTTTCATCCAATATGATAACCATTCAAATATTACTAACAAAAACAAATACAATTATTATTGTCTGTGTCTCATGGGCGGTCCGTTGCAGCAATAACTGAACACCTATTGTACTTTTTGTCCAAAATCAAATTTACTGCACTTTTTTGAAAGCACTTAACTAAAATTATGAAATCATTCGAAACAAAAGAGCCGCTTTAAATTTTTTTGTGAACGCATTCACTTTTCTCTCAACACACCCACCACAAATAAAATTATCTGGATGATTCCATTCTGAAGTGGATGTTTTATTTGTCCTGTCCGTTGTACCGTTGTTGTCTTTCACCAAGTTAACAGTTGTATGTTTAGTTTAAATTTCGTCGGTTGGTGTTTTGTTAGCTTCATAAGAAAAAAAATTCTGGAATGACTAAGAAAAAACAAATAAAATAAAAAAGAGCCAAAACAAAATGCAATTGACGGTTAAAGCGCAAAGTCTGAATGATTTTGAAGCAAAAAATCGTTAGTGATTTCTTTTAACAAACCTAGTTATAAAGGGTGTTATTTACAGAGGTTTGGTTGACGACCACGATTCTATAGTGACAGTTGATTTGACAAATGATTTTTATTCTGAGTATACTTTGCCACTCCTTCGTTTAAAATTAAAGTGCTCATAAAACACCATCACCGCTTATCACATTTTTGTATAACAGGTATAATAGCTACGGAGGTTATGTAATTTTATTTATATATCCGATTAGTTCATAATACGGAGAGGTTTATCGCTAATAACTAAGCGGAGTTGTTGTTGTATTTTGCATGAAAATAATTTTTGTATCTTCACTGTGTCGCTGTATTACAGTTATTAACCACAAGAGCAAGTTTGTGCTATCCAGTCGTGCATATATTTTCTAGAAGGAATCACATATACCTACAAATGTTCTGTGCCAAATTTCAAGGAAATCGGTTCAGCCGTTTAGGCTCTAGCTCGAATGACCGATGGGCGGTATATGAAGATTACCACTTATTTGAACTTCTCCATAATTATAGGATGTTAATTTGATTAAAACATCGATTTTTTTTAAGAAGAAACCAATAGCTACTTGCCCTATAGAGCAAGTAAAAATTCAATAGATTTACTTCGTTTGGAAAAAATGTTCATCTTTGTCGCTTATCGTTTCTGGTCCTTGAATATATTGGATGTTTTATCACTTCGAATTGTTAGATTTAACTGCACTCTTGTGTTTGAAACTCAATTGAAATTTCATAATTCCAAAATTCAAAGAACATTACTTTTGACATTCATCTTATACTGAGCCAAAAAATATACCATCAGTTTCTCTGCAATGCATCTTCCATGAATTGCAAAAAAACACAAGCAACAAAAAAAAAACCTTTCAAAACTAATCAAAAAACATCAACATCAACAATCAATCAAAAACCGCGCTTTCAAGAGCCCGTAACTTTATTTAACACGCGGGGACTTTGCCGCATAGTAGATTAGGCGGAACTTTTCTGTTCAGCTCACAATCAGCTATTAACAATAATAGAATTTTGCAAACATAGTAACCAGAGAAAGAGCAAAATTTCACCTGAATTTCTCCCTGCTTTCACTGCCGGAGTCTGCGCAGTTGAAAATTTCATCTAGGCGGTTAGAAAAATAACTACCAAACAAAACTAAAGGGTGTTTTGTTTAGACGAGTGGTTTTCAAGAAGAAATAAAACGCATATAATTTAATGTTATGGCCAAGAATTTTTTAAAAATGATTTCGGCTCGAATAAATTCCAGTCGAGAGGCCCAATTTTCGACAACTTTTTGCAGCAATTGGGGCCGTATGTCAGCAATAACGCGCCGAATATTCTCTTCCAAGACGTCAATTGTCTCGGGCTTATCTGCGTAGACAAGCAACTTCACATAACCCCACAAAAAATAGTCCAGCGGTGTTAATCGCACAATCTTGAAGGCCACGCCCCAGGACCACGACGCACGCGAGATAATGCGCTCACCAAAAGTTTCCTTCAATAAATTGATTGTTTCGTTGGCTGTATGCAATGTAGCGCCGCCGCCGTATTGTTCTAACCAAATGTCGTCCACATCAACATCCTCCAATTTAGGCACGAAAAAGTAATTAATCATGGCTCTATAGCATTTCCCATTGACTGTAACATTATGGCTGTCTTCATTTTTGAAGAAATATGGACCAATCATTCCCTCTGCCCATAGAGCACACCAAACAGCGACTTTTTGAGGATGTAACGGCCGGCGTCTCAACATACACTTGAGGATTATCATAACTCCAATTACGGCAATTTTGTTTATTGACGTATCCATTCAACCAAAAGCGATCTTCATGGCTAAACAAAATACGCTTATGAAAATTGGAATCAACGGCAATCTTGTTTTGGGCCCACTTGGGCACAATTTGGAAGCTTTGTTCAGGCGTCAGTCTATTCATTATAAACCAAACTGAGTATAAGTCAAAGTCAAGTAACAACTGTCAAAAAAACTAACTGCGAAAAAAGTATTGCCAGATTGAAAACCACACGTCTAAAAAAACACCCTTTATATTTATTATACATAACGATTTCTGTAAAAGCTACATTTTATTTCATAGAAAAAAAAAAAACGTTGCCTACTTATTTGTTCTTCCGATACTTTTGCTCCCTCAGAATTCTGGTTTCTCCTGGCCTGTTCGGAAGTGGTCTACATAGTTTGTCGGAAATTAAAAAAGAAAAAATATATCTGATATATTTAGAAGTTGAAAATATACATATATTACCTATATTTTCTCCAAATTGAAATAAGAAAGAAATGTTTAAGACATAAATTGCACTTAACATCCACTTTAGATAATTATTACGGAAATCGATGTGTTCTTCTAGTCAAAATATATTGTTTGTCTTCGATTTTGAGTCTGCTTATGTGGGCAATTTTGTTTAGTACCTACATAATATTAATAGAATTATTTAGTTCTTATAAGTGTTAACTATTGAGTAATATTAACCAATCGACGTTTGATATTATTTGTTTGTTGTTCAATCTAATTAACCAAAGGAAAAGTGTTGTCTATAATTAAGTTAAAATAAGATAAATGAGTGATTTTCCCATCGAAAAAAGGGTGCTAAGTTAAAGAAAAGCGTAGATGTGAGCAAAATTATGTAAAGGAATGTTTTTGCATTAATCGATATTCAGTTATAAGTGCATAAATGCCATTCGTTATAGTGAAATAATCAATATTTATGTATATTATTATGTGTTTAATAGTGAAATTATTATTGTTATAATTTTCTATCAATATCAAATGTACCGAGATTTTTCCGCGCATCCGAAAAAAGTATCTACATACATGACAGCAGCTGTATCTATATCTTTTAAGATTCAGAATTTGTCTCTTATTTTCACTGCCAACAACAACAACAACAAAACAACCAAAAACTTTGGAATACCTCGCCTTTGCTAAACCGTCTTGAATCAAAAAAAAATCAAAATCTTCTATAACTATATACCCATCTTTAAATCTGCATTTAAATATTTGCATTTTGAAAACGGTGAGTAGTTATATTTAAACCCAAAAGAGTCGTTTGATATTTTGTATTTGAGAAGCAATTGATTTTCGCTTAGTTACCTATCTGTTTTATTTTTTTTTTTTTTTTGAAAGTAGCGTAGGTATAAATTGCCAATAGATTTTAGGGGTTGAAGACATGCCTTCATTTTAAAAGAGTCCTATATACTATAGCACTACATTATACCAATTGTTGATTAAGCACTTTAGAAAGGAAAACAGCTGAAAATTGTGTGTTTAGTTTCATGGATTTTGTGTGGTTCGTTCTCAAACAAAAAAAAATATTATAAAAAAAAAATATTATAAAAAAAAAACATTGACAGTGAACGCGTGGAATCCATTATTTGACATTGAAAGTTTGTCCTCCACGGGGGATTCGTGTTTCGCTATTTCTTTTTTTCTGCAGTGGCTTCATTTTTCAAACAATGTTAAGAGCAAGTGACAACAATTTCTTTAAATGTCTTGCAACTTTGCTAATTTTGTTTGAAGTGGGTTTTCGCGGGAGAACAGTGCTCGGAAAGCAAGAGCGTATTTATTAAGTGGGTTTATAATGATATTATTTTATTTTAATTTGATGGTCTTGTTTGTTTCACAAAAGCACTCGGGATATTTAACAAAATTAAAAAAGAGAATTTGAGGTGCGGCATTAATGATTATGTGCAGCATAGGTATACCTATATTTTTAAGAGATTTCGCTTTTTCCAAAAACAAAGAACCACTGATTTATGAGGTTTGAATAGTTTCATAAATTATCAATATTAGCATTTCACAGCCGAGGAAAATTAGAGACAAATTACCAAACTTTTTAAAGTCTTGTGTTGACACCTTAAGCATTTCCTAAAAAAAAACACTAAGACAACGCTAAACACTCTTCACTGGATTTTGAACAATTTAATGAACTTATAAGAAACATTATGTATTTTGGGTATACCTACCTACATGTGTACATATACATATATGCCTGGTAACTCAAAACTATGATTTTGGACTTATGTCAATCTGACCAAACTCTTTAGATAGGTATTTTGTATTTGTCAATTTTTTCGGCCACGTAGGTAATTTTGTACAAAGTTTTTCTACGCTCTTAAAGCTTTAAAAATATTTGCGCAAAATTTTAGACGATTTAGTACGATGTTAAAGCATTTTTAGTATGATGCTAAAGTAAAAAGAGGATTTTCAAAATACTAAACGAGTTAGCATCGTACTATCTTTTTAACATTTTACTAAAGTTAAAATCATTTAACATTAAAAAAAAAAAAAAAAAACAATACTAATTTGACACGAATTGGACACGCTTCCAACACGGTTTATTAATTTGTTTTCGCACCAAAAATAACGGTACCTACCTTACATACAAACGTTTTTCTTTTTAGCCATTTTAAAAAAATTGTATATATTTCTGAAAAATTGTGATTTTGTAATGCATTTATCGAGGAAGTTCAATCGATTTTTATCAAATTTTGTGTGCAGGAGCTTCTAAAAAACAACTATTTAATTGAAATTTTTTGAAAACTTTATATTTTCAAAACCACTTGTTCGATTTTTGTTTTTAACAATATATATAAGATATTTAACAAAAACTTTTCTTATAAGGAAAAATAACATTATATTCCTTATAAATCGTCGCTTGAAAAGCAAAGTGACAAAAATTGCATTGTTTATGTTTATTTGATTGCATTAATATCGCGTTAAATAGTATCCAAAATTTAATTTTTGGCAATATTGAGCTGAATCTATAGGTGAAAATGTCAAATTTTAATCCAAGCCTTAGTAAATTACATAAAAAGTAAATTGATAGTCTGAATAGGATTAAAATTTTGATTAAATTTTATCCGGGATTAAATTTTGACATTTCCACGCATAGGTTAAACTGTCAAAAATTAAACAAAGTGCACAATTTAACGAGATTTGAATCCAATTCAACCAAGTCTTTAGAACAATTGTTTTCTATTTGTAGATATATTTCAATGTATTTTTTGTATTTTTGTATGTTAAAATTTCTAGAATCAACCAGTTATAGCTTAATTGATTTAAATAATTTTTGTATTCCAAAATATTGTTTTTTTTTTTAATTTTAATAAGCAATAAAATTTAAACTTTTTAGTAGCAAAATTTTTATTATACTAATTTTAAAACGTCACTTTATAAGAGGAAATTTTAGTATTAATATCCTAGATAGGTACCTAGTTTTCAAAAAAAATAAGATTTTTATTTTAGTTTTTTTTTTTTAAGTCGTTAGTTAGATAGATACTGTTATTTTTTTCAAAATATGTATTGAATTTAAAAAAAAATATTTTTTTTAAATCAGAAATTTATTTTTTTTTTAAATATTAGTATAGATCGTTTAAAGCATACTCCATTAAATAATTGACCACAATTAGTTTAAGCTTTTTCTACGAAAAGCGAACATTTCTATTCAAATCCTGATGTTTTTTTGAGTAAAAAAATTCCAAACTATTTTTTTTTCTTTCAAAATCTTACGTTATTAATATTTTTGTTTTTAATATCCAATATATGCTCTTATCAATTAGTATGACATTGTATATAAGTGTTTCAGTTGATTTCCTTATATTTAGAGAGTTATATCGAGCCCTAACCGCCATTTTATTGAAAGTGGAAAAATGCTAATTATATCTACAATAAAACAAATTATTTAATTTTGTTCTGAACTTTATAAGCAATCCAACCTCCCGTTAGCTTTTAGTTAAGGCATTGTAATTGTAAATAGTGTCAGCAAATAACCAAAAATGTGTTTCCTGTTCAACTTTTTTTGTCGTTTACTATAAATTGGCCGCTAGCCGATTTGACGGAAAAGATACAAAAAACAAGTAACAATACCAGTGCTGCCACCCTACTCCTTTACCAGTAGATCTGCTGCGCTTTGTCCCATAAACGAAAATCTACTGCGCAGCAGTAGAGAGTAGCAGAGTTCATTTTTGAAGTAGTTGTGAAGTTTCCAGATACTCCTGTTTTTATTCGTAAATAAATTGTAAAGGGTCCGCCATCTAACGTTTTTTTTTTCAACTAGTGCTTATTTCGTGAATGGTAACACTTAGCTCATGTCTGATTTGACAGATAATTAGTTTTATCCTTCCGCTGAACGAATATGGTTGTGTATACGCTTCGCTAAGTTGGCCTGCGATCGACTTAGAGAAGATGCCGATTTTGCCAAAAAAAATCATCTTTTCAGATGAAGCTCATTTGATCTTGGCGGGTAGTAAACAAGCAAAATTGTCGCATTTGGGGTACAGAAAACCCGCACGCATACATTGAAAAGCCGGTACACCCAAAACGAGTCACTGTTTGGTGCGGATTTTGTCCAGAGGCATAATTGGGCCATTTTTCGAAAATGAGCTAGGAGTGGCCGTTACAGTCAATGGCGATCGTTATCGGGCCATGTTGAACGAATTTTCGTTCACAAAAATTGAAGAGGAGGATATTGTCAACATTTGGTTTCAACAGGACGGCGCTACGTGCCACACAGCCGAAGCTACACTCGATGTTTTGCGCCATTTTCAAAAAAAAAAAAATTATTTGGCGGACCCTTTATTTTTAATGAATTGAATTTTTGTTTTTGTATATTGTAAGATCTACTGCGGTATATTGCAACCTACTGGGTTTTTTTTCTGATATTTAATGCACTCTATAATCTACAGGGTGGCAGCGCTGAACAACACACAAACAAGAATGGTTTTAAAATGTAAAGTCACTCTGACCAGACCTTTGTTCTCCACGAGCTGTTGCGCTACCAATTTATTTTATGTACTTAAGTCTATTTATATGAATATCTCTGAGTACAAAGGTATAATCATCTCCAAAAAAAAACCCTTATTCAAGTTGATTCTTAGCTTACCCATAATTATGTAAGTATTTTGAATAAGAAAAATGAATAGGTATACTTTTGGATTCATTTAATATAATAATTCTTATATCTTATATAATAATTCCTATTTAATAAAGAATAAAATGAATCAGCGTTTGTTAATTTGCTCGCCTCAGTCAACATAATACAGACCAATGAATAAAAGCGATTATTAATGGATACCTTACCTATACATACATACTATTGATTAGACAAATTTACTATTATAATCAAAAACAATCTCTTTGACAAATGAGAAATAGAAATACAAACTTCTTGCGACTCAGTGAATATAATTCGGAAGAAAAACCTTAAAGAAAATTATTTAGTTGGTCACCAAAAGGCTTCCGCAGTTAGGGGCTTAACTCTATGGTTTGAGGCACCTTTAAAAGTCAAATTAAGAATTTAGCAATTTGCAATTATTTTACTTTGAAATATCTATATATATCTTTTAAATTTAAACTTAATTTCGAAAGCAACTTTGTGTTTTCGGTATTCAGTTTATCAAAATACTCCTCTTATTTAAATTCAGTTTTGCAAGACAAATTGAAAACTTGAGATTTTCTTTTTAGGGGGCGTGCTATCCCCCCCCCCACATTCTAAGAATTTTTATAATTTTCTGATTGTAAATGAGCTTACAGAATTTCAAAAAAAAACACAATTTCGAAAATGCAGAATAATTTTGAAAAACAGAAATTTGGTGATGTAGAATTTTGTACAACCCGAATTTTTAAAAATAGAATTATGAATTATGAACTATTATGACCCATACAGAATTCAACCCCTACCCTTCTAAGGCCTCAAAATCATAAAATTGACATTTTTCTTAAAAAATAAGAAAAGAACTCAGATCGCTTTTGTTGTACCTATTTCTGTTTCTATTACAATGATGTATACCAAGTTCCCTTATACATACTCGTACCTACCTATTTAATCTGCTTTTATAAAAACAATATTACAGGCGCCTTTAGTGCTAATCTAACTTTATATTATTATGCTGAGTTATTTATGTGAGAACTCAAATAATGTCCAACAGACTCAATTGAAAAGATACCTATATATACAAATTTCTTTAGATTGAAATATGTGCTTTCAAATATAGTTTACCATTATAATCAGCTTTGACGGAATAGACTAGACGATTCTATCATAAGCAATCTGCTTCATAATTGGTCGCAATTCATCGAGTGGGTGATAATGATGATGTCGATATGTTTTGAATTGTACATGCATATATGTATAATTCTAATTGAAATAATGCAATTGTATATGTGATATATGAATGTCAGGGTCAAACGAAGAATATTTTCCCTTTAATTTACCGGACTCGAGCACAGATTTTTCACTTAATTATAGGACAAGGAAAATTGTATCTGATGTATTTAAATATGAAGTACTTATATAGGTATAACCATGTTCATTATATGTTTGTCTTTAATATGAACGTTTAACATTGTTTGTACCTGCATACATAGGTATAAATTGAAAAAAATATGAACATTTTATCGATTATCTGAGCGAGGTGAGTTGCAGACTTTATAAAATAAAATATGAAATAAGATAATTAAATATCTGGCTATACAAAACTTAATACATATATCGTCCATTCTGAAGTTCGAATTATTTTCGAAGACACTTTTGAGGTTGTGAACCACAAGAGCAAGTTCGTGCGATCCAAAGTCGTTCATAAACAAAGAGCCAAACCAAAAGAGCACGAGCTCTTGTGGTTCATAACTGTTATGCAGCCACACATTGAAGATACATTTTTAACGAGAAAATGTTAAAAAGTCAAAGTAATACAAAATTTGAATTTTTGTTGTATTTTTTGTTCGAATTTATTTTTTTTTTTTTAATTTTTAAATGCAATTTTGTTAAAATTAGATTGCAAAACAACAACCAATCATTAATAACATATACTTACGCGAAAAAACCAAAAAAAAATGAGCCCATTTTCTGAAGAAACCCGGAATGCCTATTTCCGCTAAAGGGTGGTCCAACGAAAACGCACGATGTTAATTGTAAATAAAACAAAAAGTTTTCAGAGAATTATCTTAATATTTTTTATTATTATAGAAGGATCTAAGACAATTATGTGTGAAACAAAATATCAGGCAAATTCTCGCCACGGCTTCGGTGGCATACCTACCTCTATCCGATGGTCCATATTTTCAATTACTCTGAGTCGTAATTGATTTTCAACGTAAACTTTTTCTTTTAAATATCCCCAAAGAAATAAGTCCAACGGTGTCAAATCACATGATCGTGGCGGCTAATTAACATCGCCACGACAGCGTGAGATAACACGGCCACGCACCATCCTATTGGAAGCACATATCGTCCGGGTACATATGATCAATTTCTAGCCACAAGAAGTCCGTTATCATCTCGCGATAGCGAACACCATTCACAGTAACTGCTTAGCCGACTTCATTTTCGTAGAAATGAGGCCCGATGAGGCCGCCAGCCCATAAACCGCACCAAACAGTCACTCTTTGTGGATGCATCGGCTTTTCAACAATTCTACCGACACATTTGGACGATTATTCTGAACAAAAAAATCACGAAATGCATTTTTATGTGAACGCCCATTTTCGTAAAAGGCTTCAACAATCTTAACGCGCTGTTGAATTGTGTACCAATGTTGAATTTTTCAAACAAAGAAATGTCAAATTAATTTGGACAAAAAACTTGACGTTAAGGTGTGACTCACAATTAACATGTTGCATTATGGTTGGACCACCCTTTTTCTAGCAATTACTTTGTTCATTTCAAGTACGAATTTAAAACAATATCGTATAAGCCGTTCTCGAGAAGAAATATTAACAAAACAATATTATTTAATGGCAGCTATACCCGTTCTAGATGAGCTTAAATAAAAATTCGGATTTTCCCTCTAGGGAATCACATTCAAATGCTCTGTACCAAATTTGAAGCAAATCGGAATACCCGTTTTGGTTTTTATTGAACAGCCTGTGAAAATGAAAAACTATGTCGGAAGAATGCCTGCAGCTAAACAGATAGACAGACAGAAAATTGCAAGCGGAATCTTTTTTCCCCAAGAAGGGCAAAATAAGGGTAATTTTTGGAGAAGAATCACGCAAATAGGGTATTTTTTGCTCCTCATCTAACATTCGGTGCGTTAAAAACCAAAAAAAAACGGTGGTTTAAATGTATTAGATACCCCAAAAAAGTTAATTTTCTAAAAAAAAAAGTAATTTTTTTTAATGTAGGTATGTATGTTTATCATTTTTCTCAATTACTAAGAGATTTCACAACGTCTGGCGTCAATCTTCTCGGGCTTATCTGCGTAGACAAGCGACTTCACATAAACCCACAAAAAATAGTCCAGCGGTGTTAAATCGCACGATCTTGGATGCCACGCCCCAGGCTCATGACGCGAGATAATGCGCTCACCAAAAGTTGCCTTCAATTAATTGATTGTTTCATGCATGTAGCGCCGTCTTGTTGGAACCAAAGGTCGTCCACATCAACATCCTCCAATTCAGGCACGAAAAAGTCATTGATCATGGCTCTATAGCGTTCTCCATTGACTGCAACATTATGGCTGGCTTCACGTCTGTGAAGTTGGCATAACAATTTTCACCTAGGCTAACGGGACCATAACACGAATTTGCAGTTTTTTTGCATTTTTTTTGCATTTCCATTCCGGATTTTGCAGTTCACCAAATAGTGGGTGTAATCGCATGTACTGCTAACTTCACTGTGAAGTTAGCAGTACATGGGGTTAATCAACCAGACAAGCTATCACTTTCAAAAAGGGCTCCAAATTTGCAGTTTAATTTGCAGTTCCAGAAAAAAACTACCCAAAATTTTGAAGTCCTCATATAAAAAAATTAATCAAAAAAATCAAATTATACCGCCGACTTCACTGTGAAGTTGGCAGTATATGCTGTTTTTTCAACAACCACGTAAGCTACGAACTTGAAATAAGTGTCCAAATTTGCAGTTTTTTTGCAGTTTCAGAAAAAAATTACCCAAAATTTTGAACTTATTTCAAGTTTATAGCTTGTGTGGTTGCTGAGAAAAGGACTTTCATATGATAACTTTAAATTGAAGTCGGACGTGCAATATGAATTTCTTAATTTTTTTTTTTTAAATGAGGACTTCAAAATTTTGAGTAATTTTTTTCTGGAATTGCAAGAAAAACTGCAAATTTGGGTACATATTTCAAAGCGATAGCTTGTGTGGTTGCTTTAAAAACCCCATGTACTGCTAACTTCACAGTGAAGTTAGATGTTTCGTATGAAATTTTTTTTTATTTGACGACTTCAAATTTTGGGTAATTTTTGTCTTGAACTGCAAGAAAAACTGCAAATTTGGACACTTATTTCAAGTTCGTAGCTTACGTGGTTGTTGAAAAACAGCATGTACTGCCAACTTCACAGTGAAGTCGGCGGTATAATTTGATTTTTTTGATTAATTTTTTTATATGAGGACTTCAAAATTTTGGGTAGTTTTTTTCTGGAACTGCAAATTTGGAGCCCTTTTTGAAAGTGATAGCTTGTCTGGTTGATTAAAAAACCCCATGTACTGCTAACTTCACAGTGAAGTTGGCAGTACAGTATGAATTTTTTTTCAAATGAGGACTTCAAAATTTTGGGTAATTTTTTTCTGGAACTGCAAATTTGGAGCCTAACTGCAAGGTTCTAGCATGCGTAGTTGTTTAAAAAACCCCATGTACTGCCAACTTCACAGTGAAGTTAGCAGTACATGCGATTACACCCACTATTTGGTGAACTGCAAAATCCGGAATGGAAATACAAAAAAAATGCAAAAAAACTGCAAATTCATGTTATGGTCCCGTTAGCCTAGGTGAAAATTGTTATGCCAACTTCACAGACGTGCTGGCTTCATTTTTGAAGAAATATGGACCAATGATTCCCTCTTCGCATAGAGCACACCAAACAGTGAACTTTTGAGGATGTAACGACGTTTCAAGAATGTCTTGAGGATTATCTACACTCCAAATGCGGTATTTTTGCTTATCGACGTAGCCATTCATCCGAAAATGAGCTTCATCGCTGTTAAAAATGTTCTTGTGAAAATCGGGATCAACAACGATCTCGCTTCGTGCCAATTTTGCACAATTTGCATGTGTTGTTCAGGAGTAAATCTATTTATTATGAAATGGCTAACCAAATTGAGCATAAATCAAGTGACAGCTGTCACAAAGACCAACTCCAAAAAAAGTATTGCCAGATTGAATATCACACGTCTATAAAAAAAAACACCCGTAACAGTCAGTAAATTTTTTAGAAAATTGTCAATTCCGTATAAACAGGAGAAAATAGATCCTCCATCTATAATATATTTCTTTTGTTGAATATCCCCAAGAATACATAAATTGAAACAGCCTGTACACAAATCTTTGAAAATCTAAAGTCATTACACTAAACTAAAGAGCAAATACGAGTGACCCAATCTTGAATTCTCCGTTCAAGAATTTAGTTTCTGATTTCTGTGCTCATATTTTCTGGTGCAATAAAATGTATTTCTTCTGACTTCAAGACATTAAATATAATCAATAAAATCATTTACATAAGCAACCACTTACGACGCAACAACACAATTAATTTCATTCCATAACTATATTGAAATCGAAACCATATGCCACACACCTTTGCTATCCGTAAATCAAACATCCGCTCCGTTCAAATATTTATGAAATCATCATGGCAAGCCTATCGCACATCCACAGAGAAAAAAACATTTACAATACTTGACGATTTCCTATTTACCCTATTGCATCTCAAATATCCATCCATTCCATGGTCAACATTATCAACACACAACAACCTGCTTACTAGCGCAAGCTCACAAAGCAAACTACGCCACAGTCATATATAGTTCTATACGTGCTTCACAGCTCCAAAGTGTAAGAGTATCCAAAAGATACTTGAGAGCTACGACTGAGAGCTACAACAGCACAGCAACTATTTACATCTATGCTGCCATTCTGGTTGCAGAACTTCTTATAAATGATACTTTTTCAATACTAAATCGTACTATTTTTTTTTCAATTTTAAATGTGTAAGGTATTACTGCTGGCATTTCTGTCTCTCGCATTTCTCTATTTTGATTTTGACTTTTGTGAACAATGAGTGTTGGAATCAAAAATTATAAATTTAGTCTAACACGCGACATCCCTCAGATAAGACCCTCTGATGTCTGATGGATGGTTTCTTGTTTTCTTGATTGTGAAGTAAAATATTAACGCTATCAAATGGGATCGGTTCTATGCACCTAAATTTGTGTGTTATCAAGTTGTCTTCCCCGCAGGTGTGATGTAAAGGTTCGGCTCTTTGACAACAAAAAATGTTGCTTCGGTTGAAAAGATCAAAGAAAATTTATAAAAGTTTGCCTTATTTTCGGTTGGGTGTGTAATTGAAAAATAATAATTTCCTGCGATAATAATGAGAATGTTCCTAATGAGATAGTGAATTAGTTGAAATTAGTGAATGAAACAAGTGTTACTTAGCAGCAGCTGTAGACCCACAATATTTAATCAGCTTTTCAAAACGAAAAATTATTACAAAAAAAAAACCACAACGAACAGAAATTGCGGATTAAGTCAATAAAATGGAGTAAGCATTTTTATTAAATTTATATAGTAAACAAATTGTAATAGAAAATATTATTTAATTTGTTTTAATTTTGTATCACAAATGCAAATAGTTTTAACATAAGTTAAGTGTTTATAGTGTGTCTGGTGAAACATTCAAACAAAGACCTTTGTTCCCTTAGTGTTATCTGTAAATACTTAATCTAAAATGCTAAAATGTTGACCTCAGTCTGTAGGATTTGAAAATACATACTATATAACTGAAACTGATTAGAAGCATACAACTTTGATGAATACAGTTGAGTTAATACACCATTTAAGATACTCCTCCTCTTGTCGAGCTCGATGATTTTTACGATTGTTTCGACATTTTTGTGTTTTATATCTATCTAAAAATATAGGCAGAGTGGGTATATAAAATATAAAATAAGAGTTTGAGGTTAAAGGGTATATTTCAAATGTAAACAAACTGCAATAAAGAGAGTCTGATAGTTCTCTTTGGTTCTGATTCAAACAAATAAAAGGAAAAGTGCAACAATGAGATGGGGGCAGTTTAAATGTAGTTTTGGTCTTTGTGAGTTTCGAAAACTGGAAGATGTTTTCTTCGATTTCCAAAATGAAATGAGGATTTTTAAAATAGATAGGTACTTAGGTATAAATCCAGACAAAAAAATTCAACTTTGATTGTTTGCAATTGTGTAGGGGTTACAATCGATTTGTCTGGAGATACAGTTTTTTGAATTGAACAAAAGAGGAGATGTGTATAGGGATGGATGGGTTCACTATATACCCTTGTTATATTTCTTTCAAGTCTTTGTCGATATAGAATCACAATTAAATAATACAAAACATGTTCACACCATTATATTTTTTTTTGCTTTCTAAGTTTATTTAAAAAAAAATATTTTATTTTATTGTTTTATAAAATTTGCAATTATGGTTAAATTTCATATTTCTGAAAACAGTTTCGATAGCCACCTGCAGCTTTATCTTAACTTTTTAGAGTAATTGGTTTTTATCTTATCTTAATATCGTTTTTAGAAAGTTGACACAGATTAAAATACACTTTAGAGTGTTTAAAGAGCAGCGTTTAAGGTAAGATCAAATAGTAAATATGTACCTAATCGGTTTGATTTTTTCTTTTTCATAAGGTCCCCTCGCGCGAAAAAAAAACTCAGTTTATAGCTATTCATGTTTAAAAAGTAAATAAAATAACTCTTTTGGCTTTTAGATTGCACCCAACGATAAAAACTTAACTAGTTTATAAAAAAAATTATTTCCGGTTCAACAAGATTGCGAAAAGAAAATACATTAAATAAATTTGAATTAATTCACTTCCTCGTTTATTTTTGAGGGCTACCAGAAAAATTTTCGAACTACAAAATGGGGGCTTGTCCAACCATGTAGCTTATTTCAAATAACCGTCTGCATGGAATTTACAGTTATAAAACAAAGTCGGTTTAGTTACAAAACTTCTAACTCAAGAACGGCTGAGCCGATTTTAATGACCTTTGATTTTTTTCTCCGCCCCGAATAGCAGAATAACTATAAAAATATCGGAAAATTCAGTTTGTAGGGTGAAATGAGGTAAAATGAAATGACGTATCCGATGAAAAAAAACACTCAAACAGCGATAACTTAAAAAAAAACTTTGCATTTTGTAGGGTGAAATGGGGTTAAATAAAAAAATTGTCCGATTTAAGAAAATCCATTTTTATTTGAAAGGTTTTTTTTTAGGAAATGGCCTAAGGGATATTCTTTTTCATTTTTCTTTAATTGTAAGGTGAAATGGGGTTAAAATAAAAAAATATACGATTTAAGAAATTATTTTTTTATTTGAATTTTGTTAGTTTCAGAGAGAAATGGGGTAAAAATAAGAAAAATCATTGATTTTAGACATTATTTTGGTGATTGAAAGGTTATTTTGGCGTTATGGTAATTTTTTTTCAAAAAATTGGTAGTTATAGTCTGTAATGAGGTAAAAATGAAATGTTGCATTCAATTTCATAAATTCTTTTTGTAGATATAAAAGGTTTTTCTAGGCGATGACTTAAGGATTTTTTTTTTTCAAAAAATTGATAGGGTGATGTGGCCGAGGGTTAAAAACAAAAGAGGATATCCAATTTTAAAAAAATTTGTTTGCATTTGAAAGGTTATTTTTAAAAATTTTATATTTATAGAGTGAAATAGGATAAACACAAAAAAGTGGTTTTTGATTACAAAAATTCTGTCTGTGTTGGAAAAGTAATACAGATTTTACTAAAATGATCATATTATTACGAATTTCGTCAATCATAACGTGAAGTGGGTTAAAACCCAGAAAGAAGTATTCAATTAAAAAAAGTAGCCGAAATATTTACCTATCTATATTTTCTATTGCAATTTTTATGCGAAGCTTAGGTAATAAATTTGCAAACGTTGTTCAGGAGTAAAAAATGGCTAACCAAACTGAGTATTAATCAAGTGACAGCTGTCAAAAAGACCAATTGCGAAAAAAGTATTGCCAGATTGAAAACCACACGTCTGAAAAAAACACCCTTTATATGTCTGAAGGAATAGACTGATACAAACGCCTACTATTTACCAGAGCAGGCAAAATTGAAGTCCGGAATGGAATATCCTATATTTTATCTGTCAAACCTAAGTTGTGGACGAATTCGGAGTTTTGTAGGTATGGTCATTATGGGAATGTTGAATATATAAATTCTTTAAAATGCTTGGCCACTAAATATACTTGTATACTTGACCCATAAGATAAAGTATCTACGTGCGTGTATCTATCTATCTATCGTCGCTATCTATACAATCGTATATTCCATAAAAATAATTATGAACAAATTGAGTATAGTGAAAAAAAAGGAAGATGCATTCTCATTTATGTCAACAGTCACGTAGCCTCCCCTGCATAGAACAAAAGTTATGTCAACAGTCACGTTTCACGTAGCCTGCATAGAACAAAGGTAAATAGGTACGCAGCCGCGCCGAAGAAATTGAAATAAATATTTGTCGATGATGCCAGAATAAAAACATAATGTTTGTTTTTCATATAATTATAACACTTCGATGATTGAGAAACTAAAACAAAATTTTGCTTTAATGTTATTATGTAAAACTGAACCTATAGGTAAATTTAAAAACAGGGATCAACACTAATTTACATATATAGAAATACAAAATGGAAAAGTTAGATACATCAATTTAGTTCTTTAATCTAAACTCTTCGTTTTTGATTAATTTAAAACTTTGATAACTTTTACATCATCAAAAATGATGTGTACAAGTAACTTAACTAGACCAAAACTAATCACAGAAAATACACATGACCAAAATTAATTTTAATACATAGATTTGATTTGACAATACCTACTATCCATACTATGGCTGGCAGTGGAAGATGGTGTTTTCTAAAGATACTCCACATAAATAATGAAATATTGGTTTTATCTTTGTCTCATTAGTTATGATATTATGATAGTGCTAATAAAAATTACAATTTCACAGATAATGAATATTAATTAATTTAATGGGTATAGATTATGCAAGTAAACTGGCAGAACTTTTGTAAACAAGGGATTCCTATAAGTATATTGAGAGCGGCAATAGAAAGAATAATGTGTTTAATTATTAGCTTTTGACATTAAAAGCTTAACAAAAAATACAGCCACAGAAAAATTCAGTGATAAATGGATAAAACATAGTTAAAATTAAATAAACAAAATTTGTGTCCAAAATATTTTAATTTAAGTATTCATGCTACATAACCTTCAAAAAGTAATATTACGTCAAAGCATTTTTTTTTTTTATTATTTTGTGCATGAATTTTAAATGAAGATAAGAAATTGATTAAAGTGTTCGTGAGTTCCCAGGAGTTTAAAAGAAAGGTTCAAGAAGAGATCAGTGAAGATAGGAACCATCCCGAATTCAGAATACATTTCATGAGCATTTTTAGAATTCTCCAAATGCTGCTCTTCTAGTTTGGGTATATTTACCGATTCTTTAGTCTATATTTCGGTAGTTCTGGTTGATTCGCAAAGTTATTTGCTAAACTTACTAAAGTGTGTTTTTTTTAGACGCTTGGTTGTCAATCTGGCAATAATTTTTCGGAATTGGTCTTTTTGACAGATGTCACTTGATTTATGCTCAGTTTGGTTTGCCATATCATAATTTATAAACTTACTCCTGAACAACGTTTGCGAATCGTGCAAATTTATTACCAAAATAATGGTTCGGTTCCTGCGTCCAATATTCGGTCGACATAATCGCATAAACTCGAGCAACCATGGATCGGTTTCGCACCACATTTACTCTAGTGGATAATGCGCATCATCAGAAACGCCGTACAAAGCACACCGAAGACGCTACTGCTGCGGTGGAGCAGAGTATCGAAGAAGACCCGAATTAGTCCATCCGCCATCGCGCGCAACAATCGGAGCTGTCGAAAATTGGCGCTCTCGGCTGGAATTATTTAGAGCCAGCTGCGGGGGCCTTTTGCCCTAAATCATTTTTTAAACATAATGGCAAATTCTTAACTTTTTAATAAAGCTAAATTCTTGGCCATAACATTAAATTATATGCGTTTTATTTCTTCTTGACAACCACACATCTAAAAAAAAACATCATTTACTAATCTTATTGTTATAACTCTTAAGGTAAAATTCCTGAAATCTATATTAAATATTCGTATTTTTTAAAGATTTTGCTAGTTTTTATTCTCTAATTTTATAGAATTATTATTTAAAATAGGGAGTTTAGTGTATCCTTTCTTTATATGCAGATGCTTAGCTAAATATCTTCTATTGAAACTGAATGTATTGTGTTAAGTTTGAATGTTTATAAGCTGGGCTGTTTCAGCACTTCAAATCTTTGGCAAAAAATGTTTTTAGTTTTAAACATTTTTTAGCTGAACGCGCCTAAAACAGTGACATTTCGTGCAAAAAAGTAGACAAACATACCTTTTCAATATTTGTCATTGTCAAAGTGACATATTATGGAGGTAGCATATGAAACTAAAAAGATAAAATAGCCATTTGGTGGTTTTAAATTCAATAAAATATTCAAAAGATAGTACGATACTAACTCCTTTGACATTTGGAAATTCCAATCATCATACTAAAAATTCTTTAATATTGTACTAAATCGTCTAAGATTTTGCGCCAATATCATTAGCGTTTTCATTTTCGTTCAGTTCTGCGCGTCGTCGGTGAAAATGGCGGATGCCATCAGTGCCCCTTTACTTGTCAAAATGTCAATATTTGTTGTTGTTTCTTCAAATGCAACTTCCCACTTTCAATTTTGACAACCTATGGGCAATATACTATCTTACATTTGTGTCCTGTGCTAGATGACTATTACCTGCAACACTATCTACCTGTAGACCTAAGTATATGCAACTATCCCAAATATACACTTTTCCCATACCTAAAATTACCAACAAAAGAAACCAATGTGTTGTTAACAAAAGCTCAAACAGTTCCACGTCCGAAAGTCATCTCCACCAATAACCTCTAACCAATAACGTAAAGGGTAAACGTATGAGTTCTTGTGAAATAAATTTCCAAAAATCTCTTCAAATTCTTGACCGATGCGATTTTTCTCACTCCGTTACGCTTACTTCGTTCCCATCGCTCCTTAACATTTGCAAATTACGAAATTATGCAAAATAGTTTTGGGGGTACAACTAATCTATTTACGAACCTACTATCTAGGTAAGGTATACCTAAATTTGAATTACCTACGTTTCACTGAAACAAATCGAAACCACACGAAAAAATATGACATCCCTAAGCCAAAGTAATTAACTATACCCTTTTCTGAGACTGCGAATTTCATAGGATGCCGATGTTACCATCCTCACATCACACAAAACAAGTTGAAGTGTGACGAAAAATCAAACTATAGATGTTTCTCATTATTTGACAATTGACATTCATGTTACCTGATACTATGGAATGTATATATAATTTTTTTTTTTTTTAAATTTTTGGTTGATTTCATTTTTCTTGTAGATACAATCGAACATTTTTCAAATTTCTTCAAAATTAAAAATACGTCCTGGTAGTGGGAGTGAAGTATTTATTTTATTTTTAACGAAAATCATAAAAATTTAATAAAAACAGAGATAAATTAAATTTAATATCAGTTTTGCAAAAATGTCACATGCAAAAAAAAAAACAAAAAATAGATTTCGTTCTGTTTTTCAAATATCAAAAACCGGAAGATAATTTCAATTTAAAATGAATATTTTAAGTTGCTAGATACATAATGTATGTATGTATCTTTGTAGATATTTTTTTTATAGCACTCACAAATATTTGACTTCTATTGTAAATAAATGAAATGTTTTGTTTGGAGATTGTACTATGCTAGTGACACGACTGATGTAGATAGTTTTGAATGGAGAAAAAGAATAGAAATTGTTAAGGTTTGATTGTCTTTACGACCGTCTAATCTTTATTGCGATGAAGAAATGATATAATCCGCTAATTTATATTATCTTGGAAAAGAAGATGAAAGTTTATTTTATTTTTTTTTCGAATAATAAAGGTTTTATTAGTGCAAATGGTAATACATGCTATTTTTTTGTTATTTTTTGATACAGAAATATTTGATCAAATGGAATGACAAAATGATTTAAATTGTATAAGCTATTTTTAAACATGCGCTTCATTCTTAGGTATATCGTCGTCGTATTGCATAAATAATAATATAGCTGAAGAAAATAAAAAAATTACAAAAATAAAGTACAAATATGATTTAATTTTAAATTATTATCAGTGAATATACTAAGGCCTTGATTTTCTATCTTTTTTCCGCCAGCAACTCAAGTACCACACTAGAGTATAATTTGGTGTAAATTCATGAATTTTGGTAAAAAATTGATGAAATTGAAGAAAAATTTAATATTTTGGTGTAATTTTTAAAATATACCGGTATGAAAACTACTCCACTGTCTTTTCTGTGCAAAACTTTATCATTTCTTTTTAAAATAAGTGCGAAAAATAAACCGATTTTCAGCTGTTTTTATTATTTATGTACCATTAATAGTGTATAAAATTATTCGATTTTGAAACCAACTAACATGACATATTTTTAACATTATGTACATTTTGTGGAAAAATACACTTTTTGAAATGGGAAACTATAATCCGGTGTGGGATTTAAATCCTGATGGGGAAATTAAATACACGAAACAAGTCAGTGATTATTTTCCAGCAAAATATCGGGTTTTTCAATAAGAGCGCTACAAAAGTTTTTTTAAATAAAACAAAAACGGTTTTGGATATCAATGAAATTCTTTATTACTGTGAAAGTACGTTCGATGTCATTATGTATGCAACTTGATTTCTTTGCATGGCCACCAAGGGCACGCTTGCAGAAGTCCAGACGCTGAACCCAATTTTCGACGGTTTTCAAGCATAAATCGGCCGATACTGCTGCAATTTCACGTTCGATATTCGTACGAAGTTCATCAATCGTCGCTGGCTTGTTGGCATAGACCATAGACTTGACGTAGCCTCACAGGAAATAGTCTAACGGCGTCAAATCGCATGACCAATACCGAATATTTTTTTTTATTGACGAAGCCATTCAGCCAGAAATGAGCCTCATCGCTGAAGATGATTTTTCGATGAAAATCCGAATCATTTTCAAGTTGTTGCTCAGCCCAATTCACGAACATACGACGCTTCTGGTGGTCAAGCGGCTTCAGTTCTTGCGTCAATTTAATCTTGTAAGGATGCAGGCCAAGATCTTTTCGCAAAATTCGCCACAACGACGTCACAGAGATGCCCAACGCTTGAGAACGACGTGTGAGAGACACATTTCGGCTTTCTGCAACTGAAGCCTCAGCGGCAGCAATATTCTCGACACTACGGGCACTTCTTTGTCTCACTGGCCGAGTTCAACGCACATCTGAATATTCAGAATTCTGAATTTTTGAAGCTCTTGATTGGCCAGCTGTCAGAAGTCATCTGAATTTTCAAAACTTTTTCTGACAGCTGGCCAATCAAGAGCTTCAAAAATTCAGAATTCTGAATATTCAGATGTGCGTTGAACTCGGCCACTGGCACGGGAACATTTTGTACTGTGCCTGTGGATTCAAATTTTTCCACTAGACGCTCAATTGTTGATCTGCTAGGCCGATTACGACGACCATAAATTGAACGTAGCGCTCTTAACGTTGAGGCCACTGACTCCGAATTTCGGTAGTAAATTTTAATAATTTCGACTCGTTGTTGGCTCGTATATCTTTTCATCATGAAATGGCAAACCTTACTGAAGAGAAATGTCAAAATAACGGCAAGAAATATGGCGTCGTTTGCTGTCCCTATTGCTCTACTTTTGAAGCGTCCCTGTTGAAAAACCCTTTAAATGTACTGAAAACAGAATATTGCATATATGTGTTTTCACAAGCATGTTCTATCAAATTGGTGCATTTTTTTCCAAAGTCAGGAATAAGTGTGTATTTTGGACGACGAGGACGAACGACCATATTTTTCAAGGAAAAAAAATGAGATTCGACTGGCCGGCATATTTAGAATGAAGACAATGATTAATTATTATATTATTTACATTGACTTAGTTATATGTATGCCGCATTTTTTGATATTTTCAACTCAACAGCAGGTCTCAAAAAAAAAATAAATAAACAACAACCAAAATATTATAAATTTCGAAAAATGAGTTTTCACGCATCGAAGTCAAAATCTTTAATTCATTAAAATTTTTGAAGCGATCGATTTTTAGACGGAATAACCAAAATCAATCACAAAAATGTGCTATTGTGAAGGTGAATACTTAAAATTATAGAAAGAATTCAAATTCTTGTAGATACATTTAGATCAGAAAATAGACAGCGGTGTTAATTTAAATTCCTTTTTTCCTTTTTTGTTTTGAAAAATATTCAAAAATGGATGGTTTAGACCCTAAAGGGATCTAAGACCTAGCCCCCCTTTTTTTGATAATCGAAATTTTTAAAAATTATTCTTGTTGTTCTGAACATTTTGGACCTCTATGTTCAAAATTTCAAAATTTATTGCCAAAATTCGAAAAATTCTAGCCACCCTTTTTTCGAAAATCGAACTTCGAACTTTTTAATTTTTACTTGCTCTAAAGGTACGGTGACCATCCGTCCCGGGTTTCCCGGGATTGTCTCGTATTTATATAGCCTGTCCTGGTTTTTTTTCAGAAACCCGGGAAGTACAAGTGCCCCGTATTTAATAATTTGGCCCGTACTTGGACATTTTCTGATGTTTTTTTTTAATTTCTAAATTATTAGATAATGGACGGAGTAGTACGGAGTAGTTGAAAAATTGGTAGACAGTTTTTGGCATTTCTCAGATAAAAGCATTTTTTTGCAAACCTTTTGCTAATTGTAGAGTTCAGCTTGTGTTTGCCAGGTTCTAATGCTCGCATAGAAAGTATTTTT
This sequence comes from Leucozona laternaria, assembly GCA_932273885.2. NCBI lineage: Eukaryota > Metazoa > Arthropoda > Insecta > Diptera > Syrphidae > Leucozona > Leucozona laternaria. Next base: position 88,460,512 of record OW026368.1, on the reverse strand, counting down.
TTTAATAATGAACAATATTTGGACTAGCGAAAAATCCTAGCTAAATGTAAAAACTCCAAAAGCCATGTTAATTGCTAAATATAATTACAATTTAAGCTGACATGAACTTAAAAAATTATTTAAAAGAAAACCACAAAATTGTAAAAGAAATTCTTTCTGCTAAGAAGTATTAAATTAAAAGAAAACAAAATTGTACATTGTAAACTTGACTTAGTGTGCATTTCGAAGTGTTATGTTTTTTGTTTTTCACATTTTGTCCCGGGTTTTGCTCCCAGAAATATGGTCACCGTATCCATAGGGCAAGTATTGGTTTCGTGTTAAAAAAAAATCTCGAGGTTATAATCAAAACTTACTCTATCGAGAAGTCCGAAAAAGTGTGTTTCGTCATGCCGTCCGTCAGTCTGTGCGTCGGTGCGTCCACTGTAATTTGAACTAGAGCCTAAACAGGTGGACCGATTTGCATGAAATTTTGTACAGAACATTTTTATGTAATTCCCTAGAGGTGGAATTCGAATTTTTGTTTTAGCTCATCTAGAACGGGTAGCTGCCATACAAATATTTTGGTTTCTTCAAATTTTCTCGAAAATGGCTCTAACGACTTTGATTAAACTTCGTACCTGTAATAACCAAGTCAATTGTGAGAAAACTGCATTTCAGATTTTTTCTCAAAAAATTCACAAAAAGGAATAAGGTACCTTCCATGTTTTTTGAGAAAATGGTCTTATTTTTGTGTTATTCGCGTATATCTTTGCTATGGTATGACCGATTTTGTTATTTGTAATCTGATGCTTCTCAATTGTTTAAACAATAATGCATTTAAAAGTTTTCAAAAACATTTTTTTTATAAACAAAATAAAAATCAAACAAAAAATCAATTTTTGAGTACTTTTGACTCTTTTAATATTTTCTCGTTATCATCTTTTTCTCGTATACATCATATTCAATGTGTGGTTACACCCAGTTGTTAATCACAAGAGCAAGTTCGTGCGATCAAGTCGTGCAATTTTTTTTTTATAGGTTTCAAAAAGTGTTCAGAACATTTTTCCAAAAAATTAAAGTTGTCAAAAGTCTATGTTAAAGGATAAAGCCTTCAAAACTTTTTTTCAAAAACGCAGTAATCGACTCTCTAATATTTTATTTTTTTTTTTTTAATCTTTTGATTTATATTTTTTGATGATAAATACATGTGTTTAGAAAATATTTAGTTCCTAAATGTATATTATCAACCTTAAATCGAATTTTAAAAAACATCGACAACTCCTTTAGACCCCTTTTTCATAAATCAAAGTTGTCCCTAGTTCAAAATCGCTCAAAATCAATTTTTCCAAAGATTCATCAAACAATATTGAGAATTGAAGATTTTAAGCTGCAAAACCCCTTTAAATGAAAATATCCCATTATCCCTGTTCTGGAGCACCTTTTCAGAAATCCAAACTTCGAAATATTGTTCCAGGTTGTTCTAACGCTCTTTATAGCTTGTTACCAAAAATCTTCTTCCAAGACGGGGAATATTTTTACTTTAGTAGGTATTGTTTTTTTTATTGAGTGTTCACTTTTTACTTAACAATATCTTTGGCAGTTCTGTCATTCAAATAGGGTGGTTGCTATTCACCATTCTATAAGAAAAAAAAGAATTACGCGAGCGCGTGGACTCACTGCAAAGATGAGTAAGTAAGCATCAATGTTCGTCTGAGTGCCGGAGTTTTGTTACTGATCGAACCCAATTAACATAAAGCAAAGTATCGTAACATGAACGTGCGGCACGTAATGTGTGACACGTAATGTCCTATGACAATATGTGAGACGGAACGTGTTGCACAAATTGAAATCATATAGTTCCATCGGTCTAAAATGTGTTTAGTTATGATTCATGAACAGTAGACATTTTGATAAATGTCAACGATTTAGATAAAGTAAAATTACTTCTTCTCCCATATACTTAGTAATAAAATAAACGAAAACTTGAAAGGTTTTTTTCGATCAAAGGCTTCTATGATTATTCCGGTTATTATAGTTCATTTAAATTTATTTTCTGATAAAACTTTGTTTGAGTGCTTACAAAAATAGATATAAACATTAAATATTTTTTATTCGTTTGTTTGTCAGGCACTATGTTAAAGGCAATGGCAGATTTAGCTTATTTGCTTATTTTTCAAATCAATTACTACTTCTTAATATTCTTTTAAACTAATTTCAATGTCTGGAATTCTACTTAAAATCCAAACAAAAGTGTTTAACTTTATTGTTTGCCAACCATGGTGAATTGTGTGTTAAAGTTCCTTAATCTTCCTAAAAAAAAAAAGTAGATATTTATAATGGTTCATCCGAGACTTTTGAATATAAAACCTGGGCAAGGCCGGTTAACTCTCCGCTGGCAATTTATAATTTTATTTGATCACAAACAGTGGTAAATATTATTATTTTTATTTCGGCTTTTCCTTCAAATAGGTAAATGTGTCCAATTTGACATTCATTTCCCTATAAATGAAGGTCTCAGTTTTTTTTTTTTACATTTGAACTATCATTGATCTAATAATTTGATTTGCAGCAGCAATATTAATGTTGATTGATGACGTATAAACTTGGATTAGCGCCAGCCAAGCTCTACTCAAAGTTGGCTTGGAGTGGAATATTTTTTGATTTTGATTAAAGGCAAAACGTTAAAAACAAGTTTTGCATACATTATTATATCAAATTATATTTATGTATGTATAGGATGGTATAGCTGCACCAATCTAATTTGAATAAGACATGCAAATATTTTTTCTTAAAGACACCCAAGCATCTATTTTTTATCTATATTCCTCTACCTATTTCACCTAGAATAATCTTTGTGTTTTTTTTTTGTTCACACATTATGAATATCAATTATAACAAAAGATTTAAAAAAATCATTGTTCATACATAATGTATATTTCAAGCTCAATGATAACATAAAACAACTATGGATATAATCGAGAATGAATTAAAGGTTTTCTAAATAAAATAGTCTGAGATAATGCGTTGCAATTTAAGTGAACCTACGTTGATCGTGAAAAAAAAAATTAATCTATAAATGTTTTAGTATCTATATATTTATTTTTGCTCAGACCGTCTTTTTTATTTTCAATTCTGTTTAGACTAATTATAATTATTAATTATAAATTCGATCTTTAAACACTAAGGTCCAATTTATTCACGACACATACAATTTAGATTTCACATTTCAAATAGAAAATTGACTTAAAAAATGTAATTAATTCAACTACACTTAACAATTTTATTTAACTGATTGTTAATTTATTATAAAACCTGTTTTAATTAAAACGACAAATTATGCCTTTTAGGAGGGATTTTTAGTCCTAATGGAGGCATATTGAGGCGTTTCTATTTTGTATTTACTCTCGATTAGGGTTGACAATAAGTTTTTGTTATACGAAAGTTTGATGTGCGGATAACACAATTCAAAAAAATATGCACGACTGGGTCGCACGAACTTGTTCTTATGTGCGATCACATTCTGGTTCTATAGTCTTAAATAAATTAGCTATATGAGTCTATATTTTATCCATTTGCCAAAACTTAGTTTAGTTGCAGGTGGTATTATGTGAGTATACAAAAATTAACAATATAGCCTCGTGTTGCACATATGCAATATGCATAAAATTAAATTATATTATTTAAACTGGTAAATTGTTTTAAATCAACAAAATTAGAAAGAAATTGATTAAAACACTTTGAATTTGTTTTAACCCAACGCAATGTATACCATCTGATTTCTTATATAAATTTTAATTTATGAGAAAAAAATTTTGAAAATCGTAGGAGAGGTTTTGAAAATAATTAATTTTTTATATATAAAATTTCGTTAACATTTTTGAGAAAAAAAATTGATACCTACGCCAATTTTAAGCATTTATTAATGTTGAGTTAAAAATTAAACTTCACAAATAAATCTGCTATCCGTTTTCGAAATATCGAATTTTCAAAAAATTATTTTGAATTCTTTTTTTTTTTAAATCCAAAAATTATTTTTTTAGAAAATTTTGCTACGCACTTTTATTTATATTTTATTATAGTTGATCAGATATTGAGATACTCGAAAATCAAAGAAACCGTTCCATGAGAGCTACCGTTAATAAACGTAAAATATAAAATTTTAAAATTTTTCATGGTAGATCGTACTAATTTCAATACACACAAATTTTTTTTATCAAAATCGTTGAAGTCGTATTTGAGAAAAAAATATTTTTCTTAACGGTTTTTAAACATTTGTATGGGAGGCACCGTTATTTTTAGGTATTAGAATAATTTTTGTCAAAAATCTTCTAGATAAACCGAAAAAACTGCTATTTCCCAAGTTTAATAAAAATCGACAAAGTCGTTTTTGAAATATTGTGTTTTCAAAAAAAAATTTAAAACTTTTTTAAGAATCCAAAAACAATTTTTTTTGAAAATTTTGGTACACAATATTATTAAGAATGTGTCAATAATTCTTCATAGAAAAATTGATCAGAATCAATTGAACAGTTTTCGGGAACAGCGAAAAGCGAAAATCAAAAAAATGGTTCTTTGGGAGGTACCATTAATAACCATTTTTCGGAACCATTTTTTTTATTAAACGGCAACTTATCACTATTTAAATTTATTGTGTTCTTAAAAAAAAATTCGGTGGCGCTGGTTTTGAGAAAAATAAGTTTTTCCTTTTTGGCCAAGAAATTTTGTATGACAGCTACTGTTAGTTTTGATCCTAAAAACAAGAGAAAAAAACGGGGGGGGGGGGAGATGTCCAAAAAACGCTAGGTACCAAGTTTAAAGAAAATCGACCCATTCGTTAAGGCTGCAGTCGAACAGACAGACAGACAGACAGAAAGACAGACAGACAAACAGACAGACGGACGTTTTTGCGAGAGCCACTTTTTTCGTCTTCGCGTAATGTCAAGTTTGATCGTAATGTCAAGTTTGATCAAAATCTCAAGTTTGATCAAAATCTCGAGTTCGATTTTTTGTACGAATTCAAAACTTCCCATATAGTACCTATATTCGCAAGTAAAAACCATCTCGTGGAAAAACAGACATGCTTTTCCGTATGTTTTTGACACACTTAAACCAAACCTGGCTTCGACAATTTTTCATAATGTGTAGATTTTAAGATATGCAAAGTGAAGGATAATATTTTGTTTAATTTTTAAATAGCAAAAACATATATTGTTTCAAAATCCTTTAGGTATTTAAACTGATGCTGCCTAAATTAACAAATTTTCATTTATTTAAAACCAATTTTAACTAAATGATAAAATACACCTTAAAAAAGGGATTTATACCTAATGGAGGGTTTAGTTTCTTCCTATTCACTCTCATTTAGCGTTAACAGTGAGTTTTATGTTGTTTATTTATTTTGGTAATCTGAAATTCTGGCATAGGTGGCAGCTGGCAGGATTGAACTAAAAGATGATGACGGGCTTTATAGGTAGGTACTTATACCTTACCACTTGAAATGTTTCTTAATCAAATGGCTGAGAACGAATACCTATCTAACTTTTAAGTGAACTATGTTAAAGTGGCATGCTGTTTATCAATCAAATCGTCTCTTTGCCAGGTAACATTCAGAAAATCGTATTGAGGTACATTGCAGATTGTTACCAAAAGCCTAAGAATGCACAAAATCTGTTGTTATATTTTTGAAAAGGCTATCAAAAAAACACTATTCAATACTTTTTACAAACGATAGTTACTTTTGCCATGTTTCGGTGAAAGTGTATAGCCAGGTCAGATAAATTTGAACGATTATTGATCTTAGTGTGTAATAAATCGATTGTACAGCTTGTGTTGATTATAGCCAAAACCAAGTCAAAATCCACAATTCCAGGCCTTAAAAACTGGTTGTGATGCTTCAGTAGCACTTTCTATTGACTGTAACGTTTCATCGCTTTCTTAATTAAGGAAAAATGATGCTATCACTCCAAAAACCACAACAGTTTGAATATTCTCCGTTGACCGCACAAGATAAACCTGGGAATGTATTAAGTTGTCAATCAGTATACCAGTATTACGAACTTTCTTCACAAACTTTCGTACAGCAACACTGCAGTTGATGCTTTTCAACTTTTCAATATTTGACAACGTTGTAAAAGCGGAAATCGATCTATGGCATACTGCGGAAATTATAATACTGAGTTTCTGTCAAATTTTTTTTAGCACATACGAGCTGTCAGTTTCAGAATAACATATGATTCAAAATTGAACCAACACATGGCTAACCCGATACATTTACATATGTATACATACATACATACGAAAATAGTTCTGTTCGTTTACTTCCCAAAACTGCAAATACGCTTTTTACTTTTTTAGGGGGTTTTCTGTTTACGTTCAGAGCAGAGCCTGAACTGTCAAAAAAAATCTTGTAGACATGCCAATTATAACAGTTTTGGTTTATAAAAGAACTGTTTATGCTGCCCCGCAGTGCCAGGGCCATCCGCCGCCGGTGGGCATACTTGAGGCACCCAGACGTTTTTTTTAAGTCGCGCAAAGCGAGTTAAAGCATGCCCACTTTTAATTTTAAAAAAAAAACTGTTATTACTGTTATAAATTGGCATGTCTCTAGTCTCGTCCTCCTTTTTTAGCTCAAAGCATTCACAGTTCCAATTTTGTGTTTCTTTTTTCGCTCTGAGCATGTTCTATGAGCTCAGAATAAATTGATAGAGCAGACGAAGTTGAATAGCTAAACACAAATTTGACAAGTGAAAAAAAACAGTAAAAATGGCGGTAGAAAATACCTAGTCGACCAGGAAAGGCAGGTAAAAAAATTAAATAAATTTACTAATAATAATAAAATTATTGTTTTCAATCGTGTTTCTTTAAATAAATCTGAACTCTCAGAGCAAAGCACTTTCAGTTCACAAATCGATGAGAGTATGTTCCGATGAGTGTTCAGACTCTGTTCAGAGCTGTACTCTGAACTAAAAAAGAATCACGCCCTTAGTTGAGAGCAGAGCAGAGAGCAGATGTCAGAGGAGCTTCAGAGCGTGTTCCATGAGCTCTTAATAAAAAGATAAATGACCGAGCAAACGGTCAATTATCTTGTCCAATTTTATTTCGTTTTTGTAAAACTTTGACAGAATGTTGAACTAAAATTTGTAGAAAATTTCAGTTTTGGCAAAACAACGAACAGAGGTAAATGTTTTTCTGCAAGAATAGTTCTGTTAAAAAATGTAGGTATAATGTTTGATATTTTATGAGATAATGGAGAACATTTTTGAAGTGCAAACATCTATGCGGGCGCACGGTAGAGTGAAATAAAAACGTGAACTTTCCTCTGCGCAACGTTACGAGGTCAAACTTTACGATGTAGCACGTTACGTTACCAAAATCGCCATAGTAGGATATTGGGTACGTTCAGTGACAAAAATCGGAAAATCCCCTTCAAGAAAATTTGTCCGTAATCTGTGCACGTAGTCAACAACGTATGGACGACTTTGCATACGGATCCATAAGTTATTGATCCTCCTATTAACGGTGAGTCCCGGTACTCACAAAATTTTTTTTTTTTTCAAGTCTTTGTCGTTATATTTTTTCAATGATTAATAATATAATGAAATACCTTATATTGATGCACATAAGTTTTAGTTGAAAATACATCTGTTTGCTTTTTAGAACAAATCTTAAACTTAAAATAAAAAGACTTCAACTCGAAGTACAGGAAATACAATTTGAAATGTTCGTAACGTTTGATAAATCTACTCGATTAACCCACACGTTAAATTAATTGATTATAATTGTATGTTGTCGTAGCATGTCCATCATTAAAAATACTTTTTCGCTTGGCGTTTCTATTTTTGAAATATATTAACAACCGGTTTACTATACAAATCTATGCATATATGGAAGTCTAGGACAACCGGCTTAAAGTGAATAAATGCAAATTAATTTGCATTACACTACACCCTTTTTGTTTATATGTCGATGCAATCACATTCAGCAAGAACGATTAAATTTATAAAACAAAAAACAAGAACTGTCTCCCCTGATTCTTTTATTTTTGCTGTTGTTGAAGCGTTGATAATACATATACTATGTATCTACGGCAGCATTAAATGGAAGATAGTTCATTCATTTGTAGGTATGCATGTACATACATAGACATATGTTTATTAAAATCTTTGTTATTACGCGCTGCCAGATTTTGTATCGCTGTTGTACAAATCTTTAATTTGGAACACATCAGTGATCAGTGACTAAATGTCGGACTTACAAATTGTTATCTCTGAAATGACGACTTGTAAGCTTCATCTGCGCATTTTCAGAATTAAAATTTTTTTTTCTTCAAAACAGACGCATGGTATCAAAGAATAAGAGATACAATAATTAAATATTATAATTGAGATAAAACATAAACTTGCTTGTTAAGTCTCTTGAAGTTATCTTGAACATGCACTCAAGAAAATTAATGGCGCTATTCGTCAATAACGTATGCTATACATATGCTCCTGGACTGGCCCCTTCTTCTGCTTAGTAAACATAATAATTTGTTTTAAATTAATATTTAAACTTGATTTCAGTTTGTATTAATATGAGTTTGTTTACCTACTTGAATTAATGCATGCACACTGCACATACAGTAATGATTTCCCTGTAAAATAAGCTCGTAGTTCGTTAAGTTATGTTAAAGTTAAAATAATAAAAACAAATTGTTGAGGTTTTAAACCTTTTTGGGACAGGATTTTTAACTCTTAAAGCGGTACTTTAAACTCCTGTTTAAACTGAATCAATAGATCAAACTGTGAAATTTAATTAATTTTTATATCTTCCTGTATACATGTATATAAATGTACCTCACCTATCAAAATAAAGAATTCACATCAAAGATAATGTAGGCACCTACGCTATTTTTATTAAGTACCTACCGTAAAATAAAGGGTAACGAAAAAAAAATGTGTGAGTGCCGGGACTCACGGTTAATATGTGTAAACATCACCAAAACGGAATTGTTTTTGCTTGAAGGGGTTCTTAAGATTTTTTTCACTGAACGCACCCATCCTAGTATGCAGATCGTAACGTAGCACACCGTTACGTTGCTCGACGTAACGTTGCACAGGAACGTTCACGTTTTTTTTCACTCTACCGCCAGCATAGATGTTTACACATCAAAACATAATCAAAATCAATTGTGTCAGGTGGGCCATCTGTTGGTTTCTTTATGAATCATACGTTATTTTGATACTGACAGCTCGTGTATGTGCTAAAACAATATTGACAGAAACTCAGTATTATAAAGGGTTTTCCAATAAGAGGTGTTATTTTGATATTCAAAGAAAAATGGCATTTTTTGAGATAAATGATCGGATGTTTATTTCATTATAAAGAGGAAGGTATGCCGTTAATAATGGAACACAACATCAGCCAAATGGCCTCCACGACCACGCTTACAGGACCATATCCTTTTCATGAAATTTTCCATAACCAAATCGCAAAGTGGCTGCCCTATGTCCTCGATAGCCTCACGAATTCCATCTTTGAGGTCTTGAATCGACGCTGGGCTGTTGGCGTGACCTTATCTTTCACGTGGCCTCAAAGGAAGAAGTCGCAAGGTGTTAAATCACAAGATCTCGGTGGCCAATTGTGATCACCTCTTCGAGAGATAACACGGTCCGGAAACTTTTCCCGTAAAAGATCGATGGTTTCATTGCTTGTGTGGCACGTAGCGCCGTCTTGTTGAAAGTAAACGTTGTCCAGATCAATACCATCCAATTCCGGCCATACAAAATCATTAATCATCTCTCGATAGCGCTATCCATTGACCGTAACTGTTGCTCCAGCCTCATTTTCGAAAAAGTAAGGTCCAATGACCCCGCCGGACAATAAATCGCACCAAACAGTCACGCGTTGAGGATGGAGAGGCTTTTCAACAATAACTCTTGGGTTTTCCGAGCCCCAGATGCGACAGTTTTGCTTGTTGACGTAGCCTCCGAGGTGGAAATGGGCCTCATCAGTCAAGATGATTTTTCGATGAAATTCCGGATCATTTTCATGCATTTCAAGGACCCAATCAGCAAAGACACGACGTTGTTGATGATCAGCCGGCTTGAGTTCTTGTGTTAACTGAACTTGAGACTTGTCCCAACAGCTCGAATTTGTCCACCAATTTCTGTATTGTGGTGCGACAAGGTGCTTCACGACGACCCAAAAATGTTTTAGTTTTACGAACCGTCTCTGCCAAATTTTCACCATTTTTATAGTGAATTTTAATAATTTCAATGCGTTGTTGAAGCGTGTATCGTTCCATTTTTATTAATGGCGTGGTTTCTACTTGTCAAATGTCAAAAAATGACAGCTTCAAAAGTGACAGCTACCGAAATAGTGGGCTATTCAAAATAACACCTCTTATTGGAAAGCCCTTTATGTATTTCCGCAGTACGCGATAGATCTATTTATACTACGTTTTCATTACGTACATAGGTTAGAAAATGAGGTAATTTCGCAAATTACAGACTAAATATTTTCATCTCAAATTTGTTAATTACTTTTGACGGCTCATTTCATTTTCTATTTATCTGGCTTGTTTTTATTGTTTTTTCTTTGACATTTTGAATGAATACCACTTTTAATGGATTCCACTTGGTGTTGTTTGTAAGGTTTTCACGTAATTTCGTACCGAATTTTGCGCAAATTTGATTGATTGATTGAAATTACTCGAAATTATTCGAAATATGAATATGAATTATGATATGAGATAATTTGGAATCGAATTTGAAAATTTATAACAAAATAACCTTATTTGGTTTAATGAAATCGTAGTATCACTTGAACAACGTTAGGAAATATTGCAAAGTTACATGCAAAGAGTGTATATGTTGTGTTGCCGATAAACAGTGTGAATTTTGAATAGAATTTTCTAAAATACCACATAACCGCATGCATGCATGGAAATTATATTTTTTTAAACTGGAAAATTGTTTTAAAGCAACAAAATTAGAAATAAATTGATTAAAATACTTTTCAAACTGTTTTGAACCCAACGCGATGTACACCATCAGATTTCTTATATTAATCTAAGCTTATGATAAAAAATAAGGAGCGGTATTAAATATTATTATTTTCTTATATAAAATATGGAAAACATTTTTGAAAACAAATTGTAACGCCAATTTCAAACATTTATTAATGTAGAGTTAAAAATTCAATTTCACAAAAAACTCTTTAAACTGTTTTCGAAACATCGAATTTGAAAAAAAAAAAACTAAAACATCAAAAAATTTAGTATTACCGTTGTTTTTAAACAATTTTTTTTTCTGTTTTAAGTCATTTTTTTTTAGAAAATTGCCCTTCCTGGCTAAACGGGGGGAATAGATCCCCCTCCTATATAATTTTGTTCTTGTATGCAAATCACCCTGTATATGAAACAAGATTCCAACTCCCGTGTTATTTTATTATCTGATTCCACATATGTATGCATGTAGGTACATACTTCACAGTGAATTTTTGTTTTCAACCGAAAAATAAAGCAAATAAATTGTATCGTTTTTCACGTGGTGCATCTATATCAAAAAATGGGCTTAAGGCTGTTTAGATTAAGATCAGATAAGACTTGTTATTTAGGTAATAGATTATTTTTTATTAAAAACCATACTATTTTTATAAACCAATGTTTATATATATATATATGCACATATGTCTGCCTTGACAAAATCTATGTATTAATCAAAAAGAGGAATTAAATTTTTAAGATAGAATATCGTTGCAAAACATTCATCAATATTTTCAGAGATAACATTTTCTGTCCTTGTTCAAATAAAAAATAAGTTTTTATCAAATAAAAACAAAGCGATAGCGAAATTTATCAATAACTGAAAAATAAATCTTCTTCTTTTTAAAAATATCAAAGCATTTTTGTTTCCAAATGTATAAATGAATTGTTATAAATATTTTCATTTAGTTCACAATTAAATTACATATTTTTTTTTTTTAGTTTTTCTCAACCCAAACATTCTTCAAAACAAAATTTATTTTCAAATCAAATTTGTTTTTGTATAATAATGATTTTTTTTATTCTAGACCGTGGACCATGCAAGCGACAAATACTGACGATGAAGCTCCTAAAGACCCGCGAATATGCCAGCCAGATTTCCAACTGGAGTTCTCAGAAAAAGACTTCCAAGGTACGTTCAACTTATTAAGAAAGTTATTTATTTGAAATGTTTGACGTATGCACCAGGTACTGAATAAATGCAATGACTATTATACGTGTCTTGGGCATCGAAAGTTTGAAAGCTTAATCAATTAACGTGCTTTGAACAATTGAAATCATATTGCAAATATTAATTCCTTAAAATGTTTGTTACAAAAATTTACTGCTTAAAAGTCAATCAATGTAGCTTTAAGCGTATAAATAACGTACTATTTCCAAGACAAAGTTCATTTTTATGGAATATATGATTTATTGTTAACCACAATTTCGAATGCTAAAACACATTTACAAAATTGTTTGACATTGGGCCTTACTAATAATCAAACGCTAATGTCGACTATTAGTTAACCGGAAGGTTAAAACAAAGTGCTAAGATTTAACAAAATGCTACCAATAAACAATTTAACCCTTTCACTAACTAGTGTCCAGACTTTCCTTGAATCTATTACAAAATCTACTACAAATGTGAAAATAAATTGAATGAACTGTCAGAATTTCCACGAAAGTCTGTTAAAGTTCCAACCGGAGGCAACCAACTAATTTATTTTTAGTTTATTTATTTATGAATTCAGATAATTAAGTCGTTTGCTGGAGGAACAATTAAAACCCAAGTTGGTTTTATATTATTTCTATCAGCAGGTCCAGTAATTTTAAATTAAAATTAAAAAACAATCACAGTGATATTTTAATATTGTAGTCAGATTTTCTTATTTTTTGTTTTGGGGCGTAGGTAAAACAAGTAAGTAGGTACAATATTTTATAAAGAAGGCGAATTTTTACTTTTCGGGAACGCTCTTGCCAGCTACCGAAAAAAACATCGTAAGTCCATCGCTCTGCTTAGTTGCGTCCTCCCTTGTCGCCACATTCACACCTCAGATGCCCGCTCTTGCCACAGCTGTAGCAAGTCTTGGTTACTTGGAAATGTGACTGGCTCTGTTGCATTTGTAACACGATAAAATGAAGTTGGACGAGCTACGGCTATCGTACATCTGTTCGGGACAGTTGCGGGCCCAGTGGTCGAGTTTGTTGCATTTGTAGCATGTTGGGTTATCCATTTGGGTTTGGAAATGTGATCAATTCCATTGCGACGACTCCTCGGGGCATGCATGAGTGTAATGCCTAGTTTGGTTGCATTTGTAGCATTTCTCCGGGTTGCCTCCATTCCTCCACCACCGCCCGGAGCCCGGAGTTACAGTCACGTGCATAATGGCCGGGACGATTGCATTTGTAGCAAGCGATGATGAAATTGTTGATTGATGTTTTGTTTGTTAAGTTTTTTTTGGATAACTTTATTTTCTGCAACACTGTCACATAACTAAAAAAAAAACAACAAAGCAGGAACTGTCATAATTTGCTCTATTCCTTCAAAGTTAAGTATTGCCGTATTATTTTTTTACAGAATGTATTAAAGTACTAATAGTACGTCAATTGATTGGAGCAATTTTTTTTTTTTAAATTAATAACACCATATTTTTTAACAAGGAAATATATTTCTTATACTTTATTTTAATATTTTTCATTCGAAGAAAATCTTAAACTTAACATTTTTTCAAATAAAAATATTTTGTTTGAGTATTTAACTGTTTTTTTTTTAGGTTTTCTATTGTTAAACAGTAAGGGCCAGTTTTTTCACAGTGTGTTATCTGTTATCCATGATTATTTCCACTTGTATCAAAAAATCCATAGCTTGGAGTTGTCAATCATGGATTAAGCCAATCAGCTGATTTCGGTTGATTTACACCATTTAACCAGGATTTTGAAAATTGTATCAAAAACTTGACCTATTGTGAACAACTGGCTCTAAGGGTATTCACGCAATGTCGATAAGTCGTCGTAAAATTCGTAAAAGTCGTCAAATGCGTAAGTCTATCAAAATTTGTATGGAAAACCTGAAAGATTTACAAAGCTTACGACTGTTTACGAACGTTTACGATGACTTTTATGCCTTTGTATTTTTTAAATTAAGATTATTATCGAAATTCTGATTTCCACAAGTGCACACTGTATGAAAAAATAAAACAATCAATTTATGTTGCACATAACTACCTAAAAATACAAACAATAAATAAAGTACTTCTAAATGAAACACTTCTTTTTCGCTTTTAAGAAAAATCTGAAGATTGAAACCAACCCATGAATATACCCATACCTATTGAAATCGACCTGATAACATTGGAGTAGAATTAAGTATTAAATACAAATTTCGGTACCATAAAACAGCACTAGGGCAGCACTTTTCATTTAGTGTTCGACTTTAAACATGGATTTCCGTGTATTAAATTTTGACATATTGCTAACGACTAAACTGGAGATTAAAGTCGTTATTGGTATGCGGATTTTCTAAAATCTGAAGATTTTCTTTTAACCTCAACACTAAATTTGATTATTAGTAAGGCCCATTGTGTGTTTTAGGTTTTAAGTAACATCTTACTATCAGAATGTCGACATTCTACAGTAAATGAGCAGTCTTAAAATTCTAATACAAGTTTATAATCAATAAGCCTTTGTCGTTGTTTTCTTATTTGGTGTTAATAATTTATTTTCTAATTTCAGGACATAGAGCACATTCTGTGTTTGTTGGTGTACATGTGCCAGGAGGAGGACGGAGACACTCACATCGCAGACAAAAGAGACATCACAAAGAAAATGGCGAAAAACTTCCAGACACTGATCCAGACAGGCCAAGTAAGCGTTAATACTTAGCAGCGGTTATTTTTTTCGTTTTATAAAAATAAATCTCAAATTCATAATTTTGGGCTTCAAACGTCTTAAATTTTAAATGAATCAATAGACTCTTCTTGACGCCATCTTTGAATGTTGCCTAACATGTAAAATTAATTTTAAATGTATGAAGCTATCCCTAATGGCGTGGGGCGATAACAAAATGGTTGAGTTATGAAAATAAATATAGAAAGGCCGCTTTTATTGAATTTATTTTATTTTCTCGACATACATTGAGGCAGAATGCCAAAAAAAAGTTGGTATCAATTCAGTTTGTAGAGATAAAAACCTGAAATTTTGCATGTTCACTTCTGAAACCGATATTTAGATACATATTTCCAAAATAGTGTTTCTGACTTGTCAATACTATGCCCAATGATTCTTGAACATTTTTCCCCAATAAGGTAGGAGTGAAAATTTTCTAAAAATTTGACTCGACGCTCAAAATGGATAGCAAATTATTGAAACACAACGGCAACACTTAGGTACTAGATTATACCTTAGATTTTGTAAAAGCCAAAAATCTAGTATTTTATTTAATTATTAAGTCAAGTTATTTCAATTAATAGTTTTTTTTTTCAAAAACTATTCCAAATAATAACATTCTTCTGATTTTTATTTAAAAACTTTCGTAAATAAATAGGTACAGTTTGGCTATCAATATAACATTCAAGTCGAACACTCAAAACAAAACGGTTTTTGGTTTTTTTTTTTCCTCAGAAGAATATTTCTCGTTTTAGAAAAGCCATAGCATAATATTTTAAGTGTTGCCATTGTTTTATTTTGTGTACATTCTACTTCAGTGTTTTTAGAACTGCTCCTCCTAACCTAAACGAACAAAATAGACACTCCCTATATTATACTATTTTTCAATGACCATTAGAAAAATCCAAAAAATGCAGACAATCACAAAAAAATTATCAAATCATAATTTGAATGGAACATAAACTACGGCTGGAACTAGTCCGGAACCCAAATTAAAGTCTACTAGATTAAAGAAATCTTAAAAAATACACTTTTTAAGATTGATCATTTGACATTCTTTGTATCGGGTTTTTCAATAAAAGCGCTACAAAAGTTTTTTTAAATAAAACAAAAACGGTTTTAGATTTATATCAATGAAATTCTTTATTCCTGTGAAAGTACGTTTGATGCAATTATGTATGGAACTCGATTTCTTTTGCATGGCCACCACGGGCACGCTTGCAGAAGTCCAGACGCTGAACCCAAATTTCGACGGTTTTCAAGCATAAATCGGCCGATACTGCTGCAATTTCACGTTCGATATTCGTACGAAGTTCATCAATCGTCGCTGGCTTGTAGGCATAGACCCACAGGAAATAGTCTAACGGCGTCAAATCGCACGACCGAGGCGGCCAAGCGACTGGACCATTTCGTGAGATAACACGTTCTCCAAACTTGGTTTCCAATAAACTGATTGTGACATTCGCTGTGTGGCTTGTGGCGCCGTCCTGTTGGAACCACATGTCCTCCAAGTACATATCATTCAATTGAGGCCAAAAATATTCGGCTATCATTGAACGGTAGCGATCCCCATTCATAGTAACGTGCCGGTCTTGATCATCGCGGAAGAAGTACGGCCCAATGACGCCGCCGGCCCATAAACCACACCAAACCGTAATTTTTTTCGGGATGCAATGATGACTCATGGAGTACGTGTGGATTGCTGCCTGACCAATACCGCATATTTTGTTTATTGACGAAGCCATTCAGCCAGAAATGAGCCTCATCGCTGAAGATGATTTTTCGATGACGTAGCGCTCTTAACGTTGAGCCCACTGACTCCGAATTTCGGTAGTAAATTTTAATAATTTCTACTCGTTGTTGGCTCGTATATCTTTCCATCATAAAATGGCAAACCTTAATGAAGAGAAATGTCAAAAGAGCAGCAAGAAATATGGCGTCATTTGCTGTCCCTGTTGCTCTACTTTATTACAGTTTCTAGTTCAAACATTTTCTTTTTGCTTTTAAACATTGTTACATACCCAAACTTAAGGACTCTTGCGTTGAATCAAAGACGTTAATGAATTAAAATATATACATTAAAATATAGAAATTTTATTTTGAATTATTGCCAGCTTTTGGTTCACTTTGTCCCATTGTGTACGGGCAGTGTCTTGACTTTTATTTTGAAATAATTATATTTGATTAAATGCTATCTATTTATTTCTCAAATAAAAAATATAGGTTTGTGTAAAAATAAAGTCAGAAGTTAACTAATTTTATGTAAGTTGCCACCCAAAATATTCGAAAAGAACTCAAATCGCTAACTTTCGTGTTCTTGTTTTACTCTTTAAGAACATGGATATGTGCCGAATGCCCTATCTTCGAGCAATTAACGCTTTCGTAATCACTTTAGTTTGACTGAGGTTTAAAATTTATTGTACGCACTTAGTTATTATTTGACTGCTTTGATAGAGTAGGTACATACAGTCTTTTATCTATAGGTGCCTATTTGAAGTTTAAGTCATCAGTCTATTTTATGATAAGATAATTTATTTCTCTTCGAAAACCTTTGGTAGGCTGCTAGTTTTACCCGACCCTACATATCTACACTTATTCCAAACTTGGTGCGATAAAAATTTCTTAGAAATCAACGTTGCTAAATGTCAATCAATAACCTTCTCCCGTAAACGGTTACCCTCAACCCCCAGCACTTATTACTTTCGTAATGAAGCCATTCCCATTGTGTGTTCCATTCGAGACCTTGGGATTATTTGTGACGTACTGAGCTTAACTTCCGCTCTCATATCGATCAAGTAATTAACAAGGCCGCTTCTTCTCTCGGCTTCATAAAACGTTGGTCTAAAGAACTCTCTAACCCTTGCGTCACTAAGTCCCTTTACATTACTTTTGTTAGGCCCCTCCTTGAATAGGCTAGCCAAGTTTGGTCGCCATATCAGAACTCTCACTCCCAAAGAATTGAGGCCGTGCAACGTAGATTTCTTCGGTTCGCCCTCCTCGGCCTTCCGTGGTCCGATAATATCGTCTTGCCCCCCTATGAGGATCGATTAAAATTGATGCACTTGCAAACTCTAAAAAAAACGTCGAGAAGTGGCTGATATACTCTTCGTGTATACCAACTTTTAACGGGGACAATCGATTCACCCATTGTGTTGGAAATGATCCCGATCCATACTAACCCGCGTAACCTCAGATCTGCTCCACTCTTCCGCCCACCTCACCATGGAACAAACTATGGCTTCTTTGAAACGTTATCAAGAATGTTGCGTTTGGCAAATACCTCACTGAACACCCCTGACTTTCACATTAGTATATCCTCGCTTAGAAACTCACTCTACAACTCCTAATAGGAACGCCCCATGCGCTCCACTTAACACACCCCATAAAATACCAATTCCCATATCCGTGCTTCCTCACTTAGAATCTTCCTTCAAGTTTTGTTTTTAAGTTTTTTCTTTAATAAAACTGGTGGGTGGGCCTTTGGGCCCAAACCAATAAATAAAAAATATGCACGACTGGGTCGCACGAACTTGCTCTTATGCGCGATCACATTGTGGTTCTATAGTCTGATATAAATTAGCTATAGGAGAATATATGTTATCCATATGCCAAATCTTAGTTTAATTTCAGATGGTATTATGTGAGTATACAAAAATTAACAATATAGGCTAGTGTTGCACATATGGAATATGCATAAAAGGAAATTATACTATTTAAACTGGAAAATTGTTTTAAATCAACAAAATTAGAAAGAAATTGATTAAAATACTTTAAATCCGTTTTAACCCAACGCGATGTACACCATCTGATTTCTTATATAAATCTTTGTTTATGAGAAAAAAATTTTGAAAATCGTAGGAGCGGTTTTAAAAATAATTAATTTTTTATATATAAAATTTCGTTCACATTTTTGAGAAAAATACTTGGTACGCCAATTTAAAGCATTTATTAATGTTGCGTTAAAAATTGAATTTCACAAAAAAATCTGCTTCCAGTTTTCGAAATATCGAATTTTCAAAAAATAATTTTGATTTTTTTTTAAAAAATCCAAAAATCGTTTTTTAGAAAATTTTGATACGCACTTTTATTTAAATTTGTAACAAGCTTCTGTATACAAAATCTAATTTTATTCGGTTGATCAGATGTTGAGATAGTCGAAAATCAAAGAAACCGTTCTATGAGAGGTACCTACTGTTAATAAACGTAAAATATAAACTTTAAAAATTTTAAATGGTAGATCGTACTAATTTTAACACATAAAAAAATTTTTATGAAAATCGTAGGAGTCGATTTTGAGAAACAAAATATTTTTCATAACGGTTTTTTAACATTTGTATGGGAAGCACCGTTATTTTTGAGTATTAGAATAATTTTTGTCAAAAATCTTCTAGATAAAGTTAAAAAACTGTTATTTACCAAGTTTAATGAAAATCGACCAAGTCGTTTTTGAAATATTGAG
Organism: Leucozona laternaria; assembly: GCA_932273885.2. Taxonomy (NCBI): domain Eukaryota; kingdom Metazoa; phylum Arthropoda; class Insecta; order Diptera; family Syrphidae; genus Leucozona; species Leucozona laternaria. The sequence goes on along the minus strand of OW026368.1, from coordinate 88,441,181 downwards.
TTTTCAAAAAAAAATATTAAAACTTTTTTTAAAAATCTAAAAAATATTTTTTTGAAAATTTTGGTACACAATATTATTTAGAATGTGTCAATACTTCTTCATAAAAAAATTGATCAGAATCAGTTTAACCGTTTTCGAGAAAAGCGAAAATCAAAAAAATGGTTCTTTGGGAGGTACCATTAATAACCATTTTTCGGAACCATTTTTTTTATTAAACGGCAACTTATAACTATTTTAATTTATTGAGTTCTTAAAACCAAATTCGGTAGCGCTGGATTTGAGAAAAATAAGTTTTTCCTTTTTGGCCAAGAAATTTTGTATGACTGCTACTGTTAATTTTGGTCCTAAAAAAAAGAGAAAAAAACGGGTGGGGGGAATGTCCAAAAAACGCTAGGTACCAAGTTTAAAGAAAATCGACCCATCCGTTTAGGCTGTAGTCGAACCGACAGACAGACAGACAGACAGACGGACTTTTTTGCGAGACCCACTTTTTTTGACTTCTCTATCATCGTAATGTAAAGTTTGATCAAAATCTCGAGTTCGATTTTTTGTACGAATCCATGACTTCCCATATAGTACCTATATCGCAAGTAAAAAAATATATAAAAAAAACAACAATAAAAAAAAAAAAAGAAACAACGAAACAACGAAAAACCCACCATAGAATAAGTTTAGTTTTAAGAATAGTTATTTTCGCTTGTTTTAAGCTCAATAAATTAATAGTTTCTTAAACTCTCACTTGTATTTGTAGACGAGTAAAAAGCCCAGAGCGTGATGTATGTTGGGCCAAAACAAGAACAAATTCGTATGAAAAAGAGAGACTATTTCCCCCCCCCCTCTTTTTATAAAAAATTACCGTTAAAAATTATTAAAAACAATGGCAACAATTAAAATGTCAGACTATAGCTTTTTTTAAAGCCAGAAATCGATTTATTTAAATATTGGAAAAATAATTTTAAGTCATTTGTTTTCCAAAATGTTGTGTTCGAAAATTAATTTGATTATAAAAAAATAAGTTTAGGTTTTTGGCTTAGAAAAAAGCTTTTACCTGAATATTTTAAAATTTTGTCAATTTTTAATAGTTTTTTTTCTTTTTAATAGGGGGAAATAACCCGTCTCCGATACAAACGAAAAAACTTATAAATTTTAAGTTTTATATGTTCTTTTTCGAAAAATAAAAACACGGTAAAAACGATATTTGCGTGCGTTTTTGACTCTGCATTTATTAGCTCTTCTGAAAGGTGTGCGTCTCTCGAAAGAATTGTCTTGATTGACCGGTGAACAATATTCCAAAGAACAATTGTCTTTTATTTATACCTATAAGTGTAATTTTCTCAAAATACATTAAGTACATTTGGACCGTTGAACTACTTTCTTACTGAAGTCATTTGAATGAATTCAAAATATTTTGAGAATACAAAGAAGAGTAGTATCAGCTAGTTAATTTACTGCTTAATTGAATGACCTCCAAATATTGCAATCGGCAAAATGGAAGTCATGAGGCGAATTTTTCAAATCAGTTATTTTATTCAATTAATTCAGTTTCACAAACATTTCAAAATCTTTCACAACTCAGTTTTGTTTTATTTTGAAATTTTGAAGCTCATATAAATAGCACAAATATAACAACTGACTTTAGGAACACCATTCGACAACACCCCTCGTACTATTTTATTAAAATCCAATTATTTAAAGTCTTTACTTTAAAATAATAATAAGTATTAATAAAAATTTAAACAAACTATAAATTTCAGTTACACCACCAGCACAACGTGTCCAATTTATACTCGGTGAAGATGTCGACGATGGAACACACGAGTCACATCCTCTATTTTCCGAAATGGAGGAACTCGTTAAGGAGGGTGACGAAATCGAATGGAAGGAAACAGCACGTTGGATAAAATTCGAAGAAGACGTCGAAGAGGGTGGTAATAGATGGTCAAAGCCTCATGTAGCCACTCTGTCATTACACTCGCTATTCGAGCTGCGAAGTCTCATTATGAACGGAACCATTATTCTAGATATGGAAGCTAGTAATTTAGAAACCATTGCTGAATTGGTGTGTGAGAATATGGTCAATGCTGGTACTCTTCCACCCCAATCCAGAGAAAAAGTCAAAGATGCCCTTCTGAGACGCCATCGGCATCAACATGAAACTAAAAATAAATCATCAAAAATGCCTATAATTCGATCGTTGGCTGAAATTGGAAAAAATCACTCATCATCAAAAAGTAAGTTTCAATCTTTATACCATATCTTATAACATATAATATATAATTTAATTTGGACTTAATAAACATATAACTCGTTTGATTGTTTTGAGTGTTGATTTAATTTTTTTTTTTTGAAAAGAGTTTTTCAGCGGTTTAATAAGCTTATATCATTGACCAAAAATAATTTCTTCATTCTAACTTTGAGATATAGTATTTAGATATAAGAATGATAATTTAGTACGAGTATTACAAATTAATTATTAAATACTTCCAAAAACATTGTGTAAGGCAATTAAAAAATATATATATGTACATAAAACAATTTAAATTAGACCTCCAACAAGCCAAACCTGCTTCCCCACATACATTGCATGCAACAGCTTCATCTTCGGGACTTACTGCAGGACGACTTTCGCCAAATCCACAAACTTATGGACCAAATAGAGATCAACGAGGTTGCTACTTAGCAGTTCCATCAGGTATTCAATGTTAAAAGGTTTCAGCGCTAGTTTGGTGTTTAAAGTAAATTTGCTAATTTGCGGTCTGGTTGAGATACTAACTGATTTGTACAGCCATTTATCATTTATGGTAGTTTAATATGGGCTTAAACTTGTGTAAAAAAAGGTAAAGGGTTAAGAAAAACAAGTTTAAGGTGACATTTATAGCTTTACATGACGTAACTAAAAAAAAACAAAGTAAGTGATTATTTTTATGCTAATAAAGGCGTTGACTTAATTACTAATTTTGCTCGTACCTATGTAGTTCCTTAAAGAAAAAGTCGTAGATTTATTAAACATTTATATATTTATACCAAAATTGCATATTTTATAAAAAAAGAAATAAAATTTCGGTTCGCAGCCATCCTTCGATGGAATTTGGCAGTTAAGACTCCACAGTCCAAGCATAAAGAAGGAACTATGTACCAACATTAAAATACTAAAATCGCTTTTTTCGAGCTAAAAATGTATTTAAAAATTTTGGTTGAAGTTGAAGGGCGTTGTAACAGGAGGCTTCGCCACATAGCCGCCAGCGTGCTATCGTATCTTCTTTCTTGGTTTTTATTAAATTCATCGTTCAAAACTGCACCAAAATTATGTTTAAAAAATATTTTTTGTCAGTGTGGTGTAACTTTCACTCCCCCTCACCACTTTCATCCTATCAAAACAACACCTTTTGAATATATTTTTGTTTAAAGACTCTCTTTATTTTTCATTTTTAGAGTAGTAAAGGAAATGATTTTGTCAAGTGACATAAGTGTACGAATTTTTTTCTCTCTACCTACATTAGGCACGTTCAATCACAAAATCTGAAGATTCAGATCTGAATTTATGCTGTTGAACGCACAAAAAATCTGAATTTTCAGTACAAAGTTGTTGTGTCAAATGCTAGCATTTACATAAAGGATGTACATTAAAACGAAATAAAATAGAACTTTAATTATATTCTTGAATTAAAAATTAAGCGTCAGTGGTGGTGATTTATTTAACTAAATCAGCAACTAATTACAGCAAGACTATGTGAAGTTTAATGAAAAAATAATTCCACAATATTGCGATCTAGAATTGTGGGAACATTTTTCTAAGAATAGTTTATCTTTTGATTTAGCAACTCACTTATCAATAAACGATGAATTCTTTTATGTAAAAAGTATTAATTTGTTAGTGATGAAAATTAATCATTCCAAATCAAATCATAAAATTCAAGTTTTATGTATAGTACTTCAACATTTTCCCCACCACTATCATTTTATTCTGAATTTTTAGATGAGAATTTTTGGCTGAAAATTCAGATGAAACGTTATCAAACGTAACTAAAAGTCACTAAAAGTCATCTAACTTTTAATGGCAGCTGGCCACTCAGAAGCTCTAAAAATTCAGAAATCTGAAAATTCAGATGTAAAACGTAATGCGTTGAACGTATTCATTGTGTATTTACATTTAATTTATTTTGGAAAAAAAACTTAAGTCAACTTAGATTAAAGATTTTTGAATTCAGATACAAAATATCAGCCTAACTTAATACATAATTTTTAAAGAACAAGAGTCTGTTTTAAAAAAATAACTTAAGTTGAGTTAAGTTAACCCACATACAAAAGGGTTATTTGGAATAACATCCTAACTCAAGTAAAGAAAATGAAATATCCTCTCTACTTTGTTTCGAATTACAGCCCAAGTTGACTTAATAAAAAAAATGCAATTTTAAATAATAATGCATTGCAAATTTTTGAGAATAATAATAAAACATATACACGAACGCAACGTCGAAAATTTCTCTAGAAAATAAAGGCAGACAGTTTCAGCTTAGCAGAGAGGTGAGGCAAGGAAACCCATTATCACCAGCATTTTTCTGTGCTGTTTTGAAGGAAATATTCCGAGAAATGAGCTGGAATTCTCTAGGGCTGAAAATAGATGGAGAGTTTCTCAATAATTTAAGATTTGCGGACGATTTCCTCTTACTATCAACATCTTGTCTCGAAAAAATTATATTAGAGCTGCAAAGTCATTGCAAAATGGCAGGACTCGAAATGGATGCTGAAAAAAACAAATCTGGGGTCGAATCGCCGCATTCGTTCACGAAACGGCATTCGTTTTCTTTTTAATGTGGTTTTGTTGCGGATACGAATGCCTCAAACTAATCGAATGAAATTCGTTCAGCTGAATACGTGAACGAATAAGTAATGCCAAATTACGTATTGTAGCTTTCGTTCACTTATGGCATCATGCCAAATACATAGTTTCTGCACGTTAACGTATGCGGCGATTCGACCCCTGATGTTCAAAGGCGGAAAAAAGGACATTTCTTTAGACGGGAAAGAAATAGAATTTGTCGACAATTATATCTACCTGGGGCAGACGGTCTCCTTCGAAAATAGAGAAGAAAAAGAGATAGATCCAAGAATAACCAATAGCTGGAAACAATTCTGGAAACATAAACAAATCTTCGATTCAAACTTGAGCCAAAGATCTAGAAAGTATCTTTTTGATGGTGCTATCCTTCCAGTAATGACGTATGGATCCCAAACATAGAGCTTGTCAGGCACATCATTACAAAAACTTCTGACCACACAAAGAGAAATGAAAAGATCACTTCTCAATATCTCCAAAAGACAACGAATCATAAATGAAGTAATACAGAGCATGACATATTTTGGAGATGTGATCGAGAAGGCGAAACTGCAAAAATCGAACTGGACAGGACATGTAGCTAGAATGAATGACACCCGCTGGACTTTCAGAAGTACACGTTGGATAGCTAGAGAAGGCTCTAGCAGAAAAGGAAGACAAATGAAACGTTGGAGAGATGACATTGCCCGACAAAATAGTAGATGGGAAAGAATTGCCAAAGACAAGGCAACTTGGAAAAACTTGGGGGAGGCTTCTATCCACACATAATTAAATATTTATAATTATAACCTAAAAATACTGAAATTAATCATTGAAATAGTTAACTACTTAATATTATAATAGTTTTATATCTCGATATTTGAATTTAATAAGTAAAAATTTAAAAATATTTTTGTAAAATTAATGTATGAATAAAGCTTATAATAATAATAATAACCATGCAATGGAGAATAGTATGAATGGAATCAAAAGAATATCTTAACTGGACATAAGCTTTTATTACAAATTAATTTTATCGAAATGAAGAAAAATTTTAACATTTACTAAAGTTAGTTCTGAAGTATAGCAAAACAAACATTAAGAAGCTAAAATTCAGACTAAGCTTGATTTGTGTTTTGAAACGGATTTAATTAAAAAAATATATTTTTAAAGGTTAGGTTGTTTTTCCAACACTTTAAAGACGGACTTTAGAGGTTTTTCGGTAATAACTTCCATTTTAGAAAAAATACAGACCTACAAAACTGAGTGGGAGTAGATTATGATATTTTGAATACTATTACTACAAAAACTCAATTTCGTCATAACTCAAGTTAAGCTATTATGGTTTGCGGCCACATGTCCTACCTACCATCAGTTTTGGGGAGGAAATTCGATTTAAAAAAAATAAATAGTTGAAAAAAAAATTATAATTCTTAAGGGCTAGGTTTTTAGTGCGATATTATCTTTGTTTCGGAGTTAAACCCAAGTTAACTCCTGAAACATGTTTTTCAGTCAATTTAGCTCCCGAGTTAACTCAACAAATTCGGTTAGTTAACTCTGGATTAGCTGAATAGGTAATTCCATAAGATCCGTGTAGAAAATCTATTTAAATCGAGGTACAACACTAGGCAAAGGGTGATTTTCACAGTCGCACCATCTCGAACTCGATAGCGAAACATTGATTTCTATACTGTTGCACTTCGATGTTGATATATGGGAGTTAAATTTAATATTCCGCTGAAAAACTACTTTTGATTAAGCTCGTGATTAAAATATTTGTATGATTAACTTACTCGGAGTTAACTCATGCACTGAAAAACTGGTAAATCAAATTTTGAACACAACAATTATTCATTAACTTATTTTTTTAAACTAAAATCATTATTTTGTATTTCCTGCTTTAGCTTATGAGTTCGTGTATGTGTGAATTTTAAAAATTCGAAATCATAAAATATCTACAAAAATTCAATTTTCCTTTGGTCTTCCTCTCAATCCTCCGAATTTCGTAATCTGCAATCAATTCATTCACTAGAGTAAGAATAAATGACAGAAGTTAAATTTATGCAAACAAAAACTAACATATCTGATTATTTTGCACGTAGGAAAACTTTTATTTTCTAGCAAGTTGATTTCACGCTTTTTTGCTGGAAATTTCAAAATAAAAGAATAAGTCAATATTATCACTATAAATCCAGTATATGACTCTGGATACTTAACCATTTTGAGTGTTGTTTTATACTGCTCATTATTTTTACATCATCTAAAACTGTCAACTTTTACGACTTTTTTAACAGCTTTGAATGTCCATTCAGGTTTCGTAGCAAATCAAAGTTATCAAAAGACAAACAAAGTTTCCATGGATGTAGGATCCTTTTAATATAAGTAATTGTTTTGAATTTAAGCTTACTTTATTTTTGGAAATAAAATGTTTACTTTATTACATTAATAAACTTGATATTTGTAAATTAAGGAAATAAAAAATATATTAGTATATTAGGTAGTGAAGTAACTATAAAGTACAGAAAAAAAAATGTATCCACTTACCTATTTAATATTTGTGTACAAAAAAAATATCTATTCTGAAAAAAATCTTTAACTGTGCGAGTCACTTTATCTCAAAGTAAATAATGAAATATATATTTGTTTATATCTATATAAGTAAATATAAACAAAAAAAAATTAAAATGCTGTTAGAAATCAGTTGGAATCTCAACACAGTCATGGTATATGAGGAAGTAAATATAATAAATTCACAGCTTTCTTCGGAAAATAAGTAAACAAGCGAATAACATCTTATGTGCACCATTAAATCACAAAGTCACACAGTGTTCTTCATCACAATCAAAAATTAATCCACAAAATAAAATCTTGTGTTAAAAAGATCGTTATCATTTATATCAGCGTAGAGGCTTTATTTTTATTTTTATTTTTATTTTTATTTGTATTCTACATTACAGCCAAAGCAGCCATTATTCGGATATTGTGTTTTTTTTTTAAAGAAAGTTATGCAGGAAATGGATGTACCAACTACCATATTTTGAATATAAAAATATGCAAACTGGGAAATTAACTTCGATTTACATAGTCAGTTTTAGAATAAACTAACATGAAAATATGAAAATATATGAAAATTCAAATTATCACAACTCAAAAACGACTATTTAATTAATTACAAATTATCCAACAAACCTTTTGTAAGAAGGTATAGACTTTACATACTGTCTTTCACATTTTAAATATTTTATTATTTCACCTTTTTGACCTTATTTCCTCCTTTTTGGCTTATTGCCTTTTTACATTATTTATTGTTTTTTTTTTCAAAATATTTAACATTTTGTTTGCTTTGAGATTTTAAGTGTCAAATTGTCAAGATAGTCGAGACCATTGCTTTAAAAAGTATATTGAATTTGATCCCTAAGTTTAATTTTTGATGGCAGTGAAATAGATGAATACGTGGAAATTTCAAAAATTAATCTATGCTTCAAATTTACTCAAAATTTCAATGCAATCAATGAGCACAAAGTAAGAGATGAAAAATAAAATTCTAAGACAACAAAAGATTCAAAAATATCCAAATGTATCCCAATGTACATATTTCTTGTGCGTTATAGCGTCAGGTTAGTCAAGAACTCTGGATACTTACCGCCATATTCTTTACTTTGGATTTAAATGAACTATAGCCACAGATTATTTATTACATCTGGATTTATCGAATCAATGTTAGGTATCCTTGTCTAAAATAATCTGGATGTAATTAGGTATTTAAACTGGACTCCGAAGAGCAGTTTAAATTCAATTAGATTTATAAACATTGGATTTAAATGTCAATGAATAATATGGAATTGATTTAGGGCCAGTTTCACAGTCAGAAAACTGGCACTTAAGTGGGAAATTTGAAAGATTAAGCTGCAATACCACAGTGCGCGCTTACCTGGCTATAAGTGGCACTAAAGACTCCAATATTGGTGACTTAAGTTCCACTTACACTGGCTATGAAAGTTAGCCTGAATTCCTAATATGGAAAACTTAAGTGCCACTTATTCCGGTAAGTATGTCGACTATGAAACTGGCCCTTAATGCTTGGATTTAAATTAATTTTTAACTGGATTAAATTTTTAATCTGGATTAGGCCAGTGGGTGGGCCAAGATCCCCTTTCCTATATAAATCTGAAATAAATTACAAATAAAAGTTTATTTCATGGAAACTTTTTGTATTTTATCTTTTCGTTCAATATTTATTACAGATTTACAAACGTTTAGAACGTTAAAAATTCTTTTTGATCGAAATTTCACTTACACCCTTGGCTGGTTATGAAAATCTCACCAACTTCAAACATTTGTGCAAATAATTCAGTGTTCAAATTGAGGTCACATCAACAGTTGCAGCTATATTTGCAGATATTTTAAGATGGAATCATTTTATTTTGTGCAAATTGTTGAATGTTTTGATAAGCTTCAGTATATAGTCCAACCTTAGGATAGGTTATTTGTGGAAAAGTTTGTTCAACAAAAAATGCTTTATTATCATAATCTAACTAAATGACTTTGTTATTTTGTATTCAAAATTCCCAATTATGAAAAACACAAAGATCCAGTTATGCTTGGTTATCGCTAGCTGAATTGTGTACAAATAATAGTCTGTTAGTTAAATGATTTTAAATCATTCGATTTTAATTTTATTGAAATAATAGTTTGTATTGAGTCAATAAAAATAATTTGTGTTTTTTTTATAGATATGGCCGCCATATTTAATTATAGGTTTCCCGTAAATATATGTATATGTTACACAAAGGATGAAATCTGTCGAAAAACTAAGCTAGTCTACATTCAAATCATTAGTTAAAAGCTCCTTGTAAATACGCCAATTTATGTTTCTAGTTTGTGTATGTTATGTTATCATCTACAACGCTACCTCGCTGACTATTAAGCCAAACCTTATCAATATTTATTTTTATTTCGAACAATTAAATTTGATTAGACTGTTTGGGTCCATTACTTTTTTGTAGATTAAATAGGTTTTGTTTTTAATAAAATTATGGAAAGATTTTTAAAAAATGAAATGCAAAAATTCTAGTGCAAAGAAGTGTGATCCTATTATCGCATAAAAACCGAAAAATATTGTTATTATTATATATTTTTATTAGAATACGAGTCAAAGTAATGCTGACAAAAATGATCACTTTTGAAATTGCGTATTTTTTATTTTTTTAAATAGGGCAGATGGCTGTAAAAGTGTCATAATTTTGACTTATTGAGAACTTAATTTTTAAGGAAACTCCAAAGGTTTATTGATTTTTTTAGAATCCTTCACTTTTTTTTAAACATCCATGGCAAAAATGTCAAATTCTGCCCTAAATAATTCTTTTTAGACAAAATTTCTATAAGATTGAATAAAATAAAATTTTAAATAAGAACTTATTTTTAATTAAGGCCATGTGTGAATTGGATCAAAACTTCGATTAAATTTTATTCCAGATTAAATATTGACCTCTCCACTTAAAAGAATCATATGATTAGTGTCAAACATTGAACTAAATGGATTCACACACGGTCTAACTCTGAACTTTTTTGATAATTTTGTTGAAATTTTTTATTTAATTCAAAGATATTATTATGTTATATGAATAAACTACATATGTAACTATTTCAACAAGAATAATATGGCTTATAAATGCTAACAAAATTAAAACTTACTAAATGTACATTAAATTTAATATGTAAATATTGAATCTATATACATCTAGGTGATTTTGGACATCCTTTCACTAATCAATTTGGCGGTATAGGTGTCACAACATGGTTTCATGCTGGTGCATCAACATCTGGGGCAATATCTTCAAATAACAGCCGTTCAGCTTCAAGTGGTCAACAGCCACTAGGTTCACTGCAACATACCTACATTTTAATTGTTTCCTGTTTTCCTATTCATATAACTATACTTATTATATGTTTATACAAATAATATTAAAAATAATTCTTCAACTTGACCAATATACCTCTATACCTATACCTATAACTTTGATTTTATTTTCTCAACTTTTTCAACTAAAATTTCAAATTTTTCTATAGATATTGTAAATACACTTTTGTGAATGATTGATTTTTACGGTTGTTATTTTTTTTTTATTGTGATAAATTTCAAATCTTTCTCTATTCATCCAGACAATGCATTTCCATCCATTAAAATACAGCTTAATTCAACTTAACTACTCGATGAAATCTGTGTGTTTTGTTTATTTTTATTAATAACAAATTTACTCAACTTAGGGCTTGTTTCACAATGTCTGATTAAATTTTCAATAAGGCTACATGGAACTTACTCTGGAATTACCAACCTCATTTGCGGTTCCCAATATCTGAATAGTCAACCGTATAAGTAAAGTTTTATGCGGGATATACATTGTTCAAATGCTTGTCATGCATAGAGAGTGTATTAGTAAATATGAAACACGTATACATTGTGTGTATGCTTGAAGCAAAATCAAAAAGTTTTGATTTTTGTTCAATCAGATAGCCAGAATTGAAATAATGTATATTTGAGAATGATTGCTTGATCAAGCATAGGCACATTTTCGCATAGAAATTTAATTAAAAATGAATGATTGAAAACTCATGCATGAAGTGTGTATATGTAACGTCAAAAAAAATTATTAATACACTCTCACATGCATGACAAGCATTTGAACAATCTATATCCCGCTTTAAGTATTTTAAAAGTCAGTTGAAGTTTCGATTATCAAATTTACATGGCAACGAAAATATTTATTATTTTTTTTAATTTTTCATTAATAAAAACAATTTTGTCTAGAAAACTGGAAGCCTACACATATATATTCAATTTTAAAATAATTTGTGAAACGCAAAATTTTTTACTGGAAGGATTTAATTTTTGGGTAATTTAAATGTCGAGTAAGTAATCGTAACTTTACTGAGACATTGTGAAACAAACCCTTAAACTTTTAAATGTAGGTGTTTTCATTAGGGCAGTTGTTTATGAGGTGGGAAATATCCTACATACCTACGCAAGCCGCTGTTTTATAGTAAAAAAGGATTTAATAAATATTAAATATAACACACTAAGATAATGTAGAAGTGGATATAATTATATGTGTAAGTGTTGTTTTAATTTTAGGAAAATTGCAAACAAAATAAATACTTATATAACTTCCTTCTCTCGAATTAAATATTTAATGAAGAGAGATTGCCTGCAGAAAATTAATGTTTAGAATTTAAGGTTAGCAAAATTAATTTAAAATTTTCTGAGTTAAGTATGCCACAATTCTCCAAAAAAATATTTCTTTCCAATAAAACAAAGACCCAATTGAAAATATTCTATTTGTCTCCAGGGGGCAGATATGTCTTTGTACCGTTGCACCGTTTTCAAATTAATGTTTAGGGAATACATAACCCTATCTATCAGTTCTGTTACAAATTTCCGACGCTTTTGATTTGATTTTTCTCAATTTTCGGTTGAACAAAGACATAAGTGTGCGATAGGGTAAACCAGCGCTCTTCTGCGACACAGGAGTTACAAAATATAAATTTAAAGCCCGCATACTTATCTAAAGTACCATTGGCACCAAATAAAAAAACAGATATATTAAGCCTGCTTAAAAGTAATATTATTCCAAGCTACTATGAGCCTTTTTTTAGTAGTATTTCTTAAGATTCTTTAATTTAAAATGACCGTTACCTTTAGTTCAACTTACATTTTTATTAGTATTGCTTGTAGCACAAAAAAATAACTGAACTGCTAAAAACTATGTTTATTTAATTCTCTTTTTTAAAAAAAATTGTTTCATAAAAAAAAAATATTTTCTTATAGTTATTTTATGAAAAAAAGATTTTCAAAATGTTAAATTACTTGCAAGGCATTGGTACTAGCAAGTTTCGAATTGCTAAAAATATTCGAACTCAAGATTTCAATTTTTCAGTTTTTTCGTTAACTTATTTCAATAAAAAATAATATTTCTAGAAATATCAGATGGAAGTAAATGATTTGTCTAAGCTTTTAAAACTACTAGTATTGCTCACCTGGGATACCACTTTGCTTCAATTGAAGTAGATCTACTTCAGTTTTAACATAGTTAAAAAAAATGCTCCCTACTTCTCACTATTGCTGAATTCCTCATTTCTACTTTCCTTTTATTGCATTAAGACAAAAATGGCGAAATCGATCTGAAATGATCCAAATTCGATGACTTGATGACCAGGGCCCTATTTCATAAAAATTGGCAGGTGACAATTCTACAAATTTTATCACACTTGTCTGAAAAATTTGTATTTCATAAAATATTGACAGGTTACAAATTTGTCAGAAAAATACAATGACAAATTTGTTATGACAATTTTGTCATTGTCATATACTGACACATTTGTCGTGACAATTTTGTCATTGTCATATACTGACACATTTATCGTGACAATTTTGTCATTGTATATTCTTGAAGTTTCTCATGGACTACATAACTTTATGCAGTGCAGTTCTCATCGTTTCTCGTCCGATTTTGTCGATCTTAGAAGTTACGGAACACTGGCACTCTTTCAAATTTTAAATGTCACAGTTTACGAAGTTGTTTTTTACTATTAAAAAGTGAAGTGTATAAAATAGCCACTTAACGTGTCAAAATCACTATTTATTCTCTGTTGAAAATGTCGAGGGCGTCGGCGTATTCACTTGAAAAAATAGTATTTATCATTTTAGCTAAACTTCTGTCTTTTCATTGTCAGCACATGACCGTAACTGAGTTTCCTGTCACAATTGTCAATTAAATACTGACAAATATGTAAATAGTATATTTTTTCATTTCAAAAAAGAATTGTCAGTTCAAATTTGTCAGAAAATTCCGGACAATTGTAGAAAAATACTTGACAATTCATTGTCACGCAATTATTTTATGAACTGAAAAGTTGACAATTGTCGAGTATTTTGTGACAATTATACTGTCGAATTGTAAATTAACAAATTGTCACTTGTCGCAATTGTCAATGTTTTTGAAATAGGGCCCTGAAATCAATACCTAGGCTCTGTCGGTCGGCTTACGCACGCGCATGCGCACGGGCTGAGTAGTGGGATGAGGCACAGTAATGTTTTTGTGACGGCAAGTTTTGCAGAGGATTAAAATCTAACCTTTAAAGATTAATTACTTTATTTTAAATATTTCTTTTTTTAATAGGTCAGTGAAGTTTTCTTAAGATAAGAAAAAATGTATTTTACATAATTCTAGAAAAAGATCCAAATTATTATAGAAATTTGTTTTATTTCATGATTACCTACTGACTAAAAATTGATTGATTTCCTATGGCAAGTTTTAATTCTATAATACTCAATAACTCACAATTTTATTCTGACAAGATCATATGATGATCGGACCCATGTCTTTGAAGAAAAAATTCTGATAAATTGTTAAATAAGTTGAAGACAAAATACTTGTTGTTGCTTTTTTGGACAAAATATTCAAAGCTATCAAAGATAAAATTTGATGATTTCCAATTGAAATAAGTAAACAAACTTATTCGCATTTGATTTTTAAACCATTTCCCATCAAAATCTCAAATTTTAACATTTTCAACAAACGATCTTTCAATTCTCAATCTTAAAAGTAATATTTTGGTCATATATTATCGGAGAAGTTTTTTATATGCACCTTGTAATAAAATAAGTTCTATGTTGATAGGTAGGCACACATCAAAAACAAAATTATCTCGTATTCAATTTAATTTATTGAGCTATAAACAATAAACATAAAAACATTAAGCATACATATATATATTTTCAGATATGTACCTACTTTTATGTTTTCAATTTCAATAAAGAATAGTTTTCTGCGATTTTTTATGACAATTAGGTTAATTTTTCTCCTAAAGCTTTATTAAATAACAATTTATAAAAGTTAATTACACCTATAAAATCTATCATTAAATTATTATATTCAGATTATTATTTAAGGTAGTTACTTGTTATTTGATTCTTAAAAAATAGTTATTTTACAAAACTGATTCCCTTGATTGAAGGATTTATCTTTACAACGTGATAATGACAGAAAAGATTTAATTAAACAAAAAACAATATTATTATATTATCACAATTCCAGTGGATGAACATTTAAGTCCATCAACAATGCATTTATCTGCTAATAGTTCATTTAAATCAACTGGAATTAATGACAACGGAAATGGAAGATTTTTATCAATACCTGGAAATGGTAAAAAAAAAACTATTTATGAAAATATCTATAGAAATGAGTTGTTAATATACAATTGCATTATATTGTTTATAGATACATAATATATTAAAAAAAAAAAAAACGGATTGATATATAAGAATATTTAGAACTGGGAAAAATAAAACAATTTAACTAAATTGATTAAAAAAAGAAAAAATTAATATTGATTTAAAAAAAAAATTCTGCATGTGATTGCTTCCGTACAACATTTCCACATTGCTTATATCATGAAAATTCTAAAAAAAAATTAAACCTCATAATATTTATTGTACACTTAAACACAATCCTCATTTAACTTTTTAAGCATGCTTTTTGCACAACATTTTTAAAATGTTAGCTAGAAATGTTTATCTTAGTTCTGACAAAAACTAAATCACGTTGATCAACTGCAAGAAGTCTAATGCATTTTTATTTTCAAAATTTAGATGACATGATTAAGAGTCCAAGCAGTCAATCAATGACCAGAAATATGAGCTCCAATGAACTCAATGACCATCGTGGTAACACACATTTTATGAGAAAAATACCACCAGGAGCTGAGGCTAGTAATATTCTAGTTGGCGAAGTTGATTTTCTTGAGAAAATTCTATCGGGCTTTATTAGATTGCATTCGGCAGCTGTAATGGGCGATTTGACAGAAGTTCCAGTTCCAACAAGGCAAGTGTTTATTTTTTTTTTTTTTTGTCGTGATACAACCAGAGTCTAAAAAATCATCTAAAGCTTACTTTGATTCTTTACAAATTTAGCTTTCTTTGATATAATTTTGAGTGCTTACGAATATTATAGGTACTTAAAAGCATAGGCTATCCAAGATGAGACGGTCAGTCGCAATTTTTTGTAGAGATTTTTAACGGATATCCGGTCACTCGTGATCCATTCACCTGTCAATTTTCTGTAGAAAATCTCTACGAACCTTGCGACTGTCTTATTGTGAATTGTGAAAAGTCCCGTTTGCTAATAGACGAAAAAACTTAAATACTTTAATGAATTTATGCTGAGACAGTCGTAAGAAATCCCACAACGTTCGTCGTGATTTTCTATAGAAAATTGGCAGGTTCTATTGTGAACCAGCCTCGAGCAACCTGATTTTTCTTAAAAATCTCTACGAAAATTGTGACCGCTCTTACGACCACGGTCTCAACGTGAATGGCCTCTTTAAGCTCAGCTTGGACTCCTAAACTTCGCGTATAAATTGCCACATAAATTGTCATTGAACTTAAATGTTTGATTTTCGTTTCAGAAAATGGGGTTTAGGCAGGCACCTTTTATGGTTCGCGAATTTCAAGAAAAATTTGACGAATATATGACTATTTGCCATTACCGTTTTCAACTTGCCTAACATTCATCTGAAATGTCAAAAATTTGGCTAATTGAAATGTTGCTCTATGACTTTTGTAAATGTTCGCCTTTATCTGTCAAAGTTGATCGATGTTGAACTGTTATATTCGTGGTGACTTTAAAAAAAAAAGTTCAATTTATATTTTTGAACGTTCGACTCGGTGAATCACACGAGTCATAATAGGAGAGCCTATACTAAATAATTTTTTTTTAAATTTATATAACCATTGTTCTTATTTATATTTTAAACAGATTTCTCTTCATTTTACTCGGTCCACCGGGAAGCAATAGTAATTTCCATGAAATTGGCCGTGCAATGGCAACACTTATGTCTGATGAAATATTTCACGAAGTCGCGTACAGAGCTCGCAAACGTGATCATCTCCTAGCTGGCATAGATGAATTTCTAGATGCTGTTACAGTATTACCACCTGGCGAATGGGATCCAACCATTCGCATTGAACCACCTGCTGCCATACCATCACAAGAAGTCCGAAAACGTCCGCCTGAAGCCCACAAAGAAGAAGTCGACGAAGAAGAAGAAGAGCAACGTTTGCGCGAGGAATCGGGCTTGTCTCGAACGGGAAGATTATTTGGTGGTTTAATCAATGATTTTAAACGGAAATCTCCTTGGTATTGGTCGGACTTTAAGGATGCTCTATCGCTGCAATGTGTAGCTTCATGGATTTTCTTATATTTTGCGTGTCTTTCACCAATTATTACGTTCGGAGGTCTATTGGGTGAGGCTACTGGAAAAAATATGGCTGCTATGGAATCATTGGTATCGGGTTTTGTCTGTGGCATGGGATATGGATTTTTTTCGGGCCAGCCACTAACGATATTGGGATCGACTGGACCGGTGCTTGTATTCGAAACGATAGTGTATGATTTTTGTCAGAATCAAGGATGGGACTATATGACTTTCCGATTTTGGATTGGTACTTGGATAACGCTGATATTGTTGATCTTAGTTGCTATCGATGCAAGTGCTCTGGTTTGTTACATCACAAGGTTTACAGAAGAGAATTTTGCTACCCTGATTGCATTTATTTTTATCTATAAGGTAGGTGGAATAAAACTGCTTTAAATATCAAACTTTTTTATAATGAAAGTTTTGTATCAGCATTGAAAATTTGCTTTTTGTATGTCGTTTTCCACTGGTTCGATTCTGAAGTGAAATCTGGAAGCATTTCCCCTCTTTTGAGGGGTTCATAAGGCTTCTGTCCTACCAATGAAAAATGCCATTCAAAACATGTAGGATGCAGAATAATTTGAGACAGAAAGCTGAAACACACTTAATTATGATCCCAAATCAAGTTTCAATATATCTACAAAAGGTTTTAACTACTTTTTCTTGTTTACTTTCTAGGCTGTTGAAAATGTCCTGGCAATTGGAAAAAAGTTCCCAATTCATCCAACGGTGCCAATTGACTGTGTCTGCACACCGCCCATGGGCAGTAATTCCACCATCTTGGAGTGGGCCAAATATGACAGAGACCAGTGTATCGTAAGTACCTGTCATCTATTCAATTTGCATATTAGATATATGAGAATTAATTATTATTTTTATTTTCCAAAAAGGTTCGAAGTGGAACACTCCTGGGAATAGATTGTGATCAACCTGAAAATGCAAACGTGTTTCTGATGTCCGTCATACTCTTTTTGGGGACATTTGTAGTGTCGGTGATACTAAAGGACTTTAAGAATGCTCTTTTCTTCCCAACGGCTGTTCGTCAATTTATTAGTGATTTCTCAGTTATCATTGCTATCTTCTCGATGTCTTTCCTGGACGGCATTATGGATGTAGCAACACCCAAACTAGAAGTCCCACATGAATTTAAGCCAACTTTACACGAAAGAGGATGGATGATTCCCTTATTCACAGCGAAGAATCCATTTTGGACACCAATTATTGCTGTTTTCCCAGCAATGTTGGGAACTATTTTGATATTTATGGATCAGCAGATAACAGCTGTTATTATAAATCGAAAAGAAAACAAACTTAAAAAGGGCTGTGGCTATCATTTGGATCTATTTGTCTTGGCTATACTGATAGAAATTTGTAGTATCATGGGACTTCCATGGTAAAGTTCGATGAATTATGTTCGAAACTCTTTTTGTATGCTAAGAAAACAAAATTATGTATATCTTATAGGTTTGTTGCTGCAACAGTTTTAAGTATAAATCATGTCAATTCATTGAAAAAAGAATCAGAATGTGCTGCTCCGGGGGAGAAACCACAGTTTTTGGGTGTTCGCGAACAACGTGTTACTCATATTTTGATATTTTTAATGATTGGTGGATCTGTTCTATTGACGCCATTGTTGTCTCACATTCCTATGCCAGTGCTGTTTGGAGTTTTCCTGTATATGGGTGTGGCTTCTTTAAAGGGACTTCAATTTTTCGATCGGATATTAATCATGTTGATGCCAGTGAAATACCAACCGGACTATATGTTTTTGCGTCAGGTAAGTGAAATATGATAAGGTGGCGTATTTAAATTTAAAATGATTCTGGCAAAATTATAGAAGTTGGTAGATAACAAGCAGAAGGCAATAAAAACGAAAATGCTGTATTTAAATTCCTAGGGCTGGTATAGTTCAGCCGCAACTCTTCTAGATCATCGATCTGCCATTTTTTTGTGCTTGGACACTTGGTTCAGCTGAAAATCGCTTTGGAAGTGCTAAAGATGTTCAAGAAGACCATTTTCGAGTTAATTTTTCGTATTTTCCGAACAATCAATCGTTGGGATTTTTGTTTGTGGCAAATCGTATTTAAAGAGGCATTGAAATTTCTTATTATGAACAGGTAGCAACTCTCTGATCACGAATTTCGAATATGCTGTTTTAAAAT
The DNA here is from genome assembly GCA_932273885.2 of Leucozona laternaria. Lineage (NCBI taxonomy): Eukaryota > Metazoa > Arthropoda > Insecta > Diptera > Syrphidae > Leucozona > Leucozona laternaria. The sequence goes on along the minus strand of OW026368.1, from coordinate 88,421,948 downwards.
TTAAAGATCTAGTAGGGGTATTCATGCTATGAGATATATTTACTAACTTCGTATTTGCGTAAATGTATGCTTCACTTTGCATGAACGCACCTATAAAGCAATCTGTGTATATCCTTAATACGTTGCTCGCGTATATAATTTTCCATACAAATTTTGACATTTGATTTACGAGGTGATAAACTTATGCAGTTTACGTGGTTTACGAGGCAAAATCATCGCGCAAACTTATCAGCCCTGCGTATATAATTTTCCATACAAATTTTGACATTTAATTTACGCGGTGATAAACTTATGCAGTTTACGAGGTTTACTAGGCAAATACGGCATTGCATGAATACCCCTAGTATTTCTGCCGAAAACTGAATAAACAGATTTTACGTAAAACTTCTTTACGGACATAAGAAATCGATTTTTTGAAAGTTGTGTTTTTTGGGTCTTTTGATACCTACTTAGAATTAAAAAATGTGGCAGCTTCTAAATCATCGCTCTGACATTTTTATGTCGCTTGGTTCAGCTGAAAATCGCTGTCGAAGAGGTAAAGATGTTAAAAAATCGATTTACAAGTTGCTTTTTCGTATTGTCCGATACGTCGAAGGAGTTTGTATTTTTATTTTCCTTACGGAAATACAAAATCGGATTTTTTGAAGATTGTTTTTTTTTTTTTGTCACTTGATGCCTAAAATTAAAGAATACAGCCTCTAGATCATCGCTCTGCCGTTCTAAGGTCGCTTGGAAACTTGGTTGACCTGAAAATCGCTTTTGAAGAATTAAAGAGGTTTTAAAAAACGCGATTTTCAAGTTTCTTTCTCTTATTGTCCGATACATCAAAGGCTTTTGTATTATTTTTTCATCGATACATTGGTACAAGCACGACAAATTGATGTTCACGAATTAATGTAATTTTTTAAGTTGGTCGTTGGAATATTTTTTGGTGCCAAATTGTATTTAAAGAGGCGAAAATCGCCTTAAAAAATATTAAGTGAACTTTTTCTTAAACCGAAAGATATATTTAATTTAATTTTTTTCAAAAATTTGATAAACACGAGTATTTTTTAAAGATTTCTAATTTTTATTTAATGTAATTTCAGGTTCCGATCAAAAGAGTTCACATATTCACTCTCATCCAGTTGGCTTGCCTTATTGTATTGTGGCTTATAAAATCATTCCCTCAGACATCGATATTATTCCCATTGATGCTGGTCGTAATGATTGGAATACGAAAATCCTTGGATTTATTATTTACACGACGTGAGCTCAAAATACTTGATGATATAATGCCAGAAATGACAAAACGTGCAGCTATCGATGATGATTTACATCAATTGGAGGACGGAACAGCCGAGGTGGGAATGTTTGGTAGATTGCTAGCTTGTTGTTTAGGCGAAAATAGTCATAAAACTTTAGGAAAGAAAAAATAATGCTCACGCAATACATTATACGAGTACACATCTATCTCCCATTGAATAACATATTTTCAACCTATTTGAGTATCTATATCTACCAACAAAAAACTATTATTCACTTATACTCCTCCATCAATCTGATTTATGTCACAAAATGCGATACATTACTTAACTATATTAGTCCAGTGCCCAGTCAAATAGGACAAACAAAATAAAGGTCAATTTTTAGAAAATATAATTGGAAATATAATTTTCGTGGCGTTAGAAAACATGACAAAGTCTTTAATATCATGTTTATATCGTTTTCCAAAACAAAAGTCTTATTTGGCTGGATGTTTTGTAAAATTAAAAAAAAAAGTACATATTTTTGTTAAACAACGCCTAGTCACCATTTAGCAAAACAAATTGTTGTACATTTATTTTTGTATAGTTCGATCCTTTTTCTTTTTAATTCAACTAAAGTATTTTAAGAACCTAAAGCTTTAATATATACTTATGCGCAAAGCAATCGCATGGTGTGGAGTTAATCCAACACACCCACAATGTTTTAATTTTGTAAATTATTTGCACACTTTTCAAACTTTCTTTTATTAAATTTAGTTAATGATTTTATTTCAAATTTAATTATAGGTATACTTAAAATTAAATTTTCCTTAAAATTAGCGTATATATCAAAAAATTATGCTTAGGTTTAAGAATACAAGCAAATTTTTATCAAACAAATAATAATTATAATATAATGTGGTTAGAATATATGTAAATCACTTAATAACGAATTCAGTTGAAACTTTAGATTCTTATTGAGTTTAGATGAATTGAAGTCTAAGATGATTTGAATCAATAGAAGAACAGTCATGTTGTGCAGTTTAGGCCATTCTTATCGAGAAAAGGATATTTAGAATTATTTTGTCAACTCTTGTTTACGATTTAGGTCTTTATTAAATTTCTATATTATTGAATTTTTTTCTTAGACTATATAGATATAATCAATTTTACGTATCAGTGATTTTTTAATGAATAAATAAAAATAAGAAATTCTTAACTTAAGACAACAGTTTTTGATTAGTAACTCAAAACGGCAGGATAACTAACGACACTAACAAAAAACTGAAGCTTTAAAATGTATCAGGAGCATTTAATTAAAACTCTTGTTTCGCAGCTAGGTTAAGCCACAACGTAGGAAGTGACTTCGGGATATTAGAATATCATTTGTGAAGTTAAAACAAAATTATATCTGTACCATGAATCTTCAATTTTTTTTTTTAAATGACATTAGGTTAGGTTAGGTTGATGGGCTGACAGTGGATCTTGTTCCCGTCACACTTAGATCAATATTGATCCATTGTGGTACCCTGATGGATTGGACCATCCCTTTAAATATATAACCTATGAAATCCTATGGAGTATCAAGACATTAAAGAATGTTTAAGTGATTAAAAGTTATTGACATACTGCATTAAAAAAGAAATACACCATTTGAATAGTCATTGAATGGCCTAAAAATTACAACTGGCTTAAGTAATTGGACGGCCATTTAAATGTTTTAAGGAATTTTCAAAATTTTTTCAAAGTCATTGGAGCTCTTGAAATCACAAACTTAAAACCTTAATTATTACTAAAACCAGTTTGACTTTTAAGACCATTTTATGACGTTTCAAGTTGTATACTTGATTTTTTAAACTCTGTTTATATAATCCTTAATCACTTTAACTTTTTTCTAATGACCTTGAACAAACGGTACGGTACCATTGGCCACCGCAAATTAATAGACGGACATTTCTCCACCGCCGATTGAGTGTTGGACATTTAAGTGCTGCCATTTAGTGTTCAATATTTGAGTGCCACCCATTTAAGTGTTAGATTTTTCGTGTCTGGATATTTTGTTTTCGTGTTGGAAAAGTAGTGTAGATTTTATAAGAAATGGTTAATTCACAATAAGAGTTCATTTATATTGTTTTCAATAACAAATCGTGTTCTTTTTGAGCTTATTTAATCATTTGCATTTTATTTAGGAAATTTTGCAGAACAGCGACTCTTGCAAAATAAAACACGAACATTAGTAATAAATGATGCAAATTAATAGAAAATCATTTATTGACACTATTTTTACTGGCGGGAGGCAATTTTTTCATATTTTATTGTCAATAATAGCAAATTAAAATTTACGTCAAAAATTGAAACATACTGAATTCACTTGTCTAACAAGATTTCACTTAACATTGCAATGTTGTCAAAAAAACACGGGTATTACTGGCATTCTATTGTGACTTACCACATTTTTCTTTCAAAAGAAACAATGGCCATAATGAATAATAACCACTACATTTTACCTATCTGTACTTTTGTAGGCAGTGTACAAAAGTCTAGTGTTGAAAGAACGACAGCGAACTACCCAGTGGCGGAACCGCTGTAACGAAAATTCAAATTACTAAAAGGCTGGTGGTAAAAATCTGGTGATGAAGTGTCCAACGATGAAAGTTCAGCACTGAATAGTGCTGCTTCGTTGAACAAAACCTCAAATATTAATACAAAAAAAATGGCTGAACAATTTCTGAATGTAAATGACCTTTTGTGATCATTCAATCATTTTTACTTGCTCTATAGGGCAATAAAGTCAAGGTTTCGTGTAAAAAAATAATTTCCAGGTTCTAATCAAAACTAACAATACGATAATCTAGAAGTCCGAAAAATGGGGTTTCGTCATGCCGTCCGTCGGTCTGTGCGTCTGTGCGTCGGTGCGTCCACTGTAATTTGAGCTAGAGCCCAAACAGGTGGACCGATTGGCATGAAATTTGGTACAGAGCATTTTTATCTGATTCCCTAGAGGAGAAATTGGAATTTTTGTTTTAGCTCATCTAGAACGGGTAGCTGCCATATAAATATTTTCTTTTCTTCAAATTTTCTCGAAAACGGCTCTAACGATTTTAATTAAACTTCGTACCTGTAATAAACAAGTCAATTTTAAGAAAATTGCATTTCAGGTTTTTCTCAAAAAATTCACATTAAGGAATTAGGTATTCAACGTTTTTTTGAGAAAATGGTCTTATTTTTGGGTTATTCGCGTATATCTTTGCCATGGTTAAATTAATTTTTGTTATTATTTTGGAATCCGATGCTTTTCAATAGTTTAAACAATAATGCATTTAAAAACTTTTAAAAACATTATTTTATAAACAAAAAAAATCAAACGATTCTTTTAATATTTACTAGTTAAATATATAAATCATGCATCTTTAATTTTGGGTTACATACAGTATTTAACACAAGACTAAGTTCGTGCGATCAAGTCGTGCATATTTTTTTAAATTTCATACTTCTTTTTCCCACAAATTATATGTCAATATTGAAAAAAACTTTAAAAAGATCCTAAAAAAAAACTTCCACTTTAGATCAATTATTGAAACTCACTTGAACTTTTATGACATTTTGGAGGATATAATTTTTTTTTTTTTAAAAACCACGCAGATGAGATCCTAAATGCCCGGAAACGTAGACATTTCAAACAAAAATTTAATTCCGGTTCAGCCTAAAATGCTGATGTTTTAATTTTTGTTTATCATTCTGATGTGTTTTTTTCAACTTTCAAAGATTTCCCTACAAAAAATTCTATCTTCTATAATGTTTTTCAAAACTGCGCATTAAAAAAAATTAAACTATTATAAATTTTTAAAAATGGTTTAGAAAATATGCATATTTCGTTCTTCTTAAAAATTCCACGAGGGTGAGGTAAGTTTCTCGTAGTTCAGTGAACAATTAAGCGATATTTTCAACTTCAAAAAAAAAACAAAATTTAAGAGTAGAAAATCAATTGAAAACCTTCTTTCCAACAATATTCTTGGTTGAGTTCATTCTTCTAACTTACTAAAACATTCATTCGAGAAGTTTCTTATCTTCCGTCAAGTTTTCTGCTAACAGCTCAATACATCGAATGCAGCTAAATTATAGCTTACACAAAAAAGCAGATTTATCCACTGATTATTAATTTGAGCGTGAATAGAATGTGTACATTGCACCTACCTACAATACATAAGTTAGCGTAATCAGACCTTACCCAGGTTAAATATCGTGCCGGCGAATATCGAAAAAATAATTTATGATGTTTTTTTTTTCAAAACTATAAGCCAGACAAATTTTACCTTCCCAAATTTCAATTACCATATTTTTAAAAATTAGAATTGTAGAAAAACAAAGGACTTTGAAAATAAACTATTAACCCAGTTTATTATAAAAGATTAAATTATTTAAATTTTTATTAGATCAATTTTCTATAAAGTGTTTTGTGGTAGATACCTTCATAAATATGATTTAGTTTAATCATAAAAAGGCCAAAAGTGCAATTACTTCAAAAACTACAAACTACTCTGTAAATAAAATCATGCATTTTAGCTTATGAGTGACTACTTATTTTAGAATAACTTATTAGTATATAGTTTTAATAGTCAATTTGTAAATCAATTAAATCAGAATGATATTGGTGCAGTTTTAAAAAGCAGTTGGTTATTTTAAGTATTTAAAAAATTATAGAAAAAAAAAATTAAGATAAGATAAAAATATTATGAAAGGAATTGAGAAAAAATAATTTAACATTTTTGATGAGGAAAATTATGCGTATAATGTATACAGTTATTAATAATTTTTTAGGCAGCATATTAAATTTAGCAAAGAATATTTTATTTCTAATATGCCAGAAATTTTAAATATACATATACATAAGCTAATTTTAAATTATAGTAAATAAAAACATTCCAATGTGAAATTAATAATAAAAAACATAAACATACACACAATAAACTCAGTAAGACAATGCCTATCCTATTGCTAGTAACATTTATATTATTAACTTTTTGAAAACAAAAATATATAAATTAATAAAAATGAAATAATTAATATTGCATCATTTTTTGTTTTTATTTTTCTGTTGTTTTTTTTTTTTAAGTTTTAGAATCAAAGCTGTTATCCTTTCTTGTTGATGTACATTTTGTGTTTAAGTTTCACACATTTGTAGAGAATATCAATCGAAAATTGAGAGCGTCATAATACAAATTATTGGGGATTTGATAAAACTATCTTCTACCGATTGAGAAGTATAGGTATTGAATTAATTGTATACTGAACTTAGCTCCAGTGTTTCATTACGTGATCACCCGAGATTCAGGGTTACTAAGAGTTAACAGCTGAAACATATTTTTTTTCAATCAATTTTAATATTGAGTTTATCGGGAGTTAGGTAACTCACGAAATTTAGTGATTTTGCTTTTGACATATATGGCGAAAGGAGCTTAGCTTAGTAGTGGGTACGTACATGAAATGATGAGAATAAACTAGGACAAACTTTCACCTGAAAATATATACACACCTATATGATTTAATACCCTTCTAATGGCCGATTTCATAAAGCCCTTTTAACAGGCTTTTAAATCTTAAAATGACGTTTGCTCCATACAAAATACGTCATTTAAAAGTTTGTTAAATATTTGTGAAACCGAACATAAGCAAATTAGATTTTACTTAATTTTATTTTATTATTTCATATTATTTATAAACAGGATATAGTAACAATAATAATGAAAAGGCTAATGTTTATTAAAGAGCACAACCTTCATAACCATATTATCTTGATTAATGTATTTTGTATAACAAAAATCTATTGCCTTCTTATTCAATATATTTCTGTGTCCATTGATGTTTTGTATATGTATTCTTTTGCTCTTCTATCATCACAAACTTAATGTATCTTTCCACCTGAAACAAAATCATAAAGCATTATTTTATATAATTTACAAAAAAAAAAATACACAAATCAAAAACTATAGTATATTTTGCATACAAATGAGAATAAAATAATTTATTGTTAAATCTATCAGCCGCTTCAAAAGCTGTGACTAAATAAACAAAAAAAAAAGAATAATTAATAATTAAAAAAAAAAAACAAGTTACATAAAATGTATATTGTTTGTATGTAAAATTAAACTGTTTTTTAAGGATATTGGCCACCATCATACAAATGATGGCTACTCCTCACGAACAAGTAACATCCACATACCTCTAGCAAATGGATGTTTAATGCAGGTTCCAATAAATATAACGGATGATGTCAATAGAACAACAATTTGGAACCAAGTTAATCAAGATACAAACAAATGTAACTACGGTGACAATGGCGACAATCAATTAATTATACCAGTGACATTAAAAGTTCGCAAAATGAATGGAAATAATTATCAGTAAGTTTATATTTATTTTTAATCTCAAAAATCTTAAAAAAATTAAAATTGTAGTCAATTTGTTTAATTTCTTTCTTAAATTTCAAAGCTAAAGCTTATTTGCTGTTTTAAAAGAAAAAATGATTGTACTAACATTTTCATATAATTTTATCCATCTATATACATTCTCTGTGCAATTGAATTAACTGTTGTATTCAAAGCTCCTTAAATAAATTAATTATTTTCTGTAAAACTAGACATTATTGCATAATCCTTATTCCAGCTCCAATGATAACAAATTGAAAGGTAGAAATAGCTCGAGTCCACCTAATTCCCATCATCAGCGTCTGTCTACTATGAATGAAGAAGAAGAAATCACTTCAAAATCAAATTGCAATGATCTAATTGTTGGATGTGTGAAAGATCAAGCTAAAGGTGCAGTTTCCATCCAAGAACAGGAAATTATAAGTCCAAAGAAAGTCAACTGCAGTCAAAATACTCAATTGTAATTTTAAAAAAAATTCTAGTTGCAAAATTTGCTTTGCAAAAATTTAGTACCTATACAAAATAAGTATTTGTGAAAAAAAAAATTAACGTTAAAATTTTATATGAACAAATTTCGAAGTGTCCAAAACTTTTGTACATCTTTGCTTTTTAAATGATTCCACACTTAAAGCCGTCATGTCAATTCTTCTAGATTTCTTTTAAAACGTATACCTATTATACATTTTTGTTTTGAACGATACTTTTAATCGTTTGGTTGTTTTTTGAAAATCATTGAAGAAATCTTCAAAGAAGCATACAATGAGTTGCAATGAGGATATCAAAAATGTAATTATTTTTTTTTTTGAGGAAAATCAAATTTTAATTTACAAAGCAGGCTCACCTACATTTTATATTGCTCATATTTATAACTTCAATCCAACCCAGAGTGCTGGGAGATTATGAGAAAAATCCCTTTCTCAGAAAGGGAAAACCTACTCATTTTGTTGGAATTCCTTGTTTATCAAATTTTACTCTGATGATTTTACTAAACATATTTTTTTATCAGAATTAAAATAATCGATTTCCTCTTAAAGATAACTCATGAAATCTTTATTTCAACTGAAAGAATATAATTATCAAAAACTAAACTACAAAAATATCCTTCCTGACACTGAAAAGCAAAAGATTCCTTCAATAATAAGAAGACTTCTGGAATAAAATTGAATCCTGTTTGTTTTTTAACAAGGAATTTAACTAACCCAAAAAAATCCAAATATGTTAGTTGGAACTTGATGAAAATATCTTCTTATTATTTATTATTTGTTGTACTATTCATACTAGAATGTCAGTTTATTAGACTTGACCATTCTTTATTCCGTCAATTGCAATTAATTCGTAAACAATTGGTGGTAGCACCTTTAAGTTGTTGTTGTTGTTCAAAAATTCGAAAATATCTTCTTTTATGGTGTGGGAAATAAAAATGGAAACAAGGAAAGATTTGGGTGACAAAAAGGGAATTTTCCGACTCTCTGAAGATATTTTTCTTTAAAATGCCTCCCAGCACTGCCACAAACTTCGATTTGAATTTAGCTTAATATCCGTATTATTATATTTTTAAAAACTAAATATGTTGGTACCTTTCTGTAAGAATATTGTTTTAGTAAGAATATTGTTTTAAATATCGTGTTGACGCTTGAAAAAATTAACATTAATTGTTCGTCGGTCCCGTCTTATTAGTTATTTTTTTCTTGTATAAAATACAAAATTAATACAACAAACGTTCTTATCATATCTATTAGGCCAGTTTATTTAAAAGCAATACCTTAATACCGAGTGCGTAAATTGTACCTATAGTTGATTAAACTTTGTACCTGTTATGACCAAAGTGATTGTAAGAAAACTGCATTTCAGGTTTTTGTCGTAAAAATTGCAAAACGTTGTGTTATTATTACTGTTGTGTTATTCACATAATGTTAATATTTTGAACAGCCTGGGAGATTTTCTTATAAGTCATCTAATGCTTGACAATATTTTAAACAGCATTGCACTTAAAAATGTTACCAATTTTTTGTAAGCAACAAAAAATCGAAGAAGGATTTCATTTTTTCTAATAGGTACATTCTTTTGACATTTTAAACATTTTCTCGTTAAAGATGTCATTATATTATTGAGCCGTTACAATACATCTTCAATGTCTAGCTATTTTTTTAAACTACCAGAGCAAGTTCGTGCGATCCAACATTGCACGTTTTGTGTTAAGTAAAATTACGAGTTTATAATCAATTTTAACAGTCCAATGATGAAGAAAACAGCCCTTAACTGCCTTCATTTTTAGTTAATACCGTAGGATCTCTTCAATGCCTAAACCGATTTCGTCAGAATTTCGGAAACAGGTAATTCAATAGTTACAACAATATTGTCTTCCACATTATTTGAACAAATGAATTTTTTTTATAAACACAAACATTTAAGGAAGAAATAAATTATCAAATTTTAAACTTTCTCTTTATTATTGTCATTGAATAAATGAATTACGACCATATTTTGTGAGTGCTTAGACACGCTAAGCCTTGAACCACAAAGAGCAAGTTCGTGGGATCCAGTCATGTATTTTTGAATATCTAATTTTCGTAGAGTAAAGTTGTTCTTCTACTTCTAATACTTTACTTAGTGACGAGTATGTAGATACACAATTTTTGTGTAGGCAAATTTTCGATCGCAAGAAATAATTACAACAGATAAGTAAAAACTTTTTTCATATGAAATTTCGAATGTCTGTCAAAATTACAGAGACCTTAATTAATTGGCCTATCAATATCAAACATTTCAGCTGTCAACACGATAGAATTAAATTAACCTTGTCATAATAATTTTCATCTTTATTAGGACTTTTCCTGCATTTCAAGCATTTAAATTTCCAATTTTTTTAATTTTTGCTTCATACATTTCCTCTCCTCAGTGCAATCTCGATTTTACAATTTTTGTTTTTAAATAAAAAATGGATGTCTGTCAATTAACTGTGTCAAAATTATTATCAATCAATGTAACAGTACACGAATCTGAGATCAAATAATGCATTTAAAACTCCTCGTTTTTGGGTTTTTAATACCTTTCTCGCGAAATAATCAACCCATTTTTATGGTAAAATTCTTTGTTAATAATAAATCTTAAAACTTGTGTTTATATTAATTCAAAACTCACTTTTTCTGATGACTCCTTACAGCAATAATAAATAAATAGCCTTAATATGAAAAAAAAAATTCCTAACATGTTTAAAAAAAAATCCAAACATAAAAATATAATTGATAAGCAATAACCAGCCCAACGTAAATTCTTTTATGTTGGATAAGTTAAGATATTAAAAACATATAAGTTTTGTAAAATAAATTCAAAAAAAGAAAAAAATAGGCTGTGCTTTATGTTTGCAATTGGATGATGATGATTTCATTACATTTAGTGTCATTTTTTAATTACAAATTTTCATAAATATATTATGTTATCAGTTAGAAACTTACATAATAGAATATGCTATAAATTTGTCACACCTCATAGAACTTAAACTGAACAAAATTATTTCATATAATTGTTTGTATGTATATTGAAATTTTATTTTGAGAAATAGTTTTTTTCTGATTATTATTATTTTTTATTATCAGTATTAATAGTTTTAATTTAGATTTACCTACCTATGTGTTAAAAAAATAAGTAAATAGACATAAATGTAGCTACAAAAAATAAATATAGTCAAGATATTAAAATATTTGTTGGTCTTTAATTTAATTGATATTTAATTTTTAGTATATCTACATCATTCAAGAAACTACAACACGTTTCAATACACATTTACACTACATACAACCCACATCATGCGAAATTTGTGTGTTTTTTTTTTCAGAAAATATTATTTTGCATTACGATTAAGATCGTTTTTCCAAAAATTGATATTACTACGAGTATTTAGGTATTTAGATTAGTTATTTATCTCCAATTTATTCACTCTCCCTTCTAGTAAAAATCGCGATTGAAAATAGTAAATTTTACATAATTTCTATGGTAGGTACCTGAATAAATAAAATTTCCCATTTAAAATGGCGATATTGAATATATCGGGAGTTTTTTTTGTTTTTGATAGTAAATCAAACAGTACTTTTCTGAAGGTAACTGCGACCCACATTACCTACACAAATCTATCAAGGCAATATAAAGGGTGTTTATTTTAGACGTGTGGTTTTCAAGAAGAAGTAAAACGCATATAATTTAATTTTATGGCCAAGAATTTAGCTTTATTATAAAGATAAGGGTTTGCCATTATGTTTTAAAAATGATGATTTGGAGCAAGTGGCCGCCGGAGCTCATTCGGGTCTTCTTCGATACTCTGCTCCACAGCAGCAATAGCGTGCTCACTGTACGGCGGCGTCTCTAAGGATTATCCATTTATAGAGTTAACGTGGTGCGAAACCGATCCATGGTTGCTCGAATTTATGTGATTTTGCGATTATGTCGACCGAATATTGTACGCAGTGCGCGAGGCGTCGCGCGAACTGAACCATTATTTCGGTAATAAATTTCCACGATTTACAAACGTTGTTTAGGAGTAAATCTATTAATTTTACTACGTTTACATGAGCGGATTCAGGGATCGGATTCAATCTGAATCGAAATTTCGATCCAGGTATATGAAGATGCCAGATCGAAAGATAGAATTCAAATAAAATCAAAGTGACTGTCTTGTGTGCAATAAAATAAATACACAATAGCAAACACACACCAACAATCAGCTGAAAACTCCATTCTTATTCTTTGATCTAGGAATACATTTATATTTTCGATTCGATCCAGCTCGCCGAGCTGGAGCTCGCCGAGCTGGATCGGATCGAGTAATCCTGACTCGATCCGATCCCGGTTTACAAATACCTAAATCCTGATTCGATTCGGATTGAATACTCCATGTAAACGTAGTATATGAAATGGCAAAGGCAAACCAAACTGAACATAAATCAAGTGACAGCTGTTTAAAGACCAACTCCGAAAAAAGTATTGCCAGATTGAAAACCACACGTCTAAAAAAAACATACTTTATTACTGCATTGGTTGTCAAAATTTAAAATGTCAGAAATTAAAAATGGCTGTTCAAGTGCTCCTAAAAACGTAAAATTAGAAAGTATTTTAATATTTTTTACGCGACCAAACAGTAATTTTACTTCTTGAAGTTTGAACGACGTGAATGAAATTCCATAATATTTTGCGACCTTTTGCAGTTTTAGTTGGCTGGTCGTGTTCGTGTCTCATGTGCAAGACACTTTAATGTCGTTTTCGATTGGATTTTTGCACTGTTGTTCTCTTTTTTGATTCCAATGGAATATGAAAACATCGACTTCCCACGTTTATACACACACTACAACAGTCGCCATTTTACAAAATGGCTCCTTCAAGCCTTTTATCCATTTTGACAAGTAATTAGACGAAAAACTTTATATGTATGTGTGCGTTCCTCGTCTACTCCATTGTGAAATTGGGAACAGAAAAACACTCCGAAAATGTTACTCGGAACCACAGATTAGCCACATGAAGATAAGAATCCCCGGCAGCCATTTTAATTTTCCTACATGCTTGAACTGTCAGATATCAGATAAATAATGAGAATGTGTGTATAAAAACCTCACACATAGACAGTAGGGATTTTCAGACACCGGTTAAATTGTTGTTGCAATTCACATCTATTCATAGACGCGGGAAGAAATTACAAATACAACAATGTAAACAAATGGGCTTTGGAGGGTGAAACGTACGAAACATTCTCATCTTCATATGGCTAATCTGTGCTCGGAACATCTAATCGAAAGCTTTTGGAGTAGTTAAAGTGAAAAAGGTGTACAAAACGAGTACTCCCAACGTCCAATCGAAAACGACATTAGTTTTATTTCTTAAAAACGCCTACGTGTTTTGTATGTTTAGAAATCATTTATTAAAAACGAGTTGTAGTAAAACCTAATATAAGTAGTTCATCAAAATAAACTCCAAGCCCCTCTTACTTAAACGAAAATCTTGTGTATACTTACTACAGAGTTTGTTCAATTTGTTCATACTCAGATCAGATAATAACATTTTACCCGTACCTACCTATATTGTGAAACATTTTGTTTCTCTTTTTACTTCTGCCCAGTGGCTTGTTTACTCTTCTTTTTAAAAAGTTACATTTTTTCTTTAAAATTTGTGCAGCCTTTTTAGGCAAAACGTCGAAGTTTTATGAAAAATCTAAGGTTACCAAACAGACCTTGTGTAATGTGTAGTTATGTTCTACAAAGGGCCTTTATAATATTTTCTGAAAAAAAAAGTTTTGAACGAAGTATTATTTTTTCGAAAATGACATCCCATTTGTATCTTTAAAACAGAAACGAATATATTAGAAGATGATTTAAAAAAAAAAAATAACCCCATTGTTTTCAGAATTCGACATGTAATCAAACAAAAGCAAAGCTTTGGAGTGGATATGAGAACAGCAGAAAGTTCTTTGTGCTGCCAGAAACGACCGTTTGAATCACTTATATAAAAGCCATTTAGACCGGTTAAGTACATTACATACCTATAACGTTAATGTTGAAGCAAATACTTCACATTTTTCTTAATTTAGTATAGCCATTTAGCACTAAAGTATATTGTTAATGTTCAATATAGATTTTAATATATATGTATAGTCAAAGAGTATATTATTAATAATTATTATAACTTAATTCTATTAGTATTTATTACCTCTTTTTAGCGATTCATTGTAACATTAAATAGTTGTTTATGGTTCAATTGTTCCTCAAAAATTAACACACAAACAACAGTTCTCACTATTGAGGAGTATTCAGAGATAGAGTTTTTTTTAAGAAGATTTTTTGTGTTCTTTTATTCAAGAATATAAAAAGTTGTATGCTACGGTGTGAATGCTTAGGGCCAGTTTCACAGGCGACACTTACCGGAATAAGTGCGGCACTTAAGTTTCCCATATTATGAATTTAAGCTAAATTTCATAGCCAGCTTAAGTGGAACTTAAGTCACCAACATCGGAGACTTAAGTGACACTTCATCAGGTAACAGTGCACTTTGAAATTGGGAATTAATCTTTCACATTCCCCACTTAAGTGTCACTTTTCTGTCTGTGAAACTGGCCCTTAATCTCACAGAAACCTGCGAGTACGTATTAAATAAATAAAATAAGAAGGTGCTTTATTCTTTGCTATCAGATGTTGTTTTAACTGTAAGTGAAATTTCTTAAACATAATCTTTATATGTTAGGAAATGCAAAAAGTTTAACACTTACGATACTACAATATTTACATGATGGCAGTACAGTAACAGATTGTAATTAGATATTAGCCGTCATTGACTTATTATATATGGACTGCCAGGAGCCAACTTCACGTTGACGCCACTTTAAGCTATGCGTTACAAGCGCCGAGTTCAGTCCTATCGGAAAATACAGATACCACTGTTTGACATTTGTACCGAGGATTTTTTTGAAGGATTTTTTTCCATCTGATTTCATTTTTCATTGGGTACGTTCAGCAGACACAAGGGACTACATTTATGTAGTCAAGTGCTTTCATTGAACGCAAATTTTAAAAAGGAAACTAGTTATTTTTTGAGATGTCATTAATACCAAAATTGAAACTTTACTTCCAACCTTTACCTTCCGTCGATAGTGCAGATAGTATTTATAATAATATTTTTATCTTAAAAACACCTCACACAAATGAATTACGAATTGTATATTATAATTTCTTCAATACATGCATTCTGTCTTTCCGACATCCTTCACGTTGTGTGACGCTGAACGTGACTGAGATTTTTCACTTCTTGTCTAGGAACAAATAAAATTTTCTTTCACTTAAATCGATAACCATTACCGCTGTTTGTTAATTTCATTGGTTGCTGTTGTTAATTAGTTTCGCAATGATTCAACTTTGTTTTCATACTTTTTTTGCTTCACACTTTTTGCTAAGAATATTGAATATATTTAGTAGGCGTGTTTTTTGCAAGTCTATAAATATGGACTTGTCGAAAAAACGACATCGGGACTTCTTACTTACAGTACGTAAGTCCCGATTATTATCTGGACAACAATTAGTTCCGATGTTGTTTTTTCGACAAATCCACATGGACTTGCAAAAAAAAAACGCCTAGTAGTTTTAAGTACACAGTTTAAGCGCGTTTTTATAGGGAATTCTAATCTTCTACAATTTCGGTTAAAATAAATTTTACTGATAAATTAAAAGTAAGGTTCGTTCCTTTACTCCAAATTTTTGGGCATTTTTGTACAATTTTATTGTTTTTTTATGAACTTTGACAGAACTTTGGACTGAAATGCACAAAAATCAGAATTTTAAAATAAAGGAATGAACCTATGAATAAGTTATAATTAAAAAAAAGACGAGCGTTTTCAAGAAAAATAAGATATCTAAAAACCTGCTCGGAAGTTGCCTAGTGGGCGAGTCGTATTTATTAGATTTTTGACTAGTAAGACAGTTTATAATTATTTTGAAATAGTTGGAAAATACTTTATTTGATATATACAAAAAATATTGCAATATTGCAGGTTTAGACAATAGATTCCATTGTCTTAAGGTAGGTAAAAAGTTAGAAAACTTCAGACATTAAAAATGTTTTTTATAACTTGGACGGCCGTCTAAAGTAAGACGGCGTTTATAAATACGGTTGTACGAATTTTTCCTTGAAATAATGTTTTAAAAATATCTTCCTTCACTACATCTCTTGAAATGGAGAAAATAAATTTCATTGAAAAATCTTTTATTTCGAATATGACTCTAAAATCAAAGGTTTTATAAAATACATCAAAAAAGGATTTTTTTCAGTGCTCCCCCAACACTATCCCGATTGACGACTTCCTATGACCATAGATGGCCTTACCTTCTATGAAATTAAATTTCATTCTAAGGCGAAGTATGTAACAGACGGCGCTAAAAATATTATTTATTATTGTCGGTAGGCCTGAACTTGTCGCTGATTTCGCTTTGAGAACTGGAACCATCATCTCCGCAGGTTATGTATGGAATTGACAACCAACTAGCAGTCCATATATAATAAGTCAATGTTAGCCGTATTTTATTTTCGCCGATGATCCATATAAATCATCTCATGAAAATAAAACAATACGGATCTTAGTGACAACTGTGTTGTATACCTATCTCTTTTTTCCTTACGTTTATTTATTTTTTATTTTTATTGGTTTCTTTTTTCTTCATACTATATACAGTTCACAATTCCTAACCATTTGCAAAGCTGAGAAGCAATAGCAAAAACTAAACTTTTAGTTCATGAAACGTGATCCCGAAAGAGAGCAGGATCTCGTGGTGTTGTTGTAATGCATGTATTTTGATGATCTATATGGATCATCTCTGATAATAAAAACGGCTAATAAATCATAATAGCTGTAACTATCAGAGGGCATTGCACCGACACGACGATTCGCCAATACAGTGACAAAATTTTTAAGTTGAGTAGAAGTAGTAAGCATTGGGTTTTAGAAAGAGTTTTAGAATAAGTGGAACCAATGGAAAACGACATAAAATGCGGTTTTCTCAAATATAAATCCTTTAGATGATACATTTTTGTTGATGTAAATTGAATTTCTCATTAAAATTCGTTTCCTAAAGAAATTGACATAATCGGATTTTGCATTAGTATCTGACCTATCAAAACAATAATGTCCTATCATAAAAAAAAAACAATGTTGTTTTTAAATATCAATTATCAAACTCACCAGGATCTCAAGTACCTACCTAAATTGCATTTTTAGGATATCCCTTATTAGGGTTTAAAATACATATACAAACACAGCCCTTTGACCTAAATTCAAAATAAACATATCGATATTATAATTATAAATCTTAATATTATGTATAAGTGATTTAATTAGTTTAAACGGTATAATATAATAATTTATGTATGTACTTATATTAATTATCAAGAAAAATATATTTATATTAAAGAATTTAAAATTAAATACAAATTTTAAACAAAACTTTAATTCAGATCATGTAAATACAAACATTTTTTATTAAAAAAATATAAATTATTGTGCCACGCCTTTTAAGAACAAAAGTAGTAAAAGCATTTTGTGCAACAATTTTTGTACGTGGAGCAATATTTTTGTATAGAATAATTAATAATTATTTGTAATATATTATGTTTCTAAGTATATTTACACTAATGTTAATAGTTTTGTACATACAAAATTAATGTTGGTTTAATAAAAAAAAAATTGAAACTGCTATGAGGGACAAAGCCAAAGAATTCACATTAAAAACTCAATATTTTTTTGAATTAATATTTTTGTCACTAAATTAAGCTTCATCAACTATAGTTTAGGTACACTTTAGTAAAATTTTAGTATTTTTTTCTCTTCACGTTAAATAGATTTATTTTGCTAAATTCAATTTCAAATCTAGTTGAATTAAATTTTTTAATTCATTTAATATTATTTTCATTTCTAACAAGAAACACCACCAAATAGTTTATTTTTGTTGGATACAATATAGGTAATAATATAACTTTGCAGAGGTTTTTAGTTTCAGTTTAAGAATCATTAGTGTTGTTTTAAATAATTATAAATGGACATTACGAAATTTTGTTTTTTTTATTTGTATTTTATTTCTTACAGCTGTTTTTAGAAATCCTTGCAATTATCATCAGTTATGCCGAGCCAGGTTCCTACATTTAAATGGAGAAAACCCTCATAAATTATAAAACTTTTACAGACAAAAGCGTACAAATAGATAATTATATTACATACAGAAGGTAACTGAAAACAAAAAAGTGTACCTACTTACCTAATATTTTTGTGGAACGCATATACATATGTATTAATAAATGATATTTGGGTGAAAATATAATTCAATTCTATATTTATTTCAAATTGTGTTTGGAATTGAGGAGAAAATCGTATTTAACATTTTTAAGTAAGTATGTATATGCAAATACTCATGATAACATTGCTTATTAGAAAATTTTCAAAGGTTTCCATATATATATATTACCTATAAAATTGAAGGTTTGAATGAAACAACAAAAACTTTAGTGCGGTACAACCAAGTTAATACCACGGATTATGGAACCCGCAATACTTTGACCCCCAGTGATGCACAGTACAATTTTCTCTTTTTTTATGACAAATGGTAAATAGAAAAGGGAGCACTGCACTGAGAATCACAGTGAATCCAGTATTGCGAATTCGCTCATTTAGCAAATTTGTTGCTGGCTATAGTTGCATGCCCTCGACAACCAGGCCACTACCGAGCGAAATCCGAGGTAGGCTGAAAGTTTCCTTGTGGATGGGGGCCAAAAACTTAAAGTTGCTCCGTGCCGCTGGCAACTAAGTTCCGTGAGCAACTCTGAGCAACTTAAAGTTGCCTGGTGGTCTCTCTCCTATAAAAGCCAACGTAATTGAACCGGGTGCAACTTTAAATTACCTATTGGGTGGTAGGCCTTACTTGTTTAAATCTAGCACCTGCGCAGCTCACGCTATTATCGGCTTTAGAAGAGTTCTTTTTGAATCCGGAAGCTCCCAAAAGTACTATGAAAGATAATATAAGAATTCTGGCATGGATTTCCATGCACACTTGTAAATTTTGTATAACCTAGTGAACGCTCTACACAATACAACCCCAAAATGACATTTCGTTGACGTTTCGAAACGTCAATTCTTTCTTCTGAGCAACCCTTCTTCGTTCGCTAGTGTCGGTGTGGTCAGCTCTTTCGAGTGATAACTATTTTCTTAATTTTTGTTGTTAAAATGTTGACCAGAGCAATAAACAGCAATGTGTTCCTCAAATACAATTCAATTCGCATCAGTGCCATCAGCGGGCTACAGAAGGTAAGTCAAATTTCATTCAGAAAAAGCATCAATTGACTCCAGAGTATGATCATGTTATGCAATTTTATGGTTTTAGACATTCTGCTCACATGCTAAATACGCTGAGCACAAGCCGATAGAAAAGATTCGTAATATTGGAATATCAGCCCACATTGACAGTGGCAAGACTACACTAACTGAACGAATTCTCTACTACACCGGTCGCATAGCTCATATGCACGAGGTGAGGGGCAAAGACAATGTCGGAGCTACAATGGATTCCATGGAGTTGGAGCGACAGAGGGGCATCACAATTCAATCGGCAGCAACTTACACCATGTGGAAGGACAATAACATCAATATTATCGATACGCCTGGTCATGTGGACTTTACAGTAGAAGTCGAAAGAGCTCTGCGTGTCCTGGACGGAGCAGTGCTTGTGCTTTGCGCTGTCGGTGGAGTCCAGAGTCAGACGTTGACCGTAAATCGCCAAATGAAACGTTACAATGTCCCGTGTTTGGCTTTTATTAATAAACTCGATAGACTGGGATCGAATCCCTACAGAGTTCTGTCACACATGCGTTCCAAAATGAATCACAATGCTGCCTTCATTCAGCTTCCCATTGGTCTGGAATCAAATTGTCAAGGAATTATTGATTTGGTCGGTGAGAAGGCAATCTATTTCGAAGGCCCCAATGGTACAGAGTTGCGCTATGATGAAATCCCGAAAGATATGGCCACCGAGGCTAACGAACGTCGTCAAGAAATGATTGAACATTTGTCGAACGTGGATGACAAACTTGGCGAGCTGTTTCTCGAAGAGAAAACCCTCACTGAAGCTGACATTAAAGGTGCGCTGCGTCGCGCTTGCATCAAAAGAACTTTCACGCCTGTGTTAGTGGGAACAGCCTTGAAGAACAAAGGTATCCAACCACTGTTAGATGCAGTCATTGACTTCCTTCCAAATCCGGGTGAGGTTGAGAATATCGCTTTGATGGAAAAGGAAGGCGAAGAGCCCGACAAGTTTATCCTCAACCCAGCACGAGATGGAAAAAGTCCTTTTGTTGGATTGGCTTTTAAATTAGAAGCAGGTCGTTTCGGGCAATTGACTTATCTAAGATGCTATCAAGGGGTGCTCCGAAAGGGAGACAATATCTTCAACACTCGCACCAAGCGTAAGGTCCGTATTGCCCGGCTTGTTCGATTGCACTCAAATCAAATGGAAGATGTTAACGAGGTCTTTGCTGGAGATATTTTTGCGTTGTTTGGTGTTGACTGTGCCAGTGGAGATACCTTTGTCACGGACATTAAGCTAAATATATCGATGGAATCGATGTTCGTTCCAGAGCCTGTTGTATCGATGGCCATCAAACCAAACAATCCCAAAGACAGAGATAACTTTGCAAAGGCCGTAGCGAGATTTACAAAGGAGGATCCTACTTTCACATTTGCATATGATCCAGATGTTAAGGAAACTCTTGTTTCCGGAATGGGTGAGTTAATCTTAATAACTTCCAGCTTCCATTGTACTTGCTTTACATAGCAATTATTGGTTTTTGTACAAAAAATCTATAAAATTGTTTTTGTCAAACCATTCGTAGATCCAAACAGACTGCAAGATCTGTTATTAATCATTGTTATTCCATTTTTTCCATCTCTCATAACCAAGTTCTTTTGCTTTGAATATCATTTCTTACAGGTGAACTTCACTTGGAGATTTATGCCCAACGAATGGAACGAGAATATGGTTGTCCGGTAACACTAGGCAAACCCAAAGTAGCATTCCGTGAAACACTGGTCGGTCCATGTGAATTTGATTTTCTTCATAAGAAACAATCTGGAGGATCAGGACAATACGCTCGCGTTATTGGAATCATGGAGCCACTGCCGCCAGCTAAAAATACCCAATTGGAATTTACTGACGAAACAGTTGGTACCAATGTTCCCAAACAATTCATTCCCGGTGTGGAGAAGGGTTTCCGAGAAATGTCGGAGAAGGGCATGTTGAGTGGACACAAGTTGGCAGGGATTAAATTCCGGCTAATGGATGGTGGACATCATATTGTTGATTCAAGTGAATTGGCATTCATGCTGGCTGCCCATGGAGCCGTTAAGGAAGTATTTGCTTCGGGTAGTTGGCAGATTCTTGAACCAATTATGTCAGTTGAAGTTGCTGCACCAGATGAATTCCAAGGCTCTGTTATGGGGCAATTGAGCAAGAGGCATGGTATAATCACTGGAACTGATGGTACCGAGGGATGGTTTACTGTATATGCCGAGGTTCCATTGAACGATATGTTTGGCTATGCTGGCGAGCTCAGGTGAGTTTAGTTTTAATTTTTTTTTTAAAGAAAAATTATAAATTTTGTGTTTTTTGCAGATCCAGTACACAAGGCAAAGGTGAATTCACAATGGAATACAGTAGATACTCCCCCTGTTTGCCTGATGTTCAAGAACAGCTTATAAGGCAGTACCAGGAATCACAAGGCATTAGTGTTGATAAAAAGAAAAAGAAGAATTGAATAAATCAGTAGAGAAAAAATATTAACTAGATTGTAAAATAGTATAATTTCTATTTCTTTTTTTTTTACAACTGTGATAACGAATATTTCGCAAACGGGTGTCGAATAAACTAATAACAATTTGTTTGTTTCATTCGTTCAGACAGAAAGTTTATTATTATTATTTTTTAAAGCAATATTTCTGCAGATTAATTTTATTTAGGAAAATGAAGAATGAATAATTTAAGGACAAAAACTCATAACAATGCTAAAGAAAAATTTTGTTTTAATATTTAAAACTATTTCAAAAAGCCTCAATTTAAATCACCTATGGACGATTTGATTATATACAAACCCAATCCTCAACTAAATTACCCTCTTTGAAATCATTAATCTAACTTGTTATTATAACTTATTTCTCAGTCTGATTCATCTAGCAGCTTATTGCCCCAGAAGTAATTTTTCCATAGTCTTTGTTGGAACCCCTGTATCTCCAATTTTATTGATGACACAAACTTTTGTGATAACTGATAAGATGTAAGCTTTATAAAACGTTGTAAAGGGTGGTTAAATTTTAAGGGCCGATGTTGATTTTGGATAAAACACAAATTATTTAGAAAATTATTGTCATTTCTTTTATATATGGTTCAATTATGTATGGAACAAAATATTGGCCAAATGGCCGACGCGACCTCGGGGGCACACCTCCATCCGATGGTCCAATTTTTCGATGACGCTGAGGCATAATTCAGGTTCTATGCCGTTAATGTCCCGAATTATCTCATCCTTTAGCCCTTGAATTGTTGCTGGCTTATCGACGTACACCTTTTCTTTCAAATAACCCCAAAGAAAGAAGTCCAACGGTGTCAAATCACATGATCTTGGCGGCCAATTGACGTCGCCATTACCACGTGAGATAACACGGCCATTTAATTTGTCGCGCAGAGCCATTGTTTCGTTAGCTGTGTGGCAAGTGGCACCGTCCTGTTGAAACCACATATTGTCCACATCCATATCTTCCTTGGGCCATAAAAAGTTCGTTATCATCTCACGATAGCGAACACCATTCACAGTAACTGCCTGATCGGCCTTATTTTGGAAAAAATAAAATACGGCCCGATGATGCGGCCAGCCCATAAACCGCACCAATCACTCTTAGTGGGTGCATTGCTTTTTCGACATAATAACTCTTGGATTATCATTCGCCCAATTGCGGCAATTCTGCTTATTGACGAATCCACTGAGGTGAAAATGTGCCTCATCACTGAAGATGATTTTCTTCGAAAATTGATCATCCACTGTTGCCATTTCTTGCCACCATTCTGACCATTGACGACGCTTGAAATGGTCAAGAGGCTTTAGTTCTTGAGTCAATTGCACCTTGTAAGCGTGTAAATGCAAGTCTTTACGCATAATGTTCATCAATGACGAGCGTGAGAGGTGCAATTGTTGGGCACGACGACGAGTTGAGGTGGACGGCTCTTCAGCCACAATATTTTCTGCAGTACGAGCTGTACAGGCATGCACTGGTGTTTTCACATCTCCTACAGACCCGGTTTGTTCAAATTTGTTCACGATTTTTCCGATTGTACGCACATTTGGGCGATTAAATTGACCGAAAAAATCACGAAGTGCACGATATGCATTTTGATTTGAACGCCCATTTTCATAATAAGCCTGAATAACTTTAGCGCGTTGCTCGATTGTGTATCTTTCCATGGTTCAAATTGAGTTTAGTTGTGGTTCACATTCAACATCGGCCCCTAAAATTTAACCACCCTTTATAACGGAATTTCTTATTACAATTTTTCAAATAAGAAGACAATTTTGAAAAAAAAATCTATGGATGGTATCGGTATCGTGAGAAAATTAAGGACCCTATAGGTAGATAATCTTGAGGGGAATTTCTTTTTCCCAAAAATTTGTCTGCTATCGTGACTCGTGAATTTTTCAGAGACAAAAATTCCAATAAAATAATTCTGAAAAATTTATTTCCGACAGCAATGAATGGCGAGTGAAACTTTCAAGCATCATTCACCATCCTATTTTCTGAAGAGGGAAACATTCGCAGGGAAATTTTATTCGCGATAACCCCCAAAGAAAATAACAAAATTAAAAGGTTATTATTAAAAAATGTTTTGTCATTGTACCTACATTTTTTTTACCTCTTTTTTAATATTCAACCCGATCACAATTTAACATTTTTGTGAACTTCCCCTTAACATAAAAAAAGCACTCTCTGAACGTGTCCCAATTATAAAATTATTCAGACAGCCGCTGTATATTTTAAAGATGCGTTCAGCGAACTTTTTCTGGCAGTTTTGCGCTTTCTCGCCAAAACCAAATGTCAAAATTCTTATCAAAAATATATATAAAAAGAAATTTTTTAACTCCACTCGGTTCAATTTAATCTGGAAAAAACGAAGTTAATAAGGTTGTTTTCTGATATCGGGAAGATATCAAGTAATTTAATTAATAAAATGGTTATCAAACATCACGTTGAAAGTTATGAAGATTTCACGAAATTAGTTGAAGGTTTAGAATCTTCGGGTGAACCAATTCATGTCCTTTTCAGTGGTAATAAGGATGAAAATGGAAAAAGTTGGTGTCCCTATTGTGTAAAAGGTAAAATATTATTTTTTTTAGTAAATAATTCCTCATAAAATCATTTAATTTCAAATTTCTATTACAGCTGAGCCGGTTATTAATGAGGCTTTGGAAAAATCGGCTGAAAAGAGTCACTTTGTCCATGTTGAAATCGATAGACCATTGTGAGTAATGACACCAATAAATGTGTTATTTTTATACCATAAGTAACTTACCTACATACAATCATTTATTTCACAATGTGACAACTGACAAGCAAAAAAATCAATTTATATTGAATTTTCATCAAGATTGTGGGAACAATAACTTGATTGTTTTTGGCGAATGAAAATTGTGGTCTTAATCGAAAGATGTTTCTGTATGCATTTATATGTCGAATATGACAGCAGAATTTAGCTACAGGTAGTTAAATGACCTTGAAATATTCTCTTCAAACACAATAATCATGAAGAATCTTCAATATTCCATCTGATCAATGTTAGTTCTCATTTAGTTGATAATCGAACCACTTTATCTGAAAACTGCTTAACAAGTTGATATTCAGAGGAAAAATGATTTAAAACCATATCTAAAGTTATCATTGAAATAAATCAAGTCTTTTAATCCAAACAATTATGTTTAGATTCCGATTTTAAACGCTAAATAAATTTCGGTTTGTTATCTTTTTCAGCTGGAAAGATTTAAATTGCCCCTTCCGCAAAGACCCCCGTACTCATTTGGTGTTTTTACCAACATTGCTGCGTTGGAAATCGCCTCAGCGTTTGGATGGTGAGAAATGCTCCAACGTTGACCTCGTTGAAATGTTACTTACCGATGAAGACTAAAACCATATTGTATGGTAATGTTAAGATAAAGTTAATGTTTGTATTCACTTAAAAATAAAAAGTTCTATGTAATTACATAATTATGAAATAAATATAATTTATTTTTTTTTCCTTTTAACAATCAATCCTTACAATAAGTTAGTAATTACTTTTATACTTTTTGATTTCCACCATTACAACATGTATGTTTGTTAGTTGTGCTCTAGCATTTGGCGTGAGTAATTTATGGAATCGATGATAATATTGCACTAAACTAGCCAAAGCCAGTTGCAGTAGTTGAGATCCAGTGAGTAGAGATGGAAACGACAGCAAAACTTCACGATTCAACTCTTCGAGTGATTTTTTCCAATTGGCTGAAAAACTTGCAACCAGTGCAAGACTTCGTCGTTCCTGCTTTCGTAATTCGTCCATTTGTTCTTTCTCAAAATAATGTTCGCATTCTTTGACAAATTGAATAATTCCACCGAAATGAGGTGCAAGAATTTCTTCAACATACTCTAAACTCCTAGCGTTAAGTTGTTCACGGAATGCTTCAGCTTCTTTAGAATTATCTCGAGTGTGTTCCATGAGAACACCCAATACGAGATCATAGTTATTGATTAGATATATAAGTTGTTCCTTGCGTGACGGAAATATCGCTGCCATACGAAGGATGAAACATTCGACTTCGTTTTGTAGTTCGAGAAGGAGCAAACTGACAACCTCATTAGGAAAATGCTCTGAAATGCCAACAATTGCAGCTGAAAACTCAGCATAACGTCGTGTTATCTAAATGCAGAATTATTAATGAAAATTATTTAAGAAATATGAAAAATATTTTTGAACTTACGTAATGAGGACCCATTTCTTTGTTGAATTTTGTCGGATCACAATCGCGAATACTTTTAATGTTCAACCGAAAAACATGATCGAAACGTGGCCAAATAACAGCTTGCATTGAGTCCCAATACCTGAGTGAAGAATAAATCAAATTAATTTAAAAAATGCTGTTGAATTGCATTGAATGAAAGCTAATTTTCCAATACATTGAAAGGTAAAACAAATTGGCTCAGCTTTAAATATCTTCACGTTATGTCACAAATACCATGTTTGTATATAATTCAGGGAGTGTGAATTGAATGACCCCGGAAAGCTCAATTTAGAGATAATTTTTTTTCATTCCAAGTCCGTTCATAAAAACCTATCACTTCAATAACAAACTTACTTATCCAATCCAGGAACACATCTCTTATGACACATAAGTTGATACCGGAAAATCAACTGAATGCACAAAAACATAGCTATGGTATCGTAGCACTCTTGTATGCTGCTCTCCAGATTTTTCTATACAAACAAAAGACATTTAAATAAGTTCCACATGAATGCATAGCATAATACTCACGATCATAAAGGTAAGTGTTTTGCCCATAATCTGATTAAAGAGATCCTGAGCTTGTATTCCACGAACCATAAAGAATTCGATAACAAACAAATATTCACGACATGCATTGTCCACCAAAGCATATTGCTCTGAACGGAAGAGAGCTTCGAAGGTATACTAAACAAAGAAAGAGATATAAATAAATCGTAGGGCAAATCAAAAGAATAACCGTTACTCTGTTTTTAAGTTGAGCATGTGGGACTATAATTGGAGCCTCTAGTTGTTGATTCAAAATATCACCTCGTTTTCCAATCGTAAAAATGGTACTCTTATGCTTGAGATTAGTTGCTTTAGAGAATAAACTTTTGGATGCCGTGTCTTCTATTCCCATCAAATCGTCTTTTGTTACAGATTCTTCAAACTTCAAAGCCAGCAATCTAGATGAATAGCTCTAGGAGATGTCAAATAGTTATTATTTTAAGAGGAGATACACCAATTGGCTATTTCATGAAAATAAAATTTCAGACTAAAACTAGGCATTAAATTTTACCTTAAAGTAACTGTAGTAAATTTTGCCCATGGTGTCAATATATTCATTGCAGATTTCCTGCGCAACTTGTCTTTCATTCGATAAAATAAACTCAAAGAAAAACTTGTGTTTCAGCATTGCATTCTGGGGAATTTGGTAGTTTGTCATGGGCCTGCGGAACTTGTAAATCTGTTCCAGCAGGTAGGTACGAATCTTGGCCATAGCTTTCACTTTTAATTTGTGAAGAACATCGCAAACATCACCAGCTGACTTGCTTTCTTTGAAACTAAGTTCCTTAACCAGATTCAGTTTGTGATTCAACGTGTTCAACTTGCTTATGAATTCTTTTTCTGTAACTGGAGCCTCCATGATGATAGTTATCATTTCTTCCGGAACAGCCATATCTTCGATAAATTGCGATAGTTGAGCCTTCACCGATTGCCTATTGGTCAGCTGCACCGACATTGAAACTGATTTCTTTTGCAAAGTTGTGATCTCCGAACTGATGTTACTGAGAACGTTTTGGAAATTCATTAGCATTGATTCCATGCGCTCGAGGATGTCATCACATTCACCAATTTGATTGTGCAGGCTAGCAATGTTTTGACTCTCAGCAATGTAGTCTTCAATGGATTTGTTTTCGACTTCCTTGAAATCTCGTTCGATTTGTCGCGAATATTGACGCAAATCAGTGCCTGTTTTGAGAATTTCACGTACTTCTTCATTGTCCAACTGATCTGATATACAAGTCTCGTTTGAAGTCATTGTTGAAGTTAAATTAAATTAATTTTTACATCAAATATATAAACTTTATGCAAACACAAACTGCAATATGGTATGTTATGATAGAAAAAGTTTTTTGTTTTTTTTAGAAAATTATTTTTGCCAAGTCAAAATAAAATATTGACAGTTTGTGTTTGCGTGGGCAGGTCACAGGAGGCGCTGATATCACAAAAGAGAAAAACATTCCGGCTGCGTTCAGGATGGGCTGACAAATATTATTATTAAATAATTTACATTTTTTCTTGCTCATATAATAAATTTATTGGTTTCGTGTAAAGAGTTTTTTTAAGGTTTTAAACTAATTTAACATTAGGTTTACGATGATGGTGAAGTATAAAACTGTGGTTTTCGTCATATCATCCATCCGCTGTAGGTACATCAAGCTTGATGCTAGAGCGTAAACGGATCAACCGATTTGATTCAATTTCGGTACAGAGCATTTTTATGTGATTCCCCAATGAAGAAACTATATTTTTCGTATAAGCTTATCTAGAGCTGGTAACTGTCATACAATAATTATTTTTTAATTGTCTCGTACCTAACATTTTTGATTAATCTTCAAACCGTATACCTTTATAAAGTGAAGTGGGGTTCACATTCAATGACTATCTTACCGACCATTTACCATTTTCTTCAAATCTTTCTTAAAAAATAGAAAAAAAGATGTAAAATTGAAATCATCGTTCACTGGAGACGAGATTAATCGAACACAAAGCTGATATTCGGAACAAAAGAGAATCCACTGGGTTATCACAGCACATACTAGAAACTGGACACTCCGCAGACTTTGATAACACAGTAATAATGGACAAGGAAAAGAGAACAAATAATAGGTACACACTTGAAAGTCTACGTATACAACAAAATATAGACAAAACAATGAATACACAGGAAGATAGAGACAACACAATAGCTAGTTATTCTCTTGCATTAAGAGCGGTGTAATTTTTAATTCGATTTAAATTGCTTTACTTTCATTTAGTTTGTCTCAAGTGCTGTGCTGTAGGTTTTTTATTTAATTTTGTTTATTTATTTTCAAATAATTTTAAATAATTCATTTTTATTTTAGAAAATTCAAAAATTAAGAATTGTCATCGTTCAATAATTATTATTAAATGTAACAAAAGTTTTATTCATGTAAGTTTAATTTATAAACAAATTTAAAAGTGTACCCAAATTGTTAATCGTAAGTTTCTATATACAGATTTAATAAACTACCCCTGATGAAGTCGAGAAATTACGACGAAACGTAGGGAAAAGTATGAAATAAAGTTTTATTTGCATATGAAAGGAAGTGACCAAAAAAGGCCGATTTAACTTAACAATCATAGTTCAAATAATTGGTCAAATTATTATTAATTCAATGAAATCATCGTTCGTTTGACTGGTATTCACATTACAAAAATCTGACATAACGTAACGTGTTGATGAACATAATCGTTGAATGTGAACCCCCCTATTACAATAAAACTGCTTTTCAGGTGGTTTCAAAAGATTCATATAACGTAAATAGTAATTTAACTTTTTACATACTTATAGGGCAAGTATTGGTTTCGTGTAAAAAAAAATGTCGAGGTTGTAATAAAACTAATGTTGTTTTCCTTGCAACCACTTTAGATTTGGGTGTCATATCATAAATCTTTACTGGCAAAAAGACAATAAAACGTGATTTTAGTTTGTTTCGTAATTGTGAGTGCCACTTTTGAAACTACACTGATAAATGTCACTTTTCTTTTATGTGTGTGAAAGTGCGTGTGAAAATCTGTGTAAATCTTGCTGGAAATCGAGATCAGAAAAATCAACTTCAAATTTTTTTGGATGAAAGGAAAAACTTGTCATAAATCAAAAAAATAAACAAAAAATCGACTTTTTTGGTCGAAACGAAAACCACATAACACTCTACTATGATCGAGAAGTTCGAAAAATTGGATTTCGTCATACCGTCCGTCGGCGTCTGTGCGTCCACTGTAATTTGAGCTAGAGCCTAAATGGGTGGACCGATTTGCTTCAAATTTGGTACACAGTATTTTTATGTGATTCCCTTGAGAAAAAATTCGAATTTTTGTTTTAGCTCATCTAGAACGGGTAGCTGCCATACAAATATTTTGTTTTTTTTTCAAATTTTCTCAAAAACGGTAATAACCAAGCCAATTGTAAGAAAACTGCATTTCAGGTTTTTCTCAAAAAATTCACATTACGGAACTAGGTATTCAACGTTTTTTGAGAAAATGGTCTTATTTTTGGGTTATTCGCTCAGGTATATCTTTGCCATGGTTAAATCGATGTTTTTATAATTTTGCAATCTGATGCTTCTCTATAAATTTAATTAAATAATTTAATAATCAAAATAATTCAATTTAAACAATAATGCATTTAAAAATTTTTGAAAACATTATTTTATAAACAAAAAAAAATCAAATGAAAAATCAAGTTTTTAGTGCTTTTGACTCTTTTAATATTTGCTCGTTAAATATATACATCATGCATCTTCAATGTTGGGTTACATACAGTATTTAACCACAAGAGCAAGTTCGTGCGATCAAGTCGTGCATATTTTTTACCAAGGTCATATTAATTTAAACTTTTTCATGAAAAAAAAGTATAAGTAGGGCAAGGGCAGTAAATTCACAGTAAATTGTTTATTCTAGCTGAAGATCATTGAATATTCACCATTCGTTTATCTGTAAGAGAGTGTAAGGTGCATACATTACTCTTCTATACAAAGGAAACAAAAAGGTTTGAGTTGAATAAAACTGAAGGGCATTATAAAGGTGTGTTTTTTTTCTAATCAGACGATATGTTGAAGAGATTACATGTTAATGTTAAATGCAAAAACTACTAATTATCTCCGAGGTTTAACTCTTAGGTACCAGTTACAGTTTTAGTTTTAAATTTTAATTGTTAATTTGGAGGCATTTAGAAAGTAAAGTTGATATTTGGTTTGATTCTAAAATAAAGCTAATGGATTAACTTATTATCTAAGTGAAAAAAATTTATTCCGATGTAACTCCTTTCATAAAATCAATTTCAATATTTCAATAATAACTTGTGCATACTGTATTTCGTTAAGAATTTAATTGTTATAATAAGTTTACCCTTAGTTTACGACTTCAATGCTTAGCCAAAATATAGTTTTAGACCACAAGAACAAGTTTGTGCAATCCAGTCGTGCATTTTATTTTATTAGAGAGATTATGACGAAACCAAAACTTAAAGAAACTAAGTAGATAATGTTTTAGTATTATACAAAGAATTATAAATTGGCATAAATCTTGCAATTTTTAAGATGTTTTAAAATTTAAGAACTGCGTTACTCATACAAATATTTAGCCTAAATTAATGAGTAGTTTTATATTTGCTTCAAACAACGGTCACTGAAAATATGCTAATATTAATCATTTTTCTAAAATTTAATTTTCTCTAATATACTAATTTATTCAAAAGGAAATGAATGTACACACATAAATTGAAATATGGCTATAAACAAAGTTATAATTTTTTGATTGAAATAAATAATTTAAAAATACATAAAATATAATCGTCGACTTTATCGTGAGACATACCTATACAATCATCGCATTATCTGCCTATATGGTCTTTGGTTCGTAACCTAACCGTGAGAAAATCTTAATTTCGCTCTACTCAAACACGTGCCAAAGATTAATCTTTATGATCTACAGACACATAAAAATATTTCATATGAAATCCAATTCCACTTTCATTTATATTGTATCTTTCAGACTTCATTCTATCCATCAGTAGCTTTATGATGGCCATAAAAATAGAGCCATCGTATCGTGATGACATCTTGTTAAGCTACTTTATCAAGTAATTTGAACTGCAAACTGTGCAATAAAAATTATAAAAAGTGAAACGCCCTACACTTTTAAAAGGTTACTCATATTACTCACTTCTTTCACATGGCTCAAAAGTTAACGTATATTTCATTTTAGACGCCAAAATACAGAAGCTTATATGTAGATCTGATGGCATATTAAGGCTAATGTACATACTTGTTTTCTTCTGTTGGTCAAGTGCTGTTTACCTAATTAATTTCTCAGACAAAAAATTATTAAATTATGTTACACATATTCAACAAGTTTTAGTTTATTTAAACGCGACTTCAACATCAACGAATGATGATGATCGTGCCTCGAAATCCATGAAAAAGTTAGCACTTTACCCAAACATCAGTCACACTCATCATGTGTCCAACGTAAGTGAAAAACTAAGACAAGGTATAATTGGTAGACGGAAGAAGTGCACAACTTGAAACAGATAGTTCACGGTTGTTTATAAGATATCCATCATTCGTTCTGGACAATTGAGTTTATTCATTAGTTGGCTTCCGAACGAGAAATATAGCCTTCGAAAGAGGGGTGACGACGACGCAACCATTTGGATTAAAAGGATATTTTCAAAAGAATGAAAACAGATCAGTTGTTGGCCTTGATGGTGATCTCTGGATTATTTTACTTTTCAGAGGGTAAAAAATATATTTTTTAAACAAAAAAAGATAACTAAATTGAATTGTTTTTTTTTTTTAAACTTTAGGTAAACCATGTCCTGAGAATACCCAGCCCCATAAAAGCCGGTGCGATGTTTACTTTAAATGTGTTATTCTTCCTTCAAAGAATCACGTTTGGATTCCTGAGAAATGTGAAGAGGGTCTTATTTATGAACCTAATTTAAGGATGTGTGTTCTTCCTGGTGACGATTGGGAGTGCAATCAGGAAGAAATTAATAGAAACAGCAACGATGAAAATATTGTATTCGGAAGTGGAGCGGACGAAGTACTAAAAAGATCATTAGATCTTGGAAGAGAATTTGATTCTGCTGTTATTGATGAAAAGGATAGTGAAAGTGATGAAGTGAATGACGATGCCAAAGAATCAGATTATATTATTGTTGATGATAGTGAAAGTAGTTTAGTGAGTGAACGTGATTTTGAGTCAAGTGGTGATGGAGAGGGAAATGATTACATTTTATTGGATACTTTAACGCCTGAGAGAAAAACAAACGACGAAAGTACTGATCTTGTCGAAACAACAACCCCAACAAAAATTGATCCGAGTTTAACAGCACACCTACAGCGACTTACTCAGCTAATCGATGGACTTAAGCAAACTTATCAGAACAAGGACTCTACAGGAGCAGATTTACGACCAGATCAGTTAAATGCATTTTTAGCCCATTATAATATCAGAGCTCAGTTGGATTCTATAGACCCTGCGAAAGAAAATGGATCACAAAGGATTGTTCCGGTTAAACAAAATCAATCTATTGAGATAGAGTCTACAACTTCAACAAGTTCTCAACTCGACCCAGAGACAAAAGTTATCCTAACTAATCAATCACCTAACGGCTATAACATTCCTCATCCCCACGAAGGCTATTCGAACTCACAAATAGTTGTAAATAAGCCAGAGGGATCTGTGCTCTTTACCCTCGGAAATCAACCGCAAGATTCTTCAGTGGATCATCGGTACGATCCGAAGATTTCGGAAGACACATTGAAAACAGTCCTTCAACTATCAAAGCAGATGCTCGACACTCAGGAAGTTCGAAGAGTAATTCCCAGCTCGGCTTATTATCCTCAAATGGTTCAACCAATTTATCTCTCACCACCTCTTCCCCAATATGCTAATAGTGCCTTTAATCAACAAAATAGTTACGATAATTCAAACTTCGATAAATATCCATATTTTGGGGCGCAAAAAAGCCCAGATAAATTGGGTACAACCATTATTCACAATAACGTAAATGTGTCCCCTTCTGATGACAGAAATGATCAAGTCGATAGCTATGGCCACAAATTGCATTCATATCCACCATTTCCGAGCTACCAATATTCCAGTGAAGGATCATCCGAGGTTCAGGACCATAATTTAGAAAATCGATACGAGAACAATCAACTTGTTACCATCCGACCAAATAATGGTTATAGCCACTATCAACCAACAACAACATCTCGGCCTTACATCAGTGATACATCAGGGTCCACTCTATTTGACTACTACACTCCGAGTCCTCATCTAGACGAATCTAATGTGAATACTGTCTTCCAAATGGAAAAATACCCAACACTTAATATTGGATCCAATTCTGGTCGACCACCAACCAAGAGCCACAAACGCCCGGATTCTCTACATAAGTCGCATCAGTTCTATCAAAATTCTTATCACAACAATTACCATCATCCCAGTCAGCAGTCAATACTTCAACTTTTCCCAACCCACATTGATCCATCAAAGGTTAAGATTCGACCGAATAGTCAGAAACTAGAAAGTATGGAGCAAGACGCTGCCGATGACAACGATGTCGACGAAAAAGAGGATACGCAAAGTTCGGATGGTTCCAGTGACGATGATAATCAATCAGAGACCTACAATCGATATAATGCAAACAAACAGATCACGGCCAGCCAATTAGCACAATATGTGGGGCAACTTACTGCAAGTAAAGCTCCATCACAATTCTACGGCAACAGCGATCCAACATCGTTTCACCAGAACGAAGATGAAAGTCAATTAGGAAGCTACATGGGCAACGATTTGACGTATAATTTATTCAATAGGAAGATATCGCCCACGATATCTTATGACAGTTCCAAACCGGATGCAAGTAGTTGTCCAGTTGGTATAAGACAGGCCAATGCCACCGAATGTACGCGATACTATGTTTGCAGCAAGGAAGATGGTCGCGTTATGCAGTATTCGTGTCCTTCGTATACTGCCTTCAATCCGCAGACACGACTTTGTGATGCACAGTACTACGCCATTTGTCATCCGACAGCACTGATAAGTCGGTATACCATTTCTGAAAATCAACGCGTTCAGATGGAAGCCATCAAAGCCCTCCACGATTCTAAACGTATTCGTGATCAGGTCTTACGGGCTCAAAATATTGCTTTGCGTTTACGTTTAGGTGAGCATGACAAACATCATCCCCCCTCATCGACACCAGCACCACAGCATCAACAGTATTCATCGGATGTGCTGTCTAACTTCCTGCAAAACGCCATTGATTCAAATTCTTTGATGACAACCGGAAGTTCGGACAAAGATTCGTCATATTCAAGCTCTGTTTCACAACGACCTAATACTTATATGAGCTCATCTTCGGGAGGAAATCGCAAAAGGAAATACTATTGCAAGGAGGGTGACAAGGTAGCCGATCAGACTTCGATTTACAATTATTTTGTTTGCTATAAAAACTCGCAGGGTGTGATGAAAGGTCATAAAATGACATGCTCAGAAGGTTTATTGTTTTGTCCGATGACCTCGATGTGTACACTACCAAGAAAGTGTTCATAAGAGACTAAAAGCTAAGGACTTTGTTTAAAAGTGATTATTTATTTATTGTCTTGTAATTTTATTTATTATGATTTATGTATTTTATATAAATGTTAATTTATTTATTTTAAAGCTTAGAAATGTAGTGTTTTATATAAATATGTTATTTACTTAGGTTTAACTGAACGAACCTTAATGTTCAATAAACTGTTTAAATATATTGTTTTGTTATTTTTGAATCACAGATAGAATTTGGATTATTTTCCTCTCATAGTAGGGACTTATTGTGAATTTATTTGACTTGTAGAAAAATCAAAATCACTATGTTCGTTTAACCCACCTAAATAGGTTTTTAATCCCAAAATGATTGGTTTGTGAACTTTATGACCTTGTGCTAACATTTATATGTCAAGTAAGTAATCAGAATAATTTACTCAGACATTGTGAAACAGGCCCTAATGCTCTTTTGGCGAAACATAATTTAAATATGTACTTAATTTCAACATAAGAACTTATGTCAGAGTTTACGCTGAGGAAAAAGTAGAACTTAAGCATGTAATTTAAATTTCCTATCAACAAACGGCCCTAAGACCCTTTAAAGTGATCTTTTAAACCTTAAGAATACAATAAAAATAAAAGCATTCGAAGTTAGTTGAAAAGATGCCGAGCTTTTCAAGGGTGTGTTTGAAGGTTTGAATGAATAAAAAACAACTTGGGTACGCTACCACCAAGTTCATAGGCTGGAGTTGTAATTATTTCACGCCTC
Organism: Leucozona laternaria; assembly: GCA_932273885.2. Lineage (NCBI taxonomy): Eukaryota > Metazoa > Arthropoda > Insecta > Diptera > Syrphidae > Leucozona > Leucozona laternaria. The sequence goes on along the minus strand of OW026368.1, from coordinate 88,385,835 downwards.
CTTTAGTGGTTCTTATCTTACTGCAGTATATTAATTTTTAATTGAAGAAAACTCTTCCGTCATTGATTGGATTTAAATTTAGACCGAGCGTCTTCTGAAGCCTTTGCACTATAAGCTTCCCGCTAAAGAAGCCAAGTAAACAGTTTCATTGCAATATCCAGTGTATGTTTTATTCTTCGGGTGTGTTTTATGTTATGTTATGTTCAAATGGTTTCTTTGACTACAGATTTTCTTTTTACATTTACTTTTTCTTAAATTTTACTATATTGTGCCCGATGGGCAACCCTAGAACATCCAAATTTGTGTCTCATGAATTATAAGATTTATTAAAAAACACAGATGGTGAATATTGCGTTGATTTAAGAGACAATTTCATAAGTTGTTTTAACAATTTATTTCTAGTTATTTTAATATTTAACATTTTTTTAGCTTGAAATGCAGGATCCATGCATGTACTTGAACTTGTACATAATTATAATATGTTCAACTCGGTGTTGTATTCTTGAATTGTATTATATTCACATGATACTACTATAAATTAAAATATTTTTTTGGTTCTATTAAAATGAGATGAATACTTTTTACTTTTATAAGCACAGGCCTTAAGCGATGGTGTGATCGTTCATAAGAGCACGTACGTGTGACCCAATCATGTATTTTATTTTAAAACAGAACTTGTTCTTAACTTCCTTATTTAAAAGAATTTTATCGGAATTCAAATTCACGGCTCTATGGGTACTTTTTTATTTTTATAAAAATCCAGCCCTTCCATGCAATGTAGTTCACTAAATATGACATTTTTTCTGGACAACTTGAAGATTTCTCAAAGAGAGAAACAAGTATTTTAATTCAATATAATATAAGTTAAGTGGGCAATGTCACCTTAACATAATATATGTATGCCATACAATGAGTTCAACAAGTAATTACATTACAAAAGTGACCAAAAATTTTAAAAGGTAGATGCGACCAGAACATTCAAACTATAACTTTGTGGTTTGTATTCACTTTCACATACGTTATATGTAGTGCGTTGAGTTAGTATATGGTTCACAGTTTTTTCTTTTGAAGTTTTCTAAAGACACAAAGGTCAATTCGCAGAGCCTTAACATGTTTTACCTCGCTATACTTAAATGTTATTGTTCTTTCTCCTTTGATGGGTATTTTATACTTTTCTAAAGCCCAAAAAATAAATAACCGTAGAATAATAATATTAATTAAAATTTATTAAGGTTAGTGTTTCACTTTCTAGTTTGTTTTCCCCAAGAATAAATATTATTTATTTGTATTCTTCGATGGACACTAATATGCCTAAGTGAAAAAATAGTCATCGCATACATTTTCTCATCTAAATTACAAATTTGTTATTATTTATTATTTGTTCTTTATAGTAAATTGGTATGGCACGAAAAGCTGCTATATTTTGTGTGACATATTTATGAGACATTAACTAGATCAACATTGGATTTAATTTTAAGAGAAATCTAAAGAGGGATGTATTCATATGAGTGATTTCTTATGCAAAGACATTTATGTATTCATTATTCAACTTGTTAAAAACCAAGCCAAACAATAACATATGCACATGCAAATATATACATACATAAATGTACTTGTACATAATGTGGGAATCAGTGGAAAATATTAAATACATTAATTTTTGTTTTATTTAGATCTATATTGACCATTGTGATGATAATTGCAAAGGCATTTTTAAAGGTTTTCCACGATAGTAAGACCAATGAAAATTTTCATGCGATTCCATAAACACCGTGAGAAAACTGTGAAAGTCGGAGGTGGTCTATCTTTTCTGCCGAAGATGATAGAGCAAAAGTGAGATTGGATTTTAATTAAGGGCACAAAACACCTTCCAGGAAGTATGTATTACTTTGCGTAGATAATTTACAATCAGAACCTTCCTCGAATTTTATAAGTTGTAATCCGAATTCGAAGTTAACAAAAATATACAAAACGTATTGATTTTCACGGTTACATGAATTTGTTTTGTTTAGTTTTTATGAAAGTACATAAATGTATGTATTATCCAAAAATATAGATTTTTTGTTAAATAACTAACGCTTGTCTTTTCTCGTCAATCCAAATAATTTGAAAATCCGAATACCCTTTTGCAATAACTGATCCGGATTAGCGAGACATTACTGTATATTTGTTTTCTCTGCGGAAAAAAAAATTAGATTTTGTTGACCAGTGTTACTTTTGCCACAAACTTGAAGGTATTGATGTAGAAGATGTGTGGTTTCATGAAAAGCAAGAAAAAATCGGTTGTTTACGTGGTAAATATTTAGGTTTCTTATAATTTTTAATTTTGGTACTATTTTACTGTAGAAAAAAATCGACTAGTTTTATAATAATTAAGTTATCAACATGGGAACGCAGAAAAATGGTATGTACGCTTTATATTATTTAATGCACGTTGTTGGTCCCCTATTCTTGTGAAGATAAAAATGTGTGAAACGTGAAATCATATAGTGATTTAGCAAGATCTGTATACTTTTTAAACAGCTTAATACTTAAAAAAAAAAACCAGAAAATATTACAAACTAAAATATTTCAAAAAGAAAATTAAATTAAATTAAATTAAATTAAAAAAAGAAAATTTATTCAGGACTTTGTAAATTTTTCACGTCTTCTGCTTAGTTATTATCATTCTTGAATTGTTACGCCAATATCTTCAATACTTAATATACATTATGAGCTGGTTGGTATGATCAATTTTTTGTATTTTATTTTATAAGAAACCAATAGCTATTTGTCTTAGCCAAAATTCTTACGAACGAATTGACACTCGGGCGTATGTGGAACAAAAAAAAAAACTTTTTATGTATTGGATTTTATTTTATATTGTATTACCTGATGCTCTTGATTATATAAATTATAAGCTGAACCCTGCCGATTTTTCCAGCTCCTTCTATTTAAAAATTTTCAAACTTCTATTTTCTAAGCCATGATACCTTAACATTCATGTAGGTTAGGTTTTGTTTCCAAGTTGTGGTTTAGATAAAATATAGAAGATGGTTAAAACATATATTTTTATAAAATTAAATTTATCTGCTTCATTTAAAAAAATAAACACTCAACCACTTAGAAACCATTAAATAAATAAACTAACATTCATAGTTCACTAGTGCGTGTATTGCTGAAAGTGTGTATAGCCAAGCTAAAACTCAGCTAAATTTGTAATACATAAACAAAAACAAAAACAAATCACTTTTGAACACAGTGAACAATATGTAGGTATTTCATTACCCTTTTTACTTGCGATATAGGTACTATAATATAGGAAGTTATGGATTCGTACAAAAAATCGAACTCGAGATTTTGATCAAACTTTACATTACGATGATAGAGAAGTCAAAAAAAGTGGGTCTCGCAAAAACTTCCGTCTGTCTGTCTGTCTGTCTGTCGGTTCGACTACAGCCTAAACGGATGGGTCGATTTTCTTTAAACTTGGTACCTAGCGTTTTTTGGACATTCCCCCCACCCGTTTTTTTCTCTTTTTTTTTAGGACCAAAATTAACAGTAGCTGTCATACAAAATTTTTTGGCCAAAAAGGAAAAACTTATTTTTCTCAAAACCAGCGCTACCGAATTTTTTTTTAAGAACTCAATAAATTTAAAAATTTATAAGTTGCCGTTTAATAAAAAAAATGGTTCCGAAAAATGGTTATTAATGGTACCAAAGAACCATTTTTTTGATTTTCGCTTTTCTTGAAAACGGTTAAACTGATTCTGATCAATTTTTTTATGAAGAAGTATTGACACATTGCAATGTGGTCTGGCCCTCAAGCACCTTACACCTACTCGTCAAACTATGAAACACTGCTGCATTACTATCATCCTTCACTTCAATATGACAATCACCCACATGCTTTATCATATAACCTCACTTGCTAAGCACGGACGTACCTACATTCACTTTCTTGAAATATACAAATCTAATAAAGTCATTGAATTATTTAAACAAAGTTTGACTATTATTTACATGGTGCCGAAACCAAATTTATTTTTTCAATATAAATAATAAACATATCGTTTCAATTGAATCATTGAAATGGCAGTCACTACGCAACCCCCGGCAGACAATCTTTGCCAATTTCTTCGACCACCTAAGCCAATTATCATCGAACATGACAAAGACATGGCTAACGAGTGGAAACTTTGGAAGCAGCAATATGAATTTTTTGAAATCGCTACAGGTATGGATACCAAACCTCAAAAAGTGGAGGTAGCGACATTCATGTCCGCAATCGGATACTCAGCTCTCCAAATATACAACTCACAACCAACGAACGCTAATAGGACACTCGACGAGGTAAAGAATCTTTTTCAGCAATATTTCACTCCAAAAATTAACACCACATTTGAGAGGTACAAATTTAACAAAATAGCTCAAAAGGATGGCGAAACAATAGACGAACTCATGTCTAGACTGCGTTTACAAGCGCAAAACTGTGCCTTTGAAGGACTCAACGACAGCCTACTTAGAGACCAACTAATACTCGGAATTCAAAGCGATGACCTTCGCACGAAACTATTGTCCCAGGACATTAATCTTGCACAGGCAATCCAACTTTGTCAAGCTACAGAAATGGCTCAAAAGCAATCAGCCCAAATCGTCAATGAAGGCGACAAGACAGTAAACTTTGTCAAAAAGGCTAATACCTACAAAATTAAAAGATTTGACTGTCGAAATTGTGGGAAAAACCACGAGATCCGCAAGTGTTCTGCCTATAATCACGTGTGTAAGAAATGCAACAAGAAAAATCATTTTGAAAAATTTTGCAAAAAGAAAGCAAGTTACAATAACCACAAAAGTAGTGACACATTTACCAAACAAATCAACGTCTGCAAAACATCTGATGATGACGATGACGACTCGCTTTTTATTGGTACAGTATCTGAGAGTTATGACCTGCAAAGCGACAACTTTACAGAAAAACTCTTCATAGAAGGTAAATCGTACAAAATAAAGCTGGACACAGGTGCTCAGTGTAACGTGCTGCCAAAATGTCTCGTCAAAGCTACCAACTCTTGCATCAAACCAAGTCGTGTAAAACATCTTATCTCGTTTAGTAATCATCGAATGAAGGTACTTGGTGAAGCACTTATACCATGCTCAATAGCAGGCCAACAGTGCAACGTATCTTTCAAGGTAGTAGCGGAAGACATCAAGCCGATCCTCGGAGCCAATGCTTGTGAAAAACTTGGACTCGTCACCAGAGTCAACCAGGTAAAAATAGATGATAGTATTTTTGAAGGCCTAGGTTGTCTTAAAGACTACGAATATGATATCGACCTGGTAGAGAACCCATCATTCGTAGTAACACCCGCACGACGAATCCCACATAAAATTCGTGACGATGTTAAGCAAGAACTTGACAGAATGGTCAAACTGGATGTCATCGAACCCATGAAGGAAGCTACTCCATCAGTATCGCCTATGGTTGTGGTTCGAAAAAACAACAAAATTAGAATCTGCATAGATCCCACAATCGTGAACAAAAATATAATGCGTCGCCACCATCCTATGCAAACAATCGAAGAGATTTCTGCTCAGCTCAATGGTTCCAAGTTTTTCACCCTTCTAGATTGCAAACGAGGATTCTGGCAAGTTCGAGTTTCCAATAGAACCAAGAAAATACTTACTTTTTCCACACCTTGGGGAAGATATGGCTGTAAGAGACTACCATTAGGAATCTCTGCCGCTCCTGAAGTGTTCCAAAGCATAATGGAATCCCTTTTATCACATTTACCTAATGTAAAAATTTCCATTGATGATATTCTAATCCATTCTAGATCTAGTGAAGGGCTTCGAAAAACCACGGCTGAGGTGATCAAAATTCTAAGCGAGAAAGGCTTAAAACTCAACAAAACAAAATGTGTGTTTGAGCAACGAAAGGTCAAATACCTAGGGCACATCATCAGTGAGCATGGAATAATGGCCGATCCAGACAAGACGGAGGCGATTCAACGCTTAAAGTCTCCAAAAAACAGAAAAGAACTGCAGAGAGTCCTTGGAAAATTCACTTATCTGAGTAAGTTCATTCCAAATTTTTCATCATTAACAGCAACACTACGCGCGTTATTAGAAAAGTCGACCCCATGGGAATGGAATGACGATCATGAGCAAGCTTACACTATACTGAAAACCGCCATTAGTACTACTCCCGTGTTGAAACTGTATGACGTCAATGATGATGTCAAGCTACAAGCCGATGCTAGCTCAACCGCACTAGATGCAGTTCTCCTGCAAAAGAACCAACCAATTGCGTATGCATCAAAAGCCCTCACAGATAGTCAAAAGAAATATTCCCAACTAGAAAAAGAAGCACTGGCGATTAAATTTGGTTGCGAAAAATTCCACCAGTATATCTGGGGAAAGAAGTTAGTCGTCGAATCTGACCACAAACCACTGGAAACAATTTTCCGAAAACCACTTCACTCGTCACCAGCCCGCCTTCAACGAATTCGGTTAAGTCTTTTGACATACGATCTCGATGTCGTATACAAAGAAGGAAAACAAATGTTCATGGCTGACCCGCTAAGTCGAGACTGCGCTAACGATCCACCACCAGAAGACAACGACTCTGATTTACAGGTTCAGCTAATTCTATCCATCTCTGAGCAAGAACTGGAAAAGCTTCTCCAACTAACTAAATGTGATGAAACCTGTAAACAACTGAGCGAATTAATAATTAACGGATGGCCGGATGATGTTAATTCTCTTCCAAAAAATTTAAAAAGTTATTGGAACTTCAGAGAAGAACTCTCTATTTACGATGGCATTATATACAAAGCTCACAAAACACTCATTCCGTTGGCAATGAGAGCGGATGTCTTAAAGTACATACACAATGGACACTTTAACTATGCAAAGTGTATTCGCCGAGCAAAAAATGTTGTCTTCTGGCCACAAATGAATCGAGATGTAAAAGCATATATAGAGAAATGCCCTGCCTGTCAAGTCTTCCAACGAAGCAACAACAAACTAAGGTTGGGTGAAAAAGAAATACCCAGCTATCCCTTTGAGATCACTGCATCCGATTTATTTTATTTTAAAGGTAACGACTACGTCGTATTAACCGACAGTTATTCTGGCTTTATTAAGTTTGAGAAACTTAAAGAACCAACAGCTAAAAATGTAATTACATTCCTAAAAAATATTTTTGCCTCGAACGGAATTCCTAGAACCTTAGAGACCGACAATGGGCCTCAGTATTCCTGCAATGAGTTCAAAAAATTTTCTACGGATTGGAAGTTCAACCATACCACCAGTTCCCCCCATCATCCTAGAGGTAATGGGTTAGCGGAGAAAGCTGTACAAACTTCCAAAGGAATTTTAAAAAAATGCAATTATGATAATTCAGACTACCAACTAGGTATCATAAACTTTATGAACACCCCAAGAGGAGATCTTGGAAGCCCAGCACAGCGGCTGTACTCAAGGAACCTCAGATCTCTTGTTCCAACTACCTTATCTTCACTCGTAACGAATCACACTCAGCATGACGTCAGCAATAAGTTACAAGTTGAACGTCAAAGGCAAGCAAAATACTCAAACAGAGGAGCAAGAGAGTGTACGCAGCTAACTGAAGGTCAACGAGTTGTAACGAGAACAAAACCCAACAGCGAATGGAAACCAGCAGTAATAGAGAGCAGAGTTCATCCACGTTCTTACATTGTCCGAGACGACAACGGTAACAAATATCGCCGGAACTCCAGCCACATCAAACCAACAGAAGCACATATACAGACTCCATCAAACTCTGCGGCAAGCTTCAACCACCAAGAGTTGACTCAGTCGCAGATAGTCCCCACAAGCATTTCGCACAGCTCCTCAAACCAAAATCTACAAATCCATAGCAAATCAACAGACTTGTCTAATCTTTCTAATGTCTCAGCAGGTACCCCTTCATCCTCAACAGTGCCAACAACAGCAATTGTGACAACGAGATCAGGAAGAGTCGTAAAGCCACCAGAACGACTAATGTACTAATAGCTGGAAATTCGATGCTCAAAGAAGGGAGATGCAATGTGGTCTGGCCCTCAAGCACCTAACACCTACTCGTCAAACTATGAAACACTGCTGCATTACTATCATCCTTCACTTCAATATGACAATCACCCACATGCTTTATCATATAACCTCACTTGCTAAGCACGGACGTACCTACATTCACTTTCTTGAAATATACAAATCTAATAAAGTCATTGAATTATTTAAACAAAGTTTGACTATTATTTACACACATTCTAAATAAAATTGTGTACCGAAATTTTCAAAAAATATTTTTTAGATTTTTAAAAAAAGTTTTAATATTTGTTTTTGAAAACTCAATATTTCAAAAACGACTTGGTCGATTTTTATTAAACTTGGTAAATAGCAGTTTTTAACTTTATCTAGAAGATTTTTGACAAAACTTATTCTAATACCCAAAAATAACGGTGCCTCCCATACAAATGTTAAAAAACCGTTAAGAAAAATATTTTGTTTCTCAAAAACGACTCCTACGATTTTCATAAAAGTTTTTTTGTGTGTTAAAATTAGTACGATCTACCATTTAAAAATTTTAAAGTTTATATTTTACGTTTATTAACAGTACCTCTCATAGAACGGTTTCTTTGATTTTCGACTATCTCAACATCTGATAAACCGAATAAAATTAGATTTTTTATGCAGAAGCTCGTAACAAATATAAATAAAAGTGCGTATCAAAATTTTCTAAAACATGATTTTTGGATTTAAAAAAAAAAAATCAAAATTATTTTTTGAAAATTCGATATTTCGAAAACTGGTAGCAGATTTTTTTGTGAAGTTTAATTTTTAACCCAAAATTAATAAATGCTTTAAATTGGCGTACCAATTATTTTTCTCAAAAATGTTAACGAAATTTTATATATAAAAAATTAATTATTTTTAAAACCGCTCCTACGATTTTCAAAATTTTTTTCTCATGAATAAAGATTTATATAAGAAATCAGATGGTGTACATCGCGTTGGGTTAAAACGGATTCAAAGTATTTTAATCAGTTTCTTTCTAATTTTGTTGATTTAAAACAATTTACCAGTTTACATAGTATAATTTCTTTTTATGCATATTGCATATGTGTAACACTAGGCTATATTGTTAATTTTTGTATTCTCACATAATACCACCTGAAACTAAACTAAGATTTGGCTAATGGATAAAATATATACTCCTATAGCTAATTTATTTCAGACTATAGAACCACAATGTGATCGCGCATACGAGCAAGTTCGTGCGACCCAGTCGTGCATATTTTTTCATAACGCACTTGCCAAACACAAGATACAACAAGGCACAAGGACGCAGAACCAAAAAAATGTACTTACAAAAATCTTCATCTCTCTCACACGATTAAAACAACAACAAAAAATCGGCATTGGAAAAATCGTTCAATGTAAATGCCGACTAACTGACAGCTGATTTTCAGGGAATTTTGCAAAAAAAATTGTTTTTATTAACTTTTGAATTAAATTAAATATTTTTTTCAGTTAAAGTATTATGCCAAGCGTGTAAAAGAAGTACTTCTTCTCCTCTTGGTTTGAGTGAGCGTTTTTGTGTAAGGTGCTATTTGTTAAATTTGTTAAATTTGCTTTGTTATTACAATTATATATATTATTAAAATGAAACTTACATTTGTATTTATTGTAAACAAAACCAAGCAATCACTTTTGTCTGTTGATAAACCAATCCGCAAACAAAAACATATATCTATTCGATACATATTCGCTTTCGATTTCGAAAATAGGGCGAATCTCATTTCGCCAATTAAAACAATTCGCATCGTATTCCCTAATTAAGCCACTCTGCAAAGTCAGGATAATGAAACTGAATGCTGACCCTTGTTCTTAAGTTTAACTTCTACATATACATATATGTATGTCAAAAGTTTTTGACTATTATCACAGATTAGCGACATGAAGATGATGTAATTTCATCCCGCGTCGATGAATAGATGTGAACTTCAACAACAATTTAACCAGGTATGTGAAGATCCCTACTGTCTATGTGTGAGGTTTTTATCCACACATTCTCATTTTTTATCTGATATCTGACAGTTCAAACTTGTAGGCAAATTAAAATGACTGCCGGGGATTCTCATCTCCATGTGGCTAATCTGTGCTTTTATTCAAGGTTTTAGTCAGAGTTGCAAAAGCTTTAGTCTTTTTATAGCTAGAGCTTAACTTTAATTCACAAGCTAGTTAGTGACTTATGAATTAAAAAAATTTAATTCACAAACTACTAAGTGACTTATGAATTAAAAAAATTTAATTCATAATCTACTGGGTGAATTTTGATTAGAAAAATTATGAATTGGAAAATTTATAAGCTAGCATGATCATTTTATGATTTTAAAACCAGATTTGAAAGCTAAAAATAGATTAAAAAAATCTAATTATACTAAGTAAGCAGGTACTAAAAGTTTCGAAGTATTTATTTAAGAAAACGGAATGTTTTTTTCCAATTTTATTGAAAATACATATTAAATTATTTTTGTGTAGGGACTGCATAAACGGCAACTCACACAAAATTCTCCAAAAGCTTGAAAACAACTTTTGTTAATAATTGAATAATTATGTTGTAAAAAAAGGTTAAGAATTTCCAATCTACCATATAGCTTATGAATTATTTTTTCTTTTTATTCATAAGTCACTTAGTACCTTATGAATTGAATTTTTTTTAATTCATAAGTCACTAACTTTCTCATGACTTACATTCTTTTTAATTCATAAGTCACTTAGTACTTTGTGAATAAAATTTGTTTTAATGCATAAGTCACTTAGTAGCTTATGAATTGAATTTTTTTTTAAATCATAGGTCACATAAGCTAGCATGAATTAATTTTTTTTTAATTCACAAATCATCTTAAGACTTATGACTTAATGATTTTTTAATTCAAAAATTCGCAAACCTGTTTTAGTCAATAGACTGCGACTTCTCCGAATAGGTAATTCAAAAAAAAAATTAAGTCAGAATAAAATAACATTTTATTTGTTAATGTGAGATCCATACATATATTAACATAATATTGCTTTTTTTATTTTAAAAAATAAGAGGTTTATTTCACACGCTACATATATAAAACTTGAACTTATTTTTTTTTCTCTAAGTTGTTCAATTATACGTTTTTAAAATTCAAATTTAAACTTAACTTAAAAAATATACATATACATAACAAAAGTCTTTTCAAATAATAATTAATTTAGTTTAATGGCCACTAGATTTCAGATGTTGTCAGAATTAAAAGAGGCGGACGTTTATGGTTTAATTGTTTAAGCATCTCTATTTATTTTGAAACATATTATCAGAATATATAAAAAAAAAAAACTGCCAAGAAAAATATTTTCCAATATTAAGGGTTTGTTTCACAAAGTCTGAATAAAGTTCTGTTTACTTTCTCGCCGTTACAATATCCGCAAATTAAATCCTGCCAGTAACAAACTTTGCGTTTCAAAATTATGGAAATAATTATTTTATGTGTCAATTAGCTATTCCAGTTTTCCAGGCAAAATAGTATTGACTAAGAATTCAAAAAAAAAAATAAATAATATTTTAATTGCCAAGTGAATTTGATAATTAAATTACATAACTTTAATTATAAGTACAAAAGTCCTATTCAGATAATGTGAAACGTAAGTCAGGTTAGTAATTGACTAAAATGTTCCAAGTTGCTTAATTTAAACTTTCAACAGACATCGTAAAACAAGCCCTAAGCTTTGTGTGAAATTAATTTAAACAACTTATTTCGAAGTCATATTATTATAAAATACATACAACGACACATATTATAGTAGTTCTTAAGCGGTAAGATAAATGATTGATTCAATTTTGTACAGGTTTTGATGAAAATAGAGTTTATGCCTAGAGAACGCGTATCGAATTTCAATCTTTTTATTTGTGATCGTCCATTTTAGTGATGTGTGCATTATTTGAATAATTTCAAAGCGGAAAAAGCACTACTAATCATTTTGATTGGAACACTCTGAAGTTCATCGGTTTGTATCTAACAATAGGTTAAGATGTAATTAGTTGCAAAGTAATTCCAAAAGGTAAGTGTCAATTTACATGTACCCAATAATTATGTATATGTACGCATTTATGCCAATAAATTGATAGGGTATTAAACAATTTACATATCAACTTGCAAAGCTGAGAGAGGCTTCCAGATGTTCTAGTAAGGATATCAAAAAAACTAACTGAAAATAATCAATCAAAAATAATTTCATAGGTTTCTTAAGTCTATTTGTCACAACTCAAATTCTTTTTTTTCTATATAATGTATGTATGTATGTATTGATTAATATGTTTCTTTTGATATTATGTATTATATTTTCAACCATTGACTATTTTCGAATTCCTTAAATCTACAGTTCAAAATAAGGTGTGTAATTCCAACACAAACATGGAACTTTTTCGTGGAACCTATGGTAAAAAACATAAATAACGTAACAATGTTTAAAATATTAAAATTAAAATCTAATTTTTTGTATTAAAAAGCGTAGGCATGACATTACAACTTAAATGTGAATAATGACTGAGCTAAAAATTGTTTACAATCTTGCGTCACATTGAAAATGAATATCAGACGTTTAAAAAATTTTGCAATTTATTAAATATTTCTTATATGGACAGAAAAACTCAATCTAAAATTGTTTTTAAATATAAAAAAAAAATTGTTGGAGTCTAATCCAATATTTATTTTAATAAATTGAATTGTTTATTTTTTTTTTTTGGTTGTACTGTGCATTTTTTCATTAACCTAATTAAATTTGATTTATGTATATAATTTATTTTGTTGAGTAAAATTAGAAATATAAAAAAATTAGCTGTAAAACATTTTTCGTCACAATGGCAACGCGGAACTTATACAATTTCAAAAGAATCTTTATTCATCGAAACAAACTAGACCATTCCAAAACCTTCACTACCTTCACTTATGGCTAAAAGAAGAGCCTTTTCAAATTGTTCATAGCTCTCATAGTCTGGCAAGCAAAGCTGATTAAAGCTGAAAGAAAAAAAATATGGCGAAGTTTATTCCATTACAACACTTTAATTTTTCAATGACTAAAACTTACCATGTATGTGCGGTAGGAAGATTACCAAATGTAGGAGCTGCTGTGATTTGAAATTGCGGATTAAGCTCTTGAAATCCCCCTGGTGGTAGTTGAGAACATCCAGTGGTAAATTGAAGCAGTCGAGCCATTTCAGTTTGACTGAAATTACTGACACCAGCCCAAAACCAACCTAAAACTCGCCGGAACTCAGCTGAATTGCCATTTGCAATATGATGTGCCTTGAAATCTGCAATCGAATACTCTCCAGTTCCGCACATTAACAGCTGAAATATTGTGTATACATATATGTAAATAGTTTAAAATATGCTGATTCAAGATTTTATTTGCTACTCACCTCCAATTCATTTTCATCAAAAATGCTAAGCAAATTATCAGGAATTATACCATTTAGCCCTTTCAGGAAGCTATCCACCTCATCTTTGACATTGTTGCACAAACGTTGCTGTGCCAAAGCGTCTAAGTACTGATTTTTTGACGCATTTGTTACCCGAACTTTCGATCCATTGGGAATGAGTTCAACTGTTTTTGATAGCTGACCACTAATATCGTAAATTTCTTCAACAAAATTTAATTCTAATGATTCGCTAGCATCTAAATCTGTTTCTAGGATATATTTAACTTTGGAAAGGTATAAATCGGGATCATCTTGTTCAAAGTACTAAAAAGAATTACATACGTTTTTAATCGGATATTTAAAAATGCAATTCCATTTCCATTTACCTTATAATGAACCCTTAAGCCAATAAGCTGTGCCAAAAATGAACGCGTGAATCTGGCACGGACTAACTGTCGATAGGAACCTCCAAGAGCACTCTCATACAGACACTTTCCGACAATTTTTCCAGCAAACTCGAAGTGCTTAAGTTTTAGGTGTGAAGGTCTATGTGGATTCGGATGAACTAAAGCTTGATGTTTATCATGAAATGTACAAAAAAGTCCTCCTCGTGGATCAAAGAGAGAACTGCAAATCAGCTCAAACCATTCCCGGCGTAATCCTCCCCAGTCAATACCTGAAAAATTAAAGCAAAAATATTAACATCAAACAGTCATTTGTAATTATAAGTTTCAAAACCAATATTCATATTCAATACCTTGCTCTCCTTGATATGTAACTTCAAAGTTACCGCACCAATCGGATACCGAAAAGCCCTTAGTTGCCTTCATGCTACTTTCCAAAATCTTGTCTCTAGACACTTTCAGGGCCAATTTTTCGTGGTAATAGTTTGAATGAAACTTTCGAACTTCATGATAGAAGAAATCCTGCTTGTCCTTAAAAGTCTCCGATCCACCAATATTTTTCAGCAAAAAGTGTGTAAATGTTGCGGCAATTATGTTACGATCCTTGGATGCCAATTCAATTTTTGGCTGAGAACCATCGTCAATAATAAAAACTGGACCGTGAGACTGTGTGAGCAACTGTGGTAGAAAATGAAATTTCGTCGAAGGACACAGGCGAAAAGTTGCAATGCGTTTCGGGATAAATTTTAAAATCATTTCTTTTATTGTAACCTGGAATATAAAAGAATTCTAAAATCAATGCGATCATGTGTTCTGTGACTTCATTTAAAAAAAAAGAAATCGTTCTGTTAAAACAAACTCACTTGTTTTGGACCAACATAACACAAAACTTTACGGGGTTTTGATTTATTTTGACCAAAGATACTCAATAATTTAGCTTCATAGCAAATATTGTGTTTGCGTGATGCAATATTCTTATGAACTAAAGTTGTATCGCTACCTATAAAAAAGAAGAATTTATATATAGATTTAAGGAAAATGTTTAATTTCAATAAAATAAATTTATAAACAACTTACTACTAAGAACTATGATATCGAAGTCACCATTTGGTAGTTTTTGCTCTAGAAAACTAATAACAGCACGAAGGCAAATGGGTTCTGGAAATAATGCGGTCACCGAAACTCTTGAATTAACCCTGTCATATGTGAACGATACAGCGTGATGTAATTTTTCAATAGGATTTCCATGCAAATCGTAAATATCGACTCGATATCCCTGAAAGAAGATTTTAAATACGGAGGTTAATTTTTTGGAAAACAAAAAAAAATTTATTTACTTTGTTGCCATTTAAAAAAAAAATTATTAAAATAGCAGTAGTGGCAGACATCTGAATGTACAGTATTAACTATCTATATATTAATACGTTAACAATTTTTTTGTACTCCCTTTTTAATATACTTAAACCGAACGCCCGACAATAAAAAAATATACCATTTGAAAGCTAATATTAATTAGAAGAGCCATCAGAAGAGATTATGTGAATCTGTCGACTACTTATATATACAAAATGTTAAATAATGGATTCCCCATACAAAAAGGGTAAAAAAAAACAAATTCATCGTAGTGTACCAAAGCTTATACGCAATATTTGTTGTTTCGTTCCGAATGATGTACTCAACACAGATTAGCCACATGGCTAATCTGTGGTACTCAACATAACATCTAAAGGGTTTTTCAACAAGGACGCTACAAAAGTAGAGCAACAGGGACAGCCAACGACACCATATTTCTTGCCCCTCTTTTGACATTTCTCTTCAATAAGGTTTGCCATTTCATGATGGAAAGATATACGAGCCAACAACGAGTCAAAATTATTAAAATTTACTACCGAAATTCAGAGTCAGTGGTCGTCATAATCGTCCTAGCAGATCAACAATTGAGCGTCTAGTGGAAAAATTTGAATCCACAGGCACAGTACAAAATGTTCCCGTGCCAGTGAGACAAAGAAGTGCCCGTAGTGTCGAGAATATTGCTGCCGCTGAGGCTTCAGTTGCAGAAAGCCCAAATGTGTCTCTCACACGTCGTTCTCAAGCGTTGGACATCTCTGTGACGTCGTTTTGGCGAATTTTGCGAAAAGATCTTGGCCTACATCCTTACAAGATTAAATTGACGCGAGAACTGAAGCCGCTTGACCACCAGAAGCTTCGTATGTTCATGAAATGGGCTGAGCAACAACTTGAAAATGATTCGGTTTTTCATCGAAAAATCATCTTCAGCGATGAGGCTCATTTCTGGCTGAATGGCTTCGTCAATAAACAAAATATGCGGTATTGGTCAGGCAGCAATCCACACGTACTCCATGATTCATCATTGCATCCTGAAAAAATTACGGTTTCGTGTGGTTTATGTTTTTGGCCCCAATTGGATGATATGGACTTGGAGGACATGTGGTTCCAACAGGACGGCGGCGCCACAAGCCACACAGCGAATCTCACAATCAATTTATTGGAAACCAAGTTTGGAGAACGTGTTATCTCACGAAATGGTCCAGTCGCTTGGCCGCCTCGGTCGTGCGATTTGACGCCGTTAGACTATTTCCTGTGGGTCTACATCAAGTCTATGGTCTTTGCCAACAAGCCAAGAACGTGAAATTGCAGCAGTATCGGCCGATTTATGCTTGAAAACCGTCGAAAATTGGGTTCAGCGTCTGGACTTCTGCAAGCGTGCCCGTGGTATCCAAAACCGTTTTTGTTTTATTTAAAAAAACTTTTGTAGCGCTCTTATTGAAAACCCCGATACTTACAATTAGTAGGGATCAGGGTTAGAACCTCAGTAGTAAAATTTCGGAGCAGATTTGTAAAAAAAGTGGAGTAAATAGGAAATTTCTGGAGTGGATTTGAAAACGAAAGAAAAAACCTTCAAAAATTGTATTTTTAACAAAAACAAAATAAATCACAGATGGTCGGATGTCGACCACAGGCGATACTAGTTATCATTATTAGGTAAATGAAAAGCTGAAAACAGCAATAAGAATTGAAAATCCATCAAGTATCTCAATGGTAACAACTCAGAGCTTTCGTTTCATTTTTTGAGAAAGCAGTACTCCAAGAAAAAAAAGCAGTAAACGGCAGTACGCCAGTAAAATACAAATTTATTCATAGTGTTTTAAAATATAGATATGAGTTCTACTAAACATTCACCCAAATTTCTTAAGTTTAGTTTTTGCAATTGGAATAAAGTTTTGTCGTGAAAATCAAATCTTTTTCTTATAGCCTGGCGAATAGTTTTGTAACACATTGATTTTATTTCGATTACTTGTGTCATAGACATATTTTTTTGCTTGCATTAACAATTTCGCTTTAGGACCGATGTAGATATCTTCAAAACGTCATACTCATAAGCATAAGGCTTCGCTAAATATTCCAATTTGATAAAATTTCGTTAAATGTTTTTAAAAAATCCTTTAACCTGTGCTCATCAACGTATGGATTCTAGGGTAATCAGCTACTTCCTGTTTTAAAATATAGAATAAATAAGTCAAGCATATTTTATTTGCAGAATTTAGAACAATATTAATAACATCTGCAAGGTCACAATCTGCTTCAAACCCAGTAAGAAGAAATTATTAGACGTTTTTCTTTTTTAGTTCAGAATAGAGATCTGAAAAGAGTCAGAGCATGTCGAGCATGTTCTGAACGCCCTCTGAACGAAGCGTGTTCTGAGCACTCTGAACTAATTTTGAAACACAACTGAACACAGGACCCACGTTCTGTAACTCTCGCATCGATAAAATCACTCGAGAAAAGATGGAAAATAGAACAAAACTCATATGATTTGTTTCAATTTTCATCGTTTCTCGACTGCTTTTAACCATGCGAGAGTTACAGAACATGTGTCCAGCTGTAAAATGCTCGTGTTCAGCAGTTTGCTCTGTCTATGCAGTTATTTTATTCTGAGCTCATAGAGCGCACTCTGAACACGCTCAAAACACTTTCAGAACGAAAAAAGAAACACAAATTTGAAGCTCTGAACCACAGATTAGCTACATGAAGAAGAGAATCCCCGGCAGCCATTTTAATTTGCCTACAAGCTTGAACTGTCACATATCAGATAAAAAATGAAAAGGTGTGTATAAAAACCTCACACATAGACAGTAGGGATCTTCACACGCCTGGTTAAATTGTGGTTGCAATTCACATCTATTCATCGACAAGCAAATGGGTTTTGGAGGGGAAACGTACGAAAGATTCTCATCTTCATATGGCTAATCTGTACTCTGAACACTCAGAGCGAAAAAAGAAACACAATTTTTTGTTTGACAGTTAGCCTCTGCTCTGAACTAAAAAAGAAGTAAATTAACCCACAGCTAAGTGAAAAAGCAGTTTATCGGTGGAAATGCACGCGGAACAATTTGGTGGGTAAAACATCGAAAGCATCTGTTCAGTTAATCCTGAGTTAACTCACCAAATTGAATGCTTTAGCTCGGGTTTAACTTTAATCTCGCACTGTAAAACTGGGCTTAAGAATATAAAATGCTCTTTACCGAATTCTAAGGAAATCTGTCCATCCATTTAAGGCTCTAGCTCGACCTAGATGCACAGAAAAAAAAACCGATGGATGGATAGCAGATGAAAACCACTTTTTGGACTTCTCCATCATCTTATAGCACATATTATAAATATTTGATTGAAAGCTCAAAATTTTTGTTTGCATACGAAACCAATACATTCCAATAACCAATAGTAGAGTAAGTATAATGTGAATTAAAGTTACAATGCAACTGATTTTCTCGCCGAAAAGCCATAGACTATACTTTTCCAAAGCTTTATGATGCCCATTTTGTAAGTTCACGAGAAACTTCTTCAAAGAAGAAGAAACGACAAAAAGTCACTAAATGTACAGGAATCGATAATAGGATTTGTTTACTTACTTTGACAGGATCTTCATTATGATCAAACACACAAGCATTGCCAAATTCATCTCTTGGCTCAATGTGCAATAAAGTCGGTGAACCAGCACAACAAATAACGGTAGTTGCTGGCCGTATGAAGCGTGAACGTTTAGCATCGATTGGCCCAGGAATAAATGATTTAGCGAATGGACTCCCAGCAATATGGCTGGATCCAATTAAAACAGATATTTTATATTGGCCCGCAGTTCGAACCGTGAATTTAACTTTTGCTATATTAGCATTGTTTGGGTCGGTTGGTGATCCGAGTTCACTGATGGTCACAACCTGTGGGCAATATTCAATAAAGTTACAATAGCAATTATTCGAAATTTTAATAAATTTTCTTACTTTTCGTGTTCCTTCAGTGACTTCAACAAAAAACTGATCAGTATCACAGATAGGATAAGGCTGTCCATTTCGTTGAAAGAACCGAACAATAAAGCACATGGTACCGCCAACAATATGTGGATCCTTCCAATCCCACTGAACTTTGCAATTGGCCGGCAACAAATATTTTCCAGTCACATACTGCAACAGTGAATGACGCGCTTCAGGCGCTAAAGATGGTTGTGTCATTGCGGCCAGGGTTACTAAACCAGCTACCGATACTGACACAACAAGCATTCCACCCCATGTCCAGGCGTCTTGATGTTGACTTGATTTAACCACAGTCGACCACAATTGGGCTTTTAAGGATTCCAATTGTGACTTGGACGTGGGCAGATTTTGTCTCGCCTGCGACCAAACTTGCCAGTCTTTACCCAAAAGTTTGCTGGCTTTAGAATCTTCCAGCCAGTAGACATCCTCTAGAGAGGAAACTTCAACAGCAAGCAAACGCGAATAATGATGCTGTAAACGATGATCGCGTAACCATTCGCGTAGAATTAATTTTTGTTGCAAATGTAAAGCAGCTCGTTGAAGACGTTGTTCATCGCCGGGTGGAAGTTCAGGCAGACGTTCTGGATCTCCACAACTTGATAATGATGAAATTCCTGAAGAGAAATGTAAGAGATAACACACAATTTAGTAAAGGAAATAGTTGCAATAGTTCATAAATTAGTAATATATCGATATATTCGACCTGAAAGTGATCTAGAATAATTATACCAAAAGCTTAAACTTTAATAGAATTAGAATGGCATTTTTCTTAAAAGTTTTTTTTGGATTAGTTTTACGAGCAAAAATAACAATTACTGAATTTTGAGAAATTAATTTAAATCTTTTTTTTTCTCAAAAATGGCCGTTCCATCAATTTTTATAAAAAAGAATTAAAATGTCTCTATTAATTTTTGTCAGTGGTGTCAAGCGTTTATTCATTCATGAATTTCAGATAACGATCGATCGTTTAAGTTGAAGTTATGATTTTCACGATTTGCTTGTTAACCGGATATATTTGGAAATAGCCCGAATGCGGCAATTTTATTTCAAATCTAGAACAAGCCATCAGGTGTGATCAGCAATAAAGATAATGTAGTCACTTTGTTAAATTTCTTGCAATATATTGTTCCAATACTTTGGCTCCAATTAATTTATTTCTTTTAAAACAGCCCGAAATAGCCCGAATGCGGCTATTTTATTTTAAATCTAGAACAAGCCATCAGGTGTGATCAGCAATAAAGATAATGTAGTCACTTTGTTAAATTTCTTTCAATAAATTGTTCCAATACTTTGGCTCCAATTAATTTATTTCTTCAAAAATCAGATCAATAAGTTTAAACTCAGGCTTCAATACCACAAAGTGTGTCATAAGAGCTAGTACGTGCGAATTATCATATAACTGTGCAAAGCAAAAATGTTTTAAAAAAAAATATCCTTGAAGCTATTTCCTAAGAATAACCTTTTAACAGTAGGTAGAGTTTTTTCAGTCAGAAACGTCTTTTTCATTTCTCCTCATTTCACCCTAAGAAATTATTTTTTTCTGATATTTTAATAGATTTATAATAGTTTTTAAATCAGAGATCAATAAAAATCGGTCCAGCCGTTCTTGAGTTATAAATGGTGTAATTAATCCGACTTTGTTTTATATACATATTAAGAAATATTATACTCAAAGTAACTAAATGCGAAATACCAGCCTTTCAGTTCAATGACTTTTCCTTAAAAAAAATTGTATTCAAAGTTTTAAATCAGACAAATACTAAATATAAATGTTAAACTTTTTAAATAACAGTTATTATTATTCATAAAAATGAAAAAAAAAAATTAAAAACAAACCTGATGATGCCGATTGCGAATGGCGCATCGTTGCCATTGCAATCGAATTGATTTCTGATTCCGGTGACCACATTATTCGTTGTTTATGATTTTATTTTAAATTTATTTCAACGGATTTTGTTTTAAAGTTTAGTATTTCACAGTGCGTATCAAGGCATGTTTTATTTAATTTTATTATTATTTGTTTCTATGTAGTTCTTTGATATGCGAAATCTTTACATCATCATTTTCACAATTTACTTTAATTATTTTATGTGGTTTATTATAACGTAACATTTTAAATAAATTTTTTTAGTTGAAAGTGTTAAAAAATAAAAAAAATAAATACTAGACGAAAAATGTTAACAAGCAATTTACAAATAATTTTTAAAATTTCCTTTCCTTCCTTTTATATTAACCCTAAATTAACTTGAACTTTCGAAACTAGCTAGATATAAAATAAATGTTTGAAGAGCTCAGGCCTAATCTTATTCCTTTACAAAAAAATACAATCAAACTTAAGTACAGTTAAGATTTTCTTTTTGAGAGACCATTTTTACGGTCGTTTTATCTGATAAATGTCAGTAAATACTTCAACTTTCTGGTCATTTATTATTTGTCGTACATGTACACTTCTATTCAACCATTAAGTACATCACCATGATCCCCATTATCCTTATTGGTTACACGAAGCTATGTATTTCTGACTGTCGTCGTCGTCTTTCTTTATAACCTTTACGGTAATTCTATATAGGTATTTACGATAAAAGGCCCAAACATGAGATTGCCTGTAGATGTTGACGAAGTTCCTAGAATTCATACACACATTTATGTAAATTTGTGTGCAGTAGATACACACAAACTTACGAAAAACTTAAGTGCAAATTACATTTAGTTACAAAAACGAACAATAAATGAGAACTAGCTTGCAGCTATTAAACCGAAGGCGTTAGTACATCAACAAGGGCCTGGGAACAGGAAATGAATTGTTGCAAAGATAATTGTGATTTTTGCAACCATCAAAATTGTGACTCCAGACGCATTTCGATCAGGAGGCCAAGAAGTTTTGTAAAGCAAAATTCCATCAAAGGGCTAATTTCTTTGCAGCTGATGACGAACTTTGATAAGATAGATTAATATTTCAGTTTAAACTGAATTTGAGCATTTATGCTATGGACAAAAATCAAATTTCAGAGCCATCGAAGGTAAGTCGTTTTCGAATAATGGTAGGTTTTTACTTGTCTGTAGAAGCCCGTGTCGTATAATGGGAAGTGCGTATAGGATTGTCACGCCGGCCGATCGAAACCCAGCCTATGCCACCAAAAAATAGACATTGTGTTCTCAATGTGCTAGGAATTGACAAATCCTCTATATGGGTATCTTTTATCATGCGAACAAGCGCCTTTCACCTTAGCCCTTCAGATCTTTCAGAAAATTAAAGGTCCCCTCCATTTCAGCCAAAAAAAAACACGTCCACCACTAAGCCCTGGTCCTCCACGACCTGTCATCCCACAAAGTTTATTTATTTTTTTCCGCTTGCTTTTCATAACTTTGAAACACCAGGGTACCTGACAAAAAAAGTCCAAAGAAAAGAGGACCTAAGGTTTAGTATCGACAAAATTGGTATGTCATCATCAGTTACGAAAAACAAGTGGAACCCTAGAATTATGAAAAATCAACTTACTATGCAAGCTACAAGCTGAACTCAAGGTTCGGTGTAACACAGTCAAGAGCACAATAAAAGCATAGAAGATAAAACCAATATTTGACGAAGGCTTGAGGCACTAGGCGATATTGAACATTTGTCTATACATAAATCTATGAAAATATTACAGCTTATTATAGGACCTATGTATGTATTTTATAAGCACCTTTAAGGAGCCTGCTACCCTGAATTGTTTTGCGACAGTATAAATTCGCCAATGAAGAAAAAAGTTTAGCTAAGGGACACCACTTTTTGAAAATCTGCCCCCCCCCCCCCTTATAAACCAGGTGTCTACAATGAAATCATTACCTCACCTCTAAATGCATGAAAAAGAGGCATTCTTGAGGTTTTAACAAGGATAAAGGATATTATACACAGACAAGTGTATTGTTACATATTTTGGGCTATAAAGCGGGTAAGTTTAAGCGCAATTGAGAGAATGTCCAGCAGAAAGGCCGATATCTGGCTACAAGTTTGTCTAGCTATAAATCAAACACATGATGCACGTTCAACGTACGTTCAGTAACATTGTCGTTGCAAGGTATATGTAAAATGTATCCTCAGCCACCTTGTTCTGAGAGCTTTTTTTTACTTTTTAAATTTATTATATAATTCGCTTTTATCGCCAAAGTCATAAAATCCTTTTTTTGTTTGTTTGTATGGTAACAGGGTAACAGGGTGTAAGGCAAAGGCAAAAAGCACAAAGGCCAATAAACATACACACAACCAAAATTAAAATAAAAAAAGAAAAATTCACGCGCTCAGCAATTCAATTGAGGTACTGCAGAAAGAATTAAAAAAAAAAAACAAATAAAATGGAAAGTAAAAAGGAAGTACGAAAAGGATAATATCCGTTTAGCCTTGTTTTTCAAGCACTGATGTATAGTTTTCAATTGTATTTTTTTTCTTTTTCCGTTTGATATATGTAATAAAAAAAAAATAATAATTAAAAGGTTAAAACAACAAGAAACAAAAAAACGCACAATGCCCGTATATAGCGTGACCCGCGATAAAGTTTTGATAAAGCAAATGTGTAGGTCACGTTGGATACACATTTGGATTTGAAAATCCATATTTAATTGTTGGTGGTTTTTCTTTTTCTCGCTCTTATGAGTGTTTTAATTACTACGAACACAACACTATCACATTAAGGTGCCAAACACGAAAAAAATGATTCATATGTCATAGGTTAAACTATTCAAATCGCGATTTTCAGAGACCTTTCACAAGATTTTGTTTATAGCAACAAATAAAACCACACTTTTTCTTAAAAAAAAAATCAAAATTAAAAAAACTTAAGGTGAAAAAGAGGATACAAAAGTTAAATATTGTGTATCTGTGAGTTATGATGGTAAAAAAAAAATAAAGTTATTTCTCAGTCGAAATTTAACGATGAAATACCATTTTATATTTTACAGAACAAAGGACACTAAGCAACTGAGCTCATTTGGTTCCTTGCAATACAAAATGTTATGGAGGAGTTTTGTTCTTAAACTTTGTGTGGAGTAAAAGCTAAAATCAAGAGAGAAAAAGTGAGTATCAAAGGATTTGCCAAAAAGCTTTTGAGAGAAATACAAATTATAAACAAAAACATTTCGAACAGGTCGTTGGGCTTTTTTTTGTATAATTTTTTTTTTTAATTATTTAAGCAGGACAAAATGCTGATGTACATTCATAATATTGATAAAAAGACTAATTGGAAGATTGGAACGTATTACACATTATGTATATGTGAAATGTGATTTGAGTTGATGTGATAATTTTTTTATCATAACTCAGTTGCATCTACCTGTTTTAGCAGATGAATTCGACCTGCAAATGACAAACATTTCAAGTTTTTAGCGACGGTGTAGATTTTTCTTTAACTTTCAGAACTTTATTTTTCAATCATATCTATTATCGTTATTTCACACTATTTGGTTATTTCCACACTTCAAAAAGACTTTTAATATGTTAATATAGATTGTAGTAGGTATATGGTCGGAGTAAGATACATTTGACAACTAAGCATCAATACAACTTTTGCCCACAGCCTGTAATTTTTAAGGTGGGGCATAAGAAGCATCTGCCCAAAGGCACAACATTTTTGAAGGTTGTTAATTTGTCAAGGAGGCGTATTTTTAAGATAAAGGCGGTATTTTTGATATTAACTCAAAAATTGTTAAGGTCCTTTATTGTGATACAAAATCCATTGTTAAAATAAAGTAATAGCGTAGTAGTAATAAAAAATACACTATTGTTTCCTGGTCGAATTCTGAAATTATTCCTAGCTCGAGACACTTCTTAAATGTATGGTGCTATTTGTGTTGTTTCTATAACTTGGAAAGTAAATATTGGCAGAATGCAAGAGACGCATTCAAGAGAAAAGGGCAATTAGCTGAGTGCACTCTACTTCCGAAATTATTTTCATCATCAAGCAGAAAATTTTATAAGTAAGTCCGATCCTGTACTTTTTGCACATCAAACTCACAAACTATAATATTATTTTGAAGAGTGGTGATAAAATTTTTACCAAAAAATTATAGCTGCGAAAAAGTACGGGGACGCAAATTCATACAAAATTACCTTATGTGTGCATAATACGGATAATACGGTGTTTTTATTCTTTTGCTCTCACACTGACATTTTATACTGAACCGTGAATATATGCGTGCAGAGAAAATCCTCGCACAGAAAATCACTGATATGAAAAATTTTTCTCTCTTGCCAGAGCTCTCTTCTGGGAAAAACTACGAATTTGTTGAATACGGAAATGTCTTCGGACTGAAATTCACCAGTAAATCACAGAAAATCACTAATTATTGACTGTACGTGCTGGAAAAAAACTGCCCAGTCAGAGTGTACTAAACAAGACTGACATACAAATGTAACAAAAATTATAGGGAATTTGTTGGTTTATCGTGAAGAGGCGTCATAACTCATAAGTAGTATGAATCAAAGAACACGGTAGTGCCCAGCCAAGTTCTTAAAGCAAGGCACTATACACAACTTTTTTTCAGGAACAAATATTTGCTAAGCTCACCAAGCACAGTGTACCTCATCAACTTTCAACTTCTTAGCAATAATGGTTCCTGAGATATAAGATTTAAGAAATCACTAAAAACGTAAATAACTGCTGAGTCAGTGACTTTAAGATTATCAAAACTATGATGCACTTCCGAACATTATAGAATCTTGTAATTATTTTGAGCACTTCCAAACATAGTTGATCCTTGAAATTTTGTGGAATGGTAGGACAACAAATATTGCGATTTGTATTTTTGAAGGAAAACGGTGGCTATTTTTTTTTTAATTTAACTAGCTGGCCCACCCGGCTTCGCACGGGAAGACAAATCTAAGCTTCGCATTAAAATAACAATACCAATATAAATAAATATTTAAGCTAATTTTTGTATTCGAATACTACTTTATGAGTTTTAGCCTACTTCTAGTTATGAATAACTAAATATGTAAAACTTGATCTTCTAAGTTCAACATTTATTACTTTAACAACACAGAAAGAATTTTTGTAATCAAAAAACACTTCTTTTGTTTTTATCCCATTTCACTCTATAAATGTCAATTTTCTGGAAAAAATCTCTAAGGCAAAAAAAATCTGATTTTTTTATTTTTATCCTATTTCATACCAAAATTTGAAAAAGAATATCCCTAAAGCTATTTCATAATACACCTGTTGAACGGTAATTTAATTGAACCTCAAAACGAAATGTGCGCCTACATCACACCCTTCTGAGAATTTCCGACTTTTCTTTTTTTCTAAATCTTCGCGTAGCGATTACGAACAAACCCGCAGAAAGAAGTATCCAATTTGGTGCAGTCAAGTTTTTAGCATCCGAACACACCACGATCCATTTTTATAAAGGGTTTTCCATTAAGAGGTGTTATTTTGATATTCAAAGAAAAATGGCATTTTTTGAGATAAATGATCGGATGTTTATTTCATTATAAAAAAGAAGGTATGCCGTTAATAATTTAACACAAAATCAGCCAAATGGCCGCCACGACCACGCTTACAGGACCATATCCTTTTCATGAAATTTTCCATAACCAAATCGCAAAGTGGCTGCCCTATGTCCTCGATAGCCTCACGAATTCCATCTTTGAGGTCTTGAATCGACGCTGAGCTGTTGGCGTAGACCTTATCTTTCACGTGGCCCTAAAGGAAGAAGTCGCAAGGTGTTAAATCACAAGATCTCGGTGGCCAATTGTGATCACCTCTTCGAGAGATAACACGGTCCGGAAACTTTTCCCGTAAAAGATCGATGGTTTCATTGCTTGTGTGGCACGTAGCGCCGTCTTGTTGAAAGTAAACGTTGTCCAGATCAATACCATCCAATTCCGGCCATACAAAATCATTAATCATCTCTCGATAGCGCAATCCATTGACCGTAACTTTTGCTCCAGCCTCATTTTCGAAAAAGTAAGGTCCAATGACCCCGCCGGACCATAAACCGCACCAAACAGTCACGCGTTGAGGATGGAGAGGCTTTTCAACAATAACTCTTGGGTTTTCCGAGCCCCATATGCGACAGTTTTGCTTGTTGACGTAGCCTCCGAGGTGGAAATGGGCCTCATCAGTCAAGATGATTTTTCGATGAAATTCCGGGTCATTTTCATGCATTTCAAGGACCCAATCAGCAAAGACACGACGTTGTTGATGATCAGCCGGCTTGAGTTCTTGTATTAACTGAACTTTATAAGCCTTAAGACCCAAGTCTTTATGCAAAATACGGTGTAATGACGTTTGTGGAATGCCTAATTCCAAAGAACGACGAGGAATGGACAAACCTGGGTTTTCTTCAAAACTTTGGGCTACAACAGCAATATTCTCAGTTGTTCTTGAGCCACGTGCACGGGTTTTATTCTTCACATCACTTACTTGTCCCAACAGCTCGAATTTGTCCACCAATTTCTGTATTGTGGTCCGACAAGGTGCTTCACGACGACCCAAAAATGTTTTAGTTTTACGAACCGTCTCTGCCAAATTTTCACCATTTTTATAGTGAATTTTAATAATTTCAATGCGTTGTTGAAGCGTGTATCGTTCCATTTTTATTAATGGCGTAGTTTCTACTTGTCAAATGTCAAAAAATGACAGCTTCAAAAGTGACAGCTACCGAAATATAGAATCGATAGAAGATATAATTGAGGAAATATATAGGATTCATGTCTTGTTGACGTGTATTTTGTACCTAAATAACGCGGAATATTTGTCTCGATTTTTTGCGGAAAAAATCGTCGGTGTCGTGTTCAACTTTTGCGCCGGGTGATAACTTTTGCGCCACCTTGTATAACTGTATAAAACTCATAAGCGGAATACAGTTTTACATTACGAGGAATTTAACAGTAATAGTTTTGAAAACATGAATTGACTCTATTAAGCGGATTTTAAACTACACAAGTAGGTATACCTTTGATTTGTTGACGAAATTTTTATAATTATAGGAATACGTTATTTCTACCGACTAAGATTTGGTATATGGTATTGCATTGGTACGCCCTTAATCTGCAGAGTTGAAACCAGTTTTAAGTACAGTTAAACCCCTTGTAAATATGCATTGGTTTGAAACGAGTTTTTTTCCATGGGAACAACACCAAATACATAATTCTAAAAGGATTTAACTCAGCCCAGATAATGTTTAAGGTAAAGTTAAAACTTCGAGCCCCAAAAACAAACTATTTTTCTCTAATCCAATGTATTGTCTTTCGTTATCGTCATTGATAATTAATTTAAAAAAATACGAAACAGAAATTAAAAAAAAAAAAACAAACAAACAAAAAATCATTGTTCTTAGAATTAAAAAATTTAAATTTGCATCAAATAAGCATTAAAAATACTTGTGTATGCCATATTATTTACTTTTTAATCATTTTACTAAACAGATAAATATTTAGACATACTTATGTCACTTTGCTTTTCAAGCCAAGCGACGATATGTTAGAGTAGGTAGGTACTTTACTTACCTATCTCTATTTTATCTCTTGAAACAACTTTAAATAAGAAACTAAAAGCTGAACTGATTTTCAAGTTCAGTTGTTAGATTGAAATTCAGGTTAATTTTGTTGGTTGTAAGTCTAAGTACTTTGCGAAATAATTTTTTTTTTTTTTGAAACATATTTCCTTATAGTTGATGTGGAAACGGTTATATCTTTCCTGTGCTGTAGCTATAGTAAAGTCTCAATTTCGTTTTTCATAAATACACAACAATGTTTACTTTTTTTTGTTTAAATAATCTCATGAGATTCTTCATGCACTCGTATATAAATAAGAATATGACATCCCTGTTACGGCATGGCAGAAGCAGAAGCACCCACTCAATTATATATATGAAAACTTCAGCTGGAGTGCGAAAATTTTTTATCACAATCTGCAGCTGATTAATAAATAATAAACAAACTTACCTTTTTCACGAAATAAACCCTTGTAAATAGTTAAATTATTTTCCTCCAGCCATAGGTCTACATTTCCGTCATCGAATGACACATGATAATCATTCCATATTAATAAAACTATTTTAACTAAAGAAACTGTAAACATTAAACTTAAAACAACAGCGACGATGACTTTCATTAACCGCAAGAGCATAATACACAAATTCCAACTCGATTTACGGTTTTCCTTTTCGGCGCGAAAAGGTTGTTATTGCGTTTCATTAGATTTTAAAACATTTTTTCACATAATAATATCAACTTAGTAATTGTTGTTTTATTAAAAAGTTTTTCTTAAAACAGAGTTTGGATTGTTTGTTTAATTATTTTTGTTTATACACATAACATTCTAATTTGACACAACTGTGGGAGAGATTAGTGACAACTCGCTGAAAGCAGAAAGCACAGACTGATTTGCGCATTGGCCATTCCATGTGCGAGAGCTTGATTTGAGAGGGTTTGGCTGGAAATACAGTGCAGTTGATTGATATATTATTATACTGTAGTCAATTTTACCTACAATTGTACTATATTGTTTTAAATACATCTTAAATGATTAAACTAGATTTAATATTTTTAACAATAAAGACAAAATAAAACGCACGACTGGATCGCGCTTGTATTCCAACTGGTTTTGAATCAAGCAAATTGTATAAAACATAAAAACATGGATGTTAATAATCGTTAATTAGTGAACATACAATTTCAAAAATAGTTCGAGCAGTTTTCATAAACATTGATTTTTTATAACATTTAAAAAAATTGGTAATGCCAATTATAGTTTTCCAAAAATAGTTTTCCCGAAATGCATACCATACCTTTAATAGTGAACAAAAAAATATACATACATAACAAAATACAGAATTGCTGTGTTCGTGTTCTTTCTCTTCGTAATATAATGTTTGATTGAAATCTCAAGTTAAATTTTTTTCTACGAATCTAAAACTTGCCCTATAGTACTTATGTATGTACATTCATACATATGTATGTAAGTATATTCTGCAAGTAAGAACACGTATACGCCAGAGTGGTAACAGTTCTCAACTCTGGTAGGTGGTAGTGTTATTGTTCCATTTAATTGCAAAAATGCTCTTTCGAAAATAAAATTTCTTGAATAATTGATTTTTATAACTTATAAGTAATACAACAATGCACTTTTTAAAATGGATAATAGGTATGCAGTATGTATAGATGTGTAGTTCGAGTTTCAATCATTTTGCCAAAACTATAGTTCCCGATTTGTTATTTGGCTTTTTCTTGTTATTTTATTTCTTATTTGGCCAAACTTATTTGACCGTTTCACCATTTTCATCTATTTAGGTGACACTTGGAAGCCTCTAAAAATCCTTTATTAATATATATATATACGTATGTACATAGCAACGAATATTTTTTTCTTAATTTGTCTCAAAAATATTAAAAAAAAATATTTTTGGATAATTTGATGTGTTATCTTTGAATTTGAAAAATTAATAGGATACGAATCGATGAGGAATGATTTGAAATAATTCTTTCGCGAATTATTAGATACAGATACCAGTTTGCCCACCCTGCTTCGTATGTGTAGACAAACCTAAGCTAAGCATACAAATTACAAAAGAAAATATTATTTTTTGACTTTTTGTAAACGAATACCTACTACTTTCTGGGTTTTAACGCACTTCACGTTATGAAAGGCTAAATTTGTAAAAATATGATCCTCTAAGTCCAACCTTAGAATTTTTGTATTCGAAAACCACTGTTTTATTTTTATCCCATTTCACTCTATAAATCAGATACCACTTTTCGTTTTTAGCCCCCTTTTTCCTATAAATACCAATTTAAAAAAAAAATATTTATTGTTATTATTTATGGTATACTATTCATACTAGAATGTCAGTTTATTAGACTTGACCATTCTTTATTCCGTCAATTTCATTGAATTTTTTTGAACAACAAATTAAAGGTGCTACCACCGTTTGCTTACGAATTAATTTATAATTCGTTTATTTTGGCTAGAGATACAGCTGTTTCAAGGGGTGCCAAGCCACTTATCATCAGTCTCCTATTATTAGTGGTGCTGAGCTTTAATCCAATTTTATTATGAAAAACTTTCTACATGCCCATCATAGGGATCGAACCCACGATATCAGATTTGCTCAGTCTTAGAAGCCGTAGGCACTACACATTCCGCCGCCTGAGACCACTGACGTGACAGATCGAAAATGGGTTGTTTTTGTTTATCAAATGCATTTGGAGCATCAGCATTTTTCTAAGCGCCTTTAAGTATGCTGTCTTGTTCCACCTCCATTTTCTCCATACCTTGTTTCGAAAGACTACAATTCGTAGTACGTATCAAAGGGGGAGAGGTTGGAAGATCGGTAACAGACCAGACTATCAAAAAAATATTTCTAAAAATATTTATTCAAAATAACCTTTAATATATAAAACGAATTTATATAATATTAAAATTTTTAAAAAGAATATCCCAAAAGCCATTTCCTGAGGAAAACTTTTAAACAAACAAGAATTTCTTAAAACAGACATTTTTTCTTATTTTTACCATTTTTCACCCAACAAATAGCAAAATTTAAAAACAAAATCCTTGAAGCCATTAACTAATAATAACCTTTTAAATGCAGGTAGAGTTTTTTTTTTAAATCGGACATGTCCTTTTCATTTTACCCACTTTCACCCTATAATGTGAGAGACAAAAGTCGGAGACGAATCCAACAAATCAGAGATGATTAAAATTCTGTACGGAAAACGATCGTTATAAATGGCGCCTGACATAGATCCTGAGTTAACTCAGGAATAGCTGATCCTTTCTGACAAATGCGTGTTAAAATCTATAGAAATCTACCTGTTCTGAAAATAGAACCACAAACAACAAAAATGTGCCCTAAAATTTTTGTTAAAATGCAAATATGAACATCTGCTAGAAAATTGTATGACTAAATAAATTCAAAAATCTATCAAGTAGGTATTTAAAAATATTGACCGGCTTTTATTTTTAAATTAATTAAAATCATTTAAAAAAAAAGAAAAGAAATATTCCGGGCAGAAGTTTAGCAGATGT
Organism: Leucozona laternaria; assembly: GCA_932273885.2. NCBI lineage: Eukaryota > Metazoa > Arthropoda > Insecta > Diptera > Syrphidae > Leucozona > Leucozona laternaria. The sequence goes on along the minus strand of OW026368.1, from coordinate 88,353,638 downwards.
ATGCTTATGGGGTGCTTATATTTAGGCCTAATGAAAATATGATTTAAAGTGTAATATGAAGCTTTAACAAAAAAAAATTGTCTCATTTATATCCTGATTTTCTAATACTAGGAAATATGTTTTTTTTTATTTATACATTAAAAAAAGTCCAAATAACCTCATCTACAAAAGGCATTATTGATATAATATTTAAAAAGTAACCAAGTCAACTGATGAGTACAAAAGTGAGATCGCCGGGACAAAACGGCAATTTTTATGGACGAAAGGCCGTTAAAAGCTATTTTGAATCAATTATTGAACTATATTAACACACATTTTCAAATAACATTTAAGTTTTTAACCACAAGATCAAGGTCGTGCATTTAATTAATTTTTATCATTTTATTTTTTTTTTTTAATAGAACACAAAAAACTCGGAAAAATAAACTTTAAACATGGAATAAAACATCTTTAACTACTTATTTAAAAGTTTAAAAACACTTTCCTTCAGAACTTTCAAGACTTTTAAGCTTGAATGTTATTTTAAAACTTAATAAGAAATGTCTTTAGCTTTAACTATCAAAAACCACTCAAAAGCCTTGTTACAAAATATAATCAAAAACTTCCCGGAAGTCGCATGTTATTACAATTTTTTTCAAGCTTTCAGTTATAACAGTTATCTGCGGTTGAAAAAAGCTTTCACCACAAAAAGCTTAAATCTTTCTTATATCGAAATTATTTTCGAATATCCTTTGTTGCCTCAACAAATAATGATTAAACACTTAAACATGTTTCAGCAACATTATCCTGTCATGCTCTCTTCGATTCTCGAAACATCGCAGTTTGTTGAATTATTTCATAAATGAATCTACCGGATGCTAAGAATACTTCATTACGATGTCCTTTCAGTGTGATTCAGATTCGAGATACTTTAAACGTCCCGCGATTAAGTACTTCCCACAAAACCTCCGCATACGAGCAGTGTAAACTAGTTCACTTGATAAAATAAATTAAGTTTCTATTGTCGTGTGCGAGTTTGTGGAAGAGTTTTCGCATTCCTTAGTCCTGAAGCTTTTTTTCTTCAATTTTGTTTTTTTTTTTTTTGCAAGCTTATTATTATGCCATAGTTTTATTCATCCTTTAGTTCTAATGTGTGCGATATGATGTCATTTTTCATGAGATGTGCTTTGCATATTTCTTAAGAGAAAAAGTCCGCTGTATGACAATGAATAAAAAAAATTTGTAATGAGAAAAAAAAATAAATAAAAAGCCGGCGATTCGTGTTTAAATTTGTCATTTAACAAATTTTTCTGGGTGACGATTTAACAAAAATAATAATAAAAAAAAAAAATTGTGAACAAAATGTAATATCATAGGCTGATAATAATAAATCAGTCAACAAAATATTAAAAGAAGTTTAAACTCCAATTCTAATTATCACGCACTTTGATAAAATATAAGGATTATCTACATTCAATGGATTATCGTCACATAAAAATGGATAATTTACCAAAACTTCTAGTTTTTCTTTTTTTTACAGTCATTGGTAAGATATTTTCACGTTTAATTATGTGCCTGAATATAACTATACATTTGTATAAATGATTATTATTAATAAGATTAAATTTTATGTTAAATGAAAACGTTGAATGAAACACCATAACAATATTTAAGTATGATACCACCAACTTCTAGGCAGCTGACGACTCAGCCTTAATTTGATGGACTTAATGCTTTGCAATTTAAACATCGCGTGCCAATATTTTGTTTAAAAATTCAATTTTTATTTTTTCCACAAACAAATTTAACTAAAAATTGTATGAAATATTTTAAAATGATTCATCGAAATTTATAATCACTATTTACTAAAAAACATAACTTTAAACACTAACAGCCCTATTAATAAAAAAATCTTATTCCACCTTTATTCCACGAGTTTACTAAAAAATAGAATAAGCGTTAAGCTACGGGTTAAAATTTTACATTAATAAAAACATAATGTTCGTATAATAGTAAAGTGACGTTTACGAAAAATTCTCTAAGAAAATCTACTACAATAAGTAATGGCAAATTCCTTTCAAAAAAGAAATAGATTTTTTTCTAAACAGAATCGAATTTTTTCTGTCAATTGAAAGGAATTCGTATTTCGTAAAAGAATCGATTTTTTTTTGGTGTGATTGTGTTTGTGACTTTATAGCTGCAATTGACGCAAAACGTCAAAAAATTATTCACAAAACTATTAAGGTTGTTTGATTTTGTTGTGAGAAAAATGTTTTACCAATAGAATTAAATTAATAAATAAAAGATATTCGCCAATTTCTTGGTGCATATATTTTTAAAGAAAATTGTTATTGAAAATTTTTCACTTGCACTGAAAGTTTTTAACACGTCTTTCACTCGCGAAAGCTATTTTTTTTTGTCAAATTTGTGTTTGATAATGAACAACGCACAATAAATTATTTTTATAGCTGTATTGACTGAATATATTGTTGAATATTTTATTAAATTATGTAGAATTCGTTCCAACCAAAAAATAAACAACTCGTCTTCCAAAAATTCCGCGACTTTCAATTTATGACGTATTAGAAATGTCAAGTCTTCATAGTGTGTGTGCAAATCAGTGTGAAATCTTGCTAAAAACGCAAGATTTGTTTTGACAGAAAAGAATCGATTTTGTTAAGAAAAAATTCGATTCTGTTTAGAAAAAAATCGAATTTTTTGTTGAAAGGAATTCGCCATAAGATGTCTGTTTGTTTGTATGGGTTTTGACAGCAAATTATGATAATTTGTAAAAAAAAAGGCTCATGTTATACCAAACACGCATAACAATTTTCTTATTAATATATCATATTTCTATCAAAATTATTATCATTTTTCTATTGTTTGTGTTGGGTCTGTTGTGTGTGTTATGACCACCTCTTGTATCCCCATTAAGGTTATCTTCATCAATTTATTGCTATGAATTTTCTCATATTTTTCTTGGAAAACCTATATTTTTTCCCAAAATCCTCCCCACTAAGCACTTGGATTGGACCAAATCTGGTTTTGTATATTTTTCTTTTTCTTGTCGTTGGTGGCTGATTGTCCAATAATTGCAAATATTTAGTTTAAGAACTCAATAAATCTAGTAGAAATCATTATTTTTATTTAAAACTTAATTTTCAATCTTCACTCATATTCTTTTTAATTTTAGAATAAATTTGACACATCTAGTTCTTATTCCTTCGCTAAACCACCTACTTCGGTGGTTTAGCTTAGTAAACGTCACTTAATAGAAATTTTGTTTTATTAATAAAACTTTGAACTTAGTCCAAGGAATAAGGCCTAACCCTTTGCTATTCTACGTTTATTAATTTGGCTGTAACATTAAGGAAGGTTTAATGATTGTAAAGATGAGTAATAAACTTGCTTTTTAATTTTGTTTTAAAAGGAATAATTTCTTTTATGTAGATAGTTATTGCTAAGAAAATGTACAAAACATTTTGTATTATTTATTATTTTTTTATTTTATTCTATTTACATAGAATATTATTTCTTTTCCTATGTTATTTTAATTAAATTTTATTTTATTTAAATAAGTAACAGCTCATGAGAACCAGGGTCTATATCTATAGGCTATGACTTACATTACAACCTCTTAAACATTCCTGGTTGGTGTGTTATTAGTTGACAGAATTGAAGCGAACCTAAAATTTTCTGTTAAATTCAAACGAATGTGAAGCACATTTCAATGGACTAGATAATTCTCTTGAAAATGAAAAACACGTTTTTTTAAGTGAAAATCTTTTGCGTTCAATCCTAGTTTTTATTTTATTTGTTTGTTTTTGTTTAAGCTAAGTAGACAGTTCTTCAACGAAAAAAAACTACATGCAATTCTTATAGGAGTGATTATTGCGAAATAATTTTGAATTTTGAAATTTTGCTACGCACTTTTATTTATATTTGTTACAAGCTTCTGTATAAAAAATCTAATTTTATTCGGTTGATCAGATATTGAGATAGTCGAAAAATTTAAAAATTTTAAATGGTGGATCGTACTAATTTAAACATACAAAAAACTTTTATCAAAATCATTGTAGTTATTTTTGAGAAAAACAAAATTTTTCTTAACATTTTTTAACCATTTGTATGGGAGGCACCGTTGTTTTTGGGTATTAGAATAATTTTTGTCAAAAATCTTCTAGATAAAGTTAAAAAACTTCTATTTACCAAGTTTAAAAAAATCGACGGAGTCGTTTCTGAAATATTGAGTTTTCAAAAAAAAAATTTAAAACTTTTTTTTAAAAATCCAAAAAACATTTTTTTGAAAATGTTGGTACACAATATTATTTAGAATGTGTCAATACTTCTTCATAAAAAAATTGATCACAATCAGTTGAACCGTTTTTGAGAAAAGCGAAAATCAAAAAAATTGTTCTTTGGGAGGTACCATTAATAACCATTTTTCGGAACCATTTTTTTTATTAAACGGCAACTTATAACTATTTTAATTTATTGAGTTCTGAAAAAAAAAATTCTGTAGCGCCGATTTTGAGAAAATAAAGTTTTTCCTTTTTGCCTAAGAAATTTAGTATGACAGCTACTGTTAGTTTTGGTCCTAAAAAAAAGAGAAAAAAAGCGGTGGGGGGAATGTCCAAAAAACCCTAGGTACCAAGTGCAAAGAAAATCGACCCATTCGTTTAGGCTGTAGTCGAACAGACAGTCAGACAGACGGAGGTTTTTGCGAGACCCACTTTTTTCGTCTTCCCTTTCATTGAATTGTCCAGCTTGATCAAAATCTCGAGTTCAAATTTTTGTAGGAATCCATAACTTGCCATTTATAGTACCTATATATCCCAATAAAAAATACTAAAAATTGGCTTACCAATTTTTTTCTGTACAATGTATTAAATTTTATGAGTACAAAAATATTTTTTTTTTAAACTCTAACAATTTTTAAATTTCTTCTTTTTTTTATTAAATCAAATGTCCGGTGGCAATGTGTGGTGTTAAAACGATTTCTGATGTTCTTTAAATAATTTCTTTATTTTCAAGATGATTTTTAATAACTTTTCAGCTAACCATGCATGCATGTATGTATGTAAATATGGATATGTATGTGCAACACGGTGCTGTGTATTGTTCAGTGTTGTGTACTCATATAATACTGCTTAAACTGAAGCATAAAACTGTGGCATAAAATATATGGCCCATTGCTTATTTATTTCTTTTAAAATCAGACGAATAGGCTTCAAAATAACAGTGTGACCGTACAAGAGCAAGTACGAGCGACCTAATCATGCATTTTCTTTATTAATCTTCTTGTATAGTGTACTTTTTGTACAAAATCTTATATATCTACATGGCGTTTTGCGCAAGATGCCATATAAGGCTAGGATGTGTAGGTTGGGTCAAGACCAGAAAAAATCGTATAGGTAGGGGTCTCTTTCCCCCTTTCTAGGCGGGAGGGATAGTTTTCTAATAAATCGACTTGGAAAAAAAAAATCAACGTCAATACATACGAGGTCATGTTAGAATTTTTTTTTAAAGCCAGAAATTCATATTTTAATAAAATTGTTGTATTAAATAGTTTTTGAAAAAATAATTTGTAAGCTAAAAATTTAATTACAAATTATATTAAATTTAAAATAAAATCATTTTATCAAAATTTTACGTAAGTGTTTTCGATTTTAATATTTTTAGCCAAACACCAAAAACCAGAAGCTTAAATCTCTTCTAGTTTTTTTTTTTTAGAAAATTTAAAATAACAGAATTCACATAATTTGACTTTAATCCGTTGCTAAAGATCCTATATTTCCACTACGTAAAGTAATGAAGTAGATTTAGTTATTTTTAATTTTCTCAAAAACTAGAATAGTTTTAAGCATCTAGTTTTCATTGAAAAAAAAAAACAAAAATACAACTTAATGATGTATAATTTTGAACAAAAATAGTTTTGAACAAGTTAAAAAAAAAACATTTTGTTTCAACATTTTTAGTTTGAAAATTAATTTTTCAAGAGATTTTGATTGACTTTTTAAAAAGTATAAATGATTTTAAAATGAAAATTCAAGGTTTAAATCAAAACTAACGCTGCGATGATCGAGAAGTCCGAAAAAGTGGGTTTCGTCATGCCGTCCGTGTCGGTCTGTGTGTCCACTGTAATTTGAGCTACAGCCTAAACGGGTGGTCTGATTTGCTTCCAATTTGGTACAGATCACTTTTATGTGAACTCCTAGATCGAATTTTTGTTTAAGCTCACCTAAGGGGTAGCTGCCATAATGAAATTTTGTTTTTTTTTCAAATTTTCTCGAAAATGGCTCTAACGATTGTAAAAACAACTCCGGGCCTGTAATGACCAAAGTAATAATAAATAACCTATGTTTCATTCTACGTACATGATATAACCCCATTGCATCTTTTTTGAAAACATGGTCTTATTTTTATCTTATTTGCGAATATCTTTTTGAACGGTTTACCTATTTTCTTACAATTTTTTTATCTGGTGCCTCTATAAAATTCGAACAATATTATGAATTTAAATGATTTGTTTTTTAAACAAAGAAAAATTAATTTTTTACTAGGGGAGACCGGGGACCAAAGTAAAATTTTTTACTTTTCCCGTTCCTGCTATTTGGCTTTTTGGAAGAAAAGAAAACAAAATATGTAATCTGAAAGATGTTTTTTTTTATCTAAAAACTAGTGAAGTTAAGTTTCAATAAACCGACGAATTTACGTAGCTCTTCCCTTGTTACTTTTGTCCTGTATGCCCAGGACAAAAGTAACACAATTTGGGGACAAAAGTAACATAAATAATAATTGAAAGAGTTTTGTAAATAATGAAAAATATTTATTCTATTATATTATTATAAAATTGATAACATAAATTATTTGCATTTTTTTGTTTCGATTATAATGGGTGATTTTTTAGCTGGTTTGGTTTTGGCAACACTGGTTTTGACAGCTGACGTGTGTTGAGTACCTTGTGTCACTGTCAGACAGCTTCAGTTTGGTTTGCAATTTAACCATGGATCGTCTTACAAATGAACAACGCTTGCAAATTATTGAATTTTACTATCAAAATTCGTGCTCGGTTCGAAATGTTCATCGCGCGCTGCTTCCATTTTATGATCGGCATTCTCGACCTTCTGAGCAGTCTATTCGGAAGATTGTGACCAAATTTCGCACCAAATTTACTTTGTTGGACATTAAACCACCAACACGTTTACGTACTGTGCGTAGTGAAGAAAATATTGCGGCCGTATCAGCTAGTGTGACAGAAGACCGCGAAATGTCGATTCGGCGCCGTTCCCAGCAGTTAGGCCTTTGTTACAGCACTACGTGGAAAATTTTGCGGAAGGATTTGGGCGTAAAGCCTTTTAAGATACAGCTGGTGCAAGAACTAAAGCCAGCCGACCTACCACAACGCCGAATTTTTGGTGAATGGGCTCTTGGAAAGCTGGCCGAGGATCCGCTTTTTTATCGAAAAATTGTGTTCAGCGATGAGGCTCATTTTTGGTTGAATGGGTACGTAAATAAGCAAAATTGCTTATTAATTTCACGTTTCGGGCCGGTCAATTGGCCGCCTAGATCGTGCGATTTGACACCATTAGATTATTTTTTGTGGGGGTATGTCAAGGCTAATGTCTATAGGGACAAGCCCGCTTCGATTGACGCACTGGAAGCCAACATCCATGCATTCATTCGTGAGATACCGGCCGATATGTGTGAAAGAGTATGCCAAAATTGGACTCAGCGGATGGGCTACCTGAGACGCAGCCGCGGTCAACATTTGCATGAAATTATCTTTAAACATTAAATTGCAAGGTTCAAACTATCGATTCAAATAAATATTTCATTCATTTTTTCGAATTTTTTGTGTTTTTTTTTTTAAAAAAGTTTTAAACCTCTTAAAAAATCACCCATTACATACCTACATAAGATCTTTTTAAATTCGACGTAAGTAATAAAAGAAATTAACTTCAAATTTAGTAAAAAGGTAAATTAAAATAGAAATTCTTTAAAAAATTCTTTCTTTCATTCCGAAAGACAGTTGTGACATATATAATATGGATCTCCTTTTTTGCAAGCTTCATGGGGCCCAACCTTTACAATCTCGACATTGGGCCCATTCGTCCCCATGGTATATCTACAGTGTTACTTTTGTCCACGTCCCTTATTTTTCGAAAAAAAAAAAAAATATTTCACTCAGACTCTTAGGGCTAGTTTTTCAGTGCTGAATTAAACTAGACTTAGTTAACTCAAGAAGTAAATTAACCCACAGTTAAGTGGGGAATCAGTTTTTTTTGGTGAAGAATGTATGCGGAACGACTAAACAAACTCGGTGGATAAGACATCAAAAGCATCTGTTCAGTTAATCCTGAGTTAACTCTCCAAATTTGATGAGTTAACTCGGGCTTAACTTTAATCTCACACTGGACCTTAGAATCATTTAAATAATAAGTTTAGATATGAAAACAATATATTAAAAAATATTGAGGTTTAATCTTTTTTTATAACTACCTATACAAAACCACCAGCCAAAAAAATTTCAAATGCCGAACTTTTTCTTTTTTTTCACTCTGGCACGTGCGCATCTGAAAACCGATCGAAAACAACTGTTTACAAAACTGCATACAAGAAAACGCTCTCACACATTCATTGAGGTGGTAATTGAGCTTGTTACTTTCATGAAGTGTTACTTTTGTCCCCGGTCTCCCCTACTTTTGACTTCATTTTTGATATCAAAAATCTAAAACAAACGAGAAAAAATAGTTTTTTCAACGAATATGAAGTTACCTTAAACTGATTTAAAAGTGCACAAACTGATTTTGAAGCATGCATAGTTAGCAAAAAACTATACAATTTTGGACACAAATAGAATTATTATTTTCGTATATAATTGTCCGATTACTTGAGTTTTATTTTAGCAAAAACTTTAGTATTAGATATACATTTTGAGCTGCAAAATCGAAGTTTTCGCAACTCCAAAGTTTTTAAAAACCTACAAATTTGGGTGCCAATCAAAAATTAAAATTCGTTTTATTTTAGATTTCTTCCCATAACTTCAGACTTATTTTTGCGGTAATTTGCCGGTTATAGCGATCAGGAAAAATGTTTCTATTGGATAATTTGAAGTGTTAACATACAATTTTAAAGATAAAAATGATACGAATCTATCTAAATTTTCTTTTTGATAATTTGATGTGTTAATTTACCTGATGCAAATTCGTTTTCCGTACAGAATTTTCATCAGGAAAATTAATAAATGCTTTTTTAAGAAAAAATATTTTCCCCAAAGAAAATTTTTTTGCGTAAAAATTATTTCAAGTGATTTTTATTTTTTCAAATTTTAAGTTAACACATCAAATTATGAAAAAGAAAATTTTTCCTGATGCGTTTTCCTGATCGCTAAAATTCTGAGCATTTCATGTTCACCCTACATACATTTACACTTTTATGTAATTGCTTCTTTTTTATAAATAAAAATCCCCTGAAGAAGACGGCAACCACCGTCGAAACTTTGGGAAAAACCAACAAAGCCGATGAGAATCATCTTTAGCTATTCTCTGATATATATCTAACATTCAATCTGTAACTAAAAAAATACATTCTTTTTTGTTTGGAAGTTTTTCTTAGGAAAAGGTTTTTGGGATATTCTTTTTCAAAATGTTTATAACTGACAATTGTAGGGTGAAATAGGGTAAACATAAAAATTATCCGATTTAGGAAATTCTTTTTTGTAAAAGGTTTTTCTAAGGAAATAGCTTTAGGGATATTTTTTTTTAAATTTGTTCTCTTTTAAGTTTAAAATAAAATAAAATCGGGTTTAATTTGTAATTTAAATGTTGTTTATTAGTGGATGACCTCAGGACTTCAGAATTTATAGGGTGAAATGGGGTGAAAATGAAAAATGGCATCTGATTTCAAAAATTCTGTTTGTGTTGGAAAGGTTTTTTTTTTAAATAAAATAAAAATGGAATAAACATGAAAAAAAAGGTTTTTGATTACAAAAATTCTTTCTGCGTTGTGAAAGTAATAAAGGTTAGACATAGATGATCATATTTTAACGAGTTTCGCTATTCGTAACGTGAAGTGGGTCAAAACTCAGTAAGTAGTATTCAATTACAAAATTTGTAATTTTATGCGAAGCTTAGGTTTGTCTACCCGTGCGAAGCCGGGCGGGTCTGCTAGTAATTCATATTTATAAATTTCTTTTTAATGAATAAACATTTTTTAATTTATTCTCTATATGTAAATATCTCCCAGTTTTTAATGATAATTGTGTTTTAATAGTTACACCACCTCCAAGGGAAAAAAGGTCCAATATTGTCATTTCCATGAAATCAAGGCGGTTGTGTGTTTTGTAAATAAAGTTGTGTGTATACATACATAAAGTATATAGGTAGGTATATAATTGCAATTTAAATACATACATACATATTTGCACTGATAAATACGTGTAATGAATTTTAAAATGAAAAGATTTAATTAAAACATTCAAACTGTGAACCAAGGGCTTCAATTCTTCGTAATTTCACCAAATTATTCTGCATGAGAGTTTGCTGAATTTCTTTTAAAGCGTATGTCATACACTCAGCGAGCCGAACGAGTCCCCGAGGGTTCCTTGAGGAAAAGGGACTTTATTGAACAAGAAAAATAGAGAAATTATGTACTTTAAATTTTAAAAATCTCAATGAGGAAACATTAATTATTATTATTATTCGTATTACAGGTAGCTTTTCTGTTTTCTGTGTTTGAATTGCATATTTTGTTTCTTTATTTTCTTTGCAGTCTCAACATCTGGAAGTGATCAGAGCAACGTACTTACTCTGGCTCCATCGTCCGATGAAATCAGCCATTTTGTGAATTCTTCCTTCATTATATTCTGCAGATCTAATAACACAGATTTGAAACCTCATTGGAAAGGTCCGCTTGGTATAGAAATAAATAACTACAAAGGACGAGTACATATAGAAGAGCATCCTGGTAAGATATTTACTAAATTTTTGTAACTACAGGGTGTTATGGAGCAGGAGCTAGCAGTTATGATTTTTGAGCATTTCCTTGGAAAAAAAAATTGCTTAAAGTAGATGAAATCCACAGTAAAGCCATGTGCAGTTTTCGCGGGCACGCGAGCCGCCATGTTTGATTTCTGACTGACAACCTGCCCAATATATTACCTTATGGCGTTTTCCATTGGTAAAATAAATCAAATTATTTTTGATTTGGATCTGTCAAAAAGCCGATTTTGACCGTTCTGCGTGCCATTGGGCAAAATAAATTGATTTATTTTTGATTTGAAATCAATTTTGAAGATGTAAATTTTTCGGCAGATTTACCCCTCCCTGTATTAACACCAACATAATTTACAGCTGTCAGTTGGTAAATTTGTTTGTTTGATTGGATTAATATAGGTATTTCAGGGATGAAATTTGTGTTGAAAATATATGAGTAATACTCGATTATAAATGGAAAAGTTTAAAAATAATCATCAAGCTCATCTTTCTCTTCTATAAGGGATGAAATTTGTTTTGAAATATTGACAGAGAAGAGAAACTACACAAATACAATGACAATAAATCAATTTGAAATCGTGTTCCATTCGCCACGAAAAAAAATAATTTTTAAAGTGAAATCTGAATTTATCAATGGAAAACCCCATTAGATTTGTGTACTGTGGATGAAAATGTATCTTGGAAAGACGTCTAGAATTAGGGCTCAGGCCAACTTGTTCAAGCAGAAATCGAAGAAACTGGGCTTCTGTCAATTTTTAGAGCGCGTCAGTATCAAAATTACACAATATTTACATTTATGATTCATGAAGAAAGCAACAGATGGCCCACCCGATATATGAACTGAACATACATAGCTTTAATTGGTGGGAGAGAAAAAAAAAGATTTGTAAAAAAATTCAGCTTCAGAATCTGAACATTTCATGTTATAGTTTTTTCAGTTTTTTTTTAATTTTTGAAGTTGAAAAAAATAGACCCGTCTCTTACAGGATTTATTCCTTTTTGAATGAAATTGAAAATCAGACAAAACATGAAGTTTCACTTTAACTTGAGTGCATAAGTGTAGTGGTTCTTGATTTGATTCATTTAAACTTTGAATCGAGTAACAAAATTATTTATATTCTTAGTTTAAAAAAAGGTGCGGTTCCCGATGAATCCTTTTAGATTCCGGCAAATAGAAAACGACATAACTCGCTAAGCACTCTGTCTGTCTATACTTAATCTCCATCCTCCCGCTCTTAAACACAAGCTGTACACAACTTAATTCAGAAAGTAGTCATCCTGTAATTTTCTTTATTAAAAATACTTTAACTTTTTTTCATATTTACAGGCCAGTTGGCACTAGTTTTTGAACATATCGATGTCATCGATAAAGGTACATGGGCATGTCGTACTACTGAGAATGCCAATGACTATTATCAAAAGTCCTTCCAGCTCCTTGTTAACCGTACGTATAATATTCTATAGAGAGTCTTCCTAGTTTTAAATGAACATTTAAAGTTGTCTTTCTTGTAAATCCTTACATATTTACATTTCTCCCATAAACCGTATACCTATCCTATACTCCTGGTACTTATTTTCTTTTCACAACAGAGAAAATATCCTTTGAGGAAACAGAAACCATGCAGTCTGTGATGGAAAACAGAGATGCCACAGTTTCTTGCAAAGTATGGGGCGACCCGAAACCCACAATATCTTGGTATAGGAATGGTGATCCGATAAAATGTGAGTTATTTGCGTTATATGTTTTTCAGATAGCTATTGTTTGTTTTTCAGATAGGTATTTAATATTAACATGAAAACCAGTGCTTAAGCTGACTGAAGTTATTTTATTTCCGTTTGTTTCTTGTATTATTTTATTTGTATGTTTTTGTTTTTTTTTTAACTTTCTGAGTAAAAGAATGTATGAGTTTAGATTTTGTAGCATAAATGATGATAAAAAGGATTTCAATAAATTTTCTTGCAGTTCCAAGTACGAAATTCAAACAATTGTCCGATGGCCTTTTTATTAAATCAGTTTCTCAGTCAGACGATGGTGAATATACCTGCCGGGCTTTTCAAATATCAGCAACAGTGACAGATGTTCAGGATAAAACTATTTTACTTCGTATTCAAAGTTAGTATATATTTAATTTAAAACAAGCCAAGGGGTTGGCGGGTGGGTGTGTTCGTTGTTGTGCTTTTGAGGTTATATTAAATTTTTCTGCAAAGGTAAGTCAATGGAACGTCTGTGTTTCTTGAAGATAAACTATTTACTTTGGATATAGTCACTAATAATTTTTTTGAAATGAAAATTCAGAAATTTTGTATTAATCTTGCAAACAATAAGGGCCAGTTTCATAGTCAGAAAAGTGGCACTTAAGTGAGCAGTGTGAAAGATTAAAGTGCAATATCACAGTGTACACTTACCTGAATAAGTTGCACTTAAATCCCCGATGTCGGTAATAGGGTTTTCCATTGGTAAATTCAGATTTCAATTTAAAAATTTATTTTTTTCGTGGCGAATGGAACACATTTTCAAATTGATTTATTTTTGTCATTTTATTTGTGTAGTTTCGTTTCTCTGTCAATATTTCAATACAAATTTCGTCCCTTTTAGAAGATAAAGATGAGATTGATGAAGTTACCGATTAATTTTAAACTTTTCCCTTTATAATCGAATATTTCTCACATATTTTCAACACAAATTTTTCCTTAAATACCCACATTCATCCAATCCAGTTGTAAAATATGTTGGTGTTAGTACATGGAGGGGTAGATCTGCCGAAAAAATTAGATCTGCAAAATTGATTTTAAATCAAAAATAAATCAATTTATTTTGCCCAATGGAACGCAAAAATGGTCAAAATCGGATTTTTGACAGATCCAAATCAAAAATAAATTGATTTATTTTACCAATGGAAAACCCCATTAAGGTCCACTTACGCTGGCCATAAAACATAGCCTTAAGTCCTAATAAGGGAAACTTAAGTTCCACTTATTCCGGTAAGTGTCGACTGTGAAACTGGCCCTTAGTCAAAGCAATTCGAAGAAAATAAAAGAAAAAAAATCGAATGTAAGGATTTTCTAAGAACTTGAACTTATGTATATACCTTCACCTTCTTTTAACCAAATGCTTGGCCCGAAGATTAAGAAATGAAAACAACCAATATTACCTAGCCGTTAGCAATTTAATTAACACTTGCTTTACAAAAATATCGAAAAAGTGCATTAAATTGTAATTTCAATAGTATATTGGTATGTTTTCACTTTAATTTATAGGTATCTATTGACCAGGTTTTTAAAATACCTATAATTCCTTAAAGATGATGTCAAAAGATATGTGGTGCCTTAGGGACCTTTCACTTTCAGAAAAAAATAAATCGAATAAGTACCTATAGAACAGATAGTAGATAGACTTTATCTAAATGTAGGATTTTTGCACTATCTGAAAAACGACTCTTTGGATAGCTTAAATCAAAATATTTCGGAACGCAATGGCCTGGGCGGTTTTCCATATGATATGAATTAAACCCTCGGGTACTTGCATTTTCAAGAGCACCTGCTTAGTTTTTCATAAGGAGTTCCAGCTCTGAGCATCACGGTGCTTCGTTTTATTTATATCACTCGTTGACCGATGCGATGGTTTGAGCGTAGGTGACTATCCGGGCTTGTAGGATAGAGAAAAGCATCTTATAGGAAGTGTTCACCAATGTTATACGCCTGCTATAATTACTGCACTTTGTTACATATCTTCAATACTCCAATATACGTGCTTCGTAATTTCATGAATTCCTTGTTGTTAGCTGCTATAGCTAACGGCGCTTTATTGAGTTTTTACCGACTTATGGCATTCTGTACCTAATCTAGACTAGGTGGCATATTTAAAAAAAATGTACGTTTTAATTAAATATGTATTAAGTAGGTACCACAGATTACCCACATGAAGATGAGAATCCCCGGCAGCCATTTTAATTTGCCTACAAGCTTGAACTGTCAGATATCAGATAAAAAATGAAATTGTGTGTATAAAAACCTCACACATACACAGTAGGGATCTTCAGACACCGTTTAAATTGTTGTTGCAATTCACATCTATTCATCGACGCGGAAAGAAATTACAAATACAACAATGTTAAATGGGTTTTTGAGGGTGAAACGTACGAAACATTCTCATCTTCATATGGCTAATCTGGTGGTTACGGTGTGCAACGTTACGATCTGCATACTAGAATGGGTGCGTTCGGTGAAAAAAATCTTAAGATCCTCTTCAAGCAAAAACAAGTCCGTTTTGGACTTAACCGTGAGTCCCGGCACTCACACAATTTTTTGTCTTGCTTTCAATATCAACACACTCCTCGGGCGGTTTTGTGAGAACAAAAAAAACCCAGGTTTTTGGACAATTTTTGGGATTGTCAAGAAAACCTGGGTCAACTCTGGGTAAAGTTCAACGAACGAAGCTATTACCTATAAGTCTTTTTTTCGCATTGCTGGAGCCTACAGTTATGTTTAGCATAATGCGAAGAGCAGGTTGGCATTATGATCGTTTCGGACAATAGACGGGTTTTTTAACTTATTTTAAGACCAAAAATAAGTATACCTGTTTTTAAAACGGCTCAGATGATTTTTATTAAGCTTGTCATTTGGCTTTTTCAGAACTTTTGTCATCAACTACCTATATACATAACTACTGTGGCCGTGTCTTTTTTTTTGTTTAATACTCTATACCTATATATACATATATATACACGCAATCTTTTCTTTGTTTCTTTAAAATTTTTTTTAGAAAAACCACAATGGTCCAGCAACGAAACAATAAATATATACTACGCTTATTTGGGTGGATTCGTTAATTTATCATGCGATGCAATCGCAGAGCCTCCTGCATCTTTCACTTGGATTTATGACAACAAGGCAATCAGTAGCAACATCAAATCGGATTATAGAATTTTTGATGAATTGCACAGTTCTGTATTGGAAATATACGTTCGAAATGAAAACCAATTCGGGGAATATAAATGCAAAGTTGCAAATCCATTGGGACATCTGGAACGTACAATTCGGCTTAAAAGAGGACACAAGCCAGTTGCACCATCGAAATTTCGACTGCGAGAAGTGTTTTCCGATGCATTTGATTTGGATATTCGTTCAGTAAAATATACAGATATTCCAGAAAATATGAAGACCCTGGGATACAGAGTGGAGTATATGTCGGAGAAAAATTTTAAGTATGTAGCTGGTAATTGGAGCATTGCTAATAAGACAGACTTTAATTTTATTAAAGGTGAGTATGAGTAGGTAATTTGTGTCTAATTTGTAATTATGTTCTAAAGAGGTAGAAAGGTTTTCGAGATACCTATAGAAAGTAATCGAACGAACCAAAAATTACGAGAAGTGGTTTTTGACATAGGGTCTGTCGATCTGTTCATCAACTTAACGATATAAAGAGCACATGATGGTATGTTATTCAACGCTGAATTTTTCTTTTGGTCTGCGCATCTACGTCACCGGGTGACAAAAATGCGTACAGAAAAAAGAGAAACAAAAACAAATTTGAAGTGAATTACGAAACTCGGTGACAATATGCATGATAGAGATAGGATAACAACATGCGCAATATCATACCATGTATTCTATACAAAAGTACATAAGGGCTCGAATTTGACCAGGAAACGAAAATGATATCGCACTGGTAAACTTAAACGGTAAATATTTTTCACATTTGACATTGAATAACTTTTTTTCCGAATGCGGCTGTGACGCAGATTGTCTGAAATTTGACAGCGCGAATATGGTGCTGACCACAATTTTTGTATACCCGCCCTTTACTTGACAAATTTTTCGACCGATTTCTTTAAAATTTTTAGATTAAATGCAAATAATGGAGGATTTAAATTACAGAGTTTCCCACGATGAGCTAACGAAACCAAGAAAATTGGGTCTTACAATTTTTTTTATATTTTAGTTCCGATGTTACAATCGGAGCCAGTCTCCAGTCCATCGCCTGACTTTTTTTCTGCTTCTATGAAAATAAATATAAAAAAATTATACTATTTAATATGTACATATTAAAAATTATTTATATTTTATATTTTTATTTAATATCTCTTAATTATTCCAGGAGTTCGATTTGTAGTTACAGGATTAGACAAAAATACCACATATTACTTGAGAGCTGCTTGTAGAAATTTGGCTGGTCTCAGTGATTGGACGAAAGTATCAATATTTACAACTCTAGCAAACAGTGCAAAAAAGACAATAGGCTTTACAATAAATGCATCCATTATTTTATGTATGGCTTTAATTTGCAACTATTTGAAAATGTTTTGATTAAATTTTTTAGTCTTAGTTTTTTGTTTAAATTTCTGTGATAAATTTTTTACTAATTTATATACTGAATGTTAATTAAAATACATTGTTAGAGATTTTTTTTATTAAATGTATGTACCTACCTATCTGAATTTGATATGCCAACTCTTGTTTAAGCTTAATATTTTTTTTTTTTTTAATTTATTTGACATTGTTAAATATATCATGTTTGTTAAAAATAAGTCATAATAAAAATACAAATAAAAAAATGGCAGTGAATCTGAATTTATTTAATGAGAAAAACAAATGAACAAAAATTAGAGTTACACTATAATTAAGTTGTCTGGTGAAACAAAGTATATACATATGTACATAGGTACATACTGTATGAAAGCGTTTTTTTGTCATATATGAAAGAGGACTATTGCATTGGAAAAGCTTATTTCCACCATATGTAAAAACGCGAGTTCATCTATCTTTCTATTTATATGAAACTATTGCTTATAGCGCGAATGTGTTGAGGATGAAAGCTGACAAAGAAAATATACAAAACTGAGCCTAAGTAAGTTTCTTGAGTTGTTTGATTTTTGTATGAAAGAAAACAACTATTTACAATTCAAAGACAATTTGTATAAACAAGTGCACGGAATGCCAATGGGAAATCCGCTCTCGCCGACAATCGCAGATTTGGTGTTGGATTTTCTTCTCGATGAGTGTGTCAAGGAGGAGTGTAAACCAAAATTCATCGCTAAATATGTCGATGACATTTTTGCGATTGTGGACAAAGAAGAGATTGAAAATGTGCTACGATGCCTCAACCAATTTAACGAGAAAATCCAATTCACCGTAGAGAAAGAAACAAGTAGATCAATACCATTTTTGGATGTCAAGATCCATCGAAAAAACTACCGGCTTTCATTCGACTGGTACCAAAAAGATATGGCATCGGGAAGACTGATCAATTTCCGGTCAAACCAAGCTAAACACATTCGTGTAAACACCGCATCGAACCTGATAAACAAAGTCTTTGCGTTGAGTGATCGGGAATTCCACTCCACTAACGAAGAAAAGGTTACGAAAATCCTCTTGGATAATAGCTTTCCGATCGAAATCATAAGAAGCTTGATACAACGTCAAAAATATAAAGCTCGATCGGAAAATATATTGGAAGAGAGGAAAGGTGTTTACAAAAGTGTCGTTTATGTCCCAAAGCTTTCCGAAAACTTTAAAGAAATAATCGGCAAAAACAAAATTGAAGTCAACTTGGCGTACAAGTCGAACCAGACCATGGCTTCCCTCTTCACAGGTCTAAAAAAGAAGACAGAAAAGGACCGTTGTACAGACGTGGTGTACAAAGTAAACTGCCAAGGTAAAACCAATGATCCATGTAATCTATGCTACGTCGGCACGACCAAACAACTCCTTCGACAGAGAATGGCGGGTCACAAGTCGGACATTCGTTCAAAAAATTCAGGAAAGACAGCACTGGCTTGCCACAGCGTTGAAACTGGCCACCAACTAGACTTTGATGGTGTGGAGATCTTGGCAACGGAAAAACACACTTCCAAACGATACACGTTAGAAACACTACACATAATCAATAACAAGAACAACATGAACCGTAAACAAGACACACAAAACATCTCAGCAGTTTACTGCTCCTTAGTTTCCAACAGTAGATCCAAAACTTGATTGTACTCATTGGACTAAACTTCATCTGAAGTGTTTAATTACTAATTTGCTCTTAAATTATTCAAGTTTAAATTATTAAATATTTCCAAATATTGTTTTGTTTTTTATATACATAATTGTTTAAAACTTTAATGTAAGTGTATACCACGTCCGCCCTCCATACATTGACACTTTTATGTAATTACTTCTCTTTTTTTTACAAATAAAGATCCCCTGAAGAAGACGGCAACCACCGTCGAAACGTTGGGAAAAAGCAAATGAATTAATTTTTTCATTTTCGTCATCAAAACGACCAACAAAGCCGATGAGAATCATCTTTATCTATTCTCAGATACACATCTAACAATCAACTTGGTCAACAAAATTCACTAAAAACAAAGAAAATATCATTTATTTGTATATACGAGTACTCGTAGATACATTTTTTTCTAAGCAGGCAATATTTGCAGCCAAATATTTTCGAGGTATGTTATTTAAGTTTTGTTTTAACTTGTTCACATATTTTTCGGAAATTTGTTTCCTAATACAATCAGCTTTATTAAATCCGAATCCGAAGTCGACCTTAGTCACGTTTCCATTATATTTGAAAATGATGTAAAATGAACTCAAGAATAGTACTCGAAACACACTGATTAAGTGTTTACACATCTCTTAATTTAAACGAGTTGAAATTCGATATTTCATAATTCAATTGGCATTTTTTTTAAAATTGAATTGTAAAATCTCTTTTATCTGCATTGTAGCAGCATAGTATATTAAGTGATTCTCTCGAAAACGTGGATGTAATGAGAACGCTATAGGTACGCAGTAATGGAAGAGTGCAATTAGGAGTGCCAAACTGGAGACATCGATCATAGGACCAAGCTGGCTGAAGAAGATTGTTGTTCAAAGCCAGGTCCATACCGCACTGTACCGCCACCTTTAAAAGATCTCTTAAAATTGCAAAGATTATAATCAATTAAACTAAACCAACAATAATAATAAAAAAAACGACTTTATTAAATAATATTCAAAGAATAAAATTATATTTATGTATATATCTTTAAAAGATATTTTAACTTTTAATGATCATATCTATGCAGCTACATTCTGTTTAACTACAGGTTCCTCTGCACCATTGATTAAAGATTTCATACTTTCCAAGTTATCGACGTCACAAGCACGAACCTTAATTTATAAGAAGAAAATGAAGGATTTAATACTTTCAGCTGAAGTCTTTATATTTAAATTCCAAACTTACCGTTACAACATTATATCCCAAGTGCTTCAGAAGCCTGATTTTCAACTGAACAAGAGCAATGGGGACTTCATTGAATTTAAGAAACTGATCATCTTCCAAAACTTCCAAATAGCATTTTTGATCCTCTGCTAGTTTCACTAAGATTCCAGCCACATTTATACCATCGATTGGCGACACCAACTCTGCATCAAATCCTTCTGATTTCAATTTATCAAATGCTTTCTTCAAACCAACTCTGTTGCTAACCAAGTAATCTGGAGCTGCCATTGACTCGATGAAGCCCTGTTTCTTACCCCTCATTAACCAGTCAGGTTGTTCGATCGAAACAGAGCTTATCAAAACTTTGTGACGACTGTCAAGCTTGGAACGTTCAGGATTATTCGCGTTTGGATTAACTCTCAAGCTGGTGATTTCAGCAACTAGCCCACGAGAACGATGACCCAGCATCCATAGCGATAGAGCGGTGTTAATGAGCTGATCTGAGAAGTATTTATACTCGTCACGTTCAATCATCCGCAAAATTCTGTGATCAATGTGCCGCAGATCATTTGGTTGAAGAAGATCTCCTTGTGCGAGCTGAGCGCAGCACCAAAGGAATGTTGCCATATCTTTGGGTCTTATATACTCGTTAGAGGAACGAATTCTAGACAAAGTCTCATTGATGAACTTGGAGCATGTCTTTTTATCGTTCCACTGAAATTCTACGAAATAAGCGAATAAGTGGGTTAGCCCCATAACTTCGAAGTTTTTAAGCTGTTCCTCAGTGCAAATAGCATCGAGCTTCTCACATACGTCTTTGGACTTGAGCTTGTTGAAGCGGAGAACCTTTATCAGATTGACCAATAGTGCATCATCGACGGCAGATGATTCCAGCTTCAAAATTTCTGTTGTGATTTTATCAATGAAATCTTGGCTGCTTATTGGTATGCTAGCCTTGTAGGCAGAATTTCCAATAATAGACAGATCAAAGGGTGTAAGTTCAGGTAGATACTGGGGTAAGTAGGTGTGAAGGAATTTTTTCAGCAAAGCGGTGCTCTTCTGGTTTTTCTTGCCCAATCCCAGATAGAAACAAACTTTGACAAATTTTTCTGTCGGACATTCATTGTCGAATGTAGCAACCAACTGATCTAGACATTTATTGTAGAAATTTGTTTTTGTAACCTTACCCGGCAAGAGGAACATGAAGGCGTACAAAGTTCGCAGGATGGTATCGTGATCCATTTTACCCAAATTATTCTCACAATACCAATCAATTTCATTGATCACTCCAACGAATTTCTGAGGATCGCCATTGCATTTGTAGGTGAAAGCAAAAACTATCAGGTGTGGGATCTGTGCAACATCAGTCTTCTTCAGCTCCGATTGGAAACTACGTGCATCGGTGACCGGGAAGAAGTCAGGATATCGGATTTTTGTCGGTATGAGTGGTTGAAACTTGGAGTTTTCCATTGCCAGATACTTCATGAATCGCACCAAAAGACTGCCGGTTTCATCGTAGTTATCATGAATAAAATCCTTAGCTGTAAAACTGGAGTAGTCGAAAGCTATGAGGGCGTTCGGCAAGTTGGACTTGAACAGCGAATTACGCAGAGATCTGGCAGTGTCACGGATTAAAATTGAAAACATTTTAATATGGGGTCGATGAATGGTTTTATGAATTAAATTTTAAAAAGAATGTTTCAGCATAATTGTGACTGCACAATAATTTTCAAAGTTTGTTCAGATCTAAAATCAAGGAATCACCACACCGCGCACATGTTTGACAGAACATGAGCACCTGATTTTTTGTTTGACACTTGACAGTTCTTTTTTTCCAATAGGACTTCCAATAACCCACAATATTACCTCTGTTCGTTTACTTTCCAAACTTGCCAGTTTTAAGCTAGGACCGCACTCGGCGGAACTGCACTTCAGCGGAACTGAACTTCACGACTTATTTGTGGGAAATTGTATGAGCTATATCGCACTAAGCGACAACTGCACTTCACGACGCGACACTATGCGACAAAGTTGGTAATCTGACCAACTGTGTCGCGACGTGAAGTTTCGTTCAGTTTCGTGCGAAAGTGCGCACGGTGTCGCTGAAGTGCAATTCCGCCTAGTGCGGTTCTACCTTTAGTCCGAAGTTCTGTCAAAGTCAATATAAAAAAAATTAAATTGGACCAAAAATGGTAAAAAAGGGTAGTTTCGGACTAGTACGCGAACACACCTATTTGGCCAAAGGTACACACTGGGAAAATTTATTCTTGCGTGATCCAACCAACGCGAATACTTCCGAAAGACGACGATACTTTCGCCTGTCTTAATTTATTTATATGCAGATTAATGAGAGTACCCACACTGGCGAGATGCCAATCATTGAACATTCTTCAAGTGTTCAGTTGTTTTACCTGAACTGCGTACTAGGCTTAAAGGTGGATTTAGACCTTCGGTTTTATCGCCCGTGTACGTTGTTCGTTGTTGGTCGTACGCGGAACAACGAAGGTCTAAATGATAACACCGAACAACGAATGAACACCGAATGAAGAACGAATTAATTCAAAGTGGCTTTGAATTTTCGGTGTCTGATGTTACCCGTTCAACGAACAACGTGGGTGTAAATGCGAAAATTATTTAATCGAACATTCTTTTTCAGTGCCGTGCAATGAATTGGGACACTCTCCACGATTTTCTTATTATTACTTTATAATTTTACAGATAGAAAATTGTGAAACAATCCAAGAAATATTCCTCTCCGTAGCTAAGCTGTGAAAGATTAATTCTAGTGTACATTTAAGTAGCCAAATCTTCGTCCAGCAGGATCTTTTCTTTTTTTCTATCGTGTTCACTGTTAAAAGTGCCGCCACTGCCAACAATGTGTTGTTATTCATTTTTCTGTAAAGAACGAACTAAATATAAAAACGGAATAATCTAGATGCTTCTTTGTTGTTCGTTGTTTTTAGGAAGAACGAACAACGAACAACGTTCACTGAATGAAGAACGAAGATGTAAGTCCAGCTTAAAGCTACAAACATGTAAGCACAGATTAGCCATATGAAGATGAGAATGTTTCGTACGTTTCACCCTCCAAAACCCATTTGCTTACATTGTTGTATTTGTAATTTTTTCCCGCGTCGATGAATAGATGTGAATTGCAACAACAATTTAACCGGTGTCTGAAGATCCCTACTGTCTATGGGTGAGGTTTCTATACACACATTCTCATTTTTTATCTGATATCTGACAGCTCAAGCTTGTAGGCAAATGAAAATGGCTGCCGGGGCTTCTCATCTTCATCTGGTTAATCTGTGCATGTAAGTACACCAGTAAGCCACAAATGATTGCTGAATGAGTTATTTAGGCGTTATTCCAGTCATTGGAAGGTGCGTTTGGCAGATGACAGTTTATCTTGTATTTTTCTTTTTTCCAGTATCGGGATGATAGAAAATTTTTCTAGCACAAGTTAAAATGTTAACAAAGTATTTAAAATTTCGAACTCATAGCTGTTTAAGTAGATTATCAAAAGAATTTGTAAGTAAGGCCATTAAAGTTTTCTTTTATAAAACATACTTTCTTCTAGGCGACAAAACCAGTTGAATATTCTGCCGACACTTCTCTGGAACAAGTTCATATTGATGAAGCTGTAAAACTAGCCCCGATACTACAATCGGCATCGGTTGATCTGTGGAAACAATCCCATGAAATCTTTATAAATCACGGACTTAAGACAACAAACTTTCTTCGAATTGTTACAAGTAATCCGTCCATTCTCTCCAGACAGCCGAAGAAAATTGTAGATAGTTTAGAAAACTGGCGTAGTTGCCAATTTGGAGAAACGCTTTCACATTTGCTTCTTACAAAATATCCATCGCTTTTAGATATATCCGATGGAAGAAAACTTGTAAAGCATGTTACATATCTCAAGGGATATTTGGGAACTAATAAAAACGTATGGAAGCTTCTAATGAATTCTCCAGATTTAATACAACAATCAGAAGCGATTATAAAAAAGAAAATTGATTACATAAATCAGACCATGAGAATTGAGATTCCAGAAATTGTAAAATCTGAAGCTCTATCCAGATCCTTCTTCGATATTCAATGTAGACATACGTTCCTTGATCGCTTGGGTTTATTTAAGCCACGACCTCCCAAGGCTGATCCAGACGAGCCAACAAAGAATCCACGGCTGTATCAAATCACAGATACATCCGATAAAAAATTCGCTACTAAAATTGCCCACGTAACATTGGCAGAGTATGAAGCATTTGAAGATCTATACAAAAGAGAATTAAAAAAGAAAGATTTAGAGTTGGATGAAGATGAGGAGTCTGATGATGAATATTATGAAGATGATTTTCCAGTTAAATAAATTATTTATGCATGTTTAAAATATATCTGTTAAATTATTACTAACGAATCCTATTTACTTGTGACTTCATACTTTACAAAAAAAATATAACGTGTGAAATGGCCGAGAATTTAAGTTTATAACGTGAGAAGAGACGGAGCTTAGAGCAACCTGCAACATACAAATGCTAAACTCGTGATAGGTAGGTATTTAGAACACAAAGGCAAACTAAACTATCACAAACAGTCAGAGTAAATAGGTAATAATAGTAAAAATACAATTTACAATAAACACATTTTTGATACATAAATCGACATTCAATATATCAATTTAAGAAAAAAAAGAAAAAACTGCTTAAGTAAGAATCCGACTAGAAGTATTTATAGTATCGGGTCATTGTTTTTATTTACGTTTTTCCGCAGACATGTCGGTTGGTCAACCACAAGCTTTTTTTAAAAAAGGTCTTTAATTTGTCCATCGAACAAAATTGTTCTGTAAAAAGTATAGAATTTCGAGATTCCAATTGTTAAGTTTGTATTTCAGAGTGCATAGTTGAGCCTTTAGAAATATAAAAAATCGTAAAAAAAATACCGTACTTTTAGTTTAAACAACAATAATAATGATTTATCTCAAGCTACTCTGTTGGTGTGGGGTGGCGTATGTGGAACATTTTTTTTTTTTTTTTTGAAAAAGTAGGTAAAACAGTAGGTGAAAACATTTTAGTTTTTTCTCTTACTAAATAGAACAATATTTTAATTTTTTTTACGTTGGAAGCTATAGTGCCATAAGAGTGTGTGAGCTTTTAATTTGCTTTATACGCAAAGTATTGGTTTCATGTCGAAACATATTAAAAACTACCATTACGATGGTTGTTAACTTAAATGTTCACCAAACTTCGGAAAAATTTCACCTTACCAAACATACCTCTACTATAATGGAGAAGTGAGCAGATCCTAAACATATTGAGGTTTTTGCTTGAAATTTGGTATACAGAATATTTGCATGTGATTCCCTAGGGGAGGAATTTAAATTTATAATAAGAACATCAAATAATATTGCATTTCAGGTTTTGCCCAACAAAATCGCATAGCGGAAATTATTTAGGTTTTTCACCTTTTTTGAGAAAATTGTCTTATTTTCGGTAATTCACATAACACATTTTATCGACGACCAATATATGTATGTATATGAACAATGTACACATGTATGTATGTACATAATATGAACATAAATAAACATTAATTTTTTAATAAAGGTTCCAATACCTACCTTCATTTTAAAACCAAATAAAAAATACATTTTTGTCTTAAAACAGCTATAAGTAACATAAAATGTTGTGTCATTTTTCGAAAATTACTACATACTACATATATAAGTGCTCTAGCAAGATATTCCTTTCCTTTCAAAATGTGAGCTTGGTACAAATTTTAAAGGGAAAAGTTCATTAGTTTTCTAGAATGGTTATGTAAACAAATTGTTAAATATGTATTTTTGAATCTATTTTTTTTTTCAGTAAAATAGTCAAATTGATCTAGTTTCATTCTCTTCTTGTCGGTGTTTCATAACAAAAACATAAATAGTCTATCGATGCGCGGTGGTATTTCACCCACAATTTAAGCATGCACGTTCTTCACCAAAAAATATTCTTTCATTTATTTTATTTTCAACTACCTATATGAGATGCACCTCACGTTTCCATAGAAAAGCACCATTGAACTGTGAGTCACGTACCGATGTCGCAGACTTTCCATACGACATATTTTGATCAATGCACAATAGATAAATGGTGTGCCTTCATAGGTAGGTTAGTGTGTAGATTATTTTTGTGCGTTGGCCAATACTTCCATTTCTAATTTAAGTTTTGGCTTTGTTTTTTTTTCGGAGCATTATATTTTTTTGCAATCCTCAACTATTTATTGACTTCCGAATTTGTAAATTGTTAAAAAAAAAAAATGAGAAGGTATATATTGAACTTTAAGTTGGTTACTTTTACTAATTCATGGGTCCTCAGCAAAACGCGATGTGAAGAAGCATGATATGGCAAAACGCGGATAAAATTTCTTTTGTGCTCAAAATTAACATTCCGATCGCATAAACTCGATATCTACAGGAACGATATTCGGTGAATCTCTAAAGAAGTCTTACGAAATAATTTGTGTTTGTATTTCTTGATAGTGATTTATATTGTCGTAGTCATTTCATTAGAGACACCTTAAACCACTTAATATGAGTAATGAAGCAGGCAAAAAAAAAACTTACAATTATTCCTTCTAATTATGAACGATAAATTGATAATTTAAATCTGTTAATAAAAACAAACATTGCGACGCATGCACTTGCACATATATACTTGCTCTTATTATGTTATTTTAAATAAAATAAAGACCCATAAAACCATTACTCTTTATTTTTGGATTAATCTAGTTGAGCTGTACAAGAGCTAAGCTATGGCCTTAGGTGTAGGTTGTAAAAAACTTTTGTTTAGGTCTTTTAGGTGTAAGTTGTTAAATACTTAAAATTGGCATAGGTACCAATTTTTTTTAAATGAAAGAAATCTACTATTGAAAGTTTTTGTGTGATAACACACTCGCAGTTAGGCTGCAGTGCATACGCACCATCATATTAATATTGAAGGTTTGAATGAAACAACAACCACTTGAGTGAACTACCACCAAGTCATTATAGGCTGGAGTTATAGCTATTTCACGGCTGTCAGGCCGATCATCAGACTCCTTTATTAGTGGTGCTCAGTCTATTACGTTCAATTTTAATTTTGAAAAACTTTTTGCCCAGAGCTGAGAGTTGAACCTAGACCAAACGTCTTCAGAACCATATGCACTACGCATCGCGCTACCAAAGCCACGTACGTGATCAGATCCTACCCAATGTAGGTTTTCTACTTTTTTGAAGTGTTTTTTTGCTTGATTTTATATTTTTTTCAAAAATTCAGTCGGCGTTCTTTATTTTGAGGAGTTGATTTAGAAATTTAAAGAAAAATAAATAAATAATAATTCAGTTTTCTTAGAGTATACAATTTGAGAGTAGGTATATAATTTTAAATGGGGTTTTCCATTCGTAAATTCAGATTTCAATTTAAAATTTGATTTCTTTCGTGTCGAATGGATGACGATGATTTCAAATTGGTTTGTTTTTGTCATTGGAACGCAGCAATGATTAAAATCGGCTTCTTAACAGATCCAAATAAAAAATAAATTGATTTATTATACCAATGGAAAACACTATAAATTAAAAAAACATAATAACTGGGATATTTTAAAATTTGAACATAATTATTTAACTTAAAATCTTATTTGGCATCATTTTACAATCTAATTCTGACTATAGGGACATGACTATGTTGTAAGGTAGTTTTTTCAGGCTAACGTCCTAGATATAGGTATAGCATCAACCTGCGTTCATGTTAAAATTTGTAAACTAAAGTATCATTTTAAATATTTATCGGTTCATCAAAGTTCACATTGAAAACTAGCAGTATGATTAAATTAAGATTTCTAATTTTTGATTACCTACCTACGTGATTATTTCAGTACATGTAATAAAATTGTTAAATTACCGGCTAATTATAGGCTAGAGGTTTTATATCAATCTAACTTCGAAGTTCGAACCAGGTAGCAAACCATTAGTGCTTATAAAAAATATTTTAACTTTTTAACATACCATAATGTCACCGCAAGAATTAATATCTATCTTTCATTTCGCACTCTTACTTACATACATGGACAATTTCGAATGGCAAAATTATTTGCCTGAGAGACAAGTGAAAATTTTGTGCGGTCTGCCTCGAATATTAAAATAATTTTTTGTTCATCATATTGGCTTTGTGACGGGGGTGAAGAAAAAGTTAAAGTTGTGATTGGAATGTTTGTTTACCATTTACATTATACCAACTGCGATTGTGGTTACTCGGTTGCATGGTTTGCAACGAAAGTGATCACTTTGGTTTTGAACTTGATGAAAGTGTTGAGTTTGATTTCCTATACATATATTAGTGAACGATTATATTTAATTACCTGCCTACCTACCTTTAATAAAGGCAACAAACACACGATTGATCAATTTATTGTTTATTTTTCGGATCCAAACTATAAATCATCTGCTATAAACGCATAATAATGATTTTAACTATTTGCCTGTAAGACCTAAGGTTTTTTTAAATGCAACCAGAATTGCACGGCACTAGTTAGAAGGAATAGACTGATAGGAGAGAATTTTTGTTGGCACAGTGGACTGAGAAATAAGGTATTAATTGTCTCATGGAGTCCCACGGGTGGCGTCCAGTTGTATAACTGGGGGAATATAGAAAAGAATGCTGCCTAGAGTGGGGCTCGAACCCACACCTCTAAGTTAGCAGTCAAGCACTACATCCACTGCGCCATCGCCACCCGCGTATAAAGTTATAAAGTATATTCGAAGGAGGCACCCACCTAACCAACGGTCTCACGCATGGAATTTGACATTTGAGATACCTAAAACCTAATTATATTTTGTAAATATAAAAATTTATCTTGTTTTCATTGCAATGATGTCAACGATCTGTTCTC
Source organism: Leucozona laternaria (assembly GCA_932273885.2). NCBI lineage: Eukaryota > Metazoa > Arthropoda > Insecta > Diptera > Syrphidae > Leucozona > Leucozona laternaria. Next base: position 88,324,553 of record OW026368.1, on the reverse strand, counting down.
AAAATCAGAATAATAACTGCAATTTGGAAAAAAAACAAACAATTTAAATCACCTGCGTAAAAAATGCGTTTGCAAAATATGTTTGAAAAAGCAAATACGAATTTTAATTGCCTACGCATTATGTTCGATAATGCAGTTTGCGCAAGTAAAATGTTCGAAAATATCATTTGTCCTTTGCATATGCAGTAAAAAACCGAGATGACGGTTTTGTTTAAGTATATATGCCATATCCACTTGCAAACAAATCAGTTTGAACAAATCGCGATTGAATATACAGGGTGGCTGATGAATATTGCTACATTAAGAAACTCAAATAACTTTTTTTTCAGTGTATGGATTCAATTTTATTAAATATAATTAGCTAAATTAGTTTTAAAAAATAATGGATTTGAAATGCCCCCCTGCTCGTTGATGCATGTGCGGCATCCTACCAAAAAGTTGTTCATTACAGCTTGGGGAGTGGAGACAGGAATAGCCGCAATTGTTTCTCGAATGGATTGCTTTAATTCATTCTAATTTGTTGGTGTTGCTTTGGCGACCTGGGAGGCCATCGGGATGTGGAGTTTTTGGATATCAACTTATTGGGAAATTTTCGTCGCAATTCTGTCATAACAGGCGGGGCTATGTGAGGAGTTGCACCATTTTGCTGAAACCACAAAGAGTTGAAAGAAATTCTCATTCGTCGTAATTCTGGATAGAAAAACTCTCTCAACATGCTCAAGTAACGGTCTCCAGTAACCGTAGCGGTGTGACCGTTTACTTTGAAGAAGTAGGGTCCGACAATGCAGCGTGATGAAACTGCACACCACACTGTGACACGAAGTGGATGCAATTTCGTCTCAAGGAGTATCTAGTGGGTTGGAAGCACTCCATATTCGACAATTTTGTTTGTTTATGCTGCCGTTTAAATTGAAATGTGCCATTTGAATTTTATATAGGAATAAGTCCAAATCATTGTGCATAATTGACTGCAAAGACTGTGCTTATATTCATTTGAGCAGATAAGCTTCTTGTCGAAACTCTTGGATTGTTTTGTATGGCAGCAGCTACAGCAGCGATTGTTTCCTCCGTCGGAACTGAAGGGTTTCGACGGTAAGGCCTTCTTTTGACTGTCCCATGCTCGGCAAAATTGTTATTAAGTCTCATTATGGTCCATCTGCTCGGAGGATTGCCGCCAAACGTGCGCCTATACTCTCTTTGAACCGAAACTACGGACTCCCACTCCAGTCTTTGATAGCGGCGGACAATCCAAATTCTTGTTTCAGTGTCCCATCAGTTATCCATTTTTGTTAAATCTAAAAATCAATCTGCAAAATAAAAAAAAAATTAACCAGATTCATTAAATAGAAAAAAAAAATGATTAAATTTTGTTTTGGTAGCGGCTTTCATCAGCCACCCTGTACCCTACCTACAAATTTGACGATTTAAACTTCTGCTTTAGGTACCGTTCAAATTGGCTTTTCAAAAACGTCCTTATGCTCACTGAACAATCTTATGAACTGATAGTCTGTGTTCGTTTTCGAAATGCAAATGATCATCATTTAGTGGCGTAGAAGTTTCAATCGTCAAGTTACTGTTTTTTTTTTTTTTTTTGCAAAAGCATTTGGGACTCACAGTTAATATGTAGTTATGTGTAAACATAAACGTTTGTCTGAGCAAAGTTTTGAGGATTTGTATGGAGCTACATTTATTTATTTGTAGTTGTTGCATTTTCGAAAAAATTAATACTTTGTGTGCAGTGCGTTTATTTTTAAAAACCAATTTTTAAGTCGAATAAATTAACTTTGCAGAAAATGTAGGTTTAATTTTAATCCACCATTTTTATAATATTTATTTATGAATATTGTTTGTTTTATAATATTTTTGTTGAGATGTTCCCACAGTAGGTTCTCAAGGCAGTTTATGTTGGTACTTTGGACTGGAGTTAACAAGACGTTGACACACCAGCTGTACAGTAGTCAGGTAGTCGTTATCTTGGTAGAATTTCAAGCGAACCCTAACACCAGTCTTTCTGGCAGATAACCGTAAATTCAAAAGGCTTCAAATTCTTCTCGGAAGCAGCCATTTGACATTTCTTCTCCACACATATGGTTTTCCATCAAAACCATAAATATTAAATTTGCTTCTGAATTTGTTGTCTAAGTCAAGCAAGCATATCACTTCCTGAAACGATCGAAAATGTGAGTTTTTGATGTGTTTGAAAAAACATCATGCAACTCTTTAATAGTATACTTGCTGCAGCAGCAGAGAGGCCTCTCCGCACTATTCGCTACCATTGTCAATGGCAGAAGATAATTGTACAACTTTCCGATATCAACACCATTTTTTTAGACATTTTACTTTGAAGAATAATTTATAATCCCTTAGAATATCCCTTACCTTATGCATATTGAAGAAGAATATCTTCTTCCGATTCTGTAAAATTTGAAGTACGTACATATGCGTTTTTTTCAATATTTTTACTATAGAAAAGATATAATTTGCAATCAATTCAAATATTTGTATTTAGCTTTTTGACAGGTGATTAATTCACAATAACGTAAAAATCCCTAGGATCTTTTAATAAACATTTAAATTTAAATATCTTATTAAAAGCAAAGTATGTACATATATTTAAACCTAATGGTTCCATAAGATTAATCCGAATTTAGCTCAAATGACAAAAAAAAAAACTTTTTAATGGAGAGTGAATAAATTGGACCTTAATTTTTTATAATATAAAAATAATGTTAAGATTTTATCAGCCTATACATCCATCTCAATCAGCAGATATTCATTAAGGTATCCATAACACCTTGCTTGTTATTAACATAAACAGAAGTAAAACTAATGTTTGAACTTGTTTTGAAAATCTCGTATTATAGCATTGGTATCCTCGAAGCCAATGCCAAAGCCAACATCATCATCAGTGGATTTATCAATGAAAATCATATCCCGAAAGTAGGAGTAAAAAACAACTTAAATATACCAAGCGCAGACGCATTGCAAATAAAAAACTCATAAAATAATTGCATTATGATCGTTGTGTTGTGTATGGAGCGCGCGCACGAAATTAAAACTTGCCGCGCAACTTAAATTTATCAATGAAATTACAATTTAAATGGATGCTTGATGCTTGGCGGAAAAAAAGTACCTGCATACATACGCATATACATATGTATATTCGTCAACCATGATCATCATCAGAGTCCGATTTTACGTATACGAGTTTATTTATTGGCAAATACTATGCCTGCAGTAATGGTAGAGTTTAACCATATTCTGGTAGTAGAAAAAATATAGACGGATGGAACATGGAGGTGGCCAAAGCCAAAGCAAAAGCCAAGCCAAGTAGCCCAGCGTCAACAGTCAACACACTAGCCTCCTATAACGATGGCCAACAAAACAATCAAGAAAGTTGGCACTGCCATAACAGACTATGCTGGAATTCGATTGCTTTTCTTTTCAATAAGCCATCAGCCATGCCATTTAGCCATCAGCAGTATAGAAGCCACCGTTTAGGCTCATAACCCCTTGGATTTGTTGTTACCACTCAATCCATCCACCATCGCAAAAACGTTTCTTCTTCGTTGGTTCGGTCTTTGGTCTTCTTAGGCTGTCGGCTAACTGGTATCGGAGCACGATTTAAGTGGCTTGAATTCAGTTTTTCTTATAGCGTTGTATTGTACGGACGTTTGACGGGCGAAAAATAAAAGTGAAATTATTCCCAAAAGGATATGAGTGCAAGTTTAGTTCTTAGTGTTGTGTATTATGTGGCCGTGCTGCTGCTTGTGAAATCTTTTTCTAAATAAAAAATTACAAATCAAACACATCTGTATTTATACAAAAAAAAAAACAAAATACAAAGTGATTATTCAGTGTTCTTTTGCAAATACAATTTTGATTAAAAAAAAAAAACAATAAATATAGGTACTAGTAGTCAACTTTGTGGATTTCCAACCAACCGGAAGTGTATGGTAAATTTATAATGTGAATTGTTTGTTTCTCCACAGAAATACAAATACAAAAGAACTTTGAGATAATTGAAATTATGAATGAGAGCTTGAGGACTGGTTTGTTGAAAGATCCTTCAAGCTAAATTATAGAATTGCCGGCATGTATTTTTACTGCGCATTTCGTGAGAAACTTGATTGTTTCGTTTGATGTACTTATTACTAGTGTGTGTCAGTGTGTGATGTACGTTTGTATACACTGTTTTCTTTAACATTAAAGTGTAAAAACTACCTTTGATAATAAATATTTTAAGACTTGTTACTTGCTGAAAATGTTAATAATTTACTAGGACTGCAAACTCATATTAATTTTTATGGCTATTTCATCATTCATAATAATTTAAATCTCACTTCACACTAATATAGGATTTTGTTTCTGTTTTAAAATTCGGAAGTAAATATTTTCACTCAAGGCTCTTAAAGATTAGGGAAACCTGATTGAAATATTAATATTGCTCGTAATATCGTCTGCAATAATTGGGCAGACTTTTCTATAACAAACACTTTATAGCTTGTTCCTTGTTATGACGGATATAACGTTATACTTTCACCTAAATAACAACATGATGTTATGAGCTTAGCAAAACTGTCGTAACTGGGTAACTTGGTTGTAAAGTTTAATGAATTGTTCTGTTATATTTTTAACCGTATTTCCGGCAAAATTACACTAATTGATTAAGCTTAATAACGAAATGTGACAGAGTCAAAACCGAATCTCTTCTTCAGCTTAAACTTAAGGAAAGGCTTATTTTTCTTCAACAAAACCGATCTTTTTATTATTTATTTAATTGTCTATTTACAAATATATGTTTAAACTATTAACTATATTTTTAGTCAAGACTCCAGGATAGCGAGACCATTTGAAAGCGTTTTTTTAATTTAAAGGAGGTATTACAAACATCAAATTTTAAACAAATAAGTTAAACTTAACAGAGATATGTACATTATTAAGAGAAGACTGAAAAAAATATGCACGACTTGATCGCACGAACTTGCTCTTGTGAACAACAACTGTGTGTAATTACAAATTGAAGATGCATGAGGTATATATTTAGCGACAATTTATTAAAAGTGTCAAAAAACTAAAAAAAAATGATTTTTTGTTAGATTTTTTTTTTTTTAAATTATAAAACAATGTTTTTCAAAATTTTCAAATGCAATATTGTTTATACTATTAATAAGCACCAGATTGCAAAATTATAACAAAATAGGCGTAACCATCAAAAAGATATATGCGAATAACCCAAAAATAAGACCATTTTCTCAAAAAACGTGGAATACCTTAATTCCATTATGGGATTTTTTTGAGAAAAACCTGAAACGCAATTTTCTTATAATTGATATGGTTATAACAGGTACGAAGTTTAATGAGAAAATTTGAAGAAACCAAAATATTTGTATGACAGCTGCCCGTTCTAGATGAGCTTAAACAAAAAATTGAATTTCCGCTCTAGGGAATCACATAAAAATGCTCTGTAAAAAATTTCATGCAAATCGGTACACCCGTTTAGGTTCTAGCTCCAATTACAATGGATCCGATCGACGCACAGACCGATGGACGGCATGACGTTCGGACTTCTCGATTATCGTAGTGTTATGGGGTTTTCTTTGATTTTTTTTTTTGATTTTTTTCATGGCGAATGGAACACGATTTTAAATTGATTTATGTTTGTCATTGTATTTGTGTAGTCTCGTTTCTGTGTCAATATTTCAAACAAAATTTCATCCCTTGATGCACTTTAAGAAGAGAAAGATGGGCTTCATGAAGTTACCGATTCATTTTGAACTGCTTCTATTTATTATAAACAACGATTTTTCACATATTTTGAACATGAAATAAATTAAACAAATAAAAAATACAATTGCAAACTGACAGCTGTAAATTATATTGGTGTTAGTACAGGGAGGGGTAAATCTCCCGAAAAATTTAGATCTTCAAAATTGATTTTAAATCAAAAATAAATCAATTTGTTTTGCCCAATGGAACGCAAAAATTGTCAAAATCGCTTTTTCGACAGATCCAAATCAAAAATAAATTGATTTATTTTACCAATGGAAAACCCCATTAGTTTTGATTACAACCTCGAATTTTTTTTTTACACGAAACCAATACTTGTCCTATAGGTAGAGCAAGTAAAAAAAAAAAATGCAAAATAAAAAAAAGAAGGACTTGGGTAATTAAAATTATGAAAAGAATATAATTTCTTTAAATGTCACTGAAATCGAAATGATGATGAAATATTGTGGCTTTATTTATGTGAAAGATTGGTTCAGGGTTACTCTATATTATAGCATCGGCTTTAACTATTTTTGATGGAGTGCTTGTTTTTATTCGAATTCGAAGCTTTCATAGGGGTCGCTGTTCAAGTTTCGGTAAGTTAAAGCCACTCAGTTTTCTGCACATTGGCGGTTTTAGCCGTCTTCGGAGTAGAGTATCGGCCTAAAATACTTATACTACGAGGCAAGTTATCTAACGATGATTGTAGAACAGCAACATATCTTTAATTAAAGGATAAGTGGAAAAACAACTCTTAAAAAAATTGTGAGAACACAATCTAAAAACACTTGGGAAGCTGAGGAAACTCTGTTTCGATAGATTTCACCGTTTAATAATAATACGCAAAAAAATCAATATTTTCGATAGGGATCTTTCTTTGAAACCCAACCCAATAAGTTCGTAAGAAAAATATAATGCAAGTTTTTTTGGCAGAAAATACAAAAAATCTTATAAAAACCTAATTTTTTAAGACTTAATTATGGCAAACCGCAATTTTTGACTTTTGAACAATATTTTTTTATGACAGCGCAAGGAAAAAAAATATGAACTATATCTTGTAGAGGAGCAAAAATAATCTAATAATTTTAGAAGCGATTTTTTAATCATCAGTTAAGCAGTCAGTTAACTATCAGAGCTATAAATATAGGAACAAATGTTTGATTTATCTAAAGAATAGGTACTAACTGATGTTTAACTGACTATTGAAAAATTGCCCTCAGAAAACTACTTTTCGATAGCACTCACTACTTTTCGATGGCACGATTTGAAAAACCGTTATTTTTGGTATTTGACATTTTGTTAAGTAATTTTTTTTAAATGTCTTAATTTTTTTGTAGAAAATCACATATGTAGGTACCTAACCTACAAACTTTTTATAAATTACTTTGTAAGAGCTTCCACTGTTTGAGAGGTAGGTACATACGAAACACCGATATATTCGCCATTTAACCTTAAATAACTAATTGCACAGGTCGGATTGATGGGGATTGAAAAGTCTGTAGGTACCAATTTTCAGCTCTATTCGAATTTTGTCCATGATGATATAATTGTTCAAATATGAAGCAATAATGCAACATAAATAGTAAAAGGCTTTTATTCACTTGCACATGCCTTTAAGGTCAACACAACACACTAACAGCCACATTATTGACTTTGTTTGATAAGTAGTTTCATGGCAGATAGTTTTATAGATGTTTTGGATGTGCTCAAATCGGTATAATTCAAAAATATTTTGACACCTAAAACCCGAAAACTTATAGAAGAAGCTTCCGATAAAACTCAAAATTCATAAGACCGTGCAAAACTTGGAACTCCAAAATTCTATAAAACTAGTTTTGCAATAAAGCTATAGTTTTGAAACAAGTCAATAATATGGCTGTAAGCAAAATAAGAAAATGCGAAATTTCTCATATTCACCGCAGAAATCCATGTTGTCAATTCGATTCTGTAATTCAGATTATATGAAATAAACAACTCGTTATTTAATTTCTAAAATTTTAAAATTGAATTAAATAAAAAAGGGACACCTTTTGGGAACTGTTCCTTTTTGTGAAAGAAGGCCAAACTTCAAAATAATTCCGACCCCTGAACTTTGAAGGAGAGCTTTATTTGTATGTCATTAGCATTTCATTAAATAGATACACTTAATTTGGATCAGGACTTAAGGTTTTCGGAAGAGAGAGGGGCCCCCTTCAGTGAACCTCGTTTTTTTTTTGTAAATATCTCGCAAACTTATAGTTTTTTTTTTTTTTTTGAAAAATGTAAAGACAAAAATTGTACCTTATTCAATTCTACAGAAACCCTTTTTCGCACCTAAGTGCAACACCTTTAACAAAAAAAAAAGAACGTGTGCAACAATATCATTTTATTTCGTTGTTTTAATGTGTATTTTACACCCAACGCTGGAGTAAAGAAACGGGAACTATTTTCTCATTAATTTATTGCTATTACGAAAAAAAAAGTGCCAAAATCTTTTTCTTTTTGTTGAAAAGCTTAAGCTACAATTTGACCGTGATAATTTCTTCGAAAAAAAAACTGATTAAAGATTTCCAAGGTCTACATAATTTACAAAAAAACTGAATTTTCCCCTTTCACCCCACAAAACCGAAAGCTTTGGTTTTAATTTAGAGCACCTTTTAGAAAAATTTTAGCATATAAAAACGAATCTCCACCAAAATTTAGTTTTGTCGGAATTTTTTTCGAATGAAAGTCTTATTTTATTGGACTATATTTTGATAACTGCTGAGTTTTTCGAAGCGATTTTTATCCAAACTTTTGTTCTTCTTATGAATTCTATTATTATTAAGAAAGTACGTACATATACTTGTAAAAATCAGATGAGCTTTTTTTAGCCTCCGATGCAAAGTAACCTAAATTTAGAAAAACGATCCAACTGTAGCTGCATATGAGTGAATCACATTCTATTGAAAATAAATATACGTATTGTAATGGTCTACCTAGGTTAGATAATAAAACTTATTTCCTTTAAATAATAACTTCCACGTATTTACTATTCAGAATAAAAACACTTTATTTCAGTTCAAATCGTTTTTATTATTCTTCAATCTAAATAGTATGCAATCTAAAATTCACTTCCGGATACACTTTTACTTCTTACTTTACGCTATCACATTCAAAATTAAACTGTGTACACTCGCTTGAAAACATCCCCTTATATAGGGAATTAAATGGTTCTAGTCTGAACTAGTACCCACTAGAATATTCGAGCATCGCCTTCTAGCAATTTCCTTTCCAATCGCTGACTGGAACCGATATTCTGCTGAATGCTGAATGCTAAATGCTGAAGGTATGGTGTCTAGCTTTTCAAACAGATGGCGCTGGGAACAGTTAGAGGATTTCCCTTTTGTTTCAAATTCAAAGTAGTTGGGTAATTATTAAATCGTTACAGCATATATGTATAGTACCTACCTGTATTGACATCACATTTGATAAAACTTCCACATTGATTTTTACGAATATTAAATCTTCTTGTATATCGAAAATAAAAACTAATTTAATAATTAGTATGTATAAGCTTATTGTATATTTTTTAGCAAACTTAAGACGTGTATTATTGAAAGTTCTATGTGGAGTTTTTTATTGGAGGTGGAAAAGAGGGTTTTTTGGTGGAACATTACATTTAACAATTTTTTGCTATTATAGAAATAAGAGAAATCAACAAGAAATAATTAGCCCATAAAAATAACAACATATGTATGTAATATGATAGATAGGTACGTAGGAGGATAATGAAAGTGATTACTTACTTACATTATGTTGACAAATATCTCAAACCTAAATTAGTCACAAGAAATTGATGTGTATTGTAAATCGTCTTATCCGCCTTCTACTCTAAAAAATAAATATTTTGCAATAAAAAATTTTAAATTCTTATTTTCACTTATGCTAATTGATTATTTATTTTTCAATGTCTGTCAATAAAGACAATTAGCAATGAAAGCCTATTAACATTGGTCACACCTTAAAGCTTTAAATTGGAATACATTTCGATTTGGTTTAAAGGGGAACATTCATTTTGTCATATAGAAGATTTGCTATACACACCAGTTGAAAGGTGTAACTTGAACATTTAATTATATAGTCAGAACAATGGGGTATTATAATATATGGACAACTTGTTTGCCCCAAGTCCTCTATTTGGATTGAAAATGAAACTAATCCTACACACTTTAGCCCTGATGGAATTTATTGTTTTGTATTAATTGCTATACATATGTATGCATGTATACTTTTGTACATACATATGTTCGTCGATAGGTAAATGAAAGTTTTCGATTTGTAAAAATAATAGACCATTGATTTTTATCTCGACATTTTAGAAGAAGTCCTGTTTGTTGGCCTATTTAATAAAAATCCGTAGTCTTGGCGACAGGATCAATTGAAACAATTTAGGTATTTTTTTTTTAAAAGGAACCAAAATAATATGATTAGTCACAGGCACAGGTAATCTTTTTTGGCCCAGTTTTTCAGTGATGAGTTAAACCAGAGTCAGTTAACTCCAGGAGTAAATTAAACCAGAGTTAACTGAGGGAGAAATTTTTTTGGTGAAGAATTCATGCGGAACGACTAAACAAACTCGATGGATAAAACATCAAAATCATCTATTTAGTTAATTCACAAAATTTGATGAGTTAAATCGGGTTTAATTTTAATCTCGCACTGAAAAACTGAACCTTAATGTCTAGAATCCAGATTATTGTTAAAACGGTTTAACGGTTATCCCAAGCATGTTTGAAATTAAATTTAATTAATATCTATCTAATTTATTTTTTTAATTTCAGATTGTTCTCCTCAAATGATACCTAGTCAGTACAAGGTACTCTTGCTGTGGCTACGTTTTTTTACAATCGTACTCAGCGGAGTTAAGGGCGACGATGTCGATAATTTTCAACCTGAAGGTGAGGTTTTTATCCAAAAGTATGATTGTCTTACTATAATAAGAATTTGTTTTAAGGTTTCGAAGGAAGACTTCTTAATAATCCAAAGCTGGATCGCAATGGTTGGAAACCATTAGGCCAGGGTGATCCCTTAAAAAATGACCCAACATTTGATTACAGCCCACCGGCCCTTGAAAGAGTTCGTTATTGGGCTGAAAATAATAAAACAAAAGAAGATTCTGGCAAGAATAAAAATAAATCCGACATACTGCTGCTTGGGGTACCGTCGAAACGAGAAAATATGAAAAAAGAACAAAAGTACACATCAATTAGAAGAAGTTATTATGGTGGTGGAAATCTTCCAACTCGACTCATGCCACCACCAATGCAAACTCTTCAACCGCAACGAATGAAGGCCACCACCACGGAAATGCATCACTACCAAACTCAATATCCATCCACGAAGAGTTACTTTTCTTCGTCTGGCTCTGGGAGCTATCGCACCAAGTCACCCTATGATACAAAATACGCAGAATCTAATAACTTTGTTAGTTTCACCAGGCCCGATGCAAAGTATTCAAATATACGTTTAGGTCCGAATGACTTTATTGGAATGCAATCGCCTCGAAAGCCCTGGGTTCATGAACTTCTTCAAAAAGAGCTCATCAAGCCAAAGCCAAATCCAGTCAAGCAGCAGCCAATCCAAACAACTTCGGTGAGAAGTGTTTTCGAAACACATTCACCAACAGTATTCATAACAACAACCTCAACACCTATTTATAATCCTCCAACAACTATGCCATTTATTCCCACAACCACTACCAGCCAGAAGCCGGTTTATCCTTCCTACATGGCACCAAGTGCTTTCGACACTTTCTACCCGACTGTTGCGCCAATTGACATTACAACGGAATCACCTCCAACTCCTCCTGTCAAGCAACCCATGAATGGACATTTTGAAGTTTCTATGTATCAAATAATTGAAGGTCATTCTAAGGTCAAGACATACGGCCAAACTGACAATGACACGTCGACACATGAACCTAAAATCGTTCCCATCACTCCTCGACAGGAGTCAGTTGTGCGTCATGTCACTTCTTCCGATGATTTGCGTTTCACACATCAAGTCAAACATCTTCACACAAGGAAAAGTACAACAACAACAACTACTACTTCTACTACAACTTCCACCACAACTCCTAGACCTTATACACTACTAATGCCTAAGGATGAAACAACCCCATCAAGAAGGCCTCCATTAGCCCCAGCTCAACAAAAAGCTCCCATGCAAGGCCTGCTAAGCCTGCTCGATTCTTCGCTAGGCAACTTTTTCATCGATGAACCAACTGGAGATGAAATGGGAACGCTTTTTTCGGGGCCTGCTCTAGATACTGAACCGACAATTTTTGTTACCACAACAACTTCCTATCCACCTACCGCTATTGAACTGGGTTCCCCCCGAAGCTCTCGACAAATTTTCGACTACGATCAATTGCCAGAGTCCCGACTTAAAGACTTAAATGAACCAGAAATTGATGACGACAGTGACATATTGCCTAAAAATTGGCTAAGGTCATCAGCTACCGATGTAAATGCAGACGAGGGTGAACAAAGATAAAAAAGACAGATCAGAGAGTAAAATTACAGCAAAAATATCTAAACGAAAAGACTTCTTTCATATTTTATGCTCTGAACCAAATCTATTTTCATAAAATAATTATTATTTTATGTTTTAAGTTAAGTCTTAACGGGTGCTAAAATACTTGTATTCCCATCCAATTAAAAAAAAATCTCCCGAATCTTAGTTTTTTTAAAGGAAACGAAAACAAATACATACATAATATAATACTATTTCCTTAAAGTTTTAATTGTCATAAGACTTATAAACTATTTATAAGAAAAGAGGAAACAATTATTTTTTTTCGTAAAATGTATTTTGTTCTCTAATACCTTTTCAGCTTATAAAATTGATACTTTTCTCTGTTGAAAATTTTTAAATTGCATTTTTTTCCGTAAATTATTTCAAAAAAAAATATTGTGATTAAACAATAAATATTAAAATCTGAAAAGTTTGCAATGAAGTATTTCTTAAATGCTACGTTTTATTTGTAAATAGCGTTAGATTATTTTTTAAGATTTATTTATTGAATAATTTATTTATTTTTAAATATAAGCCTTATTAAATCGATATATTATATATTTATATTCTTTATTAAACATTTTTGTTTTCATTTCTTAGATATTAAGAAAAATAAACGTATAGTAAGTATATACAAAAATAACCCCTACTTTTTCAACAAAATGCACTGTAACTTTTTAACGTGAGTGAATTTCGAATAAAGTTACTCGAAATATTTTGTAGGAAATTAAATTTGCTACAAGTTTATAGTACAACTTTTTTTTAGGATCGAAAATACTCAAGTTACGAGTGAATATCAAAATAACCGTTAAGCACAAAATGGCGGCCAAACGACACCAGGTGCAATTGTTAAAAATGCGGTTTGTATACACTCTTTCGAATATCAAAAGCAATCTGCGTCTCGGAAATATTTATCAGAGCACCGTAATAATCAAATTCAAATCTAAATACCCCGCACTGTAAATATTATGTTTTTTCTGGATATCGTCGTTCAATTTCAAAAGTACCTATACTATAATTGATAGTGAAGAGCATCAGTAGCATAGCTAGATGGCAATGGGCCCCTGGACAGTAAATAAACTGGGTTGGTATGGAATGTTATATGAGACAGTACACAATCTGCCTCAATGGACTCACTCCTCGGCCTTTGTTTGACGTCTCTATACTTTATCTACTCGCAAGTTATGTTGGAAAGAGTTGGCCAAGAAAGGCAGGATTTTTTTTTTAATAAGTTTTTAAAGTTTTCTTTTTGATGTGTAAACATCTATGCTGGCGGTAGAAAGAACAAAAAAAACGTGAACGTTCGTGTGCAACGTTACGATCTGCATACTAGGATGGGTGCGTTCAGTGAAAAAAAATCGTAAGATCCCCTTCAAGCAAAAACAAGTCCGTTTTGGATCCGCGCAGGTTGATGTTTACACATATTAACCGTGAGTCCCAGCACTCACACAATTTTTTGTTATTTATCTGTTTTCTCTGTCTGTACTTTTTCTTTGGCACTTAAGTGCTAAAACAATCAACTATAGAATATACGTACTATATGGCAAGTTATGGATTCGTACAAAAAATCGAATTCGAGATTTTGATCAAACTTGACATTACGATGATATAGAGAAGACAAAAAAGTGGCTCTAGCAATAACGTCGTCTGTCTGTCTGTTTGGCTATAGCCTAAACGGATGGGTCGATTTTTTTTAAACTTTGTACTTAGCGTTTTTGGAGATTCCCCCACATATTTTTTTCATATTTTTTTATCACCAAAAATAACGGTACCTGTTGTACAAATTTTTTTGGCCAAAAAGGAAAATCTTATTTTTCTCAAAAACGGTTCCACAGATTTAGTTAAAACAATGGTTCCGAAAAATGTTTATTAATGGTACCTGGCAAAGAACAATTTTTTTGATTTTCGCTTTTCTCGAAAACGGTTTCATTGATTCTGATAATTTTTTTAATGAAGATTTGTTCACACATTCTTAATAATATTGTGTACCAAAATTTTCAAAAAGATATATTTTGGATTTTTAAAAAAAATATGAAATTTTTTTTGAAAACTCAATATTTCAAAAACGACTCTGTCGATTTTTATTAAACTTGGCAAAAAGCAGTTTGTTTAACATTATGTAGAAGATCCTATAACGAAAACTAACGGTACCTCCCATACAAATGTTTAAAAACCATTAGGGAAAATCCTTTTTTTTTCTCAAAAACGACTCCTTCGATTTTGATAAAATTTTGTTTATTTGTCGAAACTAAAAGGGGTAGCATTTAAAATTATTAAATTTTAGATTGATCTATAATAATTTACAGTATACCTATAATAGAACGGTTTTGTTTTTATTTTCGACTATCTCACTATCTTATAATTTAATTTAATTTTTGGTACAGAAGCTTGTAATTAGTTTAAATAATATTACATATCAAAACTTTCAAACAAAATACTTTTGGATTTTTAAAAAAATATTTCACAATTATTTTTTGAAAATTCGATATTTTAAAAACGGGTGGAACATTTTTTTGTAAAATTCAATTTTTAACTCGACATAAATAAATAATTCTAATTGGAGTACCAATTTTTTTTCTTAAGAATGTTAACAAAATTTTAAAAATAAAAACTTAATTATTGTAAAACCACTGCAACGATTTTTTTAAATTTGTTTGTTATTAATTAAGGTTTATATTTATAATAAATCAGATGGTGTACATAGTAGCGTCAATCAATTTATAATTTTGTTGATTTAAAAAAATTTTCCAGTTTAAATAATAAAATTTCCTTGCATGCATATTGGATATGTGCAAATCGGGGCTATATTTTTAATTTTTGTATACTCACATAAACTAAGCTAAGTTTTGACAAATGGATAAAATATAGGCTCCCATAACTAATTTATTTTAGACTTTTGAACCACAGTGTGATCGCACATAAGAGCAAGTTCGTGCGACCCAGCTGTGCATATTTTTTTATTTGAAAATATATTTATTTTTTTCGGACTTTTTTTTGTTTGTGTTTTTTTTGTAAGAAACAGTTAAATTTTGTGTGTATTAAGCATTTTCTTAAAAGTTACCTAAATTTTCACCAAGGCTTTTGATTTTGTGGGGAGAAAGATGGAACATTTATTTTTGTTAAAATTTCTAAACAAAATATGCGTATTTTTGGAAGAAATACCAAGACAAAAATTGTAGCTTCCCTAAAAAATATAATTATACTTTTTTTTCGTAAGAGTAATAGATTTTGAGAAAAAAAAGTTCAAATGATTTTTGCATCCAAAAATAAATTGTTTTCCATTTTTATCTATTTAGTTCTAAATTATTAGGGTTATATTAGCACTGTACAAATAAATATACAACCCTTGGAAGAATAGATCATCCCATTAAAATAAAACGATACGGATCATAGTGAGAGCAGTGTTATAAAATAACTATTATAAAAAACTATAATGCACAAAATAGATGGAAAACTGTTTTGTACATTTTGAACTTTTTCGCACGGGAACTGTAAATTAGGCTTTAAGCAATAATTTCACATTGTAACTCACATTTTACCAACTGTGGGCGTTGTGAATTGGTGAATTTATTTTGCTGTGAAATCCACTGGAGTATTCCAAGAGCTTCCTCAAATCCTTATAATATTATTATTATATTATATTATATTTGATGCAATTCTAATTATTTTAGCTTTTCCTAATGTTTTAAATACTTCGTGTGCGTTACCTATTTTTGATTGAAATAATGCTCAACTAATCGCCAACTAATCGAATTTTCCCCACGCGTTTATTCAAATTATTGTATTAACAAAACTGAGGATACAGTGTAAATTCATAAGCGCATCACTGCAATAATGATGCTCGATCCTTAAAGTCAAACTTTCACAAACGCAAACATTTAGCATCACTTTAGACGCCAACTGTTCATTTTTGCAAAGTTTCATAAACTGATGCGCAAACTTAAAGCAAAGAAGCATCGAGAAATATCTTGATAAGTTGTTGATGAGATCTTTACGAAATCCCGCAGTAGGTACTTTGAAAATACGATTGGAAGAATTTTGATGGGGATTTCGAATAAAATAATACAATTGGAAGAATTTTTCTGGACTTCTGGACCTGGACAAAGGTGGATCTCGACCTGGCCAGAGATGTAATTTTTTTTTTTGAAAAAAATATGTTAAAAAAATTAACTTTTTTGGAAAAATATTAAAAAAAAACTTTTTTTGCACAAAAAAAAATGAGATTTAAAAAAAATGGAAAAATTAAAAAAACATCCTTTTTCCTAAACTTTTTTTTTGTAACAAAAAAATGAGATTTTTGAAAAAAAAAAAAAATAAAAAAGAGTAAACAAAATTGAAAAAAAGAGTTTAATTTTAGTTGAAAACTGTTGACATTGATTGGAGCCTGCCAGTCGACTGAACAAACCCTAAGTGGAGCAACGGGATGACCACCCGAAAAAAGTAGTTAAAATCCATAGAACCCGCGCAGCGAGCCACCCAAAGTACCATTGCGCTAGAAAACTGTTGACATAGACGCCTGCCTGGGTTATACGTAAGTGGCTTAGAGAACCGAAAAAGGGAGTTAAAAAAGCATTTTTTTTTAATTTGTAAAACTAAGTTTATGAAAAATTTTTTATTTCCAAAAAAAAATATTTTTCCCCTGTCCAAGTTCCAAACTCACTTCCAGAACTTTTTTTTTAATTTGTAAAAAGTTTTTTCCAAAACCAAAAAAAATTGTCCTATGTCGAAGTTCCAGCCCGCCTCCACAACTTTTCTCCTGGTTCCAGATCCACCTCCAGAACCTTATTTCAAAAAAGAAAAAAAAAATTGTCCTTTGTCCAAGTTCCAGACCCAGCTCTAGAACTTTTTTTTAATGTTTAAAAAGTTGTTTCCAAAAATAAAAAAATTTGTACTTTGTCCAAGTTCCAGAGCCACCTCCAGAACTTTTGTCCCGGTTCCAGATCCACCTCCAGAACCTTATTTCAAAAAAAAAAAAAAATGTCCTTTGTCCAAGTTCCAGACCCGCCTCCAGGACTTTTTTTTTAATGTTTAAAAAAGTTGTTTCCAAAAATAAAAAAAATGTGTACTTTGTCCAAGTTCCAGAGCCACCTCCAGAACTTTTGTCCCGGTTCCATATCCACCTCCAGAAGCTTTGTCCCAGATCCAGAACCTCCGTTCCAGTTCCAGACCCAAGGCCAGAACTTATTTCCCAGGACTAGGGCCACAACCTTTGTCCCAGTTTTTAAGTTTTTAATAATATTACTACCATATGATAAATTAAACGCCATAAAATGTTTTTTAACATAAAACAGATAAGCGATCAGCATCGCATCGGCAACAGCTGTGAAAGCATCAGCATCGCAAAAAAGCAGTGATGCAGGATCGCTACACAAACAATTGACGTTTGTGAATTTACTCACAGAGTACACAATAACCGTTAGATGTTCCTCACCAATCTTTTTTTTTCACTTAGAACTAAATAAACATTCCCCTAAATGCAATTAATTAGTACAACAATAAAAAATAAAATAAAGTTTATAAATACATACACATATGATGCGTCTAACCAAATGAACCACACTGTACATATATTTTTTCAAATTTTATGAATTTTCAACATTTTTTGTTGTATTTTTTTTTCAACCATAAAATCTAAAAAAAAACTTGCACAGTATAGTAATTGTTGAAGATCGACAGCACTGCTACCGATTTCCATTAATAAAACCCATATCAACTCTCTTCACGTTTGAATAAAAAAAATTAAATTTATTAAGAGGTTCTTTTTTGAGTTTAAAACAACCAAGATCAAGAATTGAGTTGCTGTCACGGCGCGGTGGAATGACATTGATAATGATGATGGTTACCACTTTGGCAGCAATTAAATAAAATGAAAAATTTTTTGTCAGAATATTTTTTTCCCAAAGGCTTAATTTATTCAAATATCGAATGTAGGTTAATAATATTCAAACATTTATTTAAATGTATGTAAAAAATATTTTTGTTTAGAAAATTTATATGAAATTACTCTAGACACGCTGGTGGGTATACTTGTTATAACTGTTTCTCTTGTTTCACCCATCTTTAAATTTTGAGAGAATAAAAAACGAAATCAATGATATCTTCACGTAAAAATAAATATGAAGAATTGTGTTATATAAAGGGTGTTTTTTTTTAGACGTGTGGTTTTCAAGAAGAAATAAAACGCATATAATTTAATGTTATGGCCAAGAATTTAGCTTTATTATAAAGATAAGGGTTTGCCATTATGTTTTAAAAATGATTTCAGCCAAGTGGTCGCCGCGTCTTGCTCGAATAAATTCCAGCCGAGGGCCAATTTTCGACAGCTCCAATAGTTGTTCCCATTCTTTTGGTAATAAATTTGCACGATTTGCAAACGTTGTTCAGGAGTAAATCTATTAATTATAAAATGGCAAACTTAACTGAGCATAAATCAAGTGACAGCTGTCAAAAATACCAACTCCGAAAAAAGTATTGCCAGATTGAAAACCACTCGTCTAAAAAAACACCCTTTACCTACGTAATTAAACTAGAGAATTGCCAATTTATAACAGTTATAACAGTTTTTCGCCATTAAAAGAGGAAGTGCATTAACGGGCTTCGCGCGACTTGAAAAAAACTCCGTTTCCTAAGAAACTTTCGTAAATTGTTCTCATACTTCAAATTGTAGGGCAAAGAATTTTTACAATTTTGATAAAATTTTGTATCTTTTGGCCAAACGAAACGGTTTGCATCACAAAACGCTAGGATTACCTTAAACATATCCTCATGTTTTGATTTCTTGATTTTTGTATTAGGTCTTTTTTTCTAATAGAATGGCAACCATGAAAGTGAGTCGAATCAAATATGGACAAACATGATCTCCAGACTTGAGTCCAGTCGAACCAGACCAGACCCAGAGATCTGTTTCTGTCTTGAATTCAGTTGGCTCTCTCATATCAACCAGATCGGCAGCGTGGTTTGTTTCATTAGATTCTATTGATACTGAGTCAAACGCGTGTGTGGTAGACAAATAAAAGATCAGCGTTAAACGTGAGTGAGTTTTTTTTTCATAAAAGAGTGAAAAATTACTGCTTGTTATAAACAAATTAATATTACATATTATTTAAAAGTGTTACATGTGTCGAATTTTGGCTAAACAAAAC
Organism: Leucozona laternaria; assembly: GCA_932273885.2. Taxonomy (NCBI): domain Eukaryota; kingdom Metazoa; phylum Arthropoda; class Insecta; order Diptera; family Syrphidae; genus Leucozona; species Leucozona laternaria. Next base: position 88,305,105 of record OW026368.1, on the reverse strand, counting down.
CTTCATTATTTGAGGAAAATTACAAAAAATTAATGTCAACGTATAGGTGATGAGAAAAAGATCAGTCATTCTTCTTATCAAAAAATAGTGAACCTTAGAAGTTGACTTTTCACCCCCCACTCTTCTTCAATTGAATTCTTGCATATAGGCATATGTATATGCATACATGAATCACTATTTATGTGGGAGAAGTGTGAACAAAGTTGGGTGCACATTTCGATTAAAGAGTACTCATAAATGCATGAAAACAAATTATTTATTTTTTATTTTATCTTTTTCATGAAGCGGAATGCCGGCACAAATATACCACTAAATATAGTTTAATCACAAAATTTAGATCTTGTGTGTTTGGTTTTTGTTGTGGTTTTATGAGTTTTTCTGTGGCAAAATACTTTGATTTAATTCAAATATGTAATTGTAGATACATATGATTTTGTCAAAACAAAAAGCAGTGTTTAAGCTTTCACTTTCGTTTCGGTTTTTTTTTTTTTTGTTTTCTATTATGATCAACTGGTGTTCATTTATAATATTTTACTCTGTGAAATTAAGAGCAAGTGCTATTGCTGTTGCATAACAGATAATTTAATATCAATTGAAATCGAATTCTCTTTGAAATTGTGTACCTAGGTTAGAGGTAGGTATATGTACATTCATGTAGATATGTTCCTACGTACTTCCACCTATAATTTCTTATTTTGTGATTAACAATCTTTTTAATATGTACCTACCTATAATTTGTTTCTTCTGGTTAATTATGTAGGTACTTTTAAATCAACAACAACACAATACTGAAAGTCTTATTTGTTTGCATTTTCATTTAAAATTAAAAATTAGTAGCTAGGTACCTACATATTAAATATAAATAAGAAACTAAACAAAAAATGACTTGCAAGTTACAAGCGATTGAAAAAAAATGCAATACCTACCTACTCTTTCTCTTATTGTTAGTTCTCTTATAACATGCTTCCATTCTCCAAGGCAATTTTTTTTGTTTGTATAAATATTTTTAGCCGGTAGGTCAAAGCATTGAGTTCAAGTTCAATGACATCTCAACAAACATGTTACAGAAAAAGAAAGCGCGTAGGTACTTATTTAAAATAAAATCATGTTTTGAAACAGCCAATTGAAAAATTTATTCATATAGATAAATTCAGGGTACCTACATACATAGTACATATATTCTCACAAACATTGTTTGGTTTGATTTTAATAATTGTGAAGCTTTTGACTTTCAATAAAATTTACAGTGCAATTCAAAAGGTTTCTCACTTGTATTAGCAATTAAATTCGCTAATAAAACATAAAAGTTTTGTATTCATTTAAAATTAAAAAAAAAAATGCACGACTGATGAAGTTCAAGTTGCTTAGTTAAAAAAATATGCACGAATGGATCGCACAAACTTGCTCTTGTGGTTAAATACTGTGTGTAACTCCACATTGAAGATGTATGATGTATATATTTAACGAGAAAAGAGTCAAAAGCACTAAAAAATTGATTTTTTGTTTGATTTTTTTTGTTCATAAAAAAATAATTTTTAGATGTATTATTGTTCAAACTATTGAGAAGCATCAGATTGCAAAAATTATAACAAAATCAGTCCACCCATGGCAAAGATATACGCGAATAACCCAAAAATAAAACCATTTTCCATTTTGAGAAAAACCTGAAACGCAGTTTTCTTATAATTGACTTGGTTATTGCAGGTGAGAAACATAATCAAAATCGTTAGAGCCGTTTTCGAGAAAATTTGAAAAAAAAAAACAAAATATTTGTATGGCAACTATCCGTTCTAGATGAGCTAAAACAAAATTTCGAATTTCTTCTCTAGGGAATCACATAAAAATGCTCTGTACAAAATTTCATGCAAATCGGTCCACCCGTTTAGGCTCCAGCTCAAATTACAGTGGTCGCACAGACCTACCGACGGCGCACAGTGGCCCATATTGACTTTTTTGGTTGCAAAAATCATATCTCTTAAACGAATAAAGATATCGCCAAAATTTTTTTTTAAGAAAAAATATTTACAGGGTGTTTCAGAATCTGCTGCTGAAGTAAGAAGTTTTTTTTAAGGTGGCCAACATAATTGTATGTAATTCTAAAAAGGTCGAAAGTCAATTTATGAAGTAATTTGAGTGTTATCTAAGTGAAACAGTGGGGAAAGAAGAAAACAAACCAATTTGAGTGAAACAGTGGGGAAGAAAATCAGGTTTTGTTTTTTTTTTTTTAATTGATTTTTTATTTTTTTTTTTATAAGAGAGTAAAGTTGTAAAGTACTTTATTGATAGATTAGACTTCAAAAAGAAGAAAAACAAATTAAAAGGAACAAAAATTTACATACAAACATTTAATTTCTTGGAAACTATCATCTAAGTCCGGGGTAATGCGTAATAAACTTATAACTTCCGGTGAGTATTGTGCTTTCAGATCTTTTTAAGGAAGAAATAAGTGGATCGAATGAGATTGCTAGCATGTTAAATAGGTCTTTATTCTGCCGAATTCTTGAAACTTTGCACGTATTTTGATATCTGTATTTCTTGTAGTCGGTATTTTTGGACTCCTGGGCGTCTTCTGACAATTCTCCAAGTGGTAGTGATTGGTATTCGATGATATTTTGACTATGAACCAAAATTTTATGAAGAGTAGGTGTGAGTTGATTTTCAGGGTACTTTTGTTTCAATAACTGCGGTTTTTTTTGTGTACTCTCCAAATTTACCTGTATTCACTACTTCCCTGCTATTCAAAGCATTAAGTATTGTTTTGATCCTGGTTATAACCTCTTTATTGACTCCAGTAATTCGAGCGGTTGCCTCAGACTGATCAAAAATCTCCTTGAAGTGTTTCCATAATTGCTTTTTCCAAATTCTTGCTTTGGTTTATCTACATCAAGTCCAATCTTATTTGTCCGTTTTTGATATGGAGAGATGAAGAAAGCCATTCCTCATTTTTTTTTTATGAAATATAATCTCGATCTATGGGCTGCGACTCATTTTGTATTAATGTTGTTATAAAAGCTTTTTAATTTTGCTTCATTTTCCGGTAAATTTTCACCGGATAGTTGGTATTCACTTATTACGGCAAAAAGAACTCTTCAAGACTCTCATCTTTGACAAAAAGTTCAAACAAAATATTGTATGTTATATCCATTTTAAATAATTTTTCCTTATACAACTGCTACTGTTCAAGTTTTCAATGATAATTTCATCCCAAAGTTTCATCTTTTTATACCATTAAACTAAATACCTACACTAAAAATATTAAATTTTATAAAATCCTAATAAGGTAATAAAAAAAAATTCTAATCCAGTTAAAAACTCTTATCCATCAAACTACCTCACAATAATTAATCATACCCGAAGTCAAAAACATTCATACTTAAAAGTTTTATTAGAGGTCACAAGAAATAACCCAACTAACAATTTAACTTGTATAAGGTTCTAAACAAGCTATTTTCAGACTGCTATAAAAACAATAAAAGGCCTTATGCAAGTTATTTTGGCGCACATTACGCAAGCTATATAACTGCTATAAGACCTTTGTTGACAGGTGTTACAGCAGCAAATAGCTTTTCATTAAATGCAATTAGCTTGGCTCAGATGGTTATTTTATGACAGCTCTAATACTAATAGCTTGCTTTGGATGGCATAAAAAGGCCCTACAAAAGCCATTTGATGACAGCTATTGCTAATAGCTTGCTTTAGATGTTATAAAAAGGCCTTACCCAAGCCTTTTAATGACAGCTATTGCTAATAGCTTGCTTTAGATGTTATAAAAAGTTTAGTATTGCATTATTTTTATTTATATTACATTTTTATATATCCTCCTCTCAGTCAGCTCCCGAAACCTTTTCCACCGCATTCTGTAATGATTTAAATTATATTTTAATTATAAAAATTTTTACTTACCTGGGTTTGAACTCGAAACCTTCCGCATACCACTCCAGCACTCTACCACTACGCCACTTCGTTGTTGAGAAAAATAACATCAAATGTTAACAAGTTGAAACCATATAAAGAAAATATTAAGGGTGCGAGATATTTATCTTTGTTAGTATTTGAAAATTATTAAAAAGTTGGTTGTGTTTTTGTTGACAACCGAATATTAATTTCCATTCTTAAGAAATTCGAAAAGTTTTTAGTTCAAACGCGCATGAAAGTGGCTGTGAAAATAACATAATGAATTTCTTTAAAATTGTGGGAACGTCAGAAAACGGCAATAGCCTTTTGTCTGCTGTTCCAAATCAATGGGAAAAAATGGCAAATTAATGTGGCCTCCCAGATCATTACTGGACAAATGTCTTAAAAATGTCTTATGTCGCGAAATATGTACCGGATGCACTTTTCAAACCCGTGGTGCCAATAAAGTCCCTCATTGCTCAATTTCGTGCAAATGATCTCCTTTGGAGTCCTCAACAGCGTTCGCGGATCTTCTGGCAACATTTCCCCAATGTCTGAGTTTATTATTTTCATAAGATCCTTTAACGCCGTATCAGCTATTTGGTGCTCGATAGCCCATTTCCGTACATGAATCTGAAATTTTCTATTCCTATCCATTTCAGAATCATCTTCACTTGACGAGTCAACAAAGCTTTTGGAAGTGTAATCATCATCAGCTACAAAAGATTTGGGGTTTCATTATATTCATGATAAAACTTTGTCAAAATGCTTAATGTTTACTTTTACCTGCAGTATTAGAAAAGACCCTTTCCAAAATACTATCTAATGGTTGAGCAAATTCCTCCACAAAAGTATGCTGGCTGCGACTATTTCCAATTGCAGCAGAGGGAACAGTCGATAATTGCTCGCATCTAAGATCTGTTCTTTGTTCTTCCAAATTTTTTCAAACTTCACGGGCTGTTTTAAGAATTGCATCTCTGTTTTTTTGCACTTGCTTTTGATAAGTTCCAGATCTTTTAAATTTTGTCCATGAGTTATTCATTTCTGTAAGACTTAAAAAGTTATTTCTGTTAACACTTCTTTTCTTTTTTACGATGTTCAGTACTTACTTTTCTTATTTTATTTATATCTGATTTTATTTGTAAGAACTTATTTATAAGATTCTTGATGATAGCATATTAATTATGTTTGTATAAGGCCTTTATAGGCAAGCCTTACACAAGTTGTTTGCTTTGACTTGTCGTGAAGAGCCTTATAGCAGCTATAATTTAATTAACTTTTAGTTAACTACTTTGGAAGGCCTTATACAGGCAATTTTGAACCATTATCTACAAGCCTTGCATAGAACCTGTCAAACTCACTTCTAAAGGCCTTATAGCAGCTATTTTTTTTATTGTATAGGTTTAAAAAGTGTGGCTTGCGAAAGTTTGCCTTATACAAACTCTATACAAGCTATTACTTGCCAAATTCGAAAAATTGGACCTTATACAAGCTAAATTGTTAGTTGGGAAGCTATAAAACCGTTTTAAAAAACTTAGGTAGGTTTTTCCTACTAAATTACAAAACCATTTTATTTCAAACCAACACTCATACCTGCAAAACAGAGAAAAAATATTTTCCATAATTTTTTTTCTGCACCTCACAAAAAAAAATTAGAAAAAATTACTGACTTCATTAAATCAAATCGCTCTAGCTCAGCTCTATGCAACTTTATGCAGCTGAGTTTTTGGTTTTATATGAAGAGATATATAAGGATTTACTATCCGTTGAGCTTGGCTTGATTATGTTTGAACCTTTTTTTTCTACTCAGTGTAAAGTCGAAAAAGCGTGCAAAAATGGGTGTTTCAAAAAACATTAATTTCAGCAGTTTAAAAAAATTTATCATTTTTTTTTCATTTCTGATTATAGCAATTATTGATTTTTTGTATCAAGTAAAAATAACAAAAAAAAGTTTTATTTACACCTTTTTCCTAGTTTTTACACTCAAAATTAAGAAAAAATTTTAAAAACAATTTTTTTTTTCTAACCATAAAAATTTGTCAACTTTGACTCGCTCTACAAGTCAAACCATTCATACAAATGAAATAATTTTTTCGATTACTAGAGCTCCAAACATTTGTTAATTCAAAAAAAGTAAAAGTTTTGCATTATAAACCCACCCGAAAAATGAATTTCGCAAGCACTTTTGCCTAAACGGGCCACTGTGCGGCGACGCACGCCCAAACCGACGGACGGCAAGACGAAACTCACTTTTTCTGACTTCTCGATCATGGTAGTATTAGTTTTGATTGCAACCTCGAATATATTGTCCACGCGAAACCAATACTTGCCGTAAAGTAAAGCAAGTAAAAATTATTTGAAAATATGTAGTAGAATCGGTTTTAAAAACAATTAATTTTGTATGCATAAATGTATATAATTTTTTTTAAACATTTTTAAGAAAAAGAATAAATGTGGAATTAAAAATTGAAATTCACAAAAACATCGAATTTTCAAAAAATATTTTTGATATGCAAGTATTATATATTTAAATTTATTACAAGCTTCTGCATAAAAAATATTGTTTTAAATGAGATAGTCGTTATAAAACGGCATCATATGGTCTGGCTACCCTGATGCCTTAAATAAGTAATTTATAAATTTATTTTGTAAATTATTTCAATAAATAAATAAAAAAAAAAATTTCCATGAGTATAGTAAAATTTAATAGATAATTTATCTATAAATCTATAAACAAATTTTTTTATCAAAATCGTAGTAGTCGTTTTTGAGCAAAAAAGATTTTCCTTAACAGTTTTTTTAAACATTTGTATGGGAGGTACCTACCGTTATTTTTGGTTATATGAATAATTTTCGTTTAAAATCGTCTAGATATTGTTAAAAAAAACTGTTTTTTTCAAAAAAAAATCGATCGAGTCGTTTTTGTAATAATGAGTCTTCAAAAAATAAAAAAAATTTAAATCCAGTTTCCGAAAAAAGCGTAAATCAAAAAATGGTAAAGCTGTCTTTTAATAATGGTTCCGAAAAATGTTGGGATCATTTATTAAAAGACAGATTTATATTTAAATAAAATGTATTGAATTTTTTCTTTAAATCTGTGCAGCCGATTTTGAAAAAAATTTAATATTATATTGTATGACAGACTTTGGTCCGAAAAATTGATAAAAATAAATCTATTTTTGTTGTTGTTGCTTTATACAAGGTTGGGCAAAGGTTGTGACCCTATATTTTTTTGGCAACAACACCGACGAATTATTCCAAATTTTCATTCTTGCTGAAATGAAGTACCTATGTTAGTAAATGCGCTGCATGCTCTCCGTCTATAAGAACAGTAACAACTAAATTATCCTATTTACAGGAACAAACTTGAATTTCTATCTGAGCTTACAAGCTATTAAGAGAACGTCACTTAAATTTGTATCGACCAACATAGTCCACGGTAAAATCGTCGTATAGATTGACGCGACAACGCGATGGTATGACGAAAATGACGAAAAAACTTTTCTGAACATTTCCCATTACATAACATTTTTATTAAAACCTCTTTTTCTTACACTACATAAACTAACTTTGTCTTATAGAGCAATATAACAACTACATATGTTAGTATATATGTATATGTATCATATATTGTACAAAATTATTAAAAGAAGGAGCTTTTAGTGTAATTTTTAAACACACAGGTCAACAAAGTTTTTATTTTTATTTTACTGAAGTTTGTTGATGCACTAAACTCGGATATGACCTCTAAAATTCTTACTTAGGATTTTTAAGATATGCATGTACTCCAACCTACAAATTTGTTTACTAGCTATGTTAAAGGTTATGTTACATCAAAAACCTACAACTCCTACGCACGCTCTTTTTTTTTTGTTGAATCATTAAATTTTGTTTAGAGTTTACTGTAGCTACCTAGGTACCTACTTAGTTCAGTTTTTACTTTTACTTGTACCTAACGGACTTCCATAATTTGTCATACCCCAATCATTAAAGCTATGGATAAGATAAGGAAAATCAAGAAAAGATAACATTTTGTATTTTTGATTATCAATTATTATCAACCTGCATTCTTAGAAAATATTTAATTTTTTATCGATAACAACTTAAAATATTTTGTTCATTAATTCTAGTAAGCTAAACATAAACGGTTCAAAATGCCTCACTCTGAAAGCGAGGAAAACAAATTGCGCTACCGGCGAACCCAAAGTGTAACTCGCGCTGAAGAAATTACTACCAAAGAAGAAAAACAAAGGAGAATTCAACCTGATAGACCGTAATTTAAACCTTTTTTTTTTTTTGATTTTCCGAAATGATAGAAATATTTTTTTTTTTATTTTTCCAGTTGCCACAGACCAAGAGATTCACTTTTCTCATGGAGTTCTGGATTCGATAATTTTACAGGACTTGTAAATTGGGGCTTTCTCTTGCTGACAATTGGTGGATTCCGTTTATGTTTGGAGAATTTACTTAAGTAAGAAACTAACACCAAACATTCAGGCAAAATTCAGTGCAATTTTTATTTCTTCCCAAGATATGGAATCAGAATAAATCCATTAGAATGGTATATCGTGCTAAGCGGGAAAAATGAAGGCGAAGGGCATCCTTCATTGATGCTTGTTGTATGTAAGTTGGTAGAAATTATATAAAAATCCGATAAAATATTAAAATTTTAAAAAATATAACTTTTCTAGATTCCATTGTGCCTATGAGTATGTGTCTATTGGTTGAAAAGGGACTAGCGGCGGTAAGTTTTTTATTATGTCTTTCTTATTTTGTATTTGAAACATACATATGTACCTATTGTGTTAATTTTGCTATTTGGATAGTTAAGAACAGCAGTAAGCCGAATAACATTTTAAGGAAAAGTAAACAACACAACAATATTTCTTGGATCACTTGTGTTCTTAACTAGCCATTTATTTTACTTTAACCAACTTAATTGCATGAATTTTGTTATTGTTTTGAAGTTTGTGTTATTATTTGAGCAAAAAAAATACCAGGCACGTTGTTTTTTATCTGCGAGAACTTTAGTTTTATACAAAAAAAAAAAAAACTTGAAAAACAAACGGCAACACTGGTTTTTAATTTTACAAATTCCAAAGTCAGAAATCTATTATTAATGAAATTGTTAACTCAAATTGCTAAGTTAGGTATCCATTTAAAATTTGTAGACTAAAAAGTACTATGCAAAATTTTATTTGAGGCCTTGAATGCAAAAGTGGTGGTTTTAACCACTTCTTTTCATCTTAAATGAGTTTTTCTTCAAACAAAAAAAAAACACTTTGTTGATAAAAATAAAAAAGTTCTTATAGTCAGCTCCGGGGATAACTTTTAAAGAAAGTAATTTCACATTTGTTATCTACAATTAATGCCCTTTCAATCCATATAGATTTTATTTTAATCCGCTCTGGGTTTTTTGTGGGCATTCTCCTTTGTGCTAATATTTATTTATTTAAAATTTGATTAGAAAAGTTACGTAAGTAACCTGCATCACCACTTTTGCATTCCTTTATTAATACAAATAACTCACCAAAATGATATAACGGAACTTAAATGGCGTTAAGCTATCGGCCAGGTGTTATTTATATACTTGTTGTCCATATCACATTGTACAGGAACAAGCCTGAGGAGGTGAACGTCAAAAAGAGTTAATTAAGTCTTTTTCAAAAAAATCTTTTTGTATTATTTAAAAAAAAATTGCTATTTATAGAAAAATTCTTTCTATATTGGGAAAGTAATTAGGTTTGGACTTAGAGGATCATATTTTTACAAATTAAGCCATTCATAATGAAGTAAGTTAAAACCCAGAAAGTAGTAGGTATTCGATTACAAAAAGTAGCTTAAACATTTATTTATATTTTCTTTTGTAATTTTTATGCGAAGCTTTGGTTTGTCTATTCGTGCGAAGCCGGGCGGGTCAGCTAGTAGATTATAAAACATGAATTCAGCAAACTGCTGCATTTATGTACCAATTATCCAACTCCTTTTATATATTTAAAATGTAAGTATCATAATCATTAATCAGTCTTATTGTGAGTTTCGCCAGAGAAACATTCCACTAGAAATTACTGACATTTCACTTTTCGCCATTTCCAAGTTGAATCTGAAAAATATTTAATGTTCGAAAAATTCCTCATATTTAACGCCATCACCGTTCAGGCGATATTTGCAATGGCACATAATTAGGCTAGTAAAAAAAGTGCACCCATAAAAATATTCAATGATCTTTAAGGGGATGATAAACACAATAAATGGCCCCTTAAAATCATTATACTCATTTTTCATTCTGAGCATAGATTATTTTTTTTTTACCAAAATGAACAACATTCGACTTTGATTTAAACAGTGGGTGGAATTTATAAATGTTCAACCTTTACTTCCTAGCAATGTTCGGTTTGAGCTTTTTTGCTTTCACCAAGTTCTTTTAACCCTTTGTTAAAACTTCTTATCCTTTTTCGTCTGCCTCTATTTCCCCGATGATGCGTTTCTCATACTCCTTACGCTTCTAAAATTCCTTGTGCATTTCTCCTTATTTCTGCGTAGAGCTCCTTGTATGACGGGAATCATCAATATTGTCACCATAATTGATGAACGGAAGTGGCTCTCCCAAAAACTCCTTTTCTTATAAACAAAAAAAATCATATAATTTTTAGTTTTAAACATAATTTACTGGTTATACTTTAGCAAATACAAAAATAAACAAGCACATAGTCTGACTATGGACAAATTAACAATTAAGAAATAAGCGTTGTAAATTGAAAACACATTAATGTAAATGAAAAAAAAAAAAAAATAATCAGTAATAAAAAGTAAATTGCATCTTAACCAATACGAACGCCAGCACTTTCGCAATATTTCTGTAGAGCTTGTTTATGGTTATCTCCCAAAGTTGCAATCAGTTCGGGTATATCTTCTGGTCGAGTCTGCACCAACTTAGCCAGAGATTGGGCTAGGAACTTCCTTCCATCTGCAATATCGGCCAAGAAATCCTGACTTTTTGGCTGTGCAAAGTTCAACTGTGAGAAAGCTGCTTGATATCCAGGTGTATCGTCGACTTCCACAAAATGATCACCATCGTAGGTCGACTGATCTGGAGGTAACTCAAACATTTCCACCAAAGCCTGTAATAGCCTTGACCAGTTTTGTATATAGGGCGGTGCTAGCATAGCCGGACATTCAGTTAGTATTTTAGATATGCCAACAGCAACGATTTTACGATCGATTTCTGAGCATACTTTTGCCATATCTGGAATGAAGACACGATCTACTACCATGCCAAACATCGAATTTTGAATCTGATCAACCAATTCCACTAGTGATGGTGCACCCAATTTGGACGTGTAATAGCAAAAGAACACAATTAGACCACGAACGTATTTTGTTGTCTTCGAAAGTGACAATCGTTGGAAGAGCAGGGCAAAGATTTGACGCATTCTTTCTTGCAATTCTGGAAGCGGGTAATATGTAAGGAGATTCTGCATCAAATAAAATCCTTCGTGATCGTTTGATTTAGATGCAATCATTTTTTGAAAAACTCCCAAAACTGCATTCTGCAAGAAATTCAAACAATTAAGTGATTCAATTTATGTATTAATTTTTTTTTTAACAACTTACCAACTTGCCAAGAGCACTTATTTGTTGAGATCCTTGTCGGATAAATGCGCAAATTAGTCGAATTAGGGGTGTTACATTGCCAGGCCTGTCCCAAAGTGCCGGAGCAAGCAAGCAAGGAAACAGAGCCCAGTAAGGCTCTGGAATCGAACCAATTCCTTCGCGAATTTCCAGTAATAGAGAGAGCATTTGAAAGACATATGGCATAAATTCTAGAATGTCCTGTTGAAGTATGCCTTGGAAAACTGGAAAGAGTGCTTCTTCGAATGAACTCACTGCAGCCGCTTCTGTTTTGCAAACAATTCTAGAAACAGAAAAAATGTTAATAAAAAATGTTTGCTTTGATAAAAAATAAAATCACAACTTACATTATAGCCAAAGATAATGTTTCAAACAAATAATGATTGAAATGTGGCTTTGATGGATTCTTTGCCACTTGTGTGAGGATTTCTGTGAGTCGAGGAAGTGCGACAGCCATATAGGGCATAGTTGCCCCTTGGAGAGTATTAAAACTCCTCATTATTGCTGAAAAGTAAATAATGTAACGAGGGTTGTTTTTGCATAAAATGAAATGTTCGAAAGGATGGGAAAAATCAAAAAAATACAAGTTTCTAAAACAAGCTTTTAACGGAAATTTACAGGAAAATTTATAATGGAATTAGGGGAAACCTTGAACAAACCTGGAACGCATATATCATACAAAATATTTACTACTGTCATATTTACTACTTGTCATTGTGAACTAGTATTCTTGAACCAGTTTTAAAACGATTTTATTTTATTATAGTATATCGCCCCAGGGTTAACATGTGTCAAGACAAATCTATTACTGTATTATGGCACATTAGCGAAAACAACATGCGGAAACAAAGTCCATAACTTTTAAAGATAAAACAAATCGAATTTCCTCTGAAATATGAAATAGTGACGGATCTAAGCCATTTATCGCAAAAATGAGGTCTATTTATTTTGAAAAATCTAAGAACTTTGCTAGGCACACGTATATTCATGTAAAGAGCAATGACTGGGTCATAACTGCAACCTTAGAACATTAGGAACTATAAATGAGTGTAATTACATGACCTATGTTTGGGCTTATTATCGAAGATAAAAGCTTGGAAAATATGGTCAACTTTGTTGTAGTTGTTTTTTGCCAACAAAACCAAACATTTAGTCCAGAGATTGATAATGTGAAAATGCAGAAAGATTAACCAACAGAAATCACAGACTTACCTTTCATTACATATTCATTTTCTTGTGAGCCCGGTAAAGCCAGTGCACCGAATAGTGCTCCAAGCAAATCATTTGCGTATGGTGCCAGCACAGCTGATGAGACTCTATATGTAAAATAAAATGTAAGAATATGAATCCAACTTAGTTATCATCAAACGTAAAAACTAAAAAGCAACTTACAAAAGACTATTACTCTCATCTCTCATAATTAATATCTTCTCAATGGCACAAGCTGCATAACTATGTACAACAACACTTTCAGCTTGTAAATGACGAATCAAATGAGGAATGCAGGCGACAATTGTCTGTGGTCCCAACAGACTGCGGAATATCATCACAAATTTCAAGGCATCCGACTTGAGAACCGGCAATTCATTAACTAAAATTTAAAATTTTAACAAAATTCCTAAACATGTGTTAGTTAAAATGAAAATATCTTACTGTTTTGCCTTTCGAGTTCTGGAATAATGTGCTGTTGACAGAAATGAGGCAGAGGCACCAACTCTGAAGCTTGAGTTATTCCATGTTTTTGTGTGCCCCCTCTTGAGGCGAGCGATGTAACCAAATATATTGCTGTATCTTTTGCACGCCAATTGGCTGTTGGATTTTCAGCGTATTTTGCCAGCAAAATTTCTAAGTATTGACCGAAAATACCAAAGATCTTCAACTCAAAGTTCTGACTGAGAGTTTTGACGAGATCACATGCAGCTCGACGACGAGTTTCAATATCTGAACCCTCAATATCACGACGAATATATTCATCTGGATTATCCTCGAATAATTCCTCGTCCGAGGTGCGGAAGTCCAAATTGGGAATAACAACTTTTTCACATATGCTAGCTAGAATTTTCGGATCCTCGAAGAGAGTTCTGTAATGATTGCGTTCCGCAACGACTGAGAGGAATTGAAGAGCATTTGAAACTAACTAAAAGAAAGAAATCAATTTAGGGTTTTGAGAAAAAAAAAACAAATAAATTAATGTAATTTAGAAAAACTCACCGCATCATATTTAGTTTGAATTCCTGTTTTGACCAACAATTCCCAGACATCAGTAACAAACTGTTGCATATAAGTCCCGAATTCCTCATCATATTTCTGTGCGTACAGACCCAAATTCTCACACACCTGTGATCTCAAATGTTCCAAAACTCCAGCTTCCTCATCATCTCCAGTATGCAAGCATTGTACATCAGTTATCAATAACTCATGGAAAGCATTCATCCAAGTTTGCATATTATCCTCGAAGAACTCGGGCAAATCTTGTGAGTTCAGGGAATAGAAAACCTTGCAAACCAACACCAAACTGCCATAAATTACTTTCAATGCTTCCACATTATTCTCGTGAACTTTAGTTAGGTTCATTGTGGCTAGAAGTAGATCTGTAAGTGGCCTTGCCATACGATCCAATACCAATTTGATTTCCTCCCAAAGCGACTGAGATTTGAATTCAAAGCGATAACGTTTGAATAGAGAGTGAGCTGTTTGTAAGACTCCATTGATGACATTAAAGTCTCCAGTGGAGAATTTATCAACCATTTCGTCGATCAGCTGAGGCCATTTCTTAGGGAAATCATATTTGCCAATAATACTGACGGCATCGCTTAATTGTTTTTGCAAAGCAGTTGGCGAACGTAACATCAGAGTGACAATGAGTGATTTGATTGCATTACGATCGACTTCGTGAATTTTATCTGGTCCGCCGGTATCCTTAAGAATAAAAAAACCACAAATTTTATAATTTATTTTTTTCAGGAATACTGGAAGATCTTTTGCTAGAGGAAATGTTTTTTGTTGTCATACAAAGATTTTTTGCTGAGTTTAATTTTAGGCCCAGTTGTTCAGTGCTGAATCAACTCTAATTTAACCCCCGAGTAATAAAATCCAAATTCTGGATATAAATTAATCTCAAATTAACTAATCGAGTTGTTTTACAGTAAACGATTAACCATAACTATTTACTTTGGTAGTACTGCGCCAGTTCACATTTCTGAGATCATACCAATTTTGCTTCTGCTTGTTTATCTTACCTGAAGTACTTACTGTTTCATCATATTTTAAACACTTCTTTTTTGAAACGTTGTGAACGTAAATGTGCCTTTTTAATTTGTCTTATACCTACGAAACTTTGTGGGAAATTCTATGAGTTTGAGAAAAAGTTTAATAATTTCGTGCGATGAGCGCATCTAGAAAACATTTTGTTTGCTATGACGACACTCTTCGTGTGTGACATTAGGAGTGAAAATGCAGGACTAAACAAGCAATGTCGCGTTGACCTTCAACTTTCGACAATAGAACTATTAATTGTTCTAGAATGCTGGAAGGCACAGCCGAACAAAATGTAATCTTCTAGGTTATTATCAGCTTAGCGTGCACAAGAAAATTTTACTCAAATCTACGTTCTATAAAATATAAACAACTATTTAATTCAACTCACCTCATGTGCAACCCAATTTCTTTTGATATAATTTTTGAATGCAATCGCTCCGGCAACTCGAATAGTTATATCGACTTCTTGTTTGTCAATCAAATTCAACAGTAAAACAGCATAATTCTGGTTGACTT
This sequence comes from Leucozona laternaria, assembly GCA_932273885.2. Taxonomy (NCBI): domain Eukaryota; kingdom Metazoa; phylum Arthropoda; class Insecta; order Diptera; family Syrphidae; genus Leucozona; species Leucozona laternaria. The sequence goes on along the minus strand of OW026368.1, from coordinate 88,289,805 downwards.
CAATCGATTCGAGCATTTTTTCCGCTAATAAATAATTGCATTTTATTAAAATGTGAATCAATTTTGGTTAGCGGGATTTTGGGATTTAGAATTTGCAAAAAAAATTCTTTTCTTTATCGCTTACCCGGTCTTCTGACAGTTGGATCTGGGGACAGTGTTTGCTGCAAATAACCACCCAATTGTTGCAAATTGGCTTCGTTGATTTCCATTTTCACGTTATTAAATTAAATTTCCAACAAAAACTAATTTATAAATGTGAAATACTGTAAAGGTTGGCGCTGCTTGGTAAAAATTAATCACTTTTTTTTTTGTTAAAGCGAAGCAAATTTAGTTTTTTTTTCGTATGCAGGAATGGAATGCAGCTTGCCGCCTTTCTAGTCGTTCGCAATTTAAATTTTAAGCGAAGATAGCTGTGATTAGATTAGGTGCTGTCAACTTCGATTACAGGGATGGTTTATTTTCATGAGGTGATATTCGATGGCTGTGTTTCGTAGAGTAAATAGGGATAAGGACAGTCTTACACTAAAATTTTAGACCATTTCAATTGGATTTGTATTTTAATTTTTTTCCAAATATTTCTTTCTCAAAAATTTCATTGATTTTTGTGCTTTGAACAATTTTTAAAATATTTGTATTGTAATATTTCCAGAAAATTTAAATTGTAATTCACTTTCTATTCTTATAATGGTTTAGCGTTTAGGTTTTGTTAGAATTCTAATAACTGCACCTTAATGAAAAGTTTAAGTTTGGCCAAGGTCTAAAGCCCATCTTAAAATTAATTTTCTTTAAGGTTTTAGGTTCGCTGTCAAAGTCGCAATATTGACCATAAATTGACTTTTGGTTGGACTTTTCTTACATTTTTCAATTAAAATTTCACTGTAAGAACTCATGCTGTTTCACGTTGTTTCAGCATTAATACTAAATAAGCTAGAATTTTAAATTGTATTGCAGATTTTATTGCAGAACACATTAAAATATAAACAAATATACTGAAAATTGATGTTTATTTTTGTTTTGCTTTTTTTCACAGGATATAATTCCAGAAAATGCTGGAATGTTCTCACAGATTGTTAACATTTTAGTACTTATCTTATTGCCAATGGTAATTTTGCATGTAAAGGGACATGCTTTTAGTATAAGTAAGTTTTTTTATCGTTTTGAAATGATTATTTTCAGCACAAAAGTAACATTTCATCAATAACACTTTCAGTTGGAGCTACTACAGTTTGCTTCCTCTATTCAATATTATTCTTAAAAACTTGGAGTTATGTTCAAGTTAACATGTGGTGCAGAAAAAGTTTCCGAGAACAAAAAAGGCCACGGAAAAGGCGCCCCAGTATCTCAATTGCTGAACTTCGTAAGTACCATCACTATAGAAACCTTATTTTTAGTTGAAATTCATATTAGGCGTGGTTTTTTGCAAGTCCATATGGATTTGTCGAAAAAAACGACATCGGGACTTAGGAACTTCTTACTTACAGTACGTAAGTCCCGATAATTATCTGGACTTAGCTAAGTCTATATGGATTTAAGTTGTTGTTGTATTAACGTGTAAAACTATTAGTCCCGATGTCATTTTTTTCGACAAATCTATATGGACTTGCAAAAAAAACACGCCTATTACCATCTAAGCTTTGATTTTAAAAATCGAATAATTTTTCCCTAGAAAATCATAACGGCCATTCCGACGATTCCAAAGAGGCTGACAAAGACGTTCCTGAGTTGGTGCAATATCCAAATAATCTGAACTACAAAGATCTATTCTACTTTCTTGGAGCTCCAACATTGTGTTACGAATTAAATTTCCCAAGGACAACAAGGTTTGAATTTTAATTGAATTGCAGACACTTTGCAGAACAAAATAATTTGTCTTCTAGAATTCGAAAGCGCTTTCTTTTGAAACGCCTTTTGGAAGTTATCTTCGGAATGAACGTATTAATGGCATTATTTCAGCAATGGATCATTCCATCAGTTAGAAATTCACTCATACCATTTTCGAATATGGATGTAGTTTTGGCAACTGAAAGATTACTAAAACTTGCTGTGAGTTTTTATAAAATGTGAGGTTATTTATGATAATTGTTTATAATATTTTTTCAGGTCCCTAACCATTTGGTGTGGTTGTGTTTCTTTTATTTAACTTTTCATTCTTTTCTTAATTTATGCGGTGAGCTTTTACATTTTGCTGATAGAAATTTCTACTGCGATTGGTGGAATGCTAATAATACTGATACTTTTTGGAGGACATGGAATATGCCCGTACACAGGTATTTCTCAACAGCCGAATTCATTTATTTCGTTACTTTATAAAATGTATTTTTTTCCGAAAGATGGTGCGTACGACATTTGTACATTCCCGTTGTTCAAATGGGTTACTCTTCACGGAAAGCATCTGTTATTGTTTTCTTCATAAGTGCTTTCTTCCATGAATATTTGGTAAGATCTTTGCATACAAACATATGAATTTCTTTTATTATTTTTGTTTTCATTTCTAGGTAAGTGTTCCACTTAAAACGTACAAAATATGGGCATTCATGGGAATGATGGGACAAATTCCCTTATCGTCTTTCTCGAAAACCATGCAACGAAAATTTGGTCCTCGTATGGGAAATATTGTGGTTTGGGCTTCGATTATTCTTGGACAACCACTTTGTATTATGATGTACTATCATGATTATGTTGTAACAAATTACAAAGATGCCCTCACGAGTGAAGAATATAATGATAGTTAATATTGAAAAAGAATCATTCATGTAAATAATATAAGAAGAATTTCTTTAAAATTAATTACAAATCGTGACTTTTTTTGCATTAAAACTTAAAATAAAAGATTTTCATTTCGTATTTGCATTTTAACTTCATCAGCGAGACTTATTTATTAACCATTTTTACACATTTATTAACGTGTATCTGAGAAACGATGAAAATTGAAACAAATCGTATGAGTTTTTTCCCATTTTTCATCGTTTCTCGACCAATTTTATCCATGGGACAGAAGGTAGGCACAGGACAAGAAGTAAGGTGAGTGCAAAAAAATCTCCCCGGTCGAGGATTTATTAGATTCTTTCGGCAATCCTTTTCATACCTAGCTCAAGTTTAATGTGTGTACGCATAAACCGCCTCCACTATGGACATGAACGATGCTCAAATTGTGAAGATGTCGAGAAAAACGCCATGGAGTCCCAAAAATCCGTGTCAAGTGGTGACATATCCATACGAATCATCAGATTGTGGTTGTGATGTTGGACATCGTTTATGTCCAGTAGAGGTGGAATTATATGGAAACTAGAAAAATGTCGTATGGTATGACTTAGTTTTTTTTGACAATAGATATTAGAAAAAAGTAAAAAAAAAAACGTTAACAAATCTCCAGCAACTTGTTGCTTCGCATGTAAATTGTTTTAGAGGGACAAACCTACGCAGGTTTTTTGCCTCAGTCTGTTATGTAACGTGAAATACTACTTAAATTTTTACAAATATTCTAGATTTGCTCTAAAAACCCATAGTAAAAAAATAAAAATTGTAGCTACGAAATATTTTGAGTTGGTATCTTCGTTGAAAACTACGAAATGAAACGTATCGCCCTAGTGTTGTTTTGGTCTTAAGAGTGTTCCCGGCTGGATGCGTTCAGTTTTTGACATTTGCTTGCGACTCCTCTATTTATTGACATTTGTGTTTTTTTTTAGGAAAAACAAGCCGGTGAGGTTATTGCAAAATTTCTTTAATAATTTCTTATCGTTATCAGTTATTTTAGTTCAATTCTATTAATCTGTATCCAGTAGTAGTTGCGAGTAGTTTTTATTTTATTCAAGAAAATGTATTTGATTTCTAGATCCTTAAATAAACGGGCGATATTCGGAGTTAGTTCTTCGATTCCGCAAATCTACAAGACGCCATTTCCAGTAGTAAATCAAGTATGTAGAAAAGTTTTTAATCATCTTTCTAAAATAAATTTTATATTTACGAAATACCTACCAAGTAAATTAATTAAGTTTTTGTATGATCATTTGTGTACAACAATTTATGTATCTATAATAAGCAAACATTTTATTTTTTTAAGATAAATACTAATTGTGTGCCAATTTGCAGGGCAAAAAAGAAACAAATATGTGGAACAACAATCATCAGAATAACAACAGAGTTAGCCCTTGGGGTAATAATGGAAACAACAGCAATATGTGTAAGTACTATTTTAAATTGAAGTTAATATTTTCATCTAATTAAAAATAATATTTCTTTCTTTAGATGATAATCTTCTTCCCATGGCAAACTTTCCTTTCTTCTCGAATAACTTGAACACAAATCCCCCGCCTCCACCTCCATTAGTAGTGACTTGTGGAGAACTTCGTCCTGTTCACGAAGGCAAATATGTCGAAATGACTGGCAAGTTTATAAAAAAACGAATTGGACGTTTTGCTGAACTTAGAGACCGCAATGGAGCTACACAATTGGTTATTTCAGATGATAGGGTAAGTATCGTTGAGCTTGTATTTGAAATATTACTTAATTAAAAAATAATATTACTTAATATTTTCACATTAGAACCCTCGAATATCACGGCGATTCTTAAACATGCCCTCCGAATGTATTTTGACGATTGTTGGAACAGTTCTGGCCAGACCATTTAATTCCCGAAATGTAACAATGCCTACTGGCGAAATAGAAGTAGAAGTTGAGGATATCTTAAATCTAGCACGAGTTCCTGGTCGTCGTGGAGCAGAAAAACGTTCCTACAGTACAATGGCAGATAACAAAAATTGTATAACAAGCACAGAATACAAAATGGCAGCAAGTAAAAAAATAAACAAAATAAATGTATCTACAATTTCGAATCTAAATTATTTTATTTTTATTTAACTTTTCAGAAAGTCAAAATATTTTAAAATATTTTGAGAATCGCGAATTTACTTGTAATGATTTACGAAAAGCAAATGCTGGAAAAATTGTTTCTTTGGTGGGTTGGGTTACAAATACTACCAAAACCAAATTTCAACATTTAAAAGATGGTTATGGACAGACTCAGATTATTATTGAAGATAAGGATGTACGTTATTTACTTTTTTTAACTCCATATACAACAATTTTGTTCCAAATTATAATCTATATTTATTTCAGTTGTTTGATATTTTTACTTCTGCTACACCAACCTGCATTGTGCAAGTAAAGGGGATTGTTTTAGCTAGGCCTAAAACAAACGTTAACATGGTAAGTAATTTATATACAAATTTGTATGTTTGTTAAAATTTTTTTATGAACCAAAAAAATCTTTAAAAAAAGTTTATGACTCCTTAACTATTTCCTGATTTTTGTATATTTGCATCTTGGTTATGAATATTTTTTTAAACTATTTTTCAATAGAAATTTGAAACCGGTGATGTCGAAGTTAAAGTGGAATCAGTGAAAATTCTTAATCCCAATGAACCATACGAAGGACCACTTAAAGAGAAAGTACAGAAGATGCCAATTGGAAATGTTGAAAATGCAGATGCTTCTAATGAAACATCTGCTACAGTTTCAGGAATTGCCGATACAAACAAATTTACGACACGAACTCACAATTGTGGTGAATTGAATGGTTCAAATGTTGGGGAAAAGGTCAACATTGCTGGTTGGTTGGAATTTCAGCGTATGGGTAAATTTCTTGTGCTACGCGATGGTTATGGGCAAACACAAGTATTACTATCGGATAAGAAGTTCAATATAACAGAAAAATATCCAAATGGCATTCCATTGGAATCAATTATTCGTGTAGAAGGAACTGTGATTCCACGACCGTCGAATATGCTTAATCCAGCTATGAAAACTGGTGAAATTGAAATAGAAGCAACTAATATCGAGGTATTAAATCCATCTAAGAAAAACTTGCCTTTTGAAGTACGTGGTCATCAGAGAGCGAATGAAGGACTACGCATGGCGCATCGGTATCTTGATTTAAGGTTTGGAATTACTTTATTTCTTTTTTCAGAAAAAAAAGTAATAAATACTTTTAATATGTTTTAGATTCTCCGATATGCAAAAGAACTTGCGCCTTCGATCATCAGTTCTCATGAAAATGCGTGAATTTCTTATCAACTATTTAGGTTTCGTTGAAGTCGAAACACCAACTTTATTCCGAAGAACGCCTGGAGGAGCCCAGGAATTTGTTGTTCCCACCCGAAAGCCAGGACACTTCTACTCGTTGGTGCAGAGCCCACAGCAATTTAAACAGATGCTTATGGCCGGAGCTATAGATCGATACTTCCAAATAGCACGTTGCTATCGTGATGAAGCCACCCGACCTGATCGTCAACCGGAGTTTACTCAGTTGGATATAGAGATGTCCTTTACAACGCGACAAGACGTAATGTCGATGATTGAAGAGACTTTAAAATTCTGCTGGCCAAAAGAACGTGGCACTATCGAAACACCATTCCAGGTTATGTCTTATGATGAAGCTATGTCGAAGTATGGCTGCGATAAGCCCGATATACGATTTGATCTTTTGGTATAAACAAACAAAATAATATAAATATTTATACGAAAAAAATAAAAACCATTTTTTTTTTCAGTTGAACGATATTACCGATATTGTTGAAGTCAATGAAACTTTGAGAAACAAATTTAGTGATCTCGGCGTTTGTTTGATTTATATTGACAAATCTATTTCATTGCTTGATGCCCCAACCAGGAAACATTTAGAACAAATTGGCAATGATTTTGATGGTACATTCTATTTCCGAAAATTCAGTGTGAGAATATTTAAACTAGCTCTTCATTTAGTTCTATTTTCAATTGCTGCGTTTTTAATTTTAGAGTAGCAAAGATGCATTGGAAAGACTGGGAAAATATTTGGGTCCAAGCGGGGCAAAGAAGATAGTTGATAAGTTTAAGATAAATACAGACGATTTGGTTTTCTTGGCAATTGGCGAGAAAGTTGACACAGTAAGATAGAATTTTTTTTATATAAATTGTTTTTCATGTCTTTAACCTTAAAGTCCTTATGAGACTTAAATTAATTTAAGCATTTCATAATCTACGGCATATAAGAAACGCAAAATTCAAAATTATCCATTAAATAAGGAAGTGACTCAAGATATGCCAATTTATAACAATTTTGTTTATAATAGTACTATTTATGCGACCCCGCAGGTCCAAGGTCCTCTGGCAGTTACATACTTCGGGGACCTAGTTTTTTTTCATGTCGCGCGAAGCGCTTCGATGCACACCTACATTATATGGAGAAAAACTATTACAACTGTTATATATTGTTATTTCTCTAGTCTCGTTTATTAATTAACCGTATAACACTTAATTGTCTTAATACATATTTGTTTGTTTACTTTTAGCAAACCTTAATGGGTCGCCTTCGTCTTGATTATGCTGACTTGTTAGAAGACAATGAATTCCTACCGCGTCGTAAAAAAATAAATAAATTCCTTTGGGTTGTCGATTTTCCAATGTTTTTCAAAACTGCAGAAGGCGAATACGAAAGTGTTCATCATCCATTTACAGCCCCCCGTGACGAGGATCTCGAGCAAATGAAAAATAAGGAAAATCTAGAAAACATTATATCTCAAGCTTACGATTTAGTTCTCAATGGTAATGAAGTCGGCGGCGGTTCAATTCGTATCCACAACAAAGACTTACAGATATTTGTATTAGAAGAAGTTTTGAAAATTCCCCATGAACATCTGAAGCATTTGCTAAGTGCTCTAGAAAGCGGATGTCCACCTCATGGTGGTGTTGCATTAGGAATCGATAGACTCATGGCAATTATCTGCCAAGCTAGATCAATTCGTGATGTAATTGCATTCCCGAAATCTTTGAACGGAAAAGATCCGTTGTCTAAGGCGCCTGTGCCAATTTCCGATGAAGAAAAGAAATTGTATCATTTAGTTATCGATAGTATTGCGATCAAAGAAGAAGAACCAGAACAAATGGAAATAGAAGATGTAGAAAAACAAAGTGAAAGTGAGAAAGATGTTGGAAACGTTCAAGAAGTCATAACGCCTCAGAAAGAAGAGGAAGATGAAGTTCAAGAATCAAAGAAACGCGTTGAAAAGAAGAAAAAAATTGAAGAAACAAAACCACCCGTGAGAAAAAGCATTTTAAAATAATAAACCCAACGTGCAATTTTTACTTTTAATTTATACAAAAAAAAAAAATCAAAATATGTAGTAATAAATTAATTACTCACAATTGTATTTTATAAATAACTATTATGTGTGTTCTGTATTACATTTTCATAAATACCTAAGCTCTGTATTTTAATTATTGTTCTTTTAATTTTATGATTTTATTTTCATTGTTTTAAATTTGAATTCATTATTTTAAAAAATTAAATATAAACCAGCAAATATTTCAATTTAATGTGTTTGTATTTTATTTGATGCCTAAAAGCATCCAAACCAACTTCGTCACTAAAATTTTATTGCAGAGCAGAAAGCTGAAGATGTCTAGATCGTTTTTTTGTTATAAAATTTTAGGGACGATTAGCACAATCCAGTCATAAGTTAGTGGAAGTTTTATAAATTCTCAATTTTCGGGATCCTAAAAATTAACAACAAAAATATGTTAACATATTTTTAAAAAGCGGAGCAAAGGGCATTTACAGTTTAAGTCCAATATAACGAATGATTAAAAAGTTTTTAAGTCGAAATAAATAAAAAAAATTATTGGTACGTAAGCCGGTGGTAAAACCAGTCGCCCAATTATGTCAAACGATTATTGTTGAAATTACCTAGTTATAAGGCGATTACTTATAACGAGTTTTTGTCTCATTCTCTTAATGGCAATTTAACGAATAGGGCGTGTATTGTTCATTTTTACGATCTCGCATTTTTGTGTTAGGTGGCATTAAAAAAATAAGGCTAACATATTTCTTTAAAATCGGATGAATAGCCAATGGTGTTCGTCTACATAAAAGCTAGTAGTAGTTTACATTAAAGTAGTGGCAATGTTAACTATTTTCGAATTTTGTTGACCGAAGTGATTTTCAAAAGAAGACCTTAATTTAAAAAGCCGGGAAGACTGACTATTTAATTTTGTGTCAAAATTTATATGGAAGTCACAAAGCAAAAGTAAAACGTATTCAATAAGCAAATCAGTTAATTCAAATACTTTTCACATTTTTACCATAAAAAAAAATAATACCGGAATCATAATTTGCATTTTATATCCCACATCACATCTCATCACACGGTAGGTAACCTAAAAAAAATCTTTTGTATTCTAGTATGTCATATTATGAAGTACCTACTGTGTCGTTTGTCTTGTAGTGCAGACACGATCAGTTCATGAATCTTCAATGACTCTGCTGAATATTAGCTCAGGTGCGTGTTTAAGGGTGATTTATTCAATTACAATATTGTGAAACATTTGATACCATAAGATAAGAACACGTCCGCCATTCGTTAAGATCTAGTCTTTTTTTCTGTCCAAAGAGTCTACTTGGTATGACGCCTTTTCTTCATCGTCTACCACACCATTTCAGGGCAATCTGCAATTATCGCATGCGAGTTGTCACGAATTCAACCAAGAAGAAAATGCATCTTATGGATACCTTCAGATTGTCCGTTATTCAACTCTACAAGTAAGAGTAATTAACATTGTACTACTTACTGTCCAATTGTTCATTGTCAAGAAATTGCGATCATCATTGAGTGAAAACGACTCCCATTCAAAAAAAAAAAAAAATAATAAAATAAATAATAAAAACAAAACAATAATCCATCTGGAACGGATTGTATTGTGAAATAAGATACTTCATTTATTTAAATTTTATTAATTACCTTGAGGTTTTATTTTTATGTATTATAAAAATATATGAACTTCATAAATTATTTAATGGTTTTGTTTACAAACAATAAATCCTTGCAGAGCATCTTAATAACGATTCCATGGTTGTGAACATTTACATTGATGAGTTGTTCGTTTAAAATTTATTATAATACATAGGTAACCACCTTAATGTATTAATGTAAATATGTATATTATATAGTGAATCGGAAAACATGATATTAATTAATGATTTATGTACATGCAGACATAAAACGAGCTAAAAATCGATGAAACTACGGATTGCTTAATGTGTACAGAAAATGTGCAATAACGTATGGTTTTGTTTTCCCCAGCCAGCGGCTTCATCACGTAAAACGTAAACGTAATATACAAAACAAAGTCTGTTTAGTTACACCATTTATAACTCAAGAACAGCTGGACCAATTTTAATGATCTCTGATTTGTTGGATTTGTCTTCGCCCCGATTTCATCTCAACCCCCACTATCCAACGCGGACATACGAAACTTTGAAAACCTATTTTTCCTGATTTAAATTTTTGATTAAAACCTAAACATAATTTTAAGATTAAACATCTATTTGCCCTTGAGAGTAAAAATCGGTAGGTACATTTATGTATTACAATTTAAGCGTAAACTTACACTAAATATACATAGGAATATATTTCATTTAACAAGAAAGAAACTACTTCAAGGAATAGACAAAAATCTCTTCTCAATAAATTGTATTGAAATGTTGATTAACTGGCATTAACCACATGTTGTATCGCGACTAACAGGATCAATATTAAGAACAAATTAAATGAAAGTCTAATGGTCCAGTTATTGCATTTTACTCTTTGAGAAAAAAAAACTCCTTTGCTCAATAAAATTAATTTGTCGGTTATTTTATTGAGTGGTTCAATCAATATTTTTTTGTTGTAAGATTTGTAGGTATTATATGCATTCATCTTGAGTATAACTGAACTAAAAATAACCCATCACCTGTGCCTCTTCCAGTTACTCTTACTATAAGCTGGTTTATATCTTTCCTTACAAAGAGGTACCTACACTTCACGTCACCTAATGAAGTTCCCATTATTTATTTCAAATATTAATCCAGTTCACTTTTTGGAGATCTCATAGATTTTGCTCCGTCAATTTGATTGAGCCGGAGGAAAAACCCTAACCAGATTTCTCGGCATGAAGTCAGAAGCACTCTCCATCTCCTTTTTATAAATTAATTGATCAACTGCTACAAAAATAACGGAACAGTTTATAGAACAGGAAAGTACAGATTTTAGCTGTTCAATGAGCAATTTTCTGTTCTAAACTGTTCTGGAGTTCTGATTGCTGTTCAATGAGTCTGCGTGGAACAGTTTGGAACATTATTTTCTGCACTCGTTTCAAGTAGAACAACTTGAAACAGATTTGCTAGAATTGTCAAAATCATCAGTCTAATTTTTTAAAGGAAAATAGTTCGATTTTTTCTGAATCTCTGTCTAACTCTTCTAAAAGTGCATTTTAATAAATTCTGATTCCTTTATTTTGAATTTTATTTTAAAGACATTCTTCATTCATACATTTTCGAAAAAATTGTTGTTGTTTTTTACTGAAAGTCAAACGTAGCCCTTTTCTGTTCTAACTTGTTCTGACATTTTTCACGAATATATTTTTGCTGTTCTGTTCTTATCTTACTTTTTTTCCATTGAACAAAGCTATTCTAGTTTTTGCATTTTGACAACCAAAAGCGGAGAAATTAGCTGAGAGTGGAGTGGGGAGATCTCAGAACCGTTAACTAGCTTATTATTTTTGACTTTTACAAAAGAAAAAGAATATTTAAATTTAAAAAACCTTCTACGAAAAATATGTTTTATACAAATATGTTTTTAAATGATTCAATGTGTTGTTGTGGCTCAGGAGTGTTAAGTTTTTTTTCGATAAACATAAAACTTTCGAAAAAATAACGTCAAAAATCATCAAATGATTCGGAGTGTATCAATCAGCACAAACTACCTTAAGGTTCATTCATCAATTCAGAAGAAAAATAAAAAAGAAATAAAAAGAAGAAGGAAATACTCGGTCGACATTCTGATACGCATAGTGTATCAAATGCATAAATACTTTTCGTTTCCTTTTCCTTGAACAACAACTTGTTGAATGGTCTTTATGTGCTTCTTCTGCACTTGAATCTCCCAGAACTACGCTCCAATGATTCTTTCATATTATTACATCGTCAACTTCATCCTCATCAACGTGTGCACAAGAAGATCACAATCCATACCAACGGCAAACGAGTGCGAAATTTCGTTTTACAATTTCATTCGCGATCGTGCACTTGTAATATGAACATTTAAATTTTCTGTGCGCTCTCAATACAAAAAAAGTAACGAATTCTTTCCTTAACGGTCTTGCATTATGCTATTTAAAATTTAACAAAATTAAATAAAAGTGATGATATTATGTTTGAAAAGTGGAAATCTAAATCGAAAAAGTTAAATAACAACTTTTTAGTACAAATTGAAATTTTTTAGTACAACATAATTTCTTTTGCTTGGGTTTTTTTTTTTTTTTTTTTTTTTAAACCATCCAACGGATTACAATGAAATGTGTTTTAATTTTTATATCAGTATTTATAATAAAAATAATTGGAGGTAGTGATACAAATAAATTTTGAAAATAATTATTTTTCGAAATTAACAAAAAAAAAAAAACACCAAAATAATTTTTGTGTGTACAAAAATTTCAGGTTCCGATGGATTGATTTTCGATAAAAGTGCAATAAAAAATCTTTTTACAAGTGGAGTTCTTGATTTAAATATATTGCGGTGCATTGTTCATAATACAAATGTCTGTCCGCATCCGGATATCAATTTTCGAATTTATACACCGTAAGTTTGAATTTCACTCTTTCATTGTCAAAGAAAATATCAATTTATTGTTATTGATCGATCGAATAGTAATTAAATTAATTAAATCATATGTACATATAAGATTAAGTTATATGTACATTAACCTATTAGTCTTTTTGATTTGTTATTTCGAAAGTATTAGTTGTTTTAGTTCAAATTGCATTCCAATGCAATTTTGTTAACTTTCATGATTCAGTCAGCGTGTACATCGTTTTAACCAATTTATTAAATGGCCTTTTACTTTCATTCGCCTCTGTTATTTTTTTTTACAAATGGAAAATCGTGATCCAGCTAAAATTCCTTCAGATGGCAGCTTTAAAGATAACAAAACAATAAATTGTCCCTACAGGCAGATTCGCCACAATAACAGGTTTCAGGTTTTGGTTGTTGTTTGGGGAGGAATATTTGCCTCTTTTGGAAAAGTACAACATTTGCATCAAGAGGTTTTATTTTATTTTTACCACGTATATATAAGGCGGGCTCTGAATTGAATGAATATATTTTTGAGGGTCTCTTGCTTACACCCTCCCGTGTCCAGTCCATGTAACGTGATAGCTTATCGTTATGTTTAGTGATTTGTGCTAAAAACAGTATAACAAAATAATTGCAGTGTTTTACCTACTTTTTTTTTTTTGTATGCGCGCACTCAAGGGGTTATAACTACCCTAATAATGATAAACAGAGTGCGAGAGTTAGGAAAATAGGGAAGGGTTTAATAGGAGATACCGATGCACTTTGGTTTTGAATTTCTGGATATTACATTGGGAGGGAAAAATAGAGCTAGGCAAAGAATTCCACATTCGAGTTGTGCGGCTAAAGAGAGAATCTCTGTACTTGACTGTTCGTCCGAAATTGCGCTCAATGGTAAGCTGGTGTGCATTCTAAGAAGCGCTAGTATTACGGTGAAATTGTTTTAGGGGAGGAATGCAACTGGCTATTTCGCTAGAACACTGTTTGTAAAAATAGTGATAGAATAAAGAAAGACATGAAACACTGCGGCGGTGTTCCAGAGTAGTAATTGTATCTGTTATGTTTCTATCACCTATCATTTTAAAAGCTCTATTTTGAAAGGAGCACCTGCCCAGATGTGGGAGTTATACTCAAGCTAGCCTGTGTTCTCGTCAGAAGAATGATGTGAAATTTCGTACGCGTTCATAAAAAAAACCACTTTATTTACAGAAAAGAAGGCCTTAATCTAATAAAATCAATTGGTGGAAGTAGTGAACGGTGAGGTTAATGGATGGTTTAAACGCCAACGTTACTAACCCAAAAAAGGATATATCACCTGCGACTACGATTCACACTTCACAGCAACAGACTTTATCACTAAATCTGAGGCAGAAGACCATATAGGGAGTTTTAAATATGTGTATAAGATTAGAGATTTAATTTTCATCGAATAAGTTAGATATAAAATTAATATTACATATAATATCTATTAAACTTATAAATAATATCATCCAGATGATAGCTTATAGCAATGACGTTGTGACCCATTGGTTGGGGGGGTCATGCCCCGCACCATGCATTTATCTCACATATGAAATCTATATTAGAAAAAGACGGAAAATAATTGAAATAAAATCGAAAACAAAAGCAATAAATACACTTTTTGTATAGTTTACACTGCGTTTACTCATTTTTACTGTTTAGTTTAATTTTTTGATTTTTATTTTCACGCACATAAATATTTCTTTATTTTAGTTTATTTTATTAGAAAAACACACAGAACAAAGGAAATTAAACTAACCGGTTACGTCAATCAACTGTCTATTGTAAAATTCGCATTTTTGATTGACAGATGTTTTAAACACGATAAACAGTAAAAAGGGTATAGAGTTTATACTATAGGTACACTCTCTAAACAATTCGCACATTAATACAGACGCAAAGAAGATAATGTGTGTGTGAATGTGTATATTGTTGAGTGTACTTCATTCTAAGCTAATTATCCTTATTGCCGAGATTTTTAAAAATAGACCTTAAATTAGGTACAATTTCTCTGCCCCCCCCCCACACAAAACAGACTAGCTACGGCTTTGGTTTACAGTTGGGCTTGAATTTAAAAATCTTCTCTTATCACCTTACTCCTCTGTAGATTATGGAAGCTTTTACCAGTTAAATTTATTAATTTTTGAAGGTTTTTGCCAAAACCTCCGATTCCTCTAAATAGTTTTGCTACTAAATTTTTCAAAGAATTTCCAGCAACAACAACTTTAAAAAAATAATGATCTTGAACATGCAATCTGTCGTCAAACGGATTGACCCTGAGATCTGGATTCTGCAGTTTAACCTCTCTTCTCATCTTTAGGAAAACAGTTTATCTATGGCGCATTCAAATTGGGAAGTCCTTACGCTTAGACTGGGTGATTCGCATACGGTGTGAAAAAAAGCTAGAGCGTCTAGGTTGGGTTGATACAAAAAAAAATCGTACTGGACGGGGGTCTATTCCCCTCCCCTTTAGCCAGGAGGGGCAAAATATTATAAAAATAATATAAAAAATTGATTTAAAACAGAAAAAAAACAACTGTTACACATATGCAATGCCATAATACACCTTTTTTAAAGCCAGGAATTTCTTCTTTATTGCGTTTTTAAATAAAGTTAAATAAAAATACTACTGAATAACGTAAAATTTTGAACAAAATTAGTTTGAACAAAATTTTTTCAAAATTTTAAGTTTGAAAATTAATTTTTCAAAAGCTATTTACTAAAACAGCTTTATTTAAAAACACAATAAAAGAAGAGATTTCTTGCTTTACAAAAAGGTGTATAATGGTGTTGTAAATATAACCATTATTTTTAATAATTTTTTTTTGTCTTTTTTAAGTCATTTTTTTAGTTAATTCCCCCTCCTGGCTAAACGGGGGGAATAGACCCCCCTACTATACGATATTTTTCTTGTCTCAACCCAACCTATACGCTTTAGCTTTTCGTCACACTGTATGCGAATCACCCTGTAGAAATGCATCTGTTGCTTAGAGGAACTGTTAAAGTTTACTCGTCCCTATTGGAAAACTTTTTATACTGATGTGATTGTACTTTTATCTATAGGTATATTATTTGAAAAGACAAAGTTCTACTAAATGCATATTAATAAAGTGTTTTTAACTTCATGTTTAAATAAAACCATTAGAATAATTGTATATCGAATTGACTAGTTGCTTTAATTTTCTCTCGTTTCTATTACCAAAGGTTTTACCTACTGCGCGCCCATCAACAATGTCAATCCAAAATGTTTACTCTCTGGAAACATTTTCCATAATAAGCTTCTACTTCCGCTTCACAAAATAAAAGTATCTTTTCATAAGAAAATTAGATCATAACTAGCTTATTTATTCTGTAAGATGGCGTAAGACACCTATGTACATACGTTTATGATTTATGTAAGTTACGTTATAATCATATGTTAATGTAAGATCAAAATAAAGCAATGACTCTGATTAGTGAAGAAGTAATTTACTTTCCAATTTTAACCCACTTTTGAGATTTAATGAATAAAAGAATAATTTATGATAAACAAAGTTAACCATTTTTCGGCATATCAATGTCTTTCCATCACATCCATTTTTACTTGCGATGTGTACCTATTTACATAAATAGGTACTACGACTCTTATGTTCGGTTTCACAAATATTTAACAGGCTTTTAAATTTTTAAATGACGTATTTTGTATGGAACAAACGTCATTTAAATATTTAAAAGCCTGTTAGACAGTTAAAAGGGCTTTATGAAATCGACCATTAGTATGGTAAGTAGTTATGGGTTCTTAAAAATCGAACTCAAGGTTTTGATCAAACTTGATAGTGAAGACGAAAAAAATAGTTCTCGTAATTCTGTCCACGTCCGTCTGTCTATTCAGCTACAGCCTAAAAGTATGGGTCGATTTTTAAACTTGGTACATATAGCGTTTTTTGAGCATTCACCCAACACGTTTAATATTTTTAGGACCGAAAATAACGATATCTTCCATACACATTTTTTTGGCCATTAAGGAAAATCTTATTGTTCTCAAAATCGACTACACAAATTAAACAAATTGTGTGAGTGCCGGGACTCACGGTTAATATGTGTAAACATCACCGTGCGCGGATCCAAAACGGACTTGTTTTTTCTAGAAGAGGATCTTAAGATTTTTTTCACTGAACGCACCCATCCTAGTATGCAGATCGTAACGTTGAATACCGTAACGTTGCACGACGTAACGTTGCACACGAACGTTCATTTTTTTTTTCACTCTACCGCCAGCATAGATGTTTACACATCAAAAAAAAATCGGTTAATTTTGATAGGTTTACGTACAGGCTGCCTTTAAGCTAAAAAAAAATGGTTCGGAAATGTTGTATTTTTTAAATGTTTGTTCGATAAAGAATAATACTTATTTAAATACTGCATCCCTAGCGCTGTTATTAACATATAAATATTTTCACAATTTTTTTTAGGTTTTTAATAAAAATGTTTTTTTTTTAAATCAATATTTTTTAGCGATTTTTTTGGAAGATAGTATTTTAGGTGTAAGTTAATAAATATACTCAAAAATGGCATTCAAATATTTTTTTTTCAAATGTTGAAGAAATTTTATGTACAAAATTATTTTTAAAGAAAACCACTCCAACGATTTTTGAAAAAATAAATACTCTTGCTTTCATTAATTCAAATGGCATTCTTCATTTTGAGACTAAAACATTTTTAGGAAACACTAGAATAGACAAAACGTTTTTGTTTCATAAGGCAAGCAAAACCAAATGTTTTATTTTTTATTAATCTGTGTTTCTTTTGGTGTGTATTGAAATGAAACACCTTATTATACAAATGTTTCGACTTTACCGTCGAACAAAAAAAACTGAACTTGTGACTTGTTTTTAGTATTGTTCAACTTGTAGTTTTTAAAAGATATCAAAGGCAAAATAGAGAGTGGTGGGTTCATCCACATAATTTTATTAACAGACGTTGGTAATTGCCTAATCCTACTATAGTTCCTCTAATTTCTCTTTTAGTCGTATATTATTTGTCTGTTCTGTTTCACTTAGTTCCAAGTTTTCAGTGCGAGATTAAATATAAACCCGAGTTAACTCATCAAATTTTGTGAGTTAACTCAGGATTAACTGAACGGATGATGTTGATGTTTTATCCACCGAGTTTGTTAAGTCGTTCCGCATGCATTCTCCACTGAAAAATTGCTTCCTTAGTTAACTGTGGGTTAATTAATTTCTAGAGTTAACTAGATCTGGTTTAACTCACCACTGAGAAACTGGGCCTTAAACTCATATTCAACGAAACATACAACAACAAAAAACAAAGTTCCAGGGTTCCAGCCATCGACAACGAAACATGTTTTTCTGTTTTGCCTTTGCTTTTTTGTTTGTTTTTTTTTATGATGTGTGAGTTGTGCCATGAGGATGTGTGTAATAATTGACAACGACACTGGTTTAAAACAAAATGTTTTCATTCGGTACATGTTGGCTATATAAAGAAACCATGTACATATTTTTGCAAACCAGTCATAAAATCATAAAAACAATAACATGTTTTTTGTGTTGCCGTATAGTGTTTTGATTCATAAAAAACAATGGATTCTTGATTTATGAGGTAGAAAAACACGTTTTGACTTCTTCAGTGTGTCTTCAGCTTTAGAAATTTAAAGAAAGAGTTTCATGTTTTTTCTTTCCATTGAATAAATATGTATATAACAATTATTAATATTATTATTAATCACATAATGTGTAAATTTTTAGAATTTCAAGCCATACGAACCACAAAAGCAAGTTCGTACGATCCAGACGTGCATTTTATTTTTTCCATAATTATAGAAAACCAAACGATCAGTACTTATATTTTCATCGTGTAATAAATACTTCCGATAAAAATATAACTTGAAATACAACATTTTACTAAGGTTCAATTAAAATAAAGGGTCCGCCAAATAACTTTTTTTTTTTGAAAATGGCACAAAACATCGAGTGTAGCTTCGGCTGTGTGGCACGTAGCGCCGTCCTGTTGAAAACAAATGTTGCCAATATCCTCCTCTTCAATTTTTGTGAACAAAAATTCGTTCAAAATGGCCCGATAACGATCGCCATTGACTGTAACGGCCACTCCTTGCTCATTTTCGAAAAAATGGCCCAATTATGCCTCTGGACCAAAATCCGCACCAAACAGTGACTCGTTTTGGGTGTATCGGCTTTTCAATGTATGCGTGCGGGTTTTCTGTGCCCCAAATGCGACAATTTTGCTTGTTTACTACCCGCCAAGATCAAAATGAGCTTCATCTGAAAAGATGATTTTTTTGGCAAAATCGGCATCTTCTGTAAGTCGATCGCAGGCCCACTTAGCGAAGCGTATACACAACCATATTCGTTCAGCGGAAGGATAAAACTAATTATCTGTCAAATCAGACATGAGCTAAGTGTTACCATTCACGAAATAAGCACTAGTTGAAAAAACGTTAGATGGCCGACCCTTTATAATCCTCAGTGACACAACAAACTATAATTGGATCAATTATATTATTACTGATATACATAACTTAACTTGCCAACATTTCTTAGTTAAAAAAACTCACCTTTTTCCAAAACAATTACCGACATACAAACAACAAAATAATAAGTGGATTCAATAATTATTTTATAAAAACTATAAACCAACGTTTAAATGAAGTCAAATAATGCAGTACTGATGCTTTGAATGGGCATGTTTATTTTTCATGTCACCAAATCGTCTGACTAAATGTCAGTTAGCCATAATTCTAAAGTTTGTATGACATTGAATTTGTTTTATAACAGAAATTGTGGCAATTTGCAAGTCGTGTAAGCTCACAAAATGACAATATACATTTGATACATGTTGTATTTGCCATTTTTTATGACAAATTAAATTGCTATGAATACAAGATTTTCCTTTTTGATTGAAGAAATGGCGAACAATTAAATTATGGGCAATTTTCCAGTGTTATTAACTTGATCTTGTTTTCATTATAGAAGGTATAGGTCTTATATCATGCACCTCGCACACTTTTCGTTGTTGTTGTTGTTGGTATAAATAAAGGTTTTTTGATCTCTTGAGTGTTATGACTTTTGCTTCAGACATGTACCACCAAAAGAAATCACGTTTACCTCCTTAAATATTTCATTCAATTCTTTTTAACTTTCATGGCTGCACAGTCAGCGTGACATCCCGCGAACAGCACGAGCACATCAGGATACCAGTTTTCATTGACCTAATGCTTGCAACCAGTTTACCTATATAATTCCAACTTAAAGTAGGTAATATTTGAGCCAGATGTTAAATGTTTCGTCGAGTCGCGTCGCCTCATCGCGCTTTTCATCTTCAGGATGACACCACGTAAATATGTACATAAATGTATGTGAGAAGTGAAATTTTTGTTCGCGTGTGGAATGTCCTCAGGTTTGAAGAAGAACTAGAATGTACATTGTACATCTTCTATGAGTAAGTAGGTGCAGCAGCTATTAATTCACTTGCAACATCAACAACAAACTGTCATCCTACACATATTTTTTTGTGTGGACTACCATATATGTGAGTAAACAAAAGTATCTATAGCCATTGTCGACGCACACCATGCTTTGTATTGTATTGGACCTTAAATTAAAAAAAATTAAAAAAAACATTTGAATGATGGATTGGTGTTGTTTGTTTGTCAGTGATAATAATGAAAGTTGCATCTGGCATCGACCACCGAATCGACACATTTTCTGCCACTTAAAACTATTATGGCAATAAATGACGGATATATATCACTAATTAATGCCATTTTATTAGTTATGTTAATCCAGAATAGTCCATTAGTAAGAAAATTACTCATCAGGTAAGTATCAAAAAAAATGCCCCAATTTTTATTTGGCCAGTTTTTGTCATTTTTATTGGCTTAGCTCAATACTAAATAGCTTATAATTATAAGATTCTGATGGTCCAAACTGCAACTCTCTTTTAGGTAATCATGAAAATAAAGGGTGTTTTTTTTAGAGGTATAGAGCTTTGAAATGGAATAAAACAAAGATGATTTTTTTAAATTGGCATGAAATTTACTTTATTCGAAAGATAATCTTCTGGCATTATAATTTAAATATGATTTCTGGCATGTGAACGGCACGGCTGGCTCGGACGTAGTCTAATCTGAAGGTCCAATTTTTGATGACTTTTTCCAACATTTTTGTGGCCGTATATCGGCAATAACGTGGAGAACGTCATCCTCAAAGTGGTCAATCGTTTGGGGTTATCAGCGTAGACTAGCGTCTTCACATATCCCCACAGAAAATTGTCAAGCGGCGTTAAATCTCACGATCTTGGAGGCCAATTCACGGGTCCGCAACGTGAAACTATGCGGTTACCGAACGTTTTCTTCAATTAATCAATTGTGACACGAGCTGTGTGGTATGTTGCGCCATCTTGTTGAAACCACGGCTCTTGCAGATCATGGTTGTTCGATTGATGATTGAAAAAGTCCGTAATCATGGCTCTATAGCGGTCACCATTGACTGTAACGTTCTGGACAGCATCGTTTTTAAAGAAGTACGGACCAGTTATTCCACCAAACTATACTATATCGGAGCACCTGCTAAAAACTCCACTTTTTGAAGCAGTCATTCTATTTGGTATGTGGAATAAAATTTTCTTTCACTTGCATTTTTACGACATCCTGTTCAACTTTTTAAATGGATCATGTATTCTAACCACATGCTGTTTTATAATCATATAATTTACCCATACTCTGTTCCTGCTATTGGAAAAGAAGGTGTACTGTTGTCAATTTGTTTTTGGGGACTGATTTCATTGCTGAAATGTTTAATGGAAAAAAAGAAGAGGAAGGAGAATGAGAAGAAAGAAATGCGTTCCGAAAAATTCAGTTAAAAAACAATGTTTTAAGGCTTAAATTTCAATTCGCCGGCAAAAGCATTTGATTACCTTTCTATCAAATTAATTTATCGAATTCCTTTCTTTTTCAATTACATATTTAAAAACAAAAGCAAGTTTATTATTAAAGGTATATCTATACGCTCTAAATGCTCCTGCGAAGTCGTTGACGTGTGCGCTTTATTTCCGTCGAAATTATATCAATTCAATTTGTTTCTATCTTTCTATTGTGTAACCCGTTCCAGATGAATTCATATATTTGCCCCTTTTATTTCTGCTCTACCTTCTTCTATGCTCGTTAGTTACCTACCTTACTAACAAGATACGAATTTAACACGTACAAATTAGCCATCAGTTGTATAGTTGCTGCAATATAGTCTTGAAAGCACAATCAATAAAGTCAACTTCTGATGTATACCAATAAACAAGACACCGCCCGCGCCGCCGAAAAGGTAAAGCCATGCAAAACCAAAACCATGACCACGAACCACGATAATAATATCAGTTCATCATCAACTTGACCTTTCTGCAAATTCAAAGTTTTTTTTGTGGTTGTTATTATTTGCGTAGCACGCATTACCCTTTATAGTTTGGGAGATTGTGTTGCAATTTTTCAAGCATTTGTTTCTTTTACATAAGTAAAGGGTGTTTTTTTAGACGTGTGGTTTTCAATCTGTCTGTAACTTGATTTATGTTCAATTTGGTTTGCCATTTCATAATTAATAGACTAACTCCTGAACAACGTTTGCAAATCGTGTACATTTATTACCAAAATAATGGTTCGGTTCGGGTGACGTATCGTGCGCTGCGTCCAATATTCGGTCGACATAATCGGAAAATCGCATAAATTCGAGCAACCATGGATCGGTTTCGGAACACGTTTACTCTAGTGGATAATGCGCATCCTCAGAGACACCGTAGAGGGCGCACCGAAGACGCTATTGCTGCTGTGGAGCTGAGTATCGAAGAAGACCCGAATGAGTCTTTTCGCCATCGCGCGCAACAATTGGAGCTGTCGAAAATTGGGTCTCTCTGCTGGAGTTTATTTGAGCCAGCTGCGGCAGCCACTTGCCTGAAATCATTTTTAAAACATAATGGCAAACCATAACATTAAATTATATGCATTTTATTTCTTCTTGAAAACCACACGTCTAAGAAAACACTCTTTATTAGATGGAAATAAATTTCAAATGATCAGATAATCACCAAAGAGTATTACATCCACGAAGTTCCCTTTTGTCTTGATTGATTGGTTTTGCTTAAGTCATATTTGTCTACTTATTAAATCTAACCTATTATGTTGCTCATAAATAAATCGATAGCTTTTGATTTGATTTATAATTACATACCTATATTATCATTAGCCAATGAGCCAATATTGCAATTCTGATAATGTGCAAACAATCACTAATTGAAATACAACTCTGCTTCACAGACTCTAGTAAAATTGTTTGCCTCAAGAAATGCTTAAGGATTTTCTTTAAAAAAAAATCAAGTTGTTTGCTTTGTTAAGTTTACACTTTTTTAACTATTTGCAAATTAATATAGAAGTGATTTAAACAAATAGCTATATTAAAATGCAATATTATGCGTGTATATACGCAAGCGTTTAATATAACCATCGCTCAAGTTTGTATATGATTGATTCAGCTCGACGAGTCTGAAAAACGGTTTTATGCCTTCTTCACGTGCTTCATGCGATGAAGTTTGCCTTTCACTTTTCTACTATCAGTCAGGCATGGCGAGAAAGAGGAAGCTCGTGCCTGGGCCGGGTTATTTTATTTTTTTTTTTATACTTATTCCGTCAGCTATTCTACATATCGTAAATGTTTCCGACAAATCGTTTTTTTATTTGCATTATTTCTGCTCTAACGAACACATTTATTTATTGTATAAGCGTGAATATATAGGGCTCTTTTAGTTACATTGCAATTGAATTTAATGCATATTTATTTTAAAAATAATTTCTTGTTATTTTTTTTTTGTTTATTTCTTTCAGGAAAGGACCACGACTTGGAGTTGAATTGAGCATTAAGACGCCATGGAGTCTTTATAAAGCCGGATATAGTAAAAGTCGAGAATTGGTGTTTGTCGTACATGGTTTCAATGGTACTGCTCAAGACAACCACTTAGTTTATTTGAGAGATGGTAGCTAGTTCGTATAAATATTTGTCTTTCAAGCACTTTCTTTCTAATAGATTGTTTTTTTTTTTTCTTAAAGCTTATCTATCACGAGATTATAATGTGATTACAGTTGATTGGAAGCCACTGACACAATATCCATGCTATTTGACAGCTCTTATTAACACCAGATTGGCAGCACAGTGTGCAGCACAGGTTAGTTTATGCTGATGATTTTTTTTGTGTGAATAAAGAAATATAATAAATAGTGTCTACGGTTCGTAATAAATTTATATTTACAACATTATTTACATAGAACATATATAACATTGGTGAGAAAAGTAACAAAATATTTGTTTCCATCCCGTTCGTCAATCTGTGCGAATTGTTTTCATTTTATGTTAGAATGGATGGGCGTTTTTTTTTAAACTTCGTAAACTTTTATAGAAAACCGTAAGCGTCCTTTTTTTTAAAGTCTGACACTGCTGCGTTAATTTTATTTTTTAAGTTGTTATTTAAAAAAAAAGTCGGCATTTTATTGTAACCTCAACATTATATGATTCAGGAGAAAGTTCAATAAAAGGAAATTGCCCATTTCTGGCCAAGTGTACACGAACGAGTTTGGTATCAAATGAAAGAGGTGACGTTGAGCTTGTTATATATGAATGAAATATTTTCAAAATCGTTCCATAGAAAAGTTGAGATATAAGAACAGTCGTCTTGTTGGCAGATAAGATCCGGGGAAAATTATCTTAAAGGTACGCCCTGACCGTACAGATTCAAGATTCACATAAATCTAGCGAGGACAACGGTATTTAATTAATTTAACCAATAAAAGAACGGATTTCAATTTAAGGATCGCATCCAAATAGGGAAGTTCGATATTGCGAGATATGGTTGAATCTACACAGGTTGTGAATGTACTCTAATATGGAGTTAAAGGCAACTGAGAGTTTGTTGGAATTAACGGACTCAAGACTTCCAAATACTTCAATACCATAAGTAAATAATGGTAGCAAAAGAGAACTTGCAAGAAGTTTCCTTGTAGTAGTATGCTGTCATTCCAAGTGACGATAGAGTTTATGATAACACCAAGGTTACGAACCTTTTTTACAAAGGCACTACAGTTCCATTAAGCAGTATGGTATACGAAACGAAAGTCGTTGGTTGAAATAATTTTTTGTAGATGATAATACTTAAATTTCATTGAATTTTGAACAACAACAACATCTTAAAGGTGGTACCACCAATAGTTCACGAATTAATTTATAATTCGTTTATTTTGGCTAGAGACACAGCTATTTCAAGGGGTGCCAAGCCGTCTATCATCAGTCTCCTCCTTATAAGTGGTACTGAGCTTTAATCCAATTTTATTATGAAAAACTTTCTACATGCCCACCATAGGAATCGAACCCACGCATATCAGATTTTGCTCAGTCTTAGAAGCCGTATGCACTACACATTCCGCCGCCTGAGACCACTGACGTCAAAGACCCAAAATGGGTTGTTTTTTGTTTATCAAATGCATTTGGAGCATCAGCATTTTTCTAAATGCCTTTAAGTATGCTGTCTAGTTCCGCTTCCATTTTGCTCCATACCTGATAATGCTTAAAGATTTAAGAGGATTGAAAACTAATGAGTTGTTATAGACCCACTGTTGAATTGATTCCAGGTCATCATTAAGACAATTTATACCGTCCTCAACTAAAGCAAGAGATCTGGCTAAAGATCTGGCGTATAGATGGAGTTAAGGGAATTATTGAATGAAAATCGATTGAAAAGTTGTTTCTCTCTATATTTCAATTCAATTTCAATGGTTATGGAATATTTTGAATAAAAAAGTTGCATTTAATAAATAAAGTCGTTGTTTAGTCATACAGATGCTAAAATGAGCGCAAAGTGCGCCCTTCAAAAATTTTCGTTTTAATTGAATGACTTGTCAGCCAAACTGAATAATGTTTTGTTGTCAAATTTGAAATCACTGCGGTCAGACATAGAGATCCAAGGATCCTCAACTATAACGGAAGTTTCTCGGTGTCTACAATGAAATTCTAAACACTAAATCAATGATAACAAGAGTGTCAGTAGAGCTAATTTCTATAGGGAATGGCGTTAGCAGCGACTTTCAAAGTACGATGGAAATTCATCGGGATATGGGATCCTTAAATAAGCAACTCATAGAAATGACGGCTTCTTCTAAACGATATTTTAGATGAACCAAAATTTCCTGCATCCTATTCCGTTAACAGTGTACAATCATATCTATTCCTACCACCTCACCTCCCTACATACTACGGCTTCTTTGAACCGATATGTTGCGTTTGGCAAATACCTCACTGCGTCACTGCACAGACACACCCTTTTTGGCTTTCAAATCAGTATATCCTCTCTCAGAAACTCTTTCTACAACTCCTAACTCCATACAAAATAACTTGTATAGTTTAAAGTTTCACTTGTATTAAGCTAAATAATTAAATAAAGTAAAATAAATGAAAATCTTAATGTTCATGTAAGTGATGGGAACTAACAAAAAAACCATTACAATCTGCTGAAAGTCCCATTTAAAAACAACCCACATTTCAATTGTTTTGTTTTTAATGGAAAACAACTCAGCGGTTAAAATACTGCAGACTACATTTTCACAAAGAACAAAATTATACAATGTCTTCATAATTGTCTCTCTTCCTGTACATCAATATACAAATTTTGATGATTTTTTAAGTATGTTAAATTTTGTTTTTTTTTTAATTTCAGATTTACTCTTTCATTACACACCATGGTACACCTCGGGAAAAAATAACATGCGTAGGACATTCTCTTGGTGCTCATATTTGTGGAATGATAAGCAACCACCTTACAAAAAAACAATACAGGATCATTGGTAAAATTACAGGTTTTAGCTAGTCTGAATTCCTTAATAGAAAATCTGAGGACTTAATTTATTATTGTATTTATTGTTGAATTTGTGTACAACAAATTGTATCATTTATGTATTAGTTCAGAAAACTCATTAATTTAATAAAACTTTTTGCTTCTATTCAGGCCTAGATCCAGCTCGACCATTAATTGAACGAAAGAAAGATGACAATTTCCGTTTGACCATAGACGATGCAAGTGTTATCCAAGTAATTCACACAAATGCAGGTTACTTGGGACAAAGTGAAAACACAGGACATTTGAATTACTGCATCAATGGTGGAAAATATCAACCGTACTGTAAAGGACATCCAATAAGTAAATTTTTAATTACTATGGCTACAGACATTGGTAAACTTACTTAATTCCTCTCTTCCTCATGTCCTTTTTACAGGAAGATCACGTTGCAGTCATTTTATGAGTATTTGTTTCCTGGCAAATGCCATATTTAAACACAAGAAATTTATAGGCGTCCCTTGTCCAAGTGGCTGCGTTAAAATATCTGGCCCAGGTCGACTACCAGTATCAACGAGGAATCCTTTTAAAATTGATTCTCTCTTGCAGGAGTATAGGCTGGGAAACGATGCACCCGATAAGTGAGTTAAAAGTTAACAAACAGAATTAAATACAAAAAATATTATTTTTTGATATTTTAAGTGCCCGCGGCTGTTTTTGTCTCGATGTGCCTTTTGCAAAACACTGTCCATTTACACAAGCTGAATAAATATCACCATTCTCTAAATGTGTTCATCTCGTTTTTAACTAAAATAAGTTTTAATTATAATAAAATTAAATTTTAGTTATTTATTTAATTGATTTATTTTTAAATCAAAGATAAGTTAAATTCTAAATCTAGTTATATTGTTATTTATTTTGTTGAAATATAAGATTAGTAATGTGATTTTCAATGTAGAATTTTAAGTAAAAATAATGCAACTAAAGTTAGTTTTAATATATGCTAGGCTTTAATAAGTAAGAGCAATAAAACACATACAAAATATTTTGTTCTTTATTTTTTCAGATATAAATTATATATCATAGCACAACAACACAATTTTGTTTGACTGTCAGGGTAAAAATACATTTTTTCAGATTGTTGTGCTTTTGAACAAAATTTTGTCTACACTGTGGTTTGATCACAAATTTTGGATTTTCAATGACAACAGAATAACACTGACAACTAAAAGTAATTAAAAATATCTAGCGTAAAAACTTCTTTAAACAAATTCTTAACTGATTTAGAATGCAAATAACAGTTTTTATGATTTTTTTGTATCCTTTAATAATTTAGAAACAAATTTTGCCCAAGGTAAATTTTGGGTATGAAAATTTGTTATTTTTAACAAAATTTCGATTTTATAATTTTTTTTTGTAGGTCTACAGCAAATAGTAAAATCTTCCTAAATTATGGAAAATACAGAAGAGTAGAGATCAAAAACAGGGAGACGCATCCATATTTATTCTTAACAAGCGCAGCATTCCTATACTAAGCAGCATCAGGGCTGTCGTTTCATTTTTTGACTAAGCAGTATGCTTAAAAAAAGCAGTACAAAATCTTATAAGAAAATTTGGTTATTTAAATAGTACATTAAATGTTATTTAAAAACAGTGGCGCAAAATTTTAAACAGCCTGGTGTTAAGGTGTTAACATGACACTAGTTAACAATTTAGTAACTTTAAAGCTTTTTACTATAATGTTTTAAAATATAACTAATTGATTAGTATCATACTAAGCCTGATTTCTTAATAAACTCCAGCTGAACACACCTAATACAGTGGCAGTTCGTGCAAAAAAGTACCTTTTTCACTTTTTTCATTGTCAAAGTGACATATGGAGTTAGTATAATATGACTGTTTTTAGATGAGAGCGATTTTTAATCTTCGTTTCTTTTTTAGTTTCCTTCTAATTGAAAATACCTTTTAAACACTGCGATTTTTAATGAACGTTAACTTCGTGTAAGTGAAGAAGTATCATCTCTCTGTAATTTTTACTCCACTTGATTCAGCGAAGTTTTCTGAGTGGATGACAAATGAAAATAAAACACACTCGAAAAATAATGAAAAGCACAAAGAAGAATGAGCAATATCTCTGCATTTTGTTCAACCCAACAGTATCCGCCTAAGGGAACGTACGAAAGCTAAGTCAAAAAGTCCACCTAAGGGAGTTGTCCATAGTGGCAGACTATAATCTATATGTATATACTTGTACTTAAATAATTTAAAACATTCTTTGCACATAAAGTATTCATATTTATTAAAACAAAATTCTTTCATATTTTGAGCATTTGGTTAGTTCCAAATATTTTTTCAAACTTTTATGTCACCCACTTACTGGTCTGCCCAAATGCAAAAATCTGTCAACCTTAATGTCTGTGCCTATCCTTAAATAAAGCTTATAAAGTATACGATTCCATATTTTATTTCTTTTAAAACCAGATGAATAGGTGTGTGCTTATGCTTTAAAACCAACAAGTGATCGAACTTAAGAACAAGTACGTGAGACCGATCCGCACATTTAATTTTAAATTGTTTCCTTTTGTAATATGGTACTTTTATAAAAATCTACAAAAATTAACAGAAATCTATAGCATACTTAATTCTTAGAACTTGATTATATGATTAACTGAAATATTATGAGAGGTCTAATTTTAAACAAAAGAGCTGAGTTACGAACTCTTAATAATTTCTGATTAGATTTAAAAATTGAAAATTTTAAAAGCTTTAAATCAAATAAAAATTAGATTTTTTAAGATACGATTTTGGCCACTTGAGTAAGAAAGTGAGAGGGAGACAGAGAGAAAGAGAGAGAGAGAGAGAGAGAGAGAGAGAGAGAGAGAGAGAGAGAGAGAGAGAGAGAGAGAGAGAGAGAGAGAGAGAGAGAGAGAGAGAGAGAGAGAGAGAGAGAGAGAACGGGTAACTGCGTTACATCTATTTTAAGTTTTTCAATTAAAAAAAACGACCCTAACGATTTTGATAAAACTTCTTACCTGCCACAAAGCAGAAATAAATTATAATTTGGGGTTGATCCCGTTGTTATGTTTATGGTAACATCAATGATGAGGTACATTTAAAAGTAAAACGAATATTGGATTCCAAAGTTTTAAAAATATTTATTCACTTTAAACAAGAAAATCTATAAAGAAATTAATTTTTCGATTACTTTTTGCACACCTTAGTTTAAATTTGAAAGCCAAATTACATTTTACGCCTTACCACAACAGCATGTTCAATAATATTCTAGTTGTGCATTTTTATTTCAACTCACAAATAGAAACAGAGAGTTCTTTTGACTTATTTCTGAGTAATGTTTTTCAAACTTCTAGACCTGCTTTGAATAAATTTTTTTAAATCAACACAGTTGCTACAGAATCTTAATGGGAAATTTAGGTTTCATATAGAGTCTAATTAACCATTTGCTTAGTTTTGTTCACTCATGTATAGTAAACTTGTCAAAATCGACTTACAAAATTTTACCTATTTAGCCGATGATATGAGATAACAAATACATAAACTTGATAAATGTAGTATAAATTAAATGCAAACTGTGAAAAATATCACCTAAGCAAATTAAGTTTGTAGGTTCTGAAGAAATGAAGATATATGTTGCTGTCAAGATACAAACTGTTTGGAGATGACCTATTTATTTATATGACAACTTAATATTTTAATTATTTAGCCTTTCAGGATTATAATATTTCAATAGGTATTTCAGCAATTATTAAGCCTTATTTAATGATGTTTATAGATACGCATCGAATCCGACAGTACGAAAACATATGCAATTTTATTGTAATCTGAATTGTTGATCTTTATGGTCTGCAGGTCGCTCCCAATCGTAATTTTCAAAAGGTACATATTTTTTATATATTTAGAGTTCTTTTTCGAAGCTTTTAAAACAAAAAAAAAGCTTTTGAAAAGTTGTTAATTGCTTTAATATTTAATTAAACAAACCGGAGAATTGGACCTGTTTCTCATTCAAACATTTATTAGTCTCAAAAACCTTTGCGTATAACGCATGAGATGTCGATATTAAATCTTTTATTTGTGAAAAAAACAAATTTCTGCATAAAATCGTTATAAATGGGATTTGTTTTGATGATTCCATCCAAAGTGCTTGTCCATATAACTTTTTCATAATTTTATACTTGCAATATTCGTGCTATATACATGCGTATATGAAAAGTTTAGGGTTCGTAAAAAAATCTAATTATGGATTTTAATCAAACCTGATATTATATCAATAGAGAATAGCGGTTTTGTTAAAATTTGGATCTTATGTTTTTTTTTTGAGTGATGCCTTTGCTAGCTCCAAAAATGACGGTACATGGCACAATACAACCATAATGTTATCTCGGAAACGATCTTAACTATTTTGATACAAAAACAATTGAATTTACAAATGTAAGTATAGTTTTTTTGGTAAAAAAGAAAATTATCAAAAACTGTTATTAACGGTACCTGCCATAGAACCGTTTCAAGTTTTTTTTAGAAAAAAACAATATATGTTTGTGGGTGTATAATATCAAATACTTTATGAATGAATGAATAATAATTGGGGGTGATTGCACTGCGACCTATAGGTCTATTGTGCCCCCATCCGGAGCTAGATGATCTTGCTCATTTTATAGCTCTTCCTCCAGCTTAACACCTCTAATGAATTTAAGTATCTGGCGAACTTTCAGAGAGGGAAATTCGCCCTCTTCTACCTGGTAATGTCCCAGGTGTTTTTTCCTCTGATGCATGAGAGCATCACATCTACCTAGAATGTGGTCCGGTGTTTCCTCATGAGTACTGCAGAATCTGCAGGTGGGGCTGCTTTCTAGACCAATGACATTTAGGTGTCTTCTGAGTCTGCAGTGGCCACTGAGGAGACCCGTGATTATTCTGAGGTTGTTTCTACTTAAGCTGATGCAGTTCTTGAAACGTTCTTGGTTATAGTTCCCAAGTAACAGTTTTGCCTGCCTAAGCTTAGGAAGTTCCTTCCAATTTTTGGATCTTTTGACCTCCTCCTCTTTTTTGATTTTGTTTTTAATCACATTTTCTCCTATTCCACAATAGGGCTCAGGTCCCACTAGGGGGGTTGTTGCACCTGTTTTTGCTAGGGAGTCTGCCTCCTCATTGCCCTGGACCCCGATATGGCCAGGTACCCAATAGAGTGAGACATTGTTGTATTTGCCAAGTTCGTTTAGCCTGTGCACACATTCCCACACTATCTTTGAGCTGATGGCGTACGAGCTTAGTGCTTTGAGTGCGGCTTGGCTATCTGACAAGATGGCAATATTTTGGTTGCGGTATTTCCTTTCAAGATTACGATCTGCACATTTCGCTATGGCGTGTACTTCCGCCTGGAAAATGCTAGTAGACTGTCCCATCGGTATAGAAAGTTTAGTTCTAGGCCCAAAAATTCCTGCCCCAGTCCCTTCAGTCGTTCTTGAACCATCAGTGTACCACTTGATGGTATTTGCTTTGAGTGTGTAGTTCACTGTTTCGCCTACCCACTTTTCCTTGTTACTTAACTCCGTTTTGAAGTTTTTATCGAAGTTATATTTTTTAATCATACCATCTCTGGGAATGTCAATAAGGTTTGTTACTGTCGACTTTAAAATGTTGTCTTTTTCTCTAAGACTTATACACTTACCAATCCCAGTTCCCTCCTTTGTAAATCTCATTATGGCTCCCTCAGATGTACTTACGATGATATAGTGTAAGGGGGTCAGATGGAGAATAACCTCCATCGCTGCTGTAGGGCAAGTTCTCATTGCTCCCGTAATGCATATACATGCGAGCCTTTGGATTTTTTCTAGCGCTTTCCTAGTTGTTGCTAATTCGGTTCTTTTGTGCCACGCAACTGCCCCATAGGTAAGGATGGGTCTTACCATCATGGTGTACATCCACCTGAGGATGTTTGGTTTGCAACCCCATGATCTCCCTGCAAGCCTTTTGCATATCATAAGGGCCTTTGTGGCTTTCCCGACGGTAATTTCAACGTGTTTGTTCCAGAGGAGTTTACTGTCTAGTGTTATTCCTAGATATTTTACCTCTTTATTTGTTTCAATTACTTCACCAACTAACCGGATAGGTTTCATGTGTGGTAGAAGTCTTTTCTTGGTAAATGGTATAATCGTCGTTTTTGCAGGGTTAATTGTTAGTCCTACAGATAGACACCATTTCCTTGTGATAGATAGTCCTCTTTGGATAATATCGCAAAGAGTTTCTTCAAACTTTCCTAGGGCGGTAATAACGATATCATCAGCGAAACCAATGCATCGTATGCCTTGAGAAGTAAGATTTTCTAGCAGTTCATCCACTACTAGACTCCACAGCAAGGGTGATAGTACCCCTCCCTGTGGACATCCTCTTGTTGTGGATATTGTTTGTACATTTGATCCTGCTATTACCTCTGCTGTTCTAGTGCCCAGCATCTCACCAATCCATCTAGTTAAGGTTATGGGTACGCACTTCCTTACAAGAGCTCTGTTAACAGCTTCATGGGAGGTATTATCAAAGGCTCCCTCTATATCTAGAAAGGCAGATAAGGCCGTTTCCTTTGCTTCTAAGGCTATTTGTAAGGTATTCGTTAGTTCAAACAGGGCAGTTTCTGTAGATCTACCCGCTCTGTAAGCATGTTGGCGTTCATTGAGAGGCCTATTTACTAACACTTCCGATCGTATGAAGTTGTCAACTATTTTTTTCCAACGTTTTCAGTATAAAAGATGTTAAGCTTATCGGCCTGAAAGATTTTGGATGAGTTGTATCTTTCTTCCTCTTTTTTAGGAATAAAGATTACCTTAGCTCTTCTCCATAGACTTGGTATATACCCAAGTGCTATGCTACTTCGAAGTATGCTAATATGATATGGCATGAGATCTTCTTTTCCCCTCTGAAGAAGGGCTGGAAAGATGCCATCTACCCCTGGAGATTTGAATGGTTGGAATGTACTTAATGCCCATTCTATCCTTTTACTCGAACAGATATTCGACGCCAATTTCCAGTCTTCTCTGTTTGGTTTGAGAGGTATTCTCCCTAGTGAGTTTCCTACTAAGGGTAGGCTGCCTGGAAAATGCGTGCTAAGCAACAGAGTGGACCTCTGCTCTTCATTTTCAGTGAAACTTCCATCATTATAGCGAAGTGCTAATGATGTAATTGTTTTCTCTTTTGCAAGAGCTCTATGTAGTCTTGCCGCAGCCGGGGTTGAAGAAATACTCTCACAGAAGGATTTGAATCAAATACTTTAAAATGGCATACCAATTTTAAAGAAATTTTAAATACCTAAACAAAGTTTTTTTTTTTTGTTAAACTCGTAGTTCTCGAGGAGAGCAGGTCAATAAAAAATACTATTTCGATTTCATTCAAAAATCTGCCAAAAAAGACATGGTCAATGTACCATCACATGCCTTATGTGTGATGGAATTTAAGGCCAAAAATGCAATATACATATATAGTTAATGAGTAAATTTAACCTTGAAATACTTTGCTTCATTCCGTAAACAAAAAAATAAAAAGCCTGAAATATTGAGGAAATATTCTTAAAAATTATATAAAGGAAATATGTTCATTGATGTGGAAGCTATCAATAAGGCAAAAGACTCAAAAATTGGTAAAACGATTCTTAGCTCGAAGTAATAGGTATCAATACTGCTCGACAATATTAAGGGAAAAAAGTTTATTTTTCGTTTTTTTTTTTTTGAAGTGCTTTATTCTATTAAAAACGGTTTGTTCGAGATAAATCAAAAAGCATTCTAAAATTGTAAGCTTTTATATTTGAGATTAATAAGGTAGTTTTGTTATTTCTTTGTAGTGTAATCTCCATTTTGTGTGTATGTATTTTAAATATAATATAGAAAAATAAAAAACATTTGAATGTTAGTTTTTAAAAAATAATTCTAATTTATTTATTGATTTAATTAATTCACAACATAAATTTGATATTTAAAGTGACGCGTTTCGGTTTAAAAACCATCATCGGGCTTTAAATTATTGACTTGTGGTGTTGTTTGGTCAAACGAAAGTGCATTTTTGGCAGAGCAAAACCACAATTCAGTAAATTAAAGCCCGATGATTAGTTTTTAAACCGAAACTCATCGCTCCAAATACCAAATCTATATTGTGAAATAAATAAAACAATAAATATTTAAGAATATTTTTTTTTTTTAAATTATTCTGTACATTTTTTTCATATTATATTTACTTAAAATAATTTTGCTAAGTGGGTACATTATTTTGCAACCGTTAAATACATATAGCGTGTGAACAAATATTTTTAAGAAGAAACCTAGCTTTGTCGGTCAGACAAAAGCTTTACAAAAATAAAATGAAAATTAATTAGTAAAATGCATATATTTATTCTCTTTTGTAATTTTCTTGGGAAGCTTAACCAGTGCAAAGCCGGGGTGGGGATACTAGTCGTAAAATATTTGCTTAAAATAGCCGCTTTTTACTATCGCTATTGATCCATATTATATTGTGTAGACCATCTTATGAAAATAAAAACTGAGAAGCCATCTGCCCGCAAGAGTGAAAACTAAATTTTTGGTTCATGAAACGTTAACCCGATAGAGAGCAGGATCTTGTGCTGTTGTTGTAATGCATGTTTTTTTGATGATCTATATGGATCATTTCTGTTAATAAAAACGACTAATATCTTCTCAAACCAAGTCGTTGCATCATCTTCAATGGTGAAACAATTTTGTAAGGCCTTGAATCTTAAGAGCAAGACCTTGTGACCCAGACGTGCATTTTACCTATGGAGAAGTTGATATTAGAGTTTGTTTGTTTAAATTTTTACTGAACATATTTATTGTTGCTTGTAGCTTCACACCTCTCAAATTTACGCACTTCAAGGCAATATTGTTGTTTTCTACTCAAATTGCACTAAGTTTATGTTTTGACATTTGACGCTTTGCAATAAAATATACAAAACCAACTGTGACCGGCATATAGTTGATATCTAAATGACAATTTATTTTTTCCGCTTCAAGTCTCACCTGAAAAGCTTCAAGTGCATACAAATTTAGCACTAAGTCTATATGCATTCAGACAAACACTGACGACTGTAGCGAACTATCCATATAGGTACTCCATACACGGAAATCAGTGCCACTGAACTCGACTTCCTTCTTAACCATCGCGTAGCGACTTCTGTGCCCTAAAGTTTCTTCTACAGACATCAAAAAAATTATACCTATCCATTTTGCACTTCTATAAATGAAACCAACAAAAATATCTATTGTCAATCAAATAACAGCACTTTGTTGGTCGGTCAATACGCCATAAACAAAAAACAAATTAGTATTAGGAGCTTACATTGTACTGTGTGTATTCTCCCATAAACCCCTTCAATCTAATGCTCATTCAGGCCAATCAAAATTCATGCAGATACATAAGTCGAAGACAAAACAATTATAAATCGCAAAGTTGGACTTAAACTCGGCTAAACATTCGTGCAGTCTTCAGTTGAAGCTATTACTATTCCCCGCATGTTTTTTGGGAAATGGAATTTTAAGTCGTCTGTAGACATGTAAAATGCAACATGTTGTTTGACTATCCTACACCTGTACCTCTGTGCCCGTACCCGTACCCACAGATGAAGCAGACTCACACTGCAAGCATTACGTCATGGCTTGCGTTTGGCAAGCTATGTAAAGCCTGAAGAATTGTTCGCTGAATAAAATGGGAAAAAAATGAAGGCATATCTATAAAACAAATAATAAAATAAAGTATCTCACACTGCAAAACTTTTCAAAGCTAAAAAAGATTGCTGGTTAGCATGGCGACTTCAACGACTCGGTGGCATGGTGTGGCGGTGGATGGCGGTCGGTGGCTCACGTACGGGAGGTTTACTGCCGCTGGAATGAGCATTGGTGGATCATAACTCTGTGACCACCACTCGAAGTTACATCAACCAAATCAAAATTTTCAAAAATTTAAAAGTTGAATTGTGCGTGATCTGTGTTAAAATTTTTTTTTTTTTATCTAATAAACTTTAAATTTATAGCAGAAAAATTGATTTTGGACTTGTTTTTTTTTTATTGACAAAATGCATAGAAACAGTGGTGCAACATACCTTATTGGTCTTGTGATAGTTTTTTTCTATGTCAGATGTAAGATATTGATTCGTGTTTTGTAATTAGTTTTGGTCTAATAGACACATTTTAAGAGAATAATATTTTTTTTTAAATTTGTTTCGAGTAGTTGGAAGTGCTCAGCGAGTAATTTTGCAGTCATTGTATCTGGGAGATTCAGCCAATTTTAATACATCGAGGGATGATTGTGTGTGGAAACGTGGAAATGATTTGTACGACAAATGTCCTGATCCAGATATAAATCTTTACTTGTATTCAAAATTGAATGGAACAAGGCAACAGGTAAGTTGTTTTAATTTGTTGTTTAGAATTGGTTCACTTGGGCGTATGCGGAACATTTATAATAGATAATTTCAACTGATATAAATGGGATTAGTAAGGTGGCTTATTTATTTGGAAATGCATCCGAACAGATGAATGTCAAAGTTGAAATTAAATATAAAAAATAATATTAAAAATGTTAAGATCCAAGGAAAATGTAAAATGGGAATGAATTTTTAGTTATTTTGGGAATAATTAATTTATTTATTTTACAAACGATAGTATCGATGTTTTTAGGACCAAACTAAAGTTTTTGTATTCATTTTATTTTTGAACAAAACTATTTAACAAAAAATATAGTCTAAGAGCTGAATGCAAATTTTGTGTATAGAAATAAAACCAAAAATTTAGTACGGGGGTTTGTAGGTGTATGGGTCTTGATATCGAAAACAAAAGACTGGCAAGTTTTTTTATTTGGTGAGGAAGGTGGGGGGGGGGGGGGGGTGGAGGATTGAAAAAAGCGATTTTTAGAACTTTTTTTCAGAAGCATTATCACTTAAATTCATTTTCTATAAGTGTAAAGATTTTCATCCTGTTGATACGACTAATATCACTCAAGATATAAGCTTTGTAACTGAACCTTATCTGCTTGTTTTTGGAGATTTGATGCATGCCAAAAAATCAATTAAATTTAAATACGATATAATAGAGGATTATAATTGCTTA
This sequence comes from Leucozona laternaria, assembly GCA_932273885.2. Taxonomy (NCBI): domain Eukaryota; kingdom Metazoa; phylum Arthropoda; class Insecta; order Diptera; family Syrphidae; genus Leucozona; species Leucozona laternaria. Next base: position 88,252,160 of record OW026368.1, on the reverse strand, counting down.
AAAAATTAAAAAAAAATAAATTAAGCATGGCGGTGCGTGTGTCGCTTTACTAAGTTCCTCAGAAGTTCTTTTCCAAATTTTCTCCATTCTCCATTATTATACCAAAATATAATCAATGTTTCTTATTTTTTAAACATTGATTATAAATTGGTAATGTTGGACTGGAGGATTCTGTAAGAAACAGTGGAGAAAGAACGAAGTTTGCAATATCAAAATATTGTTGTTTTTGGTCCTGATTTAATATTGTTGTACTTGGTTGTGATTTAATACCGTCGATAAAATTGAAACGAATCAAAAGTATCAGCATCCGACCTACCAAATTATAGAATGATTTTCACTTAACCCTCTTACGATGTAGACAAAGATAACAAAAGCATGTAAGCTTAAGTAGTATAGTCGTTCGAAAAGAAGATGTTAATGGTAGCCGGCTAGGTGAATAAGGAAAAATCAAGCTGCCAAAGATTTTTTTCAGGATGATCAAAATCAGCAGACTTGTCAAAGCTTCTATCTTATAGTATTTAATGTGCTTACATCTGGATTCGTAACATACTTGTTTATTTACACGCACATGCGTTATGCGTATAGGTGGCAGAAATTGATTATTATTTTCATCTAAGAAACAACAGATAGTGTCTTCGTTTCCATTTTAAATTTGACAATTTTGAGTTAATTTCAAGTTGCGTCTAAAGAAGTTTAACTTCAAAAATAGTTTCCACACTCCTCTGTTCATCAAACAAGAGTATAAACTGATTTGCTTTTTTGACAGGACATTTTTTGTAAATGTCAAATGCAATTTGATTACATGAAATATTGCATTTGAAAATGTAACAATCATAATTTGTGACCAAATAAAATTTGTAAATAAATTAATTGTTTAGTACTTTCTTCACACTTTTCTATTAACAATGTAATGGTTAATAAACTTTTAATTTTTCTTTATATGTAAATATCTTCAATGCCTAGCCAGATTAAAGCCTTGAACCTCAAGAGCAAGTTGGTGCAATTTAGTTGTGAGTTTTATTTTAAATTTTATTTGAATATATTTTTTTTTGTTGTTGTTTAAAAAGGCAATGACACAAAATATATTAATGTTTAATTTAAAAAATTTATTGCTTCATAGATATTTATTATTTTGTTGGGCAAATTGGCTTAGGTGTTTAAATTTTAGTCAACAATAATTTTATTTAAATTTTATGTATGCAGTTTTTCATCTTTTTCAAAATATTTATAACTAAATAACTACAAAGATGTACGTTAGTATTAAAAGTAAAAAAGATATACATAAATGTAGATACAAATGTCAAAATCTATTTTTCATCGTTTAGTGCTTAACCTTAATTTGTAATTTAATTTAACTAGTTAAACGACTATAGGTCAGTAAAATTATGTTAAGTTAATATGTTATCTGAACATCAAATTCATTATTCATTAGAAAAAAAATATTATACATCATAAAGGCAACGATAAATATAATATTTTTGTTTTGTTCAACACACAAAATAGGTTTTAGAGGCAAGTTGAAGAAAACTTTCAGTAGCAAATCAATTTAATAGCATGAATCTAATATTTAATAATTGATATTTGTTGTTCCGTATTTTATGAGCGGCCGTAACGTTCATCCAATTGCAATAAAACTTTTCCAACTTATTGGTTTCACTTGCGCAATGGTAATGGGTGTATATTTTTGGTATTTAAAGGGTGAAATGGAGTAAGAACTAAAAGTGGCATCTGACTTCAAAAATCCTTTTTTGCGTTCTAAAGGATGTTTTAAAAAATTTACTATTTATAGTGTGAAATGGGATAAAAACAAAGAAGTGGTTTTCAATTACAAAAATTCTTTCTCTGTTGGAAAAGTAATAATCATTGTATATTTTTACAAATTAAGGTACTTATAACGTGAAGTAGGTTTAAAACCCAGAAAGTACCTAGTATTCGATTACAAAAAGTAGCTCAAATATTTATTTATATTTTCTTTTGTAATTTTCATAATGAGTTTAGGTTTGTTTGTCTACCCTTGAGAAGCCACGGTGGGCCAGAGCTATGACTTCTATAATTAAAATGTGTCACGTAGGTTTAAAATTTGTTTCGTGCCCATACACTTATTTATTTGAGAAAAACATTGGACTTTTGTATTCTAAAAATTATATTCTTAAAATTAAACTGGATATTTAACCAAACATTGCATTGGGCCAAAAGCGATTACGAAAAATTTTGCTCCCTAAAATGTTGTCAGTTTTTACCTTGCAGTCTAGGCCACTAAAGCGATTTCCTTAAAATTTTGTAGATTATAGCTCGAAACAACGGTTAAGCCTAGTTTAATTGAAAACGTCCTTGAGGATTTTGACAAAAATAATTAAGTAAGTTAAGAGCCGATATTTTAATCATCAATTAAGCAATCAGTTAACTACTGTCAGAGGAATAAATTTAGGAACAAATTTTTGTTTTATCTCACTAGTAAATATTACTATATGATGTTTAAATGACTATTGAAAAATTGAACCTCAATAATGAGGTAAACTGCTAAACAAAAAGGGCAAACATGAAATTAATTTTACAAGACATAGAAAATAAACACGAATGTTGGCCCTCAAGCCGCATGATAGGTCAAAGAGCTGCGCAGTGTATACACACATTGCTGTAACGAGGGAAATTCTTAATTAAATTAAAATCCAACAAATGTTTTCTACACCAGTTCTAACCTAATCTCATCTCGGTCATATTGTGGCTGTCAGACTTGACAACCATGTATTTAATGGGTTAGATAATAATAATTATAAACTGCTGAAGATTAACAAAAGGGTCAAAAAAATACCTTGACTCAATGTAATAGTATAAAGATGGTTGGTTTTCTTAGCTGGTTGCTTTATAATTTAGGAAATAAATTTAAGTTTCCGACAAAATAAAATTCCAAGGACAGACACATTGCGTTTGTTTAGCATAAAAGAACACTACATCAGTATTATAATTAACAGTTTTTAATTTGTAACTGTTAATCATTTTGCTAATAAAACCTTTAAATAAACTAAGTTTACAATGGACGAAATTACCAATTACTAATAGGCTTAAAAACGAGTATACTAAAATCATCTGCATTAACAAGAAATTTTGGATATTTTTAACGGATATTCCGCTTTAGTAGATAAATAAAACATCACTTCCATTACTATTATTTGTGGTTTGTATGCCCTATTGTTGGAACCCTTCATTATTGGCAAAAGGAGTTTAAAAATAGTGCAAAAGAAATATTTTCAATTTTCATCCAGGATATTTGCTTCAGTAGTTTCGTGCGTAGTTTGGCATTACTTTAATTGCTTATGAAAGAATGTCATACCAACTGTAAAAAAAAAATTTATCAAAAATACACCCTCAAGTTTTTGGCTTTTTTTGAAGACCTCTGGAAGAACCTTAGAATAGTGGTGAACTAAAAGTGTCAAAAACTGTGTTAAAATAAAGAAAACAATCATTTATATGTAGTGTGATCATAAAAAAAAAAACAAATAAACAATGAAAAATAAAACCAACATATTTTAAAACATATTTCGGTAGGTAAAATTTCAATATTTCTTTGGTTTATTAGCTGACCTGGCGAGCTTCGTTCCGCTTAAAATTGATTAAATTTTGAATGTTACCTTCGAAAGTCAAGCCTCTCTATTGAAAGAATGAAACTCTTTTAGAATTGCATACATTAAATAATTGATTCACAATGGATATATGGGAAAATTCGGCCGACGACATAACCTTAAGAATGGGATTTCAACTGCGTTTTTGGATAACAGTGGCTCCAAATGAAGTTATTTGAAAGCAACCGTTGTATTCTTGGGTGTGTGCGAGGAAATACTTTCATACAGAAGCGACCGTAATGGCTGTAGTGGCGCTACCAAAACGGGCAATTTGACTTTACCTCCTAAACAGCACAATCCAGGCGTTTCCGTTGAGAACTTCAATGCATTACAATGCTGACAGACGATATTCAATGGTCTAATATTAACGCACGGAAGATCATTGTATACGAGAAAGGTGGCACACGTGCTTGCGCATTTGCACGACGCACGGGTAGTTACGCATGTAAGCCATTCGTTAATTTAAATTTGCTTCTTCCTTGTGATGTGCATGCTGTTCATCCGTTTCATCTGCACTTAGATTATCCACCCGTCTCGTGTTTTTATTGCGAGCTCCAAAGTATAAACCAGTGAATGAATGTAGGGAATCTGTGTTGATGCAACTCCAGAATCGATGTGCCGATAACCTCACTTTTCGAAATCATAATGTTGTGAAAAAAAAAAACAATAACACCAATGCATTGAATTTCACTTGGACACTGAGTTCTTCATTTCGTTTTTATTCACTTCGTTGGTCACAGAACAACTGAACAAAACCCTTTCGTCGATTTAAAATTGAACAAAAAAACAACAATAATTTGCGCACTATATCGAGACCCAACCCCAACCGCTTCATATCAATCGTCACTGTGGAAAGATCAAATATATTAGTCAGCTGTCAAAAGGGAGTCTGAGAGCGTAACGTCATCTGTTGGCTATCTTATTTTTGTCAGCGAACAAATTAGCCGATTATCAGTTCTGTAGTGTCTGTCATTACTTAGAATCAATATTTTTTCCTTTTCCATGCAAAATGGAATTTTCAGATATCGCCACCATCCACCCCTGAAGGTGTGCAATTTTCAAGTTTTCAGCATTTCTGCTACTACTACTAGTACTTTTCCAGTCAATACTATAGTTCAATACTAATCCATCAAAAAAAATCCACATGCAAATCGGATGATGTTCAGCCGAGTTATGGGCGTACCAATAAAATAAAACAATAAATTTGCATACATATTTAAAAAGTTAGCTATTGTTTTATGAATAATTGTCGACAAATTTATTTTAAATATTATAATTTATATTTTTTTTAAATTTTATAAATAATTTAATAAGACTCTTAAATCAATAAAATCATTAGCTAATGCCAATAAATAGCAAACTATGCCAATCAATGACAAAAATGTACTATTTTTTGTTTTAAAAACACTTAACTAAAAAAAAAAATTAATTTGGTAACGCAACAGCTCGTGGAGAACCCAGAACCTGCAGTGACATACACTTCTCAACTATAACTGTGAGCCTATTGTTGGCTTACATCAGTGGAGTGCAGCTACAATTTTCGTCTGACTTTGAATGGCTAAAGCTTAGTTTACACTATGGGTAGATCTTACAATACTGTCAGTGAAAAACATGCTTATAATGTCTTACAACCGTGTTGTCTTACAATTAATTTTCAGAAAATGTATCTGATAATTAATTGTTAGACGATAATAATTGCAAGGTATTTAATAATCGTGTAAACACACAATTTACTGTCAGGCCTGCCAATTTTTATCGTTGTCTGACGTTTCGAACGATGAACAAATTGTCAGATGTACCTTTTTTATCATTTAACATTGTCAGACGATTTTTTGTTTCTCTCTGTCAATTTCTGACAATTACATAAATATATCCCAATTATCTGACAGTAAGTTGTGTATTTAAACTGTTGATAGAAATTCTACTAATCTTTTACAATTTATTGACAGGTATTCAGCCTCTGACAGTAAATTGTAAGAGATTGGTAGATTTTCTCAAAACCGTATAAACACCCAACCCTTTTTTTTCAAAAACAGCTTCGATTTTAATTAAACTTTTTACCTGTAATGCCCGTTTCAGGTTTTTGTTAAGGATTTACAAATAAAAAAAAAAATGTTTTTGTTTCTGAGAATTAATTTTGAAAGTTTCAAATTTTTATAAGACCTTTAATCCACCCTAAACAAATTTATAATAATATTAAATCAATATTATTTATTATAAATAGAATAGAATATTTTATACAATTATGAAATCAATCATAAATCTTCAATGTAAAACTAACAATGATTAAAAAAAAAAATACATTCATTGCAGTTGGACATTAAACAAGGTGATTGGTTACGAAACAACGAATGGGATCCACAGAAGGAGAATATCATATTAATTCATGGCTATGCCGGTGGGGATAACACGCTTCCCATGTCAGTTTTGCGCGATGGTAGGTTAAAACTAATTATTATTAGCTAATTACATGGATGTCTATATCGGAAAGATGAAGATACAAAATATGTATGTTTACAAATGTTAAAGCTTACCTTCGGCATGGAAGTTACAATCTATTTGTTGCTGATTGGGGTGCATTAGCACTGCCACCGTGCTATGTTGCTGCTGTGCACAATTTAAAGACAGTCGCAAGGTGTTTGGCTGAGAGTTTCACTTTCTTGCGAAATTCTGGAATGAAAGTGGATAGGACCACTTGCGTTGGACATTCACTGGGAGCGCACATTTGTGGTTTGATGGCCAATTATTTGAACTTTAGAGTAGAACGGATTATTGGTAAGATATACATATGTACATACATATTTGTTTAGTATGTACATACCTTTATATCTATATAAAAGTGAATGTTTACAATAATTGTATTTGATTTTGTTTTTGTGATTTAAAAAGGACTTGATCCAGCTCGTCCACTAATTAAACCAGGAAACTCTAATCGGCTAGATAGTGGCGATGCTAAAGCTGTCCATGTGATTCACACAAATGCTGGTTTCTATGGTGAAACTGGTAAGGTGGGCCATGTGGATTTCTGTGTGAATGGTGGGAAACGTCAACCGTATTGTGGTGGTACATCAAGTAAGTTTTAATAATAATAAAAAAAAAAACAATAACAAAAACAAATTGAAATACATACCAATTAAGATTATAGTATATTGCTTAATTATTTTAAATTAAATTTATAAAAATGAAAGCCAAAAAAACAATTTTCAACCAATTTCATTTAGACAAAGGATAGGATTCTTTAATGTAGATTTTAACGGCCTTTAGTCCGTACAAATTGGCATTTCATCCTGGTGATTTCACTTGGATTCATCAGTTGACTAGGTTGACTAGTGAGGGGCCTTGTCAATACGCTATTTTTATTCAGTTCAACTTATACATGAATTTTTCGACAAAAATCCAATGTGAACTATTACATTTCAAAATAACATTAAAAACGTGTGGTTTTCAATCTGGCAACACTTTTTTCGCAGTTGGTCTTTGTGAAAGCTGTCACTTGATTTATGCTCATGTTTGGTTTGCCATTTCATAATGAATAGATTTAAATCGTGCAAATTACCAAATTACCAAAATAATGGTTCGGTTCACGTGACGCATCGCGCGCTGCGTCCAATATTCAATGAAGCTCATTTTTGGTTGAATGGGTACGTTAATAAGCAAAATTGTCGTATTTGGAGTGATCATAATCTACAAGCCATTGTTGAGACGCAGTTACACCCTCAAAAAGTCACTGTTTGGTGTGATCTATGGGCAGAGGGAATAATTGGTCCATATTTCTTCAAAAATAAAGTCGGCCATAATGTTACAGGCAATGGGGAACGCTATAGAGCCATGATTAATGACATTTAGTACCTGAATTGGAGGATGTTGATGTAAACGATATCTGGTTCCAACAAGATGGCGCTACATGCCATACAGCCAACGAAACAATCAATTTATTGAAGGAAACTTTTGGTGAGCGCATTATCTCTCGTCGTGGGCCTGTGGCGTGGCCTCCAAGATCGTGCGATTCAACACCGCTGGACAATTTTTGTGGAGTTATGCAGATAAGCCAGAGACGATTGACACCTTAGAAGACAATAATCGGCGCGTTATTGCTGACATACGGCCCCAATTGCTGCAAAAAGAGGTTGAAAATTGGGCCTCTCGGCTGGAATTTATTCGAGCCAGCCGCGGGCCATTTGCCCAAAACTATTTTTTAAACATAATGGCAAACCCTTATCTTTATAATAAAGCTGTATCCTTGGCCATAACATTAATTGATATAAGTTCTATTTCTTCTTGAAAACCACACGTCTAAAAAAACACCTTTTATGTATTCTGAACTTCTGTGGGAAAAAACACTTTCTAACGATATACGTGTAATTCATGTCCTCGGATTTTTATAGACCGCTTAAGTTGTACCAAAACTTTTGTATTTGATGCCGTTTAATTTTTGGTGATGATGATTTTCTATAGTTATGTATACGCATTGATTGTCGTCGGTACGACAGCCCATTGAGAACCAGGGCCTACTCCCCTAAAATTATGTATATTTGCATCATAGAAAATTCTTTTGATGCCATGGCAATACATTACTCGAAGTATTATTTAAGACAAAGAAAACTATAAATGTTAAGATTATTTAAATACATAGCTTATAATTATAATCCCTGCAAAAAAAAAAAAAAAAATAATACAAATATTTTAAAGAAATATCATTTTGTTTTTGGTTTTTTACTCAATTTCAGCTTTAATTCTTAAACCAAAGTCCTCCAACATCAAATTTATTTTGACTTCTAAAATTATTGAAAAACGTCAAAAAATTAAAGGTATATCCTAACGCTTGACAAAATTGAAATTATGTAGGTTTAGTTGCTACCCAGTTTGCTTTTGCATTTAATATTGTTTTTAAGATTCATACCCATGCTTTCATTTCTTTTTCATACTGTACCTTTATAAGCTTTATACAAACTCTGATACCTAGCTATATTTCTTTTAATGTTTTCTCGGGACTGTCACGATTGACATTTTCCAAAAACTATTTCGTGATCATTTCTTAAATCCTGCTTTATTCATCTAAGATTTGTATCCTCAAATTCTACGTTGCTACATAAATTACAACATCTCGTTGCATTAATTTTGTATTTCATCTTTTGTTTTCATGTTTAGAAAAAAAAAAAATTTCGTTCTTGTCTCGACCCAACCTACACGCTTTAGCTTTTTGTTGCATCTAATGCGAATCACCCTGAATAAGGATTTTTTGCAAGCCCGGGGGGATTTGGTTAACAAAAACACGCAATTTGGGATTAGCGACACCATCACAGAAAAAAAAAGGAATTTCCATACAAACTATCGATAACAAAAATGTAATTCACGCCGGTAACACAGATTTTCTCCATTCTTAAATTAAGTCCCGAGAATTTACCCCGCTTAGCTAAGCCCGGAGAGGATTAGTTGTTGTTGCATTTAACATTTAAATTACTTATCCCTGAAGTCGTTTTTTCGAACAATAATCTTTTTTTTTTCGCTGCTGCTGCTAAGGGTTAATGATTTAGCTCAATTCTAACAATTCAGTTTGATTCCTTAATTAAGCAAAATAAAAAAAATAAAACAATTATTTCAGATGCAAATCTATGCAGTCACATTTGGTCAATATGCTATTTAGCTCAAAGCATTTATATCAACCAAGAACCACATGCAGAACCATGTTCCAGACGTTGTCCGTCTGGCTTGAGAAGGATCTCAAGGAGTCAAGCGCAATACAATGTTCGCAATGCTATTCCAATGGGAATGCATACACCAATGGGGTAATGTTATTATATGTATACTATATAAGTTCAAGATTAAATTTAAAATTTCTTTTCAAGTGCTTTTGGGTCGTACTGTTTGAAAGACAACACAATACCATTTTGTCCAAAAACAGAAGATGAAGTTGGTGATCCAAGATGCTGCCTAGCCGAAGCTGCCGAAGAAGTCACTGATAATAGTTTGCGTCTATTTAGGCGATTAGTTTAAGAATGTTGGGTAATAAATTTCGATTTAAAATATAAGACTTGATAATTTTAAGTGAATTAAATAGAAAATACAATGAATTTTAATAAAAAAAAAAAATTATAAGATTATGAACATTTTAAAGAATTTCAAATAATAAAACATGCGTATAGTGGTAAGACAGTAGGTATAGTTGTTGTTAAGGGGATTAAAATGGTACTTCATTATACTAAGCAAAAATTACTTTTACTTTTACTTTTAAGTTTAAAATATAAAATGCAAAAAAAGATTTAATAAAATTAAAAGAATTAAATAGGATGTCAATTAGTTTTCAAATTTTGTCTCAAATAATTCAAATTAATACTTACAATTTATTTCAATTGACACAAGAAATTGATTCTTAGATTTTTGTATGTACGAGCAATAATAATACAATTTTCTAAATAAATAATTTTTTGCCAATATTTATATAAACTTAGATACGCTGAACTCGAAAGTATCATACAAATATTTTTAGGTATATGATGCAAATCAATCTGTTTGTAAAGCAATTGGCATGAAATATTTTCCTTCCCAAGTGACTAGCAAGAAAAACTAGATAGGTAACTTTTTCTCAAGTAATATAATGTCTTACCTATCTGTTGAGTTGTTTTCAAATAATATTGTAAGATGTATCAAGAACTCTTCACGGAATCAATCTACAGGAAATTTTAGAAAATTCAAAGAAAAGTGGTTTGATAAGGAGTGCATGAATGCCCGGAAAAAATCCTTCCCACTCTTAAAAGCACTACGTAACTGCTATACCGAAGAACTAAGAAGGTGGTATATCGAATCAAACTCATAAGATACAAACAAATTTGCCGGGCAAAGAAGACGAAAATACACAGGCTAACTCTCTTAGTCTCGCCAAAAGTTTAAATGATTTCTGGAAGATAGCAAAAGAATTAAATGGTTGCAGTTTTGTCATAGGTACATGTGTATCCGCAGATGATCTCTCTATATCTACTTCAAAAAACTGTTACTCAACAATTCAACTCTATCTTTTGCATATGCAGAACCACTTCTAACAGATGCAATCTTGGACACCGAAATAACCATCGAAGAAATCAATAGCGTTCTTGAAAAAAAAAAACAAAAACGGAAAAGCACCAGGAGAAGACGGTATTCCTTATGAGTATTTCAAAAATGCATCGCCAGCTCTCATTAATGATCTGAAACAACTGTACAAATGTATTATATAAATGTAAATAAAATTAAAAAATTAAAAAATTTAAATTATTAATATTTTTTTTTTTTTTATTTTATAATTTTATTTAATTTTAAAAATTTTTAAAATTTTCACAACATTAAATTATTTAAAACAATTAATTTAGCGACGCGTTTCGGTTTTTATAAACCATCATCGGGCTCAATTGTGTGACTTTTGGTGTTGTTTCGCCAAGAATATTTGCTTCAGTGCTTGATGTGGTCTATGTTGAATTATTGTATTTGTTGTTAATGGTTTATATATTTGTTTCGTTTATGTTGAATGTGTTTGCCTGTTTTGGTATTTGATTGCAGTGTTAAATAAAGTGTTAGTTTTTATTGTTAGTTTGTCATTTAATATTTTGTCTTGTTCTGTCTTGTAAGCTCTGTAAATTTCGTATTCTTCAAGTGCGTCTATTCTTATCCCTTTCTTACATATATGTAATGGTATTACGTTAGTGTCGAAGTCTGTATAGTTGTGATTATTTTCTATGATATGTTGTGCAAAAGTAGATTTCGTATTTTGTTTTGGTCTATGTTCTAAGTATCGTTCGTAAAAAGTTCTGCCTGTCTGTCCAATGTAGTAGCTGTCACAATCATCACATTTGATTTTATATACTCCAGAAGAAGATTTGCTGTCGGTTTTTGTTTTATGTTGTAAAATTTTTTGTACGTTATTTGTTGTTTTAAATGATATATTTATGTTTAATTTCCGGAACTCGTTTTGTATTATATTTGGTAATGTTGATGATACATTCGTCATATTTGACGGAACACCAAGACAAATCGACGTTTTAAAAAAATATATGAACAACATCAACAATAAAATACAATTCACAGCTGAACTAGAAAACAACAACTCAATAAATTTCCTCGACCTAACAATATACAAAAACAACAATAAACTAAATTATAAAATATACAGAAAAACAACAACGACTGATTTAACAATTCACAAAGATTCACACCACCCACAATCACAAAAACTAGCAGCATATCATGCTTTCATCAATCGTCTATTAAATGTACCAATGACGAAAACAGATTATGACAACGAATTAAATATAATCAAACATATAGCAACATCAAATGGATACACAACAGAACTTATAGACAAATTAATATACAAAAAGAAGAAGAAAATAAAAAACATCAACACAACAGATAACAATACACCAGATAAAAAATACATTTCAATCGATTACACTAATTTATTACCAAATATAATACAAAACGAGTTCCGGAAATTAAACATAAATATATCATTTAAAACAACAAATAACGTACAAAAAATTTTACAACATAAAACAAAAACCGACAGCAAATCTTCTTCTGGAGTATATAAAATCAAATGTGATGATTGTGACAGCTACTACATTGGACAGACAGGCAGAACTTTTTACGAACGATACTTAGAACATAGACCAAAACAAAATACGAAATCTACTTTTGCACAACATATCATAGAAAATAATCACAACTATACAGACTTCGACACTAACGTAATACCATTACATATATGTAAGAAAGGGATAAGACTAGACGCACTTGAAGAATACGAAATTTACAGAGCTTACAAGACAGAACAAGACAAAATATTAAATGACAAACTAACAATAAAAACTAACACTTTATTTAACACTGCAATCAAATACCAAAACAGGCAAACACATTCAACATAAACGAAACAAATATATAAACCATTAACAACAAATACAATAATTCAACATAGACCACATCAAGCACTGAAGCAAATATTCTTGGCGAAACAACACCAAAAGTCACACAATTGAGCCCGATGATGGTTTATAAAAACCGAAACGCGTCGCTAAATTAATTGTTTTAAATAATTTAATGTTGTGAAAATTTTAAAAATTTTTAAAATTAAATAAAATTATAAAATAAAAAAAAAAAAATATTAATAATTTAAATTTTTTAATTTTTTTAATTTTATTTACATTTATATAATACATTCATACACACAACATGGAGACTACACCACAAAGAAACAACTGTACAATATCATTTTTTCAACTGGAACTATCCCTTCGTCGTTCAAAAAATCCGTAATCTTTCCTATTTATAAGAAAGGTGATCCTAATAACGTTGAAAATTATCGTGGAATATCCTTCATTAACGTTATGGCCAAAATATTTTGTGGTGTCCTCGTAAATAGACTAGAAAAATGGGTTGATGACAACAATATTTTAACTGAATTCCAAGCTGGTTTCAGGAAAAACTACTCAACGGTGGACCAGATATTCGTGTTGACTTCAATAGTCAAAGTCTTCCATGGCAGAAACAAGAAGATTTACGCGTTTTCGTTGACTTTAAAGCGGCTTTTGATCTTGTGAATAGAAGCGCACTTATGTATAAATTATCTCAACTTGGTATCTCTTCGAAATTTCTAAATCTTATTAATAATATGTACACCGGTTTAGTAGCTGCTGTTTGGGATGGATCCTGTATTTCACAATGGTTTGATACGAATTATGGTGTGAAACAAGGATGCCCTCTTAGTGCTTTACTGTTTTCATTATTTATCAACGATATTGTACTATATCTACCCCGTGGTGTTAGGATCGTCAATACTATTGTCAATGTTCTCCTCTACGCAGACGATCTTGTTATACTTTCGGAGTCACCAGAAAACTTACAACTAATGATAAACCGTTTGTCAAATTATTGCCAGACATGGGGTCTTACAATAAATGTCGAAAAATCCAATCCAGTCAAATTAGAGAAAGTTGGTCTTTTAATGGGATTCACATTGAAACTGTCGAAGAATATAAGTATTTAGGAGTAATACTAAACCCAACATTGGATTTCAAAAATCATTTAAGAGAAAAGTCGAATTCATCAAAAAGTTTGATAAACATGACATGGAGGAATATTTTTTCAAATCAGAATGTGTTCATGTCTACAAAGTTCAAAATATTTGAATGTGTTTGAATGTGATATAGGTGAATTTGTGGAAGTGGAAAAACTCCAAAGAAACTTCATAAAAAAAACTTTTCAACTTTCCAAGGACAACACCCTAAAGCTCAAAGCAGACTATATCCTTAAAGTTCTTTCACAACCAGATACACGTTTGACCAAACAAATCATTTTATATGAAATAAGAAACAAAGACTGATGGATCATGAAGTGGCAGACTATAGGATGTACTTGTGGAAAGGTTTTGGAGTTCAATTATAATAACCCAGTTCAACTTAAAGAAAACATCTACATGATTATTCAAAAATACGAAGATTCTGTGAGGGAAACAATAGGCGTGTTTTTTTGCAAGTCCATATGGATTTGTCGAAAAAACGACATCGGGACTTAGGAACTTCTTACTTACAGTACGTAAGTCCCGATAATTATCTGGACTTAGCTAAGTCCATATAGATATAAGTTGTTGTTGTATTTACGTGTAAAACTATAAGTCCCGATGTCGTTTTTTTCGACAAATCCATATGGACTTGCAAAAAAAACACGGCTAATAACAACCAAAGCTCATCAGTCAAATAGTAAAATAATTTACTCGCAGCTTAATTACAATTTATTAAATAATAATGATTTTTTAGCTGGTTTGGTTTTGGCAACACTGGTTTTGACAGCTGACGTGTGTTTAGTACCTTGTGTCACTGTCAAACAGCTTCAGTTTGGTTTGCAATTTAACCATGGATCGTCTTACAAATGAACAACGCTTGCAAATTATTGAATTTTACTATCAAAATTCGTGCTCGGTTCGAAATGTTCATCGCGCGCTGCTTCCATTTTATGATCGGCATTCTCGACCTTCTGAGCAGTCTATTCGGAAGATTGTGACCAAATTTCGCACCAAATTTACTTTGTTGGACATTAAACCACCAACACGTTTGCGTACTGTGCGTAGTGAAGAAAATATTGCGGCCGTATCAGCTAGTGTGACAGAAGACCGCGAAATGTCGATTCGGCGCCGTTCCCAGCAGTTAGGCCTTTGTTACAGCACTACGTGGAAAATTTTGCGGAGGGATTTGGGCGTAAAGCCTTTTAAGATACAGCTGGTGCAAGAACTAAAGCCAGCCGACCTACCACAACGCCGAATTTTTGGTGAATGGGCTCTTGGAAAGCTGGCCGAGGATCCGCTTTTTTATCGAAAAATTGTGTTCAGCGATGAGGCTCATTTTTGTTGAATGGGTACGTAAATAAGCAAAATTGCCGCATTTGGAGTGAAGATCAGCCAGAAGCATTGCAACAGCTACCAATGCATCCCGAAAAAGCCACTGTTTGGTGCGGTTTATGGGCCGGCGGCATTATTGGGCCATATTTCTTCAAAGATGATGCGAATCGCAGCGTTACTGTCAATGGTGAACGCTACCGAGCGATGATAACAAACTTTTTTTTGCCCGAAATGGAAGTTCTTGACTTGCATGATATGTGGTTTCAACAAGACGGTGCCACATGCCACACAGCACGCGAAACAATGGCGCAATTGCGAGGCGAGTTTGGTGAACAGTTAATTTCACGTTTCGGGCCGGTCAATTGGCCGCCTAGATCGTGCGATTTGACACCATTAGATTATTTTTTGTGGGGGTATGTCAAGGCTTATGTCTATAGGGACAAGCCCGCTTCGATTGACGCACTGGAAGCCAACATCCATGCATTCATTCGTGAGATACCGGCCGATATGTGTGAAAGAGTATGCCAAAATTGGACTCAGCGGATGGGCTACCTGAGACGCAGCCGCGGTCAACATTTGCATGAAATTATCTTTAAACATTAAATTGCAAGGTTCAAACTATCGATTCAAATAAATATTTCATTAATTTTTTCGAATTTTTTGTGTTTTTTTTTTAAAAAAAGTTCTAAGCCTCTTAAAAAATCACCCATTACTTTCATAACGCCTTGAGCTATAAAGAAGTATCACTTATATTCAAATCAAGATGTGAACTCCTGCCTTTAAACGGTAGCCCATACAACGGCAAATTTGATCAATTTTGTTCGCTTCCACTTCATAAGTGTTTGCCCTATATTTAACTACCAAAGAACGATATATTTAGGGAAAAAAAGTTTAACATTGCAAGAAACGATACAATTATTAAATGGATCTAGTTGGAAATCACTGTATTGTTTTTTAAATTCAATTTTTAAATATAGAAACTTGTTAATGACTGAATTTATTTAAATTGTTTTATTGTAAATTTAAATCACTAAGTAAAATTTTGCCAATTTGGCTGACGGCATAGCCAAAGCTATTAAATTCATTATTTATTAAAACAATTTATACATATATTATAATTAATAAAATGAATACATACATATTTTCCTTTTCATTTCCAATTAGGTAACAAATCTCACTCTCATTTTTCCAAATCAAAGAAGAAATTTCAAAAATTCGAGTCTCGGAAACTTAGCCCTTCCAATTTTGTCATGATTTTGCAACCTATTGGCCCAATTACATAAGGTTGAGTTTTCTGTGTAAATTAAATTTTGCGATTTTGCAAGAGTGAAGTGCATATTTTTGACATAAAGCGTGTATTTATTTATCGGCGTTTAGAGTTATAAATGTCCATAATTTAAGTAAAAGTGCGTAGCTTTTAATGTTTTTGATATAGATTTTTAAATAAAGACTTAAAATGAAAAAATATACCATACAGGCAAATCATAAATATTATCTCCTTATTTATTAAGTTTGGTTTGAATTTATTTTTTTTAATGATCCTTTAACTTTCCCTTAAGTAAAGGTAAAACATAACCAAAAAAATTCACTAGAATCTCCATAACTAAAATACAATCGAATTCCTATAGTTCCTTCTTTTATTATTTGCGTTTTTATTGCTATATGACCTAAATATTAAAAAAAAATGTATTAACATATTTATAAGTAAATCTTAAAAGAAGTTCGATGATAATTTAATATGCAATTCATGTTTTATCGACGTGATTGTCATTGCCAATTGTTGAAATTGTATTTGTTTTTATTTTCTGACTGGGCGCTTCAACATAAGAACGCAACTTAGATTGGAAATTGAAAATAGGTTATTTGGTCAAATACATTCTGGAATGATTTATAGTATAGTACTTTTGCCTTTTGGATAGAAATTTTATAAATATTTTCATTATTTTGCAATAAAAAGATATATATTAGTTTGAATGCTTATACAGGGTGGCGCAAAATTAATCATCCAGTGAAAAGTTCATTAACTTATCGGAAGATGCTATAATTTTTGGAAATGGTGGCAAATATCGATTCTACTTTGACATTTGTAAAGTAAATAGATTCAAACAAAAATTAAGACAAAAACAGAACCAAAGTTTTTCATTTATAAAGGGTCCGCCAAATAACTTCTTTTTTTTGAGCTTCATCTGAAAAGATGATTTTTTTTGCAAAATCGGCATCTTCTCTAAGTCGATCTTGGGCCCACATAGCGAAGCGTATACACAACAATATTCGTTCAGCGGAAGGATAAAACTAATTATCTGTCAAATCGGACATGAGCTAAGTGTTACCATTCACGAAATAAGCACTAGTTGAAAAAAAAACTTTTGATGGCGGACCCTTTACTAAAATTACAGCCACAGAATATCGGGTGACAACTTTGATTAATTTTTCTCCACCCTGTAGTAGTAAGTATATTTAATTTCAAATACACTCCAATATGTTTTTATCTTTTTGGTAAAATTTTCTGAATTTTGGATGCTTAGAGCTTGAGTTTTAAATGTTCATCTTCCATCTATGTATATATATATATACGTATATAAAAATGGATCGTGGTGTGTTCGGATGCTTAAAACTTGAAAACAACAGGACAAAATCGGATACTTCCTTCTGCCGATTTGTTCAAAATTGCTACGCGAAGGTTAAGGAAAAAGATAATTCTGAACATTATCAACAGGTGGCGCTGTAGGCTCACATTTACTTTGTCAGTTCTATTCAATTACGGTTCAACAGGTGGCGCTGTAGGTGGCTAGGAAATGGCTTATGGGAAAATCTCAAAATTTTAATATTTGTGAAATGAAAGGGTGAAATGGGGTAAAAATAAAATTTTCGATTTAGGAAATTCCTTTTTTTTTATTAAAAAGTTTTCCTTAAGAAATAGCCTAAGAGCTATTATTTCAAATTCTGTTATTTGTAGGGTGAAATGGGGTAAAAATAAAAAATATATTTTGGTGTTTGAGAGGTTGTTTTTAGTGGATGGCTTTAAGATTTTTCAGAAAATTAGCATTTATAGGGTGATTTCAAAAACTCCTCTTCTGCTTGAAAGGTTATTTAAAATAAATTGATATTTATAGAGTGAAATGGGATAGAAACAAAATTGATTAAAAAATTCTTTCTGTGTTGGGAAAGTGATAAAAGTTGGACTTCGAGGACCAAGTTTTTACATACTTAGCCATTAATAACCTGAAGTAGGTTCAATCTACATGCTCTAACTTTTAACTTATCTAATAAGTATCACACTGTGTTTATGTATAAATAGGTATTAACACTTAGTTAACCAATGGTAACTGAATGAGGGGGTGAATTATGATAATCTTTAGAGCCGTTTTTGAGAAACATTACTTCTTCCTTAATGGTGGGTGGCAGGTAATCTAAGTTCACGTTTAAAATGGTGATGGTGATCATAAATAAGTTTGTGTTTTTGAAACTAAATGCATATTGAAAAAAAAAATTATTAAAAAAATATACATTTTTTTTCAGCAGGTAAAAAAAAATTAAGAATACTAGAGAATAACTGACATAGGGTACTTTCAGTTGTTCTTTTGTGTAATTTTATCTTTAATAAATTCAAGTTAAAAAAAATCAAATATGTATTCATAAAATTTATTTTAAAAAAGTTGAAAAATTGTTATTGAGAATAAAAAAATCCTTTCGCATTTTATTTTCTTAGTTCATAAACTAATTCATTCTTTAATTTTTCTTAAGAAAGAGTTAAAATTGTTTTTAGTCTTATTGATATTGGAAGATTGTTGAAAAAAGTTCGCGATGTCATTTCATGAATATTCATAAAATATGTTTTATTTGCAATCAAAGTGCTGAAAAGTTCTAAATTGTAAGCCCGTAAATTGTATATGGAAGACGCAATGGATGTATCTTTAATTCGCAAAAAAAAAAAGAGGTCGAATGTGTGTACGTTGATTTTTACCAAAAATTATATGAATTATATGCTTTTTGGCAATTAAATGGGGTCGCAATTTATACTGAATAAGTCCGTTGTCAATTATAGTTGAGACGTTTTTTTCTAGAGCAAAATAGTCTTAACAGATGAGTCTCACGAGTAATAAGATTCATGTAAGTTCTTAGTGAATTTACATGATATTTCCAGTTAATATTACTGTCGAAAATAATTCGCAAATATGTAAAAGAATTAACACGTTCAATTAGAAAACAGTTAAGGGAACACTGGTTATTGATTGCAAAAATTGTATCTACCATACAGATACAAGGGTAAAACAAACTACTCAAAATACCTACGAAAATCATCTGATAGCTCGAAACCCTTAACTTTAGTTTTATCGCTAATAAACCTATTTATGATATACAAAATAAGCTCTTAGTTATTGCAAATCCTTATTTAAGTTGGCAAGACATTGAAAATAAGCTGAAACATTGTAAGTATATGCCATATCTGCAAAGACTAAACGATTTCCAGAAAAATCTTGAAAGAACAGTGAGTTAATGTAGATTAAGAATAGTAAAGAGCCTAAAACAGAGCCCTGTGGGACACCACTTTTTAATTTGTTCACATTACTGAAGACACCATTAATTAATTCACTTTGTTTCCTTCCATAATCTCTAAGCCCAGAATTATAAAGGTTGCTTCAAAGTATTTCGTGGTCAACCGTGTCAAATGGCTTTGTCATGTCAACAACCAGCGCCATCGTTGAATGACTTTCGTTTATCCCCTTATATAACTCACAACATATTTTTTAAATCGCATCTTCTATTCTTCCACCTAACAAACTGATGTTCGAAAAATAGAGCTAAATGCTAAAATGAGGGATTTAAATAAAAGACGGATGGTCACCACAGTTTTGCACGAGTTTAAAAAAATTAAAATTTGACAATGACTTAATTAAAAAGTCGTCATAAATCTATGAATGTTTTCAATTTTGTCTATAACTCTTGTATTTAAATGAAAAAACAGATAAAATGTCTTAATACCTCTTTTTTGAAAAATAATGCCATTGTTGAAGTATGTATGATGTATTCAGCAGTAAATATTTTACATCTAAAACAAGAGAAAGTCTTTCTTTTGTCAGTTATTTTAGTAAAATCGTCACGTGCTCAGAAAATTAAATATATTGCAAATGAAGTAAAATAGAACCGAATCGCGTGCGTAAGAGGTACTCGTCGTCTCAGGTAAAAGGTATTACCTGCATCAACAATAAAGCAAAGGTATTTAAACATAATATCTTGTTTGAAAACAAAAAAAAATTCAAAATAGAGTCAAGATTTTCTCCATTAACAGAAATTTAAATTCGAAATGGGTTCCACAATCATTCACACTGGGCCCCTCTAAGTTGACTGCAGTTTTTATTTAACTTTTGCTGCTATAGTGTGTGCTGTGTCTAGAGTAGATGTTGATTAACAGTGGATATATTTTTGATCCCTCATATAGAGGTATACATATCATCATAAGAAATTAAAATAATGAAATTGATTCTTAAAAATAATATTTTACTTGTGATCGTTGTTATTGTATCGAGTGTATCTAATGTATCTGGTGGATTAAATTTGACTGTGGGGTCGTGCGTTGTTCAATACTGGGAGGTGTGCGAAAGTGAATATGTAAAGTTTTATGTTTCGAGCAGTGATCATCCTCAGTTTGAACCTTATTTAATAAATAGCTCACGATCACTTCTACCTTCGTGGGTTAGCCCAGGCAATCAGTATAAATTGGTTATACATGGATATGGTGGAGGACTTGAATATCAACAAACTAAGGCAATACATCTTGGTAAATTTGTGTTTAAAAAAATTGGTTTCCAATCAAGTATAGGTTCAATTATTTGTTGTGGTAGTCTCTCTATATGTATCTTTTAAAAAAATAAGTTTTTTGTATGTGGTTTATTTGTAACCAATAAAAAACAAGTACCTACCTCCTTACTTATCCAATTAATTTGATAAAGTTATGTAGGCTCAATGTGGATAGTTGTAAACAATTTCATATATTTTTTTTGGAAAAATTTGTGTTAAAAGTTTTTTTTAATTTTTATAATTGAAAATTTAACGAAAAACTTTGAATGATTACGTCAAAATACAATATTTCTGTAACAAGGATTATAAAAATTACTTTAAAAATTTTAAAATAACGCTTTATATTATTATGTTTACATTCACCAAGTAGTTCTGTTTTTATTTTTATTCTAATTTATGGGGTAAATGTAAACAGCAATGTAAATTATTTTGAAGTTTTGGAATAGAGGCTTTAAGTTGTTTTAAACAACGTATATTGAGTTTTCAAAACTCTTCTTTATTTCAAGGGCAACCATTCGATAATAGTTAAAGGATACGCATACGATTTAAAGGTCATTATTTTGTTATTCTCAGCATTGTTTGCTTTGGAAACGTTATCCAATGAGTATGAATAGCATTTTCGAAGGATATTTCCGAATCAAATGTATTTCTCAACAAATCATTTAAAATAACACTTACATTTTTACCAATTTTAATTTTCTACTAAAATTATTATGTTTACAATTTCCCCACAAATTTTGTTTACATTAATCCACATCATAATATTTTCTGGGGTAAATTTAAACAAGAAAAAAAAATAAATCCCTTCCAGATTTTGGAATTATGTATACTTTCTTTTGATTTAATGTCATTCAAATTTAAAAAAAAAAACAATTACCTCTGAATTTTGTTTAAAAAATATCAATATTTTCCGAAGCCTCCAGACTTGTAGAAAACTTTTAAACTGAACAATGAACACTTTATAAAAAAAACAACTGCTGAGGCCAACTGAAAATTGTAAACACACGAATGATTGACATGTATGTGACAGATAAATGAACGAAGCAGGACTATTCAGTGCCGAACTTTCACCGTTGGACACTTCACCACCAGATTTTTACCATCAGCCTTTTAGTGCTTGGCATTTTCGTTACAGCGGTTCCGCCACTGGGTAGTTCGCTGTCGATCTTTCAACACTAGACTTTTTTCCACTGCATACAGACAGGTAATGAACAATGAAGTGCTAATTATTCAATATGGCTATTGTTTCTTTTGGAATTCAAATGTGGTTAGTCACAATAGAATACAGATTTGCCAGTTATACCCATGTTTTTATGACAACTTTTGCATGATGCAACATTTTAGAACATTTTATTTATTGCAATGTAAATTGAAATCTTGCTAAGCAAGCGAATTCTGTATATTTCAATTTTTGACCCGAATTTCAATTTCCTATTATTGACAATAAAATATGAAAAAATTGCCTCCCGCGAGTAAAAATAGTGTAAATACATAAATGATTTTCTATTAATTTGCATAATTAATTTTTAATTTTTTTATTTTGCAAAAGTCGCTGTTCTGCAAAATTTTCTAAACAAAACGCAAATGATTAAATAAGCTGAAAAAGAATACAATTTGTTATTGAAAACAATTGAATTAACCATTTCTTATAAAATCTACACTACTTTGCCAACACGGAAACAAAATATCCAGACACGAAAAATCTGACACTTAAATGGGTGGCACTCAAATATTGAGCACTAAATGGCAGCACTTAAAGATCCAACACTCAATCGGCGGTGGTGAAATGTCCGTCTACCAATTTGCAGTGGCCAATGGTACCGTACCGTAAATGAATGCTTCCGAAGGTTTATGCAGTGCGTGCGTTCAAGACTGCATTATTTGTATTTGAGCTCTGTTTACATATTCACCTCTGTTTACATTTACCTGGATTGGCCCCTCATTTCTTTTTGTAAAATTTCCAAAACTCTAAGTAATCCTCTTCGGGGAGATGAGGTGTAAGGATTAATATTATAAATATATATTTTACACGTTTTAGAAAAAATTACTTGCGATATACATATCTATAGGTATTAAAGGGCAAGTTTTGGATTAGAATAACTTCGGGATTTTAATCAAACCTGATATTACGAGAATAGAGATAAAAAAGCAAAAGGGTCCCGCAATTCCGTCTGTTTATATGTATTTTGTCCTACAGCCAACACCACCGAAGCTTTTTTCTTAAAAATATAAACTTATGGTTTGTAGTGCTTCACTAAAATCATATTTCTAGCTCAGTGTTACCTGCCGTACAACCCATATGAAAGGTTTTTTATCTCAGAAACGGGTCCAAATATTTGGAAACTGACAAATTGTAGGAAAATTACCCAAAGCCAGAGTTGAGAAATAATGTAATCTTTTGAATACAGTCTTTAAAAAACATTCATTGAATTCAATGGACTTCGACTACAAATTATGCAATCGCCATTCGTTTGACATCGAAAAGATTGCATTCATTTTTTCCCTCATTCATTTTACAGAAATCAATAGAATGCAATCTTTTTTGGAATTCATGCATTCTTTGATGTTCTTTACATTCTATTGCATTTTTTGCAGTCTGATTTATTTTGTGCTATTTTGCATTCTTTTGCATATGGTTATATGGCTTCAAATAACTGGCGTAGGTCAGATGTTGACAAAAAATGCATGAATTCCCAAAACATTGCATTCAATTCGTTGCTGAAAAATGAATGAGGGAATAAATGATTGCAATCTTTTCGATGTCAAATGAATACTGATTTCATTACTTGAATTCCAAGTTTCAAAGTAAAGTCAATGAATGCAGTCTTTGTATTGGAGTTATTAAAGATTGCATTCTTTTACAAACAGTGACGAAAATTCTTAAGAGTATTCTCGTTAACGGATTAACTGAGGTTATTTTAAATTAAATTATATTTTTTGAAAAATTATGTGAGTGCTGGGACTCACGGTTATTATGTTTAAACATCAACGTTTGTTCAAGTGCAGTTTTGAGGAACTGAGCGTACCGTACCGTACTGTACAGATTTCATAACGTAACGTGCTACAATGTAATGTGGTACTACGTAACGTTGCACAGGAAAGTTCACGATTTTTTTTCACTCTACCGCCAGCATATAGATGTTTTCACATCAATACAAACAAAAATGTAAACAAGTGAATTTTTCGAAATTAAATTTTTAGGAGTATGTTATTATATACGTAAAAATAGGACATAATTTTTTTTAACAGTGGAGACATTTTATATATAAACAAATATTTTTTTGAGAACGATTTTTTTAATTTTACTGCATAAATTCATATTTTTTATTATTTCAGACAGTGATTTTTCGAGATACAAACTTTTTAAGGAGTTGTTTTAGTAAATTTAAAGAACGAGTTTCATACTTCTTACCATTTTTTCTTATTTATTAAATGCATGTTTATCTATTAGTCAATTATTCTCGAGCTATTTTTAAATAAATATGTATTTGTAACTAAGATTTACTTCAATCTTCAAAATTCAACCACTTGAACGACATTTTATTTTGTTTAATATTTTTAGAATATTTAAAATACAACTCCACCAACGTTATCACCGTTGATTGGGGTACTTTAGCTGCAGTACCATGTTACCCTTCTGCTGCTGTTAATACCATACAAGCTGGTGAATGTATTGCTGAATTTCTTATGCAACTTGCCGCCGACAATGCGGAGTTCGATCCAAGTAAGTTGCATATAATTGGATTTAGCTTAGGAGCACATGTTGCCGGTTTTGCCAGTAATTCCTTAGAGAGATCGACTGGAAAAAAAGTCAAACGAATAACAGGTATTTTTAAGATCTAAAATCGAAATTAGTTTTTTTATTTGCAAACACCATCTATATCTTTGCAGGACTTGACCCAGCATTGCCTTTCTTTGGAAGTTCTCAAATCCAACTGAAACTCGATCGAACTGATGCAGAGTTTGTTGATGTTGTCCACACCAATGCGGGTATATATGGCAAAATTGAATCTTGTGGACACGTGGATTTCTATATGAATGGGGGTCAGATGCAACCTGCCTGCAATGGAAGCAAAAGTATTTAAACAATTTTTGTTTTTTTTTTTTTTTTAATATCCGTGTTCGATGATGTAATTATTTAGTTTTTTTTTTCTATTTGATTTCATCACATAGATATCCCTCTTTGTAGCCACACAATGGCACCGGTTTACTTTACAGAATCGATAAAAAGCCCCGGCGGGTTTTGGGGTGTACGATGCTCCAGCTACTTTCAGTACATATTCGGTTGGTGTGGCAACAGTTCCAGTATTATTAATTCAGATATAGCTCTGATGGGTGAACACTGTTCGAATGAGTAAGTTAAAATACTTATTTTTATTGACATAATAATACAAAAGAAATCACTTCGATTTAAAACTAATACAGCTATAAAGTTTAACGATAAAAGTTGTGTGCGATAAGATAAATAAATATTAAATAAAATGGACAGTCTAGAAAAATCAATATTGCTGCCGGTGGAATGTTGAGTAGACACGTTTTGTTTATTTAAGTTGTTGTTTTGTATGTGCTGTCACCTTTTGAATGCAAACAAATGCATCCAAAAAGGAGCTGTACCTATGTTAAATTCATCGTCTAATTTAAGAAAAAAAAACAAATGTTTATAAGGCTTGCTATGAAAAAAATGTTAAATTGTATTATATATTTTCAATATCATTTAAAAAACATATTATTTATAGTGTTCAAAGTGCTTTAGTGAGTGCACAAGACTTTTAGACAACTGTTCTTCTTAAGAGCCCCTGGTTAGTTTTGTTATCATCGGAGATTAAAAAAGTGAACAAAAAAGTTACAACAGATAAGGTAACATATTACGCAGGTTGTCAAAATTGAAAGTGTCAGAGACGTACTATATGTGAACATGTCGTTTTCGAAAACGTCAAATCAAAGTCAACTTGACCGGCAAATGATCGTCATTTATGACGCAGAAGTTGCAATCGTCAAATATGCAATCGTCGAGCTTGCACACATGTCTTTTGATGAACGTCAAATGATTTGTTTTTGGAAGTGCATTTGACGTTTTCGAATAAAAGCTTAAAAAGCTGTCTCTTTCGTCACCTCCATCACTCGTCACTACACATATCTACACGCCAGATGATGTTTTGAACTTATGACTTTAGCAAACTGCGTTATCGAACACAACGCTTATACAATAAAATTTGTATTTGCGTTTCCGAACAGTAGACTTTTGCAGTTATAGTTTAAGAACATTCTGCAAATGCATTTTTGACGTAGATGACGTTTTCACCTTCTTTCGACACAAAAATAGAATAGATTCTCATTTTTTTTTAAACTGAAAAATACTACTTCATAGATTGTACTAGAAAAATAAAAAAAAAACCAAAGTGCCATAATAGCGGAACACTTCGATATTTCGAATAACGAAATCTCGCATTTTTTGTTTAATCTCGAAAAACGAAATCTCGCAAATTGAGAATCCCCCTTTTCATAATCTCGAAATTACCAAATGCCACTTTTATCAATCTTGCATTTACATCTTGCATCCAAAATTGTTCGCAATATCAACTGAAATCTCGCAAATTTAAATCTTTCAAACTAAAATCTCGCATACCGTTGCTCAAGAAAATTATTGACATAGGCGTCTGTTTGACGACTTCGAAATTGTAAAAAAGCGTTATTCTGTATAATTGCAAGACTATGAAAAGCGAGTTTTTTAGTTCCGAGATTTTGTAATTGTGAGATTTTTACTTGCGATATAGGTACTATATGGGAAGTTATGGATTCGTACAAAAAATCGAACTCGAGATTTTGATCAAACTTTACATTACGATGATGGAGAAGTCAAAAAAAGTGGGTCTCGCAAAAACGTCCGTCTGTCTGTCTGTCTGTCTGTCTGTCTGTCTGTCGGTTCGACTACAGCCTAAACGGATGGGTCGATTTTCTTTAAACTTGGTACCTAGCGTTTTTTGGACATTCCCCCCACCCGTTTTTTTCTCTTTTTTTTTAGGACCAAAATTAACAGTAGCAGTCATACAAAATTTCTTGGCCAAAAAGGAAAAACTTATTTTTCTCAAATCCAGCGCTACCGAATTTGTTTTTAAGAACTCAATAAATTTAAATAGTTATAAGTTGCCGTTTAATAAAAAAAATGGTTCCGAAAAATGGTTATTAATGGTACCTCCCAAGGAACCATTTTTTTGATTTTCGCTTTTCTCGAAAACGGTTAAACTGATTCTGATCAATTTTTTTATGAAGAAGTATTGACACATTCTAAATAATATTGTGTACCAACATTTTCAAAAAAATAGTTTTTAGATTTTTAAAAAAAGTTTTAATATTTTTTTTTGAAAACTCAATATTTCAAAAACGACCTGGTCGGTTTTTATTAAACTTGGTAAATAGCAGTTTTTTAACTTTATCTAGAAGATTTTTGACAAAAATTATTCTAATACCCAAAAATAACGGTGCCTCCCATACAAATGTTAAAAAACCGTTAAGAAAAATATTTTGTTTCTCAAAAACGACTCCTACGATTTTCATAAAAGTTTTTTTGTGTGTTAAAATTAGTACGATCTATCATTTAAAATTTTTAAAGTTTATATTTTAGGTTTATTAACAGTACCTCTCATAGAACGGTTTCTTTGATTTTCGACTATCTCAACATTTGATAAACCGAATAAAATTAGATTTTTTATACAGAAGCTTGTAACAAATATAAATAAAAGTGCGTATCAAAATTTTCTAAAAAATGATTTTTGGATTTTTTAAAAAAAAATCAAAATTATTTTTTGAAAATTCGATATTTTGAAAACTGGTAGCAGATTTTTTTGTGAAGTTCAATTTTTAACGCAACATTAATAAATGCTTTAAATTGGCGTACCAATTATTTTTCTCAAAAATGTTAACAAAATTTTGTGTATAAAAAATTAATTATTTTTAAAACCGCTCCTACGATTTTCAAAATTTTTTTCTCATAAATAAAGATTTATATAAGAATTCAGATGGTGTACATCGCGTTGGGTTAAAACGGATTCAAAGTATTTTAATCAATTTCTTTCTAATTTTGTTGATTTAAGCAATTTACCAGTTTAAATAGTATAATTTCCTTATATGCATATTGCATATGTGCAACACTAGGCTATATTGTTAATTTTTGTATACTCACATAATACCACCTGAAACTAAACTAAGATTTGGCAAATGGATAAAATATATGCTCCTATAGCTAATTTATTTCAGACTATAGAACCACAATGTGGTCGCGCATAAGAGCAAGTTCGTGCGACCCAGTCGTGCATATTTTTTAATGCGAGATTCTAATTTTTGAAATTTCGTAGCCAGCTCCCTCAAAGCCTATTCAATAAACCACTGATGATTTTTATTTAGTTTGTACTACGTGTTAGTTTTTAACGACTCAACCGACTTAGAATAAATGTTTGATACTTTAAAAATAAGGAAAAATGCTTATTTTTAAAGACTGTTCACAATAATTATTGTTTGTTATAAATAAATTACTTTTTTATGCTGAGAATAAGTTTTCATTTGTCTGTGGTCCTACAGCTATTTTAATTTTATGTGTATGAAGTATGGCTTCGGGATTTAAGCACCCCATATGTGGGATATTCGCTCATCAACAAGTATGCCAACAAGACTCACTAATTGGTTAACAAATTTCAACAACTGACCAATTTCTGAAACTAGTTGACCTTTTTTCGATCAATTAATGACCTCGTAGGTGGCATACTTTTTGCGCGAATATCCCACACACTGGGTTCTAGGATCGCAGAGCCATGAAGTAGGTATAAAGAAAGTTTCTTGAAGCTTTGACTGCAATGTGTGTTTATTAGCTAAATTAATTCAGTTTAACTATGGCTCATTATTCATAATAAGTTAATTTAGTTATTTATTTTCAATTTTCTTTTCTATTTCTATTTCTATTTTGGTTTTTTGTTTTTTTTTTTAATTTCAGATCGCGTGGTGTTATATTTGTGTATACAAATTCAAAATCACCTTTTGCTATCGGAAAAAATCCTTTGCTGCCTCACAGATAGATGTTTTTTATTTACATTTGTATGTTAAGGGCTTTAAAAAATTAAAATAAATATTTAATATATTAATACCATTAATTTTAAGCATTTGACAATGGAATTAAAAGGTGTTTTTTTTAGACGTGTGGTTTTCAATCTAGCAAAGCTTTTTTCTGAGTTGGTCTTTTTGACAGCTGTCACCTGTCTTATGCTCAAATTGGTTTGCCATTTTATAATAAATAGCTGAACGACCATCAAGCGAGTCGCACGTTCGGTGAATGGGCCGAAAACGAGATGGCCACCGATCCCGATTTTCACGAGAAAATTTTGTTCAGTGATTAAGCTAATTTTTGGTTGAATGTGTACGTTAATAAGCAAAATTGTCGTATTTGGAGTGATCATAATCCACAAGCCATTATTGAGACGCCGTTACATCCTCAAAAAGTCACTGTTTGGTGTGCTCTATGGGCAGAGGGAATCTTTGGTCCATATTTCTTCAAAAATGAAGCCGGCCATAATGTTACAGTCTATGGGGAACGCTATAGAGCCATGATTAATGACTTTTTCGTGCCTGAATTGGAGGATGTTGATGTGGACGACCTTTGGTTCTTACAAGACCTTGCTACATGCCATACAGCCAACGAAACAATCAATTTATTTATGGAAACTTTTGGTGAGCGTATTATCTCGCATCGTGGGCCTGTGGCGTGGCCTCCAAGATCGTGCGATTTAACACCGCTGGACTATTTTTTTGTGGGATTATGTGAAATCGCTTGTCTACGCAGATATGCTCGAGACGATTGACGCCTTGGAAGAGAATATTCGGTGCTTTATTGCTGACATGCGGCCCCAATTGCTGCAAAAAGTGGTCGAAAATTGGGCCTCTCGACTGGAATTTATTCGAGCCAGCGTCGGCGGACACTTGCCAGAAATCATTTTGAAAACATAATGGCAAGCCCTTATGTTTATAATAAAGCTAAATTCTTGGCCATAAAATTAAATTATATGCATTTTATTTCTTCTTGAAAACTACACGTCTAAAAAAAAACACCCTGTATTTTATGGAAAATATTAAAAGGGGAATGGAAAAGAAAACAGATGCTTTAAATTAAAAACATTGGGTTCATCTGGCGGAATTTTGTTTGCTGTTTTTAATGTCGCAATGATAAGCTATTCCTTGAAATTTAATTGTTCGTTATTTGGTTATTTTTTTCTTTTACAAAATCAGCAGTTCGCGTATTTCTCTTATTGGATCATTTCAAATTGCATTACTTCGCTTATTATTCTTTCGCATTTCATTACTTCGCATAATGTATAATATTTCGCATTTTTGGGAAATTCTTTTAACATATAGGTGCCTACAAATTGAATGGTAAAACTCTAAATAATATAAAGCTATATACAAAATAATATAATTCGAAATTTATAATGTTAATCCTCTTCTTTAATTTAGACTAATCATAACCCAAAACTAGCACTTATGTTTAAAACATATTTTATTGGAAAAAAAAATTGTTTTTTTTTACCAAGATTAGAATAAACAAGTGAATTTCTTTTAAAAAAAAATAATTTATTCTATTGTCTTTGCCAACATTTTTTTGTCATAATTTTTGAAATTCTTTATTTGCCCTGCATTTGCAGGTTTTTCATTTTTTCGATCAATATACCGAAATGTTAAGAAATCGCAGTTCATAATTTGCTTTGGCTCAATTGCCAATATTTTCTTTAATTTATCAAAGGTCAACGATCAAAGGACTACTATCAGGTGACAAGGATGATAAGTGGCGATAAATTAGCCACTTCGCTAGCTAGAGTGTTGCGCTCTTGAAAAATATTAAAGACTTGAATCTTAAATGTCGGTACCATAGATTATTTTTCACATAAAAAAGGATGTGTTCTGTAAAACAGAAGCGCGTCTTCACAAGTCATCTGTAAATAATTTGTATTCAAGAAAAAATTAATTTAATAGATTTCCAGTGGTATTTTGGACTAAATACGCTATATACGTAACACTATATAGTTCATTCCGTATAACGAGCAATAAACTCCACTGTAGAATTGCTGAAATGTCATAGCCACCAAAACAATCAATAAATTAATATAAATAAACAATATTATTATTATTATTCTTATTATTAATTTATCATAGTATAATAATTGCTAAGTAAGATTTGCGAAATGTATTTCCAGGCTGAAGAGTTATTTTGTCAAATTTTGAATGCAGCAGAATAGAGGTTTGGATTTGAAATCGGCAACAATATATTTTTTAGTGGCAGTGAATTTGTAAGTTAACAGATGTTTTTGTCATCAGTATATTTTGCACGATATATTATTTGTAAAGGCTTTTAGCAGAAAATTATCTTTTCGTAGCAAAGCTAAATACCATGGGCATAGAGTGTTTGAAGTTTGCCCCCTTTTTCAAATTGATATTTTAAAAATTTGTTTCCGATTGTAACAGATTTTTTTAGAAATACTAAACATAAGAGTTAAAGTCCCAAAAATTACGTTTTTAATCAAAACCCCTTTTTCAAAAATCCTATACAAAAGTTATTTCAGATTGTTTTAGTTTCCCATATAGTTTGAAGTTCTTGGATTTCAAAACTTAAAAAAAATTGGGCAAAACTCGAACAAAATTTAGATGCTTCATGAAATTCGGTCCCAGTGAAAATGATCAAAAAACAAAAATTAAAAACATCTGACTAAATAATCGTACACAAAAATCGCGCCAATTGTGTGTTCCTGCAATTATTTAATCAGATTTTTTTAAATTTTAAAAGATCATTCTAACAAAATAGAATCATTTTTCATTTTTGGTTTGAGGATTGTTTTAAATATCAAATTTGTTTTGGGGCTATTTTTCATTTGATTTAAGGCAATTTTTCCATTTATTAATCGGGGAAATTTTTTATTATGAAAAATGAACCTATTTTTGGGGTGATTTTTTATTTAAATATTATTTAAGATTAAAAGTTTGAGTCTACTTTTAATTGGGGCCAAATTTCATGTAGCCAAATCTAGTACCCCTTCTATCAGTGACGTGGCATAAATAACTTGAAATGAGAGGTAGGAAAAAATTCTGAAAACTTTGGAACTTTAATTCTCAGTAATTGAAACAAGAGCTGCATCTGCTTTTCACATTGTTGATGGGTCGGAACTGTTTTGTACAGACTGCGACTGGCTGGACATGGACAGGGTGCATAAAACTTGATCAGATCGTATGTCACACAAAAGGTTCTTGTACCTACCTTTGTATGTCTTTATAATTGTTGCTGGATGTGAACTATTATTGCCCCTTACTACTGGTGGAGCGAAGCAATAAACAGAATAGAAGTATCGGGTTTTTCAATAAGAGCGCTACAAAAGTTTTTTTAAATAAAACAAAAACGGTTTTGGATATCAATGAAATTCTTTATTCCTGTAAAAGTACGTTCAATGCCATTATGTATGAAACTCGAATTCTTTTGCATGGCTACCACGGGCACGCTTGCAGAAGTCCAGACGCTGAACCCAATTTTCGACGGTTTTCAAGCATAAATCGGCCGATACTGCTGCAATTTCACGTTCGATATTCGTACGAAGTTCATTAATCGTCGCTGGCTTGTTGGCATAGACCATAGACTTGACGTAGCCCCACAGGAAATAGTCTAACGGTGTCAAATCACACGACTGAGGCGGGCAAGCGACTGGACCATTTCGTGAGATAACACACGTTCTCCAAACTTGGTTTCCAATAAATTGATTGTGACATTCGCTGTGTGGCTTGTGGCGCCGTCCTGTTGGAACCACATGTTCTCCAAGTCCATATCATCCAATTGGGGCCAAAAATATTCGGTTATCATTGAACGGTAGCGATCCCCATTCACCGGTGCCGGTCTTGATCATCACGGAAGAAGTACGGCCCAATGACGCCGCCGGCCCATAAACCACACCAAACCGTAATTTTTTCGGGATGCGATGATGACTCATGGAGTACGTGTGGATTGCTGCCTGACCAATACCGCATATTTTGTTTTTTGACGAAGCCATTCAGCCAGAAATGAGCCTCATCGCTGAAGACCATAAATTGGACGTAGCGCTCTTAACGTTGAGGCCATCACTGACTCCGAATTTCGGTAGTAAATTTTAATAATTTCGACTCGTTTTTGGCTCGTATATCTTTCCATAATAAAATGACAAACTTTACTGAAGAGAAATGTCAAAACAGCGGCAAGAAATATGGCGTCGTTTGCTGTCCCTGTTGCTCTACTTTTGTAGCGTAGCTGTTGAAAAACCCTTTAGAACACTCGACAACCCTTTGATCTTAAACGATGATATTTTAATCGCTTACAATAACCACGTACTATTTATAAAATTATTATTTTTCTTACTTAGCTATATTTACTCATAGCTAAACTATAAAGCTTATGGATTAAATATTTTGAATTAAATTAGTATGGTAAGCCAAAATGATGAAATTTTGTTTTCTATTGTCCGTTAATGTTTATTTCTATCAATTCAATTCCAATTTAACTGTTTTAAACTCTTAAGTGAAATTAAATTAAATAATTTTCAATTTAACCTTAAAAAATGAATTATCAATATCAGTTAAACCAGTATTCTAGACAGTTAATTGTAATTTGTGTAAGTGTTTGATATTAACAAACTTATACATTTTTGAAAAACCAAACAAACCTCATTTTAGCAGGGCCCTTAGATCATCCATCCACAG
The DNA here is from genome assembly GCA_932273885.2 of Leucozona laternaria. Taxonomy (NCBI): domain Eukaryota; kingdom Metazoa; phylum Arthropoda; class Insecta; order Diptera; family Syrphidae; genus Leucozona; species Leucozona laternaria. The sequence continues at coordinate 88,218,629 of OW026368.1, read as the reverse complement.
CACCGGCCCTGCTACATTCAATAAAGCTTGACCGATTTTACGGCAGTCTTATCTGATTAAATGAATAATATTTATCTTTAGCTTAAAATATTATAATAATTAATTTAGCACGTTGCTGTTCCGCATATCAGTCATCTGTGTAAAGTTTACTTTTTACAACCTTTGCGGACTTGACAGATATTATCATAATATCAGCTTCTTGAAATCATTGCCCCAATTAAATTCGCTGAAAGAAACTTCTTTTTTTAATCGTCATGCTATATCTTAAGCGCATTAACACTCGATTTCTTTTCGTTTTGTATTCTTTGATTTTTCTATAAAGTTTCATTGAAATTGTGTTTCTTTGCAGACTTACCGGCTTCGGTGTTCGATAGCTTCAGAATAAAGAACTCCTACGTCGCGTCGCGTATCGATTGTTGTTACACACTTTTTATTAATCGGAATCCAATGCGGCATGGGTATTGACATTCTTTGATTATTTTGAGTATTCGATAGACGTTTCAACACCGCATACGATGCTATGTTTTTTTTAGCTTGTGTTGTTCAAAAATTACAACTAACTTAAAGTGGAAATTAGACTCATTGAATTATTATGAAGTGGAGAAACCAAACTCAAGGGAAAAGTTGTGTTAGTTAGTGAGTTAAGAAGTGCCTTTACGTTTGAGACAAAAAGAATGCAGAAAATTTAAATAGTGCCATCATGAACGACTATTGGACGAAAATGGAGGTTCTTCTTTTGATGGTGGGGTGTATTTTTGGTAAGTTATGTAAACAATTACAGCCGTTTCATTATAGAAGCCGGCCTTATTGCTTATTTAGTATTTTAGTTCATAAAGGAAACTAATTCTTATGCGGGCCTTAGTGGTGACACAATTTTCAGTTGTAACCAGTGTTTAGTGTAAAACTTTTAAGCACGGTCCTTCGGTAGTGTTTAAAGAAGTGCAGCGTCTACGTTCTACTTGCTACAAATGTAGTATTAAGAGTAACGGCATGATTTGCAAGAAAACTGCGCAAATTTGAAAACATTATATCAAAAAACTCATATTATTCTTTTTCAAATTTTCATTTTGAGTACCTAGACTTCTTTAGACTCACTTGAGTCTATTGAATATAATTCAAAAGAGAGCTTTACAAATTATTTACAATAGAAGTATAACAGAAGCATTTACATCTCTCGAAGAACACCGCCACAGAGTTTCATGTCATTCATTATTTTATCGCTATTTTTATAAACAGTCTTCTACTGAAATATCCATTTGTATTATTCCTCTAAAATAATTCAACCGCAATACTCGTACTCCGAGGAATCCAGGAATCAGTTTACCCTTGAGCCCAACTTCGGACGTACTGTTAAGTTCAGAGATTCTTTCTTGAGTTGCACTACACGAATGTGGAATGCCCCGGCTCTATCAAATCCTTTACAACTTTCCTAAATACTCGCACTGTGTTTAAAAGTTTTAAGGGTAGTCAGGACGCCATATGTGCGGGAAAAAAATACAAACAAATTATTGACAGCACTAGCACCACCGTTATTGTAAATTTACTTACCAAAAAAAAAAACCAAACCAACTTATTTTATCACCATCAAAAATTCAACCAAGAATATTTATTAAACAAAAATATTTTTTTCTAATTTTTACAGCATTTCCCCTTTTTATAAATTGTGGCCCAGTTCAATATGGGAAAGAAGAAGTATCGAAGCCAGAACAAACAATGACCATTGGACCTTGCAAATGGATTATTAGCAAGCAATGTCCCGATGATGAAGTTCAATTTTATTTATTCACAAGACAAAATATGATGGATCGCCAAAGAATATTTATTGATACAACTTTAGAGAAATCAAATATAAGTGAATCATTCTTCAATGCAGCACATCCAACAAAAATAATTATTCATGGCTACAATGCAAATATGTTTCTTGACATGTTAATTGACATGAAAGATGGTAAGTATTTATGTTTATTATACTGTTAATAGATTAATTCAATTGTCGCATTTGTGTGCCCCAAACAATACACTGCGAAATGATTTATTTGGTGTGTGTTTTTAGAGGCCCGATTATTTTCAGTCGATAAAAATATTTAGTTTTATTTTTGTAATGTTAAGAATATTGTGTTGCGTAAAAATAGAATAGGAAAGATTGCGGTTTTTCTTGGAAGAGGGGAATTACTCTAATGCTATTGGTTGTAGGCAATTGAATAATAAACCTATTTGAATAAATAATTCAACAATTGTTGTGTAAAACCTTGATTTTTAAGAAAATCGATATAGGTATTGCAAAAAAAAAGTATCCGTAAAATTTACAAATGTTGCTAAAATATTTACAAAAATATTAACGGCACATGGCAGCACAAGTGTAGCACATTACAGGACAATTTTAATTTATTTGACAATTCAAAATGGCAGTGCTAACTTCGCGCTATCGAGCTTCGCAATGTTTAGTTTCGGCCGTAAAAGAGTCAAATATGCGATTTTGTTTATCTTTTCAATTCTTAGAACGAATAGTTGTGCATGAAACAGCACAACTTTGAATTTAAAAAAAAAATCTTAATTTTGCAAAAAACTTCATCCGTAAAATTTGCAAAGTTGTAAATCTTGCAAAAAATATTTATAGCACAAGACAGCAGAAGTTGGGCATATTACAGCACAATTTTTTTTTGAAAACCCAAAATGGCATTGCTAACTCCACGCTATGGGGCTCGCAAAATCTAGTTTCGGCCGTAAAAGTTGCAAATATGCCAATTTATTTTTCTTGGTTCTTAGGACGAAAAACTGAGCACAAAACAGCACAGTTTTGATTTTTAAGGAAACCGTAATTTTTCAATTGGCGGTGTTAATTTCACGTACATCATAATTACCAGTCGTAATGTCAAGTGTTGCTCAGGCTTGATTATTATTTACTTACTCCTGAACTTGGATGGGAGATGACAGCAGATATTCTTCTATTGGACATGGCACTGGTGAAGATCTTCTGAAGATCATGTGTCTTGCGGATGAACAAAAGGTGTTAACAAAGGGCAAAGCGTGCCGTCGCGTCGGAGAATCGACCAATATGCTTGGCGCTAGAAGGTATAACTTCAGTTCTAAATAATCGTATCTTGAAGGTTAAAGTCAGAGTATCAGACCATGTATATTAGGATGATTGAGAGTTGATGAAAAATTTTACAATTTTATCAAAGTTCAAATATTAGATATCATAAATGTTGGTTAGCTAAAGCTTAGAGAATATATTATTATTTACAAAATAAAAAAAAATATTCAACGGAAAATATATGAGCCGTAATACTTGCATTTACGCTTTACAAACACCTTTTTTAAAATGGTAGACAACGTTATGTTACTTTTGAAGTTCGATTCTCCAAGGGGAAAGCTTTAAAGACAAAAAAAAATATCCCCAATTCTACTGGGGATAAAAGGTTTGCATCCAGCATCCCTCCTAAGTCCATTTTATTTCATAGCACAAAGAGATCAGTCAGCTGTAATTAACTATATTGAGTGTCATTTTTTAAACATTTTATTACTTTAAAATCTATGTGGTTCTAATATTAGGGATTGATGTTAACAGTTAATAACTAAAAATTGTTCGATTTCTTAAGTCTAAATTCCTACAAAACTGAATTTTGGTGAAAAGATTTTATGTGTAAAGCATTTACTAAGAAATAACCTAAAATTGGGCCACACATTTCGATTTGGTAGGGTGATAGGCAGGACAAAACCAACCATATGTGCAAGATGTGCAAATGCACAGGGCGCAAAATTCTGGGGGCGCATAACCAGGAGCAAGAAAACGTAATCTGAACTGGCGCAAACAAATATGTACTGCCATTTCCATTTTAACCACAAATTAATTAATTTTTGCCCACTAACTTACTTCACTTTTATTGTTGCATTCAAGGAGAATTTAACTCAAAATATCGTAAAACTAAAGATCTCACTAGTCCCACGCATTAAAAGTCTACCTTCTGGGTAATGCGGAATCGTCTTATGCATATGTGTATCAGTGTATGTATATGTATCAAATATAAAAAGAGGCGCTTTTAACTAATCTTGCACAGGGCGCAAGTTGAGCTGGGGCCGGCCCTGGTGATAGAGGGTGAATTTATTTGCTTGTAAATTGCTTCAAAACCATATTCGTTTTTAGAAGAAATGTCAAGGGGAAAATTGTTGCTTGTGAAATTCTACACCAAAGATTGTGATACTTCTTTTCGTAAAAGCCATAGAGATTAACAGGGAAGGTAAAAAAAAAGACATTAAATCAATCATGGTGGGTGGTCGTGAGTGAGACATCATAAATGTGAGAATTCAAAGAAACTCCAAAGAAAGAAGTCCAATGGTTTTATATTGCACGATCACGGTTTTTTTTTTCGTTTGGAACAAAAAATGACGTGACATTCAAATTTGGGACGCAGTTGGAATGAGTTGGGGTAACTGAATTTTGTTTTCATAGTTTTTCAACGTAGGTTAGGCCTTCGGTAGAAACAACAAAAAAAAAACAAACGCACTAGTTTCTTTATCCCAAAAAAAGCAGTGGATTGGAAAATTGTTAATTAAACACACAAAATGCTGGTAGTGTATCGTTTACGAAATTTTTTTCTCGAAACAATGCTTTTTTGTGTAGGACAACATAAGCTACAATTTTGTCTTCTCTTCAAAACATTTGAAAGTTTTCGAAGTTCTTAAAAAAACTTAATTTCAACCCATTTATTTTGAAAACGGAAAAAGTTCACTTTTTGTGAAATTGACTTAATAGTGGTTCTATACTTTCTATGTGTTCTCCGTATACCTCTACAAAGCGACACTTATGTTCACTTATTTTTTGTTTTCCAAAAACGATCAGATTTATTTGTATTTTGTTTTTGTGGACTTAAATTATTTTCAAAATTTTATTTTTCATAAAATGGACTTATTCCCTTTACAAAATGGTTGAAATTTCCAAAGTGTGAACTTCATAAATCTGAAAATAAAACCAAACAATTACTTGTAGCATCGATCCATCATTGGAACACCCTGTATTTTTTTTAGTTTCAATGTACATTATTTAAAATATTAAACAATTTTTTTTTTCAATTTTTCACAAAAGGATCGCATAATTTTTATTTTATTTTCAGAATATTTGCAAAAAGGTGAATATAACATAATTTATGTTGACTGGAGTAGCCTTTGTCCTGGTCCGTGTTATTTTAGCGCTGCTCACAATACAAAACACAGTGGAGCATGTACAGCTCAATTAGTGGAACGCATTTTGGATATGGGATCATCAGATGTTCATGTTATAGGATTTTCGCTGGGTGCTCAGTTGGCGAATTTTGTAGCAAGAAATTTGGGATCATTTCTTCTTCCAAGGATAACTGGTCAGTAAATTTAAAATCCTTCCAGTAATATAAAATTCCTATTTTAAATGTAGTCAGGGGTTAGTACACAAATCCATGATAATCTCCATCCGATTCACTTTGTATTTTGTGCTTGTTTATTATTTTCTGTTTAACTGTCAAATAGAAAGAAAATGGATACGTTCAGGAGACATAAAGGTGTACTTGAAGGTAAGCAAGTTTCTCGTATCTGTTTGGTCAGCTGTCAAAAAATTACCTTCCAATTGAGGCAAGTTTTACTGGAAAATAAGTGGAAATCCAATCAACAAATATCTCCCTTCATTTCAAGTCAGGTGCATTTATGTCAAAATATCAGCTGATTATATTTTGTCACAAAACACCAAGCTGAACTTCATTGTTTTGTGACTTGTTTTTTGCCAACGCTTTATGGAAAGGATTTAATTAAAAATGCAGCAGTATTAAAAAATTATAATTTATTACTCGTACTTGATTTGTGCCTTCATGTGTGAGGTCTGAGGTGTTTCTCAGATAAAAATATTATTATACATAAGTACTTTTTGAACTATCAAAGGATCGTAAAGGTTGGAAGTTAAGTTCCAATTTTGACATCAATGACATCTCAAAAAAATAACTAGTTCCCTAAACTTGAGTTCAATGAATGCAGTTGACTACATGATGTAGTCCCTTGTGTCTTCGAAACGTACCCAATTATATTTGATGGATACATTTTTGACAGAAGAACATTTTTGACATTATTTGAGAAATTGATAGCTAAGCCTTTTGTTCATAGATTTGAGTCTCTGTGTGAATAAATTTTGAAAAAAAAAAAACAACTTCTTAAAATATATTTGCATTCTATATTATTTTAAAGGTCTTGATCCAGCTTTGCCATTATTCGTCACTTCATCTCTAGATGAAAAATTGGATTCATCTGATGCTGAATTCGTTGATGTTATTCACACAAATGCCTTCGTTCAGGGAAAGTTAGAGAGATGTGGGCATTTAGACTTCTACATGAATGGAGGAATCTATCAACCTGGTTGTTCTGGAAGTAAGGCCCAATCAATCACACTTCTTTAAATAAGATCTTTTTCAATACGTTTTTTTTTTACAGATATTTTTGCATGCAGTCATCAGCGAGCACCCGCATACTTCCTTGAGTCGATTCGATCTACAAAAGGCTTCTGGGGTTGGGCGTGTAGTTCGTACATTTCTTACTTGCTGGGAATGTGTCCTCCGACAAATTACCTAGTGCAAGCTGGTGAAAATGCTAGTCCATTGTCAAATGGACTATTTCTAATAACAACAGCAAATTCAACACCATTTGCTTTGGGTAAATGGACGGACTTACCTGATATGAACAGAAATGGTTATACACTGTCTCGGAAGCCATCACTAACCCGTCATAGTCCTCTGCTCAAGGAAGTCGATGAATGGGGCAAGTTAGAAGGACATTTTAATAATATTGCCAATTTTCCAACTCCATATTCACAAGATCCCAACGGAGAGACATGGCCATATTTTGGACGAACAGGAACAAGGGAAATAACACAAGAGTTAAAGCATCCAATTGCTGATAGTTCAATAGCTAAAGCAATAACTAAAAATATAAGACAAACTACTTCGCGCACACAAAATCGCCGCAAAGAAAATAAGACGTCGCAAGATGAAAATGCGATTTGGCCATCGTATAGAAATAACCTTACGATGGGTTTTATTGATAAGAGTATATTTCAAGTGCCTAAATTAATACATAGTTAAATTTTTATTCATTTTGCTTAGACTATTTTTAATAAGAATTTATTATTATCTGCCAAAATAATGTATGAAGTTAATTATAATTATTTAATATTATAAGGTTAATTATCATTTATTTAATTATTGTAAAGCTTAGTTTATATACATTTAAGCGATATAAGTAAATACAAACAAAGAAAAATTTAAATAATCACACAAAAGCCTTTCAAAATTGTGCGCAATACCCCTAGATATAAAGTAAACCCTTTTCTTATTTCAAGATTGTTAATGAATGAAACAACAACAAAAATTGAGTATGCTACCACCAATTTTTAAGGGCTTGTGGATTTTAATATTTGTTGTCTTCATTGTTTTGGTAACATCAACATCGTACACCAAAAATTCCAATTTATTGCTCATGCTCGGTTTTTACTTGCGATATAGGTACTATATGGGAAGTTATGGATTCGTACAAAAAATCGAACTCGAGATTTTGATCAAACTTTACATTACGATGATGGAGAAGTCAAAAAAAGTGGGTCTCGCAAAAACGTCCGTCTGTCTGTCTGTCTGTCTGTCTGTCTGTCGGTTCGACTACAGCCTAAACGGATGGGTCGATTTTCTTTAAACTTGGTACCTAGCGTTTTTTGGACATTCCCCCCACCCGTTTTTTTCTCTTTTTTTTTAGGACCAAAATTAACAGTAGCAGTCATACAAAATTTCTTGGCCAAAAAGGAAAAACTTATTTTTCTCAAATCCAGCGCTACCGAATTTGTTTTTAAGAACTCAATAAATTTAAATAGTTATAAGTTGCCGTTTAATAAAAAAAATGGTTCCGAAAAATGGTTATTAATGGTACCTCCCAAAGAACCATTTTTTTGATTTTCGCTTTTCTCGAAAACGGTTAAACTGATTCTGATCAATTTTTTTATGAAGAAGTATTGACACATTCTAAATAATATTGTGTACCAAAATTTTCAAAAAAATAGTTTTTAGATTTTTAAAAAAAGTTTTAATATTTTTTTTTGAAAACTCAATATTTCAAAAACGACCTGGTCGATTTTTATTAAACTTGGTAAATAGCAGTTTTTTAACTTTATCTAGAAGATTTTTGACAAAAATTATTCTAATACCCAAAAATAACGGTGCCTCCCATACAAATGTTAAAAAACCGTTAAGAAAAATATTTTGTTTCTCAAAAACGACTCCTACGATTTTCATAAAAGTTTTTTTGTGTGTTAAAATTAGTACGATCTATCATTTAAAATTTTTAAAGTTTATATTTTAGGTTTATTAACAGTACCTCTCATAGAACGGTTTCTTTGATTTTCGACTATCTCAACATTTGATCAACCGAATAAAGTTAGATTTTTTATACAGAAGCTTGTAACAAATGTAAATAAAAGTGCGTATCAAAATTTTCTAAAAAATGATTTTTGGATTTAAAAAAAAAAAATCAAAATTATTTTTTGAAAATTCGATATTTCGAAAACTGGTAGCAGATTTTTTTGTAAAGTTCAATTTTTAACGCAAGATTAATTAATGCTTCAAATTGGCGTACCAATTATTTTTCTCAAAAATGTTAACTAAATTTTATATATAAAAAATTAATTATTTTTAAAACCGCTCCTACGATTTTCAAAATTTTTTTCTCATAAATAAAGATTTATATAGAAAATCAGATGGTGTACATCGCGTTGGGTTAAAACGGATTCAAAGTATTTTAATCAATTTCTTTCTAATTTTGTTGATTTAAGCAATTTACCAGTTTAAATAGAATAATTTCCTTATATGCATATTGCATATGTTCAACACTAGGCTATATTGTTAATTTTTGTATACTCACATAATACCACCTGAAACTAAACTAAGATTTGGCAAATGGATAAAATATATGCTCCTATAGCTAATTTATTTCAGACTATAGAACCACAATGTGGTCGCGCATAAGAGCAAGTTCGTGCGACCCAGTCGTGCATATTTTTTATTTGAACTTTCGTCTAAACTCTAAAGGCCGTTTGCTGAAATAAAACTTAAATACTTTTTGCTCAGCGTAAATTGTCGGATTAAGCTCTTATATGTTGAATTTAAATATTTAAGTTTTGTTAGCAGCAAATGGGCCTAAATGAAGCTTCATGGTTTGTAAACTAGGCTTAAACGGTGCTGGGAACTCCACATCGAATTAAGACTCCGTTAAGGAATAGCATTGCCAACGTCTTAAAAAAATTATATTTAATAAAAGTTTCCGATAATTTTCTTTGAAAATTTCAAGTAAGAAACAATTTCACACAATTTAACGTGATATATTTACTTTCTGACTACCAGTAGGTTTTAATTTATTAATTTATTAAGTTCTAAAAAATGCAAACTTTTTTCCAAAGAACTTCCCAAAATTTTTAATATGTTAAATATTCGTAAATGACACAGCAAGCAGCAACTGTCGACCAAAGATTTGCCAAGACAAAAGTTGGGTACACTGGGTCATCCCAGAGTAAGTAGTTAGTAAGCTCAGTTTTTCAGTCGTGAGTTAGACCGGAGTTAGCTAACTCTAGAAGTAAATTAAACCACAGTGAACTGAGGAAGCAGTTTTTCGTTGGAGAATACACGCGGAACGACTAAACAAATTCAGTGGATAAAATATTCAAAACATCTGTTTAGTTAATCCTGAGTTAATTTACTTTGATGAGTTAACTTGGGTTTAACTTTGATCTCGCACTGAAAAACCGGACCTAAGAAATTTATTTATTAAAAATAAATTACAAATTTAAATTACCACAAATATTTAAACTATTACAAACATTTATGAGTGTGGTTCACAATCTTCAATATACTTTTAATTTTAAGTTAAATTTTACTAGTTTTGAAATCGAAGATATTAAAATTCAAATTTGGAAGTTTGCAACCTGCATGTACAAAAAGGCACTTCGCAAAATTTAGTTTCTGCCGTAAAATTTGAAAATATAATATTTTTTTTATGTTTTCAGTTCTTAGGACGAAAAACTGAGCAAAAACACCACAACTTTGATTTTTAACGAAAATCATAATTTTGCTAAAAATTTCATCCGTTAAATTTTAAAATTTGCGAGTTTTTGTTTTAATATTTATGGCACAAAACAGCACAAGTTGAGCACATCACATCATAGCACAACATTTATTTTTTTTGAAAATCATAAATGGTGGCGCTAATTTCACGTTAAAAAAAAATGGATAGCGTCTAAAAAGCATAGGCTTGGGCCTCGGCCACGCACTGAGCGACGAGCGAGATGTGTACACTTTTTTTTGTAGTTCGTATTTTAGTTCGTTGTTGTTGAACACCACAGGGGGCCTATTACATAAAACGATTATCGTTTGTAACGCCGCGTATTCGTTAAATTGCGATTACAAGTAACGAGTACGTAGAAAAAAACGATACTCGTATTTTATAAACGAGTGCCTTCAGCTGTCGTATTGGCTGGCTTTCGTTTTGAGTTTGTTGTCAACATTGTATTTTGGTGTGGTCTTGTGTTGTTTTGAGTGTGGTAAGGAAAAATGTAAGAAAAATAATAAATGTTAGTATGATTGCATTTTCGTTTTTTATAATCGCACTACGCGCTGACTTTCGTTTCCCTGGGCTTCGTTTTTTCTGCCGGGCGTTTCGTAATACATAATAAGGGCCGTGCATAATTTCGATGGACTAGAGACTCCCTAAGTATTAAATATAATGTAACACATACAAGAAGACTTAATTTTTCATACAAAAGCCAACATCTTCCAAATAATTTTGCCTACAATATTTTTTGTTTTTTATAATTTCTTGTTTTTTTCTTGTTTTAGTTAAAAAAATGTCCTGAAATCGAAAATAAAAAGAAAATAAAATTAATCACGTTTAGAGTTTCAAAATCCCGATACAGCAATGTTTTTCTTTTCAGCCTATCATTTCACAGCTCCAAGTTTTAAGGGTACAAAGTTTTGTTGAAATTTTTCCAGATATCAAAATAATAACAGTAAAAAAAAAAAAACATCACGTTATTCTATTTATGACATATTTTATTTTTTTTCAAACACCAATTGGTGTGACGTAGATCCTCCAACAACAAAAAAAATTATGGTTTTTAAAAATTTTTAATAAAAAAAAATATTAAACACTAAAATTAAAAAAAAAAAAAGACATCACGTTTAGAAAAATTTACGCCCAATACAATGCTTTTTAAATTTTTGAAAAATCATTTCAAAATACCTTCAGATTCACTAACAAACGAAATTTTTACTTTCGATGTATCGGTCTTCAGCTTCATTCTGAAGAAGATTAATTTGACATTTATAAGGATCAGACCGCTATTACCCTTTTAAAGTTAAACAAATAAAATTTCGTTAAAATGAACCTGAACCTATTTGTATGGAGTTCGCAAAAAGGAGATGGGGATGAACTAAGCAGTTGTAGAGAGCGAGGGTAACGTAAGTATCCCAAAATTCTTTATCCCATTGCTATACAAACACTAACATAGAGTTTCCCTTATTTATGTTAAAGTTAATGTGCTCTTTGAAATTAATGTTATACGTAACAAGAACTCCAAGGTCTTTAATACTATTAAAACGAAGTAAATAATGTTGTAATATTTCATAATCGTACAAACTCGGAATTCGTGTTTTAGAAAAAGTCCTGGCATTCAATAAGGTTCAAATTCAAACAGCTCTTACTACAAAACTATTAATATTCTTTTGCAGAAGTAAGTGATCACTGAAAGATGCAATGCTTTTAAAAATGTTCATATCATCTGCAAAAATAAGGATTTTTCTATTACAAATACATAGAAGTACATCATTTATAGGTTATAGCAAATACTATAAAAAGAAGATGTCCTAAGTGACTTCCTTGTTGGCTTCCTGACTTGGCAGTGAAAGAGTTAGAAAATGAGTCTCTGAATTTGACCTGGTAAGATCTTTTCTGTAGATAAGCTTCAACCGTTTTTAATTTAAATAAGATGATTTAATTTGAAAAAAAAATGATCAAAAGCCCTAGAATTATCCGTATAGATACAGTCAAGCTCTTGTCCACGTTCTATATTGCTTGAGCACTTTTGCATGGATACAGTCAAGTTCATTACTGTGCGTTTGATGTTCGCATATGATATTCTTACAGTTAAATTTTAAATTATCGCAGACCACCTGTTCCTGCTTAAAAATACAAGACAGCTGAGATATTGGCCTGTTATTAGTACTACTTGAATAAAATTGGAGAGGTCACCAATAATTCAACATAATTTGTCTGTAGAGATGATATCGTTCAACAATTGAATCCCTTATTGATATGAAGTCAATGATGATTCCAAGAAGGACTCGACCAGTCAATGTATGGAGAGTTGGGCCTAGTGGTTTACAACTCGCAACCATTCCCGTGATGTGTGCGTGTTTCTTGTTTCTGCAGGGATAGAGGGGACCCACAATTGATTGCGTAGTCCAAACGGCAAGAGGCCATTTTTTTTTTGTATTTTAAGTAGACGAAAACCCAGGTCTCTAGTATGACAGTCCTATACACACTAACCATTACTCCACAGGCTACTGTAAAATGTATACCCTAAACAAATGTTGAATAGATTTAATTTCTTCTTACGTAGTTGTTGTTTCCTTTAGCCGCTTTAGTGAGATATTCTTCGAAATTTCTTTACCTTTATACTAAATCTTCAGAAAAAAGCTGTTTAATAGTTAATAGCCTCAAATTTCAGTATAGTTACTGTTATTTGAATCTGAAGTCTTTATTCAAAAGACAGTTATCTTTTAAAAAATATTTCGATTTTCGCTATTCTAAATTTCAGATTTTTCAAAACCAATATATTTACCAGCGCACAAAGTAAAAACGTGCGGTGATGGAGCAGCGTTGAAGTTCAATTGAGTATGGAAGTCGAGTTATTGGGCTTTCTGTCTTCGGGATTCTGACCTTGAAATCAACTCAGTTCATGTATCTTTCTACTAAAACAATTTAATTAAAAAATGAACTGCATACTATATATTTGTTTTTTTTTTGTTGGAACCCTAGATATATGGTAGAATGGTTTTAATTACCGCATGATGGTAAGATTTGCCTTAAAAGCGTAGTTTTATCAATTTAACTACAAAATTATTAAAAGTGAAAATAATAATATAAGCCAAATTATTGTCTGATTAAAATTCCACATGAAATTATTCAAATTCAACAAAAATATTTAATAAGATATTTTAAGATTTAACACAAAGATACGTCAAAAAATTAAATGGTTCGTTGAAAAGCAACAAGTATGAAAAAAAATATACTTTTCAAAAAATGTTAAGCATCAGCTGATACCTATTTGTTTTATATGACTGACATATACATATATGTAGACACTAGCATATCTCTCTTTTTTTTCAATTAAATCGAAACGAATGACTACTCTTGTTTTTTTTTAATTACTTGTTCCCCAATCGTATAATATTTAATTTTTATCAAAATCCAATCAGTGCACGAGAGCGTAGTTAATGAAAAGAACGATGGGTCATTGAAATTCAACTAACATTTTAGAATTCATTGTGCCAGTTGCAATTTCAGTGCGGTCTCATATTGATTGTGAAGTTCATTTCACAAAATACATGATGATAATAGCGGATGTAATTTTTGTCACGTTTTTGATCTTTTCAAGTGCAACAGTTATAGAAAGCAACAATAACTATCCATCGGATGTAATTGAAGATGGACAACTTCTAACGGTATGCGGTTTTGAAAAGAAACAGATTAAACAACATTTCAGGATACCATTCTACATAGGATCAACTGATACGGAAATACAAATATCCAGCTGAGACTCATTTTGTAATTACGAGTGATAAATACATCATAAGAATGCATCGGATGCCGAATCCCGGAGGCAAGCCAATTTTACTTCAACACGGTCTTCTGGATAGTTCGGCAGCGTATATTCTGATGGGTCCAAACTTAAGTTTGGGTAAGTGTGAAGCTATTTGTTTTTTGAAACAATTACGGAGATTGTCTATTACTCAAAATTGTAAATGTTATATTCTTGTTTTAGGATACTATCTCTTCGACCTGGGATATGACGTTTGGATGGGCAATGCCAGAGGAAATCGATATTCTCGTAACCACACAACTCTTAGTCCGGACAGTGATAATTCATTTTGGAATTTCAGTTGGCACGAAATAGCTGTTTTTGATATACCAGCAATGATTGATTATATCTTAGGAGAAACAAATCGGGATAAATTGTTTTATGTTGGCCACTCACAGGTAAATTTCAATTCCATTTGAAAATTTTTTGAATTATTTTTCAAATATTAAAATGGTGTGCGAAAAGGAGAATTTCCCTTTTGCGTATAACAGTTTAAGTGCGTTGGATTGTTATGTCTGCGGTCTGGCTATAAATCCAGCATGTTTCAACAACATTTTTGTCAGGAGTAATTTCCTCCAAAAGTATCTATTGTCATGATAAAGTGCTTCGCATTCAACCTCCATTATAGGCTTAAAAATTCTATTAATTAGACGGATGGCGGTACATGAATCTTAATACCTTCTGTCCGATCCACCAAAAATTAAATTGCATATTTTGCACCAACTACAGAGGCATTAGCCTTTTCAAAATCACCAATGGAATATTATCCCGCGTGTCATGTGAACAATAACAATGTGACTTTCGTCCTAGAAATTCTACTACCGACCAAATTTTCACATAGTGCTATTATAGAGAGAACCCATAAGAATAAAATACAGCTTATGATAGTTTGAGTACAGAAGAAGTAAATCGAGCCATGTGTCTAGCTTTAATAACCCTGCTAAACACTTATTAAGATGGTGTTGGCGAATGGTCCCAAATCAGGAGGGATCCCATGAAACCTACTCCTTGAGAAGTAAGTAAGCAATAACACCCAACCCAAGCCATTACATCAGGCACTTTCTTTAAAAATATATCACGCAATATTTTTGGTTCGCAAATCACATCGTGGTATAAGAAAGGATAAAGGGAGTAATTCCTGGTGCAGTAAACAGAATGGGATTAACGAGGACGAAGTAAAGGGTGGTTTGAATGTGTAAAAATCTATGCTGGCGGTAGAGTGAAAAAAAACGTGAACGTTCGTGTGCAACGTTACGCCGTGCAACGTTACGATCTGCATACTAGGATGGGTGCGTTCAGTGAAAAAAATCTTAAGATCCCCTTCAAGCAAAAACAAGTCCGTTATGGATCCGCGCACGTTGATGTTTACACATATTAACCGTGAGTCCCGGCACTCACACAATTTTTTTTAGACGTGTGGTTTTCAAGAAGAAATATAAAGTATTTAATTTAATGTTATGTCCAAGAATTTAGCATTATTATAAAGATAAAGGTTTGCCATTATGTTTTAAAAATGATTTCGAGCAAAAGGCCGCCGCAGCTGGCTCTAAAAAATTCCAGCCGAGAGGCCCAATTTTTGACAGCTCCAATTGTTGTGCGCGATGGCGCATGGACTCATTCGGGTCTTCTTCGATACTCTGCTCCACAGCAGCAGTAGCGTCTTCAATGCGCACTATGTGGCGTCTCTGAGGATACGTCGCGAGAACCGAATCATTACTTTGGTAATAAATTTGCATGATTTGCAAACGTTGTTCAGGAGTTAGTCTATTAATTATAAAATGGCAAACCAAACTGAGCATAAATCAAGTGACAGCTGTCAAAAAGACCAACTCCGAAAAAAGTATTGCCAGATTGAAAACCACACGTCTAAAAAAACACCCTTTATTTGCAATACAATGATATATTTTTTTGTAAGGCGAGGAGTTTTTTCTTTTATAATGTTTTCAATTAAAGTTATTTTAAAGAATAGTTTTTGAAAAATAAATTTTCAAACTTAAAATTTTGAAAAAAAAAATTAAAACAAAAATTTCAAGTCAAAATTTTTCAAAACTTCAAGAGGTTTTTTTTCAAAATTCAATGTTTTTAGTCAAAAACAGGAAACCGGATGCTTAAATGTCTTGTACTTTTTGATAAAATTTAAAATAACTAAATCTACTTTACAGGCTACGTAGTGGAAAGAGAATCATAAGAGCAACTTAAGCAACGGATTGGAGTCAAATTAAGGGAATTTGTTGTTTTTTTTAATATTTTTGTATCTGTTTTAAGTCAATTTTTTTTAGAAAATTGCATCTCCTGGCTAAACGGCGGGGAATGGACCAATAAGATTTTTTTTATCGTCTCAATCCAACCTACACGCTCTACCTTTTTGTCACACCGTATGCGAATCACCCTACATTTCATTTGAATCCATCCAACCATTGGAATTTGAATGAAGGCCAAACTTCACATTTAAAATATGTAAACAAATGTGGAAATAAATTGAAATCATTGACTAGTTGTTAATTTTCCCATTTATCATAGAAACATAGCTTATAAGTTTCAATTCTTTTAAAAACATGTATGGCTTTTAATTTTCCTTTTTAAATTTTCAGGGAACAACAGTCCTATTTATCATGTGTTCTATACGTCCTGAGTATAACGACAAAATAATTCTAGCACATGCATTGGCACCAGTTGCTTTTATGAAACATATTCGAGCTCCTCTCTTGCCGCTCGCTGAAAGTTTTGTGCAGGTAAGTTATCTTAGGTTAATATTCTCATTTGATTAATAACGAAATACCAAACAAATCTTTACAGCTTCCAGTTTTTAATCCAATAATGGAATTTTTGCCGAATGCAAATTTATTCAAAGGAACTTGCATGACTGGAAAAAATGCCGAAGACATTTGCATTAATATTTTTTATATGATTGTCGGGAAGAACCCCAAGCAGTTCAACAGAGTAAATAAACATAAATATTACACTAAAACATAATGCTAAATGGTAAAACTCTATATTATATATATTTTAAGACAAAATTTCCAATGATCTTGGGACATTTGCCTGCTGGAAGTGCATTTAAACAAATTGTACATTATATTCAATCAATAAAATCAGATAAATTTCGACGATATGATTATGAGCTGGATAATAAAAAGATTTATGGGCAAAATGTGCCGCCGGACTATGAATTGAAAAAAGTAACTGTACCAATTGTGCTGCATTATAGTTTGAATGATTATTTAAGTGAACCAGTAGATGTATTGAGATTGAGCAAATTACTGCCAAATGTTGTTGAATTGCATAAACTGGAGCTTCCACTGTGGAATCACATGGACTTTTTGTATGGGTTCGATGCACGAAAGTTACTGTTCACGCGTATGCATAAACTAAATAAAAAGTTTTGGATCGAAAAATAATTATTCTTAAGGAAATGTTTTTTTTTTTAGTTATTTATGCGATGTTCAATACAATAAAATAAAGATTTAAATGTTACTTTCTACTTGTAAAAATCAATTAAAGAAAATTCAATATTTTCTAAAATTATTGCTTCTGCGGAAAAAAAGAAAAACACTTTTGTAGATAATTGTAAAACCTACAAACCGAGCTTATAGAAACTTTGGAAAACTTTTGGTGTTTCCTTAGAGGTAATTAAGTTGGCAACACTATTTTTTAACTAGCGGCCATTTTGTCAGCTGTCAACTGATTTATTTTTAGATTGGTTTGGCATTTCAACATGAATATAAACTGACACGGGATTAACGCTTCTAAATTGTGCAAATTTATTTTGAAAATCATGGTTCTGTTCGAAATACGTTCATAAGCGAATTTTGTTTAGCGATGAAGCTCACTTTTGGTTGAATGGATACGTCAATAAACAAAACTGCCGTATTTGGAGTGATGAGAATCTTCAAATGTATGTTAATTTGAGACACCGTTACATCCACAAAAACTGACTGTTATGGTGTGCTTTATGGTTTGGTGGAATAATTGGTCCGTACTTCTTTGAAAAAGATGCTGGCCAGAACGGTACAGTCAATGGTGACCGCTGTAGAGCCATGAATACCAACTTTTTCGTTCATAAAATAAACAACCATGATGTGCAGGAGCTGTGGTTTCAACAAGACGGCGCCGGCGCATCGCAACATGTCACACAGCTCGTGCCACAATTGATTTATTGAAAGAAACGTTTGGTAACTGCATAGTTTCACGTTACGGACCCGTGAATTGGCCTCCAAGATCGTGCGATTTAACGCCGCTTGACTATTTTCTGTGGGGAAATGTGAAGTCACTATAGTCTACGCCGATAAGCCCGAAACGATTGACCACTTGGAGGACAACATTTGCCAAGTTATTACCGATATACGGCCACAAATGTTTGAAAAAGTCATCGAAAATTGGACCTCCAGATTAGACTACGTCCGAGCCAGCCGTGGCGTGGCGGTCATATGCCAGAAATCATATTTAAATTATAATGCCAGAAAATTATCTTTCGAATAAAGTAAATTTCATGTCAATTTAAAGAAATCATTGTTGTTTTATTCCATTTCAAGGTTCAATACCTTTAAAAAAAAACATCATTTATAATATCATATTTCATCAAAATCTCGAGATCTATTTTTTTTTTACGAATTTCATAACTTCCTATACATGTAGGTTTTGTAGTGCTTTTGTAGCGCATATAAAACACCAAACTTTAGAATCAAATGGTAATCAAACAAAAAATAAGTAATACACTCAATTGTTTACATATTCCATTGTGCATATTGTAAATAAGAAGATACTCTTCTGAACGTAAGTTTCTATAGTTATTTCAATCTCAAAAAAAAAAAATCCTAACAACATTAACACTTGTTTAGACATAGGAATGTAGGACAAATGGCCCACATTATATATAGAAAAAAATAATTAAAAATTATTACCATCAATGACATTAGAACATCGTTAATTTGTTTTTGAGTGCAATAAACAGAAATAAAAATACAAAATAACGGTATTTACCCTCATTTATCACGCATTTAGGTAGTCAACTACATAATGATTTCATGGTGTAAGTAGGTAGGTACTATGTATGAATTTTCATCTGTAGATTATGTAGAAATATTTAAAAAAAAAAACTATAACAGAATAGGGTAAAACTAGGTACAGCAATATATTAACCCTGTTAATTTGAACTTTTAGCTCCATTAAAAAATAATCTCATTAAATATCTATTCTTAAAAAGTTAACAAGAAATATCGTCCTATATATACTAATGCCTCCAAATCAGTTTAAAAAAAAAAAAACTTGCTTTACACCACAGATAATACAGTAACACTTCGGATACACACACTTCGAACCTTTTGAAACTGTACAAAGGATCTTTTTTAAGAGGATATTTCGTTTGCCTAACTCAACACCCAACTACGCCATATATGTAGAGTCAGGAATAGTCCTTATATATATACAAAATTTGAAGGCAAGTGCGAACTTCATTACTCGAGTGATGAAAAGAAGTGAAACTTGTCTTCACAAAATCATTTTAAGAAAATTACTTCGAGTGAATGCTTCCCCGTTTAAAGACTGGAACGAACTAGCTTTATCTTACGAAACAAGTTTAAACTTAACAGAAACTAATGTGACCGACTGGCAGGCTCAGTTTGCTGATGTGATTGCTATGGTGGATCATAAAATGTTTCTGGATAATCTTTCCAGAGCATCTTCATCTACTTCGAGAGCTATTTATAGTCATTTAAACCACCAACAGCCCTCGGAAGTCTCTTACTTTAGTAATGAATTTTCAGCCTCGGTTATAAGTACTATTTTTAGAGAAAGAGTTGAAATTTTAAATTTAAACTTACTTACCTCATCGATCAGACTTGCCCCAGCTATGTGATCTATGTAGCGGAAGAGTGAATGAAGATATTTACCATTTCGTTGCTGCTTGTCCTATTCTACAAGAAATTCGTCGGTTGCATTTTCGGGAAAGTTTTATATCTTTGGAAAAACTTTTTGAAATTTTAAATGGAGCAATGGGCTGGCTCAGCCTCTTTAAATATTGCCAACATGCTCTTTCTTACCGTTACAGTTTCACATATTAAACTTAGCCGATTACCCGCTTATTGCAAATTTTATACTTAACTAGTTATTGTTTTGTTGCTGATCATACAAAATTTGATAATAATTCTTTTGTGTTTCAAGTCACGTTAAAATTGATATCATTGTTTTATATAAAAATATTTCTTCATATCTTTTCTTTAATTTTTTTTTTATATTTTAAAATTTTTGCTTTTTATTATTTCTTTTATTTTTAAATCATATAATGAAATGTCATCTCAGGCAGACGGCAGTATTGCCATGTCCTTATTCTTAAGTATACAAATTTTTAAACTTTATGATGAAAAAATAAAGAATCTATCTATCTATCTACAGTTACTCTGTGTTATGTAGATATTGCAAGCAAAAATGATCAATTTTTTTATAATTTGCTTGCTTCATCCCTTATTTCTTCTTTTTACACTGAACCAAAAAGATACGTAGATACAATACAAAATTTCCTGGGACAGTAATATTTTTATCAATTTTCGTCCAATAAACTGGTTTAGTGGACCAATTAAAAGCGGTTTGTTGTTTTAGTAAATGTTTTTCGATTTAAGCAAAATTCTATTGATCTTGTTTATTAAATATTTATCTTTTACAAAGCAGTTTACTTTTTGTTGTGCTGGTGAAATATTTTATTGTTTGAAAGAACGAATTTGTTAGAATAATAAAATAGTTTATTAAATTGGCCAATTTCATTTGTTGTGCCAATAAACTATTTCGTTGTCTTTACAGAAAAACTAATTTTCTTTATTTTGTTTTCCTTGTCCTCGTTTTCATTTGCGTGCATTTATTTTGTGGTTTGCTTCACTGTACTTGCTGTAGAGGTTTTTGCAGCTGCTTCCTTTTATTCTTAAATGTATAGTACTTTCATACATGGCTCACATGAAACAACCGCTTAGGGTGTATAGTTCAAGAAGTTTGTGCAAAAGTTCTTAATTTTAGTAATAGGATTGAAATTTGTAGGGTTGTAGAATAAGTTTATATCGGAGTATTTTAGGAATCACACCCACCTCTAAGTGTTGAGGAAGTCCTGTAGTCAGCATTTAAAAAAAAAAAACAGGAAAAAAAATGTAACAGTAAATAAACTTGAAAAACATCTCAAATGATGTAGAATTGAATTAAGTCATAAAATGTTAAACATTTTTTTCATTACTAAAAGATGAAAAAGTGAGTAACCATTTTTTCTTGTTACAAATATAACAAAAACAAAAAAGCACAGTTTTTTTATAAATAAAATTTTTGACATTGTAAAATATTAAAAGATTGAAAATAATTATTTCCATATATTCGAATTATTGACACAAAAATGGATAGACCTAATACTCCTCCATTAGGTACATATAAACTTTTTCACCGTTTGAAATATTTTTGAAGTTTCTCTTGCCTACACTTCTGGAATAATTTTGATTTACTCCATAAAGAACAGTTAAAAAAAATCAGATCTAAATAATAAAAAGAAAATATAAATAACGATACATTCCACGAACTGACTGGAAAGCTTCCTAAAGCTTAGTATTGCATAAATTTTGTTTGTTTACATTATGCCGAAGTGAAATGAATATTTTAACTGAATGTTTGCAACGTAAAATAAGAAATACAATGGTACATTGTAAAAACTTGCGACAGTGCCTTTAATTTGGATATATTTTAAGTAAATGTTGAAGAAGTACACATTTTTTAATTTGTTTTTTTTTTTTATAGATTTAACCGTTTAATTAAAATTTAATAGTTAACAAACAGTACTAAATACAAAAATTAATTAATCTATTTTATTCGTATTTCAATTTCGCACGATTTAAAATGATATGGAAGTATCTTCTGTGCACTGTTTTGTAAAATTTTTTAATTTATTCAAGAAACAACCATAAAAAAAACATGTTTTTGTTAAAAAAAAAATAACGGCACTTACATTAAAAAAAAAAAAACTTAAATCATTTAAAATGATGCAAAATTAAATTTAGATTTACAAAATTTAATATTTTTTTATACAATACCGTTAAGTTTGTCATATTTTTGTTGAAATTAAAAAAGGGAACATTTTGAAAATGATTTTGATAAGATGCAACAAAAGGCGTGTAAGTTGGGTCAAGAGAAGTAAGAAAAAAAAACCTTTAGTAGGGAGGTCTAATTCCCCCTGTTTAGGAAAGAGGGGCAATTTTCTAAAAAAATTACTTTTAATAAAAATAAAATCATTAAAAAAAAACATTGGAAACACTCATAATGTCATTCTAAAGGTACCTATATCAGCTATAAATCCATTCTTTAATTCTATTTTCAAATCGAATTATTTAAGTTAATTATTTTTTAAAAAAATAATTTTCGAATTTAAAATTTTGAAAAATATTCTTCAAATTAAATTTTTTTTTCAAAATTGTACGTCATTAAGGCCCAGGTTTTCAGAAGTAAAATTAACTGAAATAATTGACATAGAAAAATGATATTGATATCGAATAAAATGAAATAAAATAAGCTTTGCAGGAAAGATAAAAAAAAGTATATGTCAATACTGAATTTTTTGAAATATCGGTGTGGCAAAGACCGAGCAAAAAAAGTGGTTTTTCTGGAAGTTGAAACTCAATATCTCAAAATGTATTTAACATATCAAAATAACTTTGGTATTTTTTAAAGACAAAAAAATACCTTTCATTTAATATCAATATCATTTTTCTACGTCAATTATTTCGTCCGTTATGGAGAATTTTTTGGAACAAAATCTTAAAATTCTTATTTTGCAATCGTCAACTTCAAGCCCAAATATCTCGACTTTCCCATGAATGATTTTGAAAATATTTTACTCATGTATCTGGCTTCATGTCACCTTTCATTTAATACCAAACTCGTTCGTGTATACTCTGGGTCAGAAATGGGAAATTCCCTTTGATGAGTTGACTCGGGTTTAACTTTAATCTTGCACTGTGAAACTGATAAAATAGACATTTGGTGATTTTAACTTTAGTACAATTTTAAAAAGATAGCACGATGCTAACTCGTTTAAAATTTTGAACATCCTCTTTAACTATTTCGCGCCATTAAAATTAAATTCAAAAAAAGTATCTATACCCATCTGACCCATGTTTGCCGTAAATAAAAACACATCTTTTAATAAACATTAAACATATTGCCGCCAGTTGGCGTTGTTGGTTTTATATTTATCGATGTCATACTTCAGCTTCCCCGCCTTATTATCTCTGTCAACACGGTCGTCGTCGGTCGGTGGCATGCCTCAAGCCCAATGGTAGGTATAAAACTACCGCCTGACATTCATATTGAGCTATGATAGGCAAATGGGTGTGACAATAATTATCTATTACAAAACTTTTGGAGTTCATCTGCCTTATCCAAATTTTCACTTTTACTACTTGTTATTGCTTTGTTTTCACTCTATTTCATATAGTAGGTAGTTTATTCTTTGAAATTTATTCAAATTTAATCCATCGTCGTCCGTTTAAACGTCGCGTTTTTGGCTTTGGTGTTGTTGGTGTCGCTGATGTGCCGTGGTGGTAGACTGACTGTAGAGTGTTAAGTTAAAAAGCAATTTGTCGGTCTTTATTATTAGTTGTGCCTTGGACATCATAATGAAAGTAATGTCATTACGTAGCCGGAATGCACTATGTGCAATAATTTTGATTATCAAGAGTTT
Organism: Leucozona laternaria; assembly: GCA_932273885.2. Lineage (NCBI taxonomy): Eukaryota > Metazoa > Arthropoda > Insecta > Diptera > Syrphidae > Leucozona > Leucozona laternaria. The sequence goes on along the minus strand of OW026368.1, from coordinate 88,195,023 downwards.
ATCATGTGTGATGAGTGCGGAAGAAGAAGATTATGATGGTAGTTTGGAAGAGGAGGAGGAGGACGATTCAGGGGAGATAGTTATAAGGAAGAGTATAAGGGAGGATTCAACGTTGAAAGTTGTATGTTTAAAATTATATTTAATTATTTTTTTTGAGTTAAATAATAAAAATAAAATATGTCTTCTCTTAAACACAAGGATAAATTAATTGCAAAATATGGATACGATTCGGAAGTGCATCAAGTGACAACGGAAGATGGTTATATTTTGAAAATGCACAGGATACGTAATTCTGGCCGGCAGCCTGTGTTCCTACAACATGGTTTAGTCGATAGTTCAGCTGGCTATGTTATTATGGGACCTAATGTCAGCTTAGGTAAGTTTAACCGCAATGAAATAAAGTACAATGGATTAAAATGTAAGATTAAAGTTCGGTCAGAAAATAAGGATTTTTTACACACGTAAACAATAAATTGTATCTTAATGGGGTAACTGTGCAAAGTATTTGAAAATTCTGATGTAGTGTTAATGATGTGGCTCTTCAAATCCAGAAATCTCACCATAACTTCAAAACTGCTGCTGTACAGGACCATGGTCCTGCCAGTACTCACATATGGATCCGAGACTTGGGTGCTTAGCAAAAGGCACTCCGACCTCTTAGCCGCGTTCGAGAGAAAAGTCTTAAGGAGAATTGTTGGCCCCATATGTGAGGAAGGACGTTTCCGGAGACGGTACAATCATGAATTGTACGCAATCTACCTTGAAGCAGATATCGTGACAAAAATTAAGCTCGGTAGACTCCGGTGGGCAGGGCACCTAGCTCGCATGAGCGAAGAGGAACCTGCTCGGAAAGTTCTTTGTGGTACATTCTATGGTAGACGACAGCGTGGTAGACCATGCTTGCGCTGGAGAGATGGCGTAGACCAGGACGCCCGGAGCCTTGGGGTGCGCAACTGGATGGCGGCGGCTCGAGACCGGGATGGGTGGAGAGACTTGTTGAAGGAGGCCAGGACCGGACCCCGGTTGTCGAGCCGACGATGATGATGTTAATGATGTGGAATTAGATAACTATGCATAAATATTTTATTTTTTATTTTCTAAGCCGTAGAAACTAAGATTGTGAATAAAACTTAGTTTTTACCTCTCCTAAAGAACATTTTCTACTTTCAAGACTCCGTTTAAATAATCACAGAAGCTTAAAAAATATTTTGGGTGAAGGTGAAAACAAAGTGAAAAACTATTTTCAGTATATTAAATCATGCTTCAGTGGTTTTGTTATCGTTAGAGTATTTCAATAGAAGCTTTAATCCCAGTTTTTGACCGTAAGCCCATTACAGGGATTCCGCCATCTTGATTTAAAGAATGAACCCAGTTTTCACATTTTTTTGGGGTAAATAAATATTTTTTTTTGTCATCGATAGATCAACTGAATACGAATAAGAAGATAGGAAAATTCTTTGAATCTTGAAATTTTGAACTTTAGTTCACATAGTGATCTAAAAATCACTCTAAAAATAACTGTACCTGCCATACAACCGTTATGAAAAAAAAATACTTTATCTCAGAAATGTCTCTTCTATGATTTTGATAAAAATCTATTGTTTTGAAATGCATGAATTCACCACCCTTTCCATAATTATCCTACAAAAACAAATTTATTAACGACTATTGTATTCTATGTTTTTTATTTTATGTATAGGCTACCTTTTAGCTGACCTCAACTATGATGTGTGGCTGGGCAATGCACGTGGAAATCGATACTCCCGAAATCATACAACATTAGATCCAGATGAATCTAAATTTTGGGATTTCAGTTGGCATGAAATTGGGATGTACGATTTGCCAGCTATGATTGATTATGTTTTATTGACAACTGGATTCAAACGAGTACAATATGTTGGACATTCACAAGTAAATATTAAAAATTGAATTTTCACAAACAATTTAATTATTGTTGATTGTTTTCATAAAGGGTTGCACATCATTTTATGTTATGTGTTCTATGCGACCAGAATACAATAGAAAAATTGTATCAATGCATGCCCTAGCACCAGCAGCATATCTCTCTGACACTGAAGATCATCCGTATATCAAAGTTATAGATTTATATTTGAAGGTAAGTTCACATTGCTATACCTTGGAAATGTTTTGTATATTGCTACGTTTTTTTAGAGTTTGGTTGGAAGTTCGATTAGAGAGCTCTTTACTGGCGAATTTAGATTTCTCTGCAGTGTTACCAAAGAAACTCGACGAACCTGCATTGAAGCAATATTTACAATAGCTGGTCGTGACGAAGATGAATTCAATGAGGTATATAAAATTGTTGTTTGTACAACATATCTTTTCTTATTAACACATAATTTGTTTTTTTTTTTTTTTTTTTTTTAATTCAGAAAATGTTCCCCGTGGTTCTTGGTCATTACCCAGCTGGTGCTTCAGCAAAGCAAATAAAACATTTTGTTCAAATCATTAAAACAAGTCGATTCGCTCCGTATAGCTATAGTGTTTCGAAGAATCTAGCACTTTACAAAGAACACCTGCCACCAAAATACGATTTAGCTAAAGTAAAAGTTCCAGTTTATTTGTATTATTCGTTGAATGATTTGCTCGTCCAACCGAGTAATGTGGAGCAATTGTTTAAAGATCTGGGAAATCCAGTTTCGAAATACTTGGTCCCATACAAGGAATTTAATCATATGGACTTTTTATGGGCTTCGAATGTCAGAACTTTGCTATACGATGAAGTTATAAGAAATTTGAGAAAATTGAAGACGTTGGAATTGGAGTAGTATTTTTTCGTATTTATTTTAACTTTTAAATTAATTTATTTATCTTATTTTTATGTTTAAGTCTTTCGTATGGATTTAGCTATTAAACTAAGTTATATGCAGTCACCTTGAAGCTGATTATCGTTTTTTTTTTAAATATATATCAAACTATAATTATCTTTTTTCAGCTAAATATTCATATATCAATGATTTGAAGTTTGTTGTTCAACTCTTTTGTTTAATGGTCAAATTTTTACAGTTCAAGTACAAAATTTTATCTTCACGTTCTCCCACCGGACGTGTCCTGGTTACCAAGGAGAATTATAATTTCACTTGTAAAAAAATACCTACAACAACGCTGAACTTTGAAGGAGATTTGTATATGTTAGGGAATTTCCAAAAAGTGCCCTATTTTTGAAAATTTGAACAAGGGCTTTTGATTTTTTGGGATGAAAGAGGCAAAATTTAGCTTTTTGTCAATTGCTTCAAAAATATCAGTTTTTGTTTTTGAAAAAAATTTTAAAACAAGTGTCGCTTTTCTCAAAATCTATTGTTCTGACAAAAAAAAGGGTTGCAATCTTTTTGTGCAGAATTTACATGTACAATTATAGTTTTCGATTTTTGCCCTATATTTTACAATAAATTTATATTTGATTGCACTCTTGAGAGTCCTAAAATCCAGCCAGTTAGAACTCAACTGTTACACAGTAAAAATTTATTTTAAATATCTGCAAACTAGTTCTTTATCTTTGCTTTGTATCTTAACTTGGTTTAGCTAAAAATTAAAAAAAAAAAAATTAACTATCTCTAATTTCTTTTCTCATTCGGATTTGGTTCACTTTGACTTGCAAGTATTTAATAATGAAATAAGTCCGAACTAAACTAACTACCAAATGTATGAACAAAGTCCCAGTGAGAAATTTGGTGAGAGAAAGGTAATTTCGGCTGGTGAGAGTTAGTTCTTTTGAGAGTTAGTTTGTAGGGCCCAACGTTGTCTGTGCATAAGCAGCACTTTGAATGACTCCATCCACTACGGACAGTCTTATATATCATCTGACCCCGCGATATATTAAAAAAAAAAAAACAGTTTCAAGCTCAGTAATTCGTTTTAACGCTTCTTTAGAGTGGATCAATAATGACTGCTTCCGTCATTCTGAACTCATTATTAAAATAATTAAGTTGGTCATAATTAAACATTTGGATAAATACTTTCAGTTCACCATGTCTTCTAGATCTTTCTGGGAGAACATATGACATTTTTGGAAAATTTATATGTAGGTCCTTCTTTTCCCTCACATCTTCTTGAAGTGCCTAGAATTAGAAATTAGCTTGATACCCTGAGGTTCTTCATCTCGAAAAGTGAACAATACTGCTATTTTTGAAAACTAGCTTGACACAAAAATCAGAAAGATGGTTTTATATCCAGTTTTGCAAGTTGCAAACAAAAATTTAAAAAAGTTTCATATTTATTTAAATGTTGTCTTTTATTACCTGCGGTTTGTAAAATTAATTTTTTTTCTCCGCTTCAAACCAAAAGACTTTAGAATTATTTGTATAAGGTCATACTTTCGATTTTAAAAATGGAAAAAAATGTTTTTTTTTTCGATATAATATGAATGCATTTGAGGGTATGTAACAACGCGACGAAATTTCTTTCAACAACATTTTTAACAATTCGTAGAAGTTACCTTCTTCTTCAAAATGTATTTTAAATCCTTTAAATATTTTTGTTTCTTTCTAAACAATCCCTTGTTGACTTCTATTTAATTTCTAAAATAAATATAAATTATTCAAAGAATTTCTGAAACTGTTTTGACACCAACCGGATGTACACCGTCTAATTTGTGTAATAAATCCTTAATTTATAAAAAAAAAAAAATTAAATTGTTGCAGCGTTATTTTTTCGAGTAATTTTGTAAATAAACAGAATTCTTTAAAAAAATTAAAAAAATTTAAGTATTAATAAATATGCAGTTAAAAATTAAATTTAATAAAAATAATAACCTATCCGTTTTTAAAATATTAAATTCTCAAAACAAATAATAACGATTTTGTTTAAATCCAAAACATGATTCTTTATACAGTCGACTCCCCCTAAGTCGAACCTCTCTCTAACTCGAACACATTCTCTTGATTACTGGCATTTTTTTTCACCCCTTTAGTCGAATTTCGATTAGCACAAAACAAAATAAAAAACATTACCCCTTCGGAATACGTATTTGGATATATGTAAACATAAATGTAACTATACGAACCATATCAAGGACCTACACACTTCAATACCTTTAATATGTATTTGTAGCATCGCGTGTGCCATCATCGTCTGTTTCTTCCTATTCAGAAGATGTTTTTATTTTAAATTTTTGTTTAAGTATGTAGGATTAATCTTTTTTATTAAATAAAAAAAAATAAAAAAATTTTTCTCTCTATAACTTGAATTTTGCCAAAACTCTCTCTTACTCGATCAAATCTTGGTATCCCGTGAAAATTCGACTTAGGGAGAGTCGACTGTAGTTATCAGCATCTGCGTAAGAAAATAATTTATATTAGTTAAACCGATAAAGAGAAAGCCAAAAATAAAACAAAGTGTTTCATGGGAGGTGCTCTTGATAAAAATTTACTGTAAAATTAATTGCTCTTAGAAGGTGTATCATTTCAGCACACAGAATATTTTTTTATTAAAATTGTAGGAGTCGTTTTAAACAAAATTAAAAATTTTGATAAAATAGTTTTTTTTTAATGTTGAAAACACCAATTGCGGACAACTCCCTCAGCAGAAAATCGCATTACGCGGACAATTTCTCACGACTGTGGATCTTGGATTTAAATTCCATAGATTTAACGATCCCTTAAGCGGACACTCCCTTAGCCGGACAAGAATATTAGCCGTGATTTGTTAAATTTAATTTTCTTGTGCGGACAAAAACTTTTAAATGTCTGAAAGACAGTTGAAAGAATTTAAATTTTGTTGTGTTTCATCAATAAAGATACTATACTATAATTTTCTTATATAACAATTTATTTGTATTTATTCCTTTTGGACTGGTAACTCCCTAAGGCGGACAAAAGTGTTCCGATTGTCGCTTTCCAGCTAAAGGAGCTTTCACTATACATACATAAAAAACAAAACAAATTTAAAACATTTTCAATAAAATTATTGATCAAAATCAGTTAAATCGTTTTCGTTAAGGTCAAAATAAAAAATGGTCTCAGCCTGTATTCCTAGTGTACGTTATTGTTTGTTTTCAGAATTCTAAGAACATAAATCTGTGGGCACATTTTTTTGAAAATAAAATAAAATAAAATAAAATAAAATAAAATAAAATAAAATAAAATAAAATAAAATAAAATAAAATAAAATAACATAAAATAAAATAAAATAAAATAAAATAAAATAAAATAAAATAAAATAAAATAAAATAAAATAAAATAAAATAAAATAAAATAAAATAAAATAAAATAAAATAAAATAAAATAAAATAAAATAAAATGAAATGAAATAAAATAGAATAAAATAAAATAAATTTAAATAAAATAGGATTTTCCTTAACTGTTAAACAAATTTGTATAACAGGCAATCTTATTTTCGGCCCTTAAAAATGTTTAAAACATGTCAGGGGAGTGTCCAAAAAACGTTAGATATTTCTAGTTAAATTTCTAAAAGGTATTATATCGCAACTAAAATAAAAATGAAACAGGTTAGACTTAAAAAAACACCAACTAGCATACCAAAAAAAACGTACGCTTATCCCTCCGTGCTCCCTTATTTTCTTCTATTGGTTGGACAGAGAAAATGAACAAACTCAAAATGTGCAGATCAAATTTTTGAGCATTTCTTGGTCTCTGATTTTGTTAGTGCCCAAAAAGAGCTTTGTTAACTTGGCCCCAAATGTTGCCCAATTTTCTATTCTTTCGCAAAAGAGAGCCAATTAGATTACCACTTTTTACAAAAAATTACAAAATTTGAAAACTTTTTGGTACCAACTAATAATATAATACACTCACCGGCACAATTATCCGCCCACCCAATTTTTTAATTATAATTGTTGATGTTGTTTAGTAATATGCAAATTGGATACATAAATAAGATAATATATACAACTGTATTACCTGGTTAATTTATGGTTCAAATACCCAGTTGGAAAAAAGCAATCCTCGCGATAACCTAATTATTATTGTAGGAAAACGTGGTGGCAATTAACATAGGTAGGCGGATAATTGTGCCGGTGAGTGTAATTGAAATAATAGGACTTCACTGGTTCCAACGCTTTACTTACGTGGCATGCTGGCGTAGCACGGCATGCATAGCTTGCTGTGTGTGAGGGGAGATCTTGCCCTTATTCTGCTAAACCAAACCTCGCTTCAAAACTTAATTTCGTGCCATATCTCACATAGGCATCCTACTCGCTAGCAAGTTGCAATACACTCAAGTTTTTTTTATACAAATTCAAAGAAACTTAAGCAACTCGCTCGTCAAATCGTTAGTTTATCGCTTCTCAACTGGCTTGCGAAACCAGTTGAGAAGCGAGTAGAGCAGCGAGTGAGGGAAATACGTAAAGGAACTTGCAAGTTAATTTATGTAGCCAACTTGCTAGCGAGTACTCGCTTGTGTGGCCTTCAGGTTAACTTTCACGACTTACTCTGCTGTCATACACTGGGTTTCTACACCCATTGTTGCAAATTGACCTTCACCCGCCGCTCTTGGAATCTCTCCGTTCACGCTTTGTTCGTTCTCCCACACCCCAGAAATTAATTAACATTAGAATTTTATTTTTGTACTTTTAAAAGTCCACTTTAAAGAAAATGAGTTTTCCTAAATCGTATACACACTCTTTCACCGAAAACATAAGTTTTACGTCATCCTTTCGTTTTCTTTTCAAATATAATTTTGATATTTTGATATTTTGATATTTGATATTTGATATTTATTGAGTAAAATAAACAACATTTACAAAGATTACAATAAGTATCTTAAATGACGTAAATGCGATCATGATAATAATTATTAGTTAAATTAATTGTATTTAATAGAAAGTAATAGAAAGTAATTTTTAAATCAGCGTATTTTATAAACGCCTATAAGTATGCTTTATTTCTTAGCCTGAAAGATCGGATTAGTAGTGAATCTCCTCGTAGTACTTTTGTAAATAGATATTCCCAGTGCATCGTAGTTCGCATTTCGTAAAGTTTTTCTGTTATGCATTTTTAGAGATAGTACGAGACAACAACGCCTAAGAACAAACTATCAAAGCCAATACAATAATATTCCCTATTCACCTGACACTGTTAAAAGTGAGAAGATTGCAAATACACACTTGTTTGGTCAAACACATACCAACCATCCCTTAAATAACATGTAGGATGTAAGATGTAATGTAACTGTTAACTTAACAGTATACTGTTCCATTTCAACATCATCCTTTACTTCCGTATTCCGTGCAAATTTATCGGAATAACCCGAAATTGAAAACATTGCAAACACAGTCAGGGTGGAAAATTATCGACCGGCGCACAACATTCGTTATCACCACCACTGTAGCGCCATAGCCATCGCCAGCCCATAAAATGTTCATCATCATGCTCTCTATCATACATCACACCCATACATTTATCGAACACCACAGCACGACACGATAGATACATTTCAGTTCTAATAAAACTCTTACGGGACTCGGAACGGAATCGAAGTGCGGATGGTTTGTGTCGTCGCCTCTATTCTTTTTTTTTTCGGTGAAGAGCATTTTAATAGCAAAAGATTTATCATAAATTAAATTGTGGGGAAAGGGAACTCATTTTAAGGGTAGATTGTGTTATTCTACGAGACAATTTGTTATTCTTGCCTTTTTCGTAAAACAATAAACATATCGGTCATCTTGTTGTTGTTGTATAAATTTTGTAAATAATATTCCAATCCCCAATCCGCGAGTGTTACTGAACCCGAAAATTCATAAAAAAAAAAAAAAAAAAATCAGGAAGATGAAGAATGGTGATTCTTCAGCAGCAGCATAGGGGTTAGCGCAAGTCTGGTTTTTTCCTCCAGTTTGTGGAATAAATCGATTTTGAGGTTATATTTTCTGGAAGAAAGCTGGCTTCACAGTGTAATTTCTTTTTTCTTCTTCCTTTTCGAGCGAAAATAAAAGGGAGTGGGGTGTGATTGTGCTTAGTTTGCAGTTTTTTTTTTTTCTTTCCATCTAAATTTTTGCCATTAGGAAATTAGATTATATATGCTGGAGATTTAATTTGTAATTCAATTGGAATTCATTTTAAAAAGTGAAAAAAAGTTTTAACGGTTTGTGAGAAAATTGGAAAAAGTTTTAAGGGAACAAAATCAAAGCCGAAATGATTTCCCAACCAACAAAACAGAAATAAAGTGTGAAATTGATTTTAAAGTAATTCACCGAGACCATCAGACAGTTAGTTATAGTTCCCAATAAAAAAAAAAGGACTCCATAAAGAAAGTTTTCGATAAAACACTTTTTTCCGACCCTCAAAGGTCCAAGTTTTTTATTTTATAATGGAGGACGAACTACGTTGCCCGATATGTAAGCAGTTATTCGCGAATCCCGTTCTCTTGCCCTGTTATCATGCCCTCTGTTTGGCTTGTGCAATAGACATCCAAGCCGCCTACACACCGGCTGTGGCCGCTGCCACAGCTAATGGGAGCTTACCCCCGGCCGTAACAGGTTGTGTCGCCAGCCATCACCATCACAGTCACCATCACCAAAATTCAACGCACCACTCATCGACTTCCTCAGCGGCCAGTACTTCCAGTTCGGGAACCACAGAGAGCAGCTCGGACCAGGACCAAGCCGATAAGGTCAGCATTTTCAGTGAGGCCGATTCCGGCGTTGTATGCTGTACATCCAGACCCGGTTCGTACGTTGGCACTCCCAATCTTCAGGCACTGCTCTTTCCGCCCTCTGGCGGCGCTGTGTACTATCTGATCTGTCCACATTGCCGCAAAGTCGCCTTCTTCGACGAAAGTGGAGTGCGGAATCTGCCCCCGTACAAGACGATGGAGTCCATAGTAGATAGATTTTGCGCACGTGAAGCTCTTCGCTGCCAAATGTGCGAAACCGATCCCAAAGTTGCTTCCCTCATATGCGAACAGTGCGAGATTCGCTACTGCGACGGCTGTAGGGAATTGTGTCATCCAGCTCGGGGTCCGTTGGCCAAGCATAATCTCGTGAAGCCCACAGGAGCGGGTCAGCAACGGGAATCCTTGTGCACTGAACACTCGGAACCGTTCACCCTCTTCTGTTTGAATTGCAAGGGACCAGCTTGTGTGCAATGTGTGAACGAGAACGTCCATCAATCGCATGACGTCCAACCGATAATACAGACCTGTAAGGCACAAAAGGTGAGTTTCTTGGTATTGAAAAAAAAGAAGATGATGATAGCGTTTTTTTTTTCTTTTTTTATTGATAAAATGAGATTAAGTAAATAAAAACGTTTTATTTGTGTTTGTACTGCCGGTGTTTCTTGATTATCAACCAATGATAATAAAATGATATGAGATGTTTTCTATAGGCATGTTTTTTTTTTTCTTCGAATTTGTTTTATCATTAAAATTGTATCTACTTTCAGTTCAATATATTACTCTGATATCAGGTCTAACTGAATTGAAATTTGAACCTCATTTCACAACATTGCTCATATACTAATGATGACTCAAGCAAAAAAAAAAAAGGTTCTCCATGTAAACGTGGTTTTATTGAGGAAACAAATAATAAATATTTAAAAATAAATATTTAACAATTTACTTTGAACACCTGATGTAATACGCTCGTATTATAGCTTATACTATTGTGGGCTCTCAGTTGAACGTCAACTTTCGAGAAAAAGTAATCAACTTGAGTTTGAGGGTACCTGTACTTACACTTATACGTATCAAGTGCTTGACTGATAAGTGCGTGATGATAACTTGTTTTGATAATCAAGTGTTTTCAAAACAGAAGGTATACATTTCTGACTTGAAGTTGACTCGATTCGCCTGTCAATGCTGTTTAACCATGCATATAAGAATATTAAGGTTCAAATTCCAGTTCGAAAGGGGTAGGTAGGTACATCATTAGTTTTAGTGCACTTAAGGGTTGTTTTTTATTAGTTTTGTGTGTTACTTTATATGATTATTGTAATGATCTACATTTGAACCCTTTTTAGTCAGGTTTCATTGTAATTTGACACTCCCTCTTTCCGATCACTACAACAGGTTATTGTTGGTATTGAGGGTTTATTCAATTGTTGAATCTTTTTTCATGTAAAATACGTCTTATAAGTAGTATACCTACATTAAATTTCAAAAGACGGTTGACTAGTTAAACAGTCAGTGTTAATAGTTCGTATAATAGTTTTAAACAGTTGCTCATGTATCAATATTTTACTTTTATATTCAACCAAATAAAAATATTGTCAAGTTTGAGTATAGACAACCAACCCTAGTTGTCAAGACTGAAAAATGTTAATATCAATGAGGCATATTCATAGTCACTTTTAAACTCCAGTTTAACTTAGACTGGGGTTTATTCAATGTTATTTAGATAGGATAAACAAACCCAGGTCTTAGATAAACTGGAGTTTAAAAGTGACTATGAATATGCCCCAATATCTTTTGGAAGTGTTTATATACAAAAACCATTTTATGTAGAATTATGATTTGATCTCTGTAGGTCCCAGTTTTCAATGGGCTTGTCAAACCAGAGTTAGCTTACTATTTAAACATAAATTAACAGTTAACTCAAGACGATTTTTTTTTTAAGAAGAGTATGCGTTCGGAACTACCTTACAAATTCGAAGGATAAAACATCAAAAGCATCTGCTTAATAAAATTCAGAGTTTACTCCCCAAAATTGTGGAGTTGACTTGGATCCAACTTTAATCTCCCACTGAAAAATTGAGCCTAAAAGATATATATACTTTCAGGTGAGAATATAATGAGTATCAAAACTACACCATTGCATACAGAAGTTTTGAAAAATTCGTTGTAACATTTGCTGACAAAATACTTTAAGCACTCTGTGCAAGTTATTAGATTTTAGATTTTTTACATTTTTTTTTTGGGCAGAAATTGGCAGTCTGTCAGAGATAAGATAACTGCCGAAAAAGTCTTTAAAGATTTATGGGTAAACATTTGAATTATTTGTACTAAAAGGCAGCATATATACATATTAAATTTTACAATTTTGTTTAAAGTCTGTAGAGCCCAATTTGAAAATAAAAAATTTTCTCTTTTGGACCAAAAATTTTGTACGGCAGGTACAGTTATTTGTGATTAAAAAAAATGAAAAAAAATATGTCTATGGAATGTCAAAAAAAACACAATAAAACACTTTTAAAGAAAATCGGCCCATCCGTTTAGGCTTAAGCCGAACAGATAAATAGACAGACGGACATTTTTTCAAGGCCCACTTTTTTGTCTTCCCTATCAGCGCAATGTCAATAAGATTGATCAAAATCTTGAGTTCGATTTTTTATGAATCCATAACTTGCCCTTTAGTACCTATTTATACAGTTCATATGTAATGGGTGATTTTTTAAGAGGTTTAGAACTTTTTAAAAAAAAAAAACACAAAAAATTCGAAAAAATGAATGAAATATTTATTTGAATCGATAGTTTGAACCTTGCAATTTAATGTTTAAAGATAATTTCATGCAAATGTTGACCGCGGCTGCGTCTCAGGTAGCCCATCCGCTGAGTCCAATTTTGGCATACTCTTTCACACATATCGGCCGGTATCTCACGAATGAATGCATGGATGTTGGCTTCCAGTGCGTCAATCGAAGCGGGCTTGTCCCTATAGACATTAGCCTTGACATACCCCCACAAAAAATAATCTAATGGTGTCAAATCGCACGATCTAGGCGGCCAATTGACCGGCCCGAAACGTGAAATTAACTGTTCACCAAACTCGCCTCGCAATTGCGCCATTGTTTCGCGTGCTGTGTGGCATGTGGCACCGTCTTGTTGAAACCACATATCATGCAAGTCAAGAACTTCCATTTCGGGCAAAAAAAAGTTTGTTATCATCGCTCGGTAGCGATTCGCATCATCTTTGAAGAAATATGGCCCAATAATGCCGCCGGCCCATAAACCGCACCAAACAGTGGCTTTTTCGGGATGCATTGGTAGCTGTTGCAATGCTTCTGGCTGATCTTCACTCCAAATGCGGCAATTTTGCTTATTTACGTACCCATTCAACCAAAAATGAGCCTCATCGCTGAACACAAGCAGCGCGCGATGAACATTTCGAACCGAGCACGAATTTTGATAGTAAAATTCAATAATTTGCAAGCGTTGTTCATTTGTAAGACGATCCATGGTTAAATTGCAAACCAAACTGAAGCTGTTTGAAAGTGACACAAGGTACTAAACACACGTCAGCTGTCAAAACCAGTGTTGCCAAAACCAAACCAGCCAAAAAATCACCCGTTACTTGGGCAACTCTTAAAGGCTACAGCCGATTTCTGCACAAAGAAACTTCTGTGGCAGAAATGGTCAGGAAGCGGAAATGTTTTACTCTCTCTTGAGAGCTCTCTTCTTCCCGAAAACCAATTTATAACAGTTATAACAGTTTTTCACCATTAAAAGAGGACGTGCGCTTAGCGCGACTTGAAAAAAAAACTCTGGGTGTCTGAAGTATGTCCACTGGTGGAGGGCCCTGGCCCTGCGGGGCCGAATAAACAGTAAAAACTGTTTTAATTGACATGTCCAGAGTCACTTCTTTTTGGTATACTGATTTTCTACCATGAATTTGACACGGCCAATAATTTTTAAGTATACAAAAAAAAATAAAAACAAAAAAATTAATTAAGACGTGTTTTTTTTACTCACTTGTTCACTTTAAATAAAACTGCACAAAAACACTCCATGTATAACAGTTATAATACTTTTTATTCTGTTTTTACATGCTCTTAGTTCATAAGCAGAGAGGTTTATCGCCACTAACTAAGCGGAATTGTTATTGTATTTTACATGGAAATCATTTCTTAAGCGGGTACACTTGCACTTGCATTAAAATGTATCTTCATGCTGTATCTGCATTACAGTTGTTAACCCACAAGAGCAAGTTCCTGGAATCCAGTCGTGCATATTTTTTTTTTTCGTTTTCTTCCCAAATGGGTTGGATTTTACGATATGTATACATGAATCAATTTCGTCATAAACATTAAATATTTCCAACTTTTATCAACAAAAAAAAAAAAAACAAGATGCTAAAAAAGCGGGTGTCATTCAGTTAGCTGAATTCTTTGAATTAGTATCCATAAAATGAGACCACCAACGTGCATTTTAGATAGTATCTTGGCATACACGATACACCTTACCTACCCCTATTGTTTGATGTGAAACGATAAGGTTTCCCGAAGTTTAAAAGTTGGCTTAAAAATATTTGTCGACGATGTAAGTATGTTTGCGTATGTACATACATCATATAGGTATATTGTACATACATATATATATTAAAATATGCTTTGGATATTTTGTCATAAACTTGTTGTTATCGACATATAAGTGTTGTTAAGATTAAACAAGAATTCTTTAAAAAAATTGTTAGTAAAAATTCGTGAAACATGAATAAAATATAATAGTTAAAATAACAAAAAAATAGGTTTTAAGTAGGTACCTAAATGCCTAAATAAAACTTTTATTTATAGTAAAAAAATAAATATAATACATAATGAAAACTACCTGAAAATGCAACACACAACACTATGCGCTTGACCAATCAGACAGAAATGCATATGGATGTATGCTTAACAGTTTCTCTTCAAATCAACTGATAGATAGATAGATAGATAAATTCTTTATTTTATCAACAAGTAAAGGGTCCGCCAAATAACTTCTTTTTTTTTTTTTGAAAATGGCGCAAAACATTTAGTGTAGCTTCGGCTGTGTGGCACGTAGCGCCGCGCCGTCCTGTTGAAACCAAATGTTGCCAATATCCTCCTCTTCAATTTTTGTGAACAAAAATTCGTTCAACGTGGCCCGATAATGATCGCCATTGACTGTAACGGCCACTCCTTGTTCATTTTCGATAAATGGCCCAATTATGCCTCTGGACCAAAATCCGCACCAAACAGTGACTCATTTTGGGTGTATTGGCTTTGCAATGTATGCGTGCGGGTTTTCTGTGCCCCAAATGCGAAAATTTTGCTTGTTTACTACCCGCCAAGATCAAAATGAGCTTCATCTGAAAAGATGATTTTTTTGGCAAAATCGGCATCTTCTCTAAGTCGATCGCAGTCCCACTTAGCGAAGCGTATATACACAACCATATTCGTTCAGCGGAAGGATAAAACTAATTATCTGTCAAATCAGACATGAGCTAAGTATTACCATTCACGAAATAAGCACTAGTTGAAAAAAAAAACGTTAGATGGCGGACCCTTTATAAACATAAGTTTTTTTTTCTGAATTAAGACATGGCAATCCTGCCTTCTGCCAATTGTATTTCTTCAAAATCTACTAAATCCTTGTTATCACTTTTTTGGCGTAAACGGTTTAATTGATTTGAATAAAATTTTAATATATTCCAAAGGTTTAGCTGTACTGTGTATCTCTATGAAAATTCAATTCAATATATGTTTTTTTTTTTTTAATGAATCGAAAAGAGTTTGTTTAATATTTTAAAATTTCCATTAACTATACAATATTCAAAATTGAAAAAAAAAACTTAAATATATTGCAATGTTGTATACAATTTTTCAAAAAAATGAAAACAAAATTCATTAAATTTCTTTATATACATAGAGGTACATGGTTTTCTTGTGTATAAAAATTAATTGATCTGTTTAAATATTTGTGGCATTACTGTAGTTAAGATACTCTACTCATCCCATCACTCGTCATCAAATGTTGTTTTGTTATTTATGTAGATGCTCTGCGCACTCCAGTTATGCCGGTTAAAATATAAGGTTTCAGTTCTCGTAAAGCCTACTAAGTAGCGGCATTTAGGTGTCGACTGTCGAGTGATATAGAACACACAAAAAAAAGTGTTTGCACTTTGCCATCAAAGAAAAGCAATTAATTAGACCGTAATCAAGGAACTTATATCATGAACAATGCGTCAGGGTGAGAGAGGTATCGCAGTATCATATATCAATTTTCTTGTCGTATATAGTAAGCATTTACCTGCATGTTCGCAGAGTAAACAAACCCTGAAGAGCGTAATTAATTGCCAATTGAGTTTTCTATTTAAATTGATTTAAAATTCCATAGATATATCACATCTTCTAAATGTATATCCACGACACATCAGATATTGATATCTTATGTGGAGTATATTGTTTAAAGGGTGTGTGCTTAAATGTAAGATAAAAAAAAAGGTTATTGAATTTATGATCCAATGTTAACAATCGAGATGAAGTCGAAAGTTCTCTTGGCATAAACTCCGCAGAGTGGAAATTTATAAAGCGATGTTTGTTAACTTAATTTGATTTTTAAGCGAAACGTTCGGAAGGCTTTACAGCTTCACACCCAAGTAATAAAAATATCCGTTTGTTCTTTTTAGTCCTTAATTGAATTTCTGAGTGGAAAAACAATATATACCTACATATGTAGGTATACGTACCTAAATTATGAGCGAAAATTTTAAATTGGTTATGAATGAATAGTTAGTTACACAAATTGTCTTATTAAAAGAAAATTTATTTAAAAAAAGAACTTATAGTCATATACTGTTCTTAAGGTACGTCTGCATTACAATGAAAATTTTGTCGGTTGGAATTCTATGGCCGAGTTCAACGCACATCTGAATATTCAGAATTCTGAATTTTTGAAGCTCTTGATTGGCCAGCTGTCAGAAAAAGTTCTGAAAATTCAGATGACTTCTGACAGCTGGCTAATCAAGAGCTTCAAAAATTCTGAATTCTGAATATTCAGATGTGCATTGAACTCGGCCTATGCTACAGTAAAGTTCGTACAAAAACAAATCATTAGTTATTTGGAACAAAATACAGGAAACCTGATTTGTTCATACCTGAAAATGAGCTTTTAGAAAAGCTTTATTCCACGTAATCTGGACGCAATAGCCCTAGCAAGAACGGCCACTTTGGAAAACCCAAATTATTCTTTATATCTCCAAAACTAATGGTTTTAGTGGTAAAGTTGAAAAGACCAAAGTTGGAGTTACGCAATAAATGTATCTTTCATATTTATGTGTATTTTTTTCTGCGGGTGGTGTTTAATCGATTTAATTTGTATTTTTCTCGTTCTCTAAGAATTTTAGTAAATTTGTCTCATAATACAAATTCAAGTTAGAAAAACTTCCAACATTTAATTACATTTTAAGATGTTGCAATATCGCAGTCCAAAGTTTGAGCTCTATAGAAATTCCCGCACGTAATTGGCTTAAAACGTAATACCTACATGAAGCTCGGCAGACATATTTGTTTTGAATTGGAATGCAAATTAGTACGATTGAATGAGATTTTTTTATATTTTCCGTATTTTACTACTTTGTGAATTTTAATTTAGATGATTTTAAATACCGCGTTAGATTCAGAATCCATATACACTACTGAAGGCTTTCTCCGAAGTTTTCGTTCATTTTTTCAAGCCTTTTGACTGGAATTCCGTCTATATCGGAAATGAATATTATTTTTTGAGGTTTACAGGTTCCTATGGTATAGTTATTAAAATCTCAACATTCCCAGAGTAGCCTTACAAAAAAAATCGCGACGTGATATGATCCGGAAATCTTCGCACTACAAATTTCATTCATAACAGGGTTGCACAAGTGCTTATAAGTCACTTCTGAGCTTAATACCACGTTTTCATTAGAGCAAATGAGGTAATTTCGTTGAAAATTTCCCAATTCGATTCCAAATTACCTCATTTCCTATACAAATTCACATTTCGAAATGAGGTAATTTCAACCAAATTTGCACGAAATTAGGTTGGAAATTACATTTCAACTTTATGAACACACCCAATTGGAATCCATTTTAAAAGATCTCAAAAGCTTTTATACAGAAATGTCAAAACTCGATGTATGAAAACTAGAAACAAAAAGAGAAAACAACAAAAACAAGTGATAAACGGCCAAATCAAATTCAAAATCAATTGAACTGTCAAACGAAATTAGCAAATTTGAGATGGAAACACTTTATCCTTAATTTGCGAAATTACCTCATTTTGGATCTAATGAAAACGTAGTATAAGCTTAGCTTCAATTCTTAAGCTAATAGTTAATGACTTATGAATTAAATTTGTTTCCATTAGATACTAATTTTTATTCAACTAAAAATCTTTCAAATTTTAAACAGTCTGATTTTAAGGTGTTTGCATGATACTAGTTAACAATTTACTAACTTTAAGGCTCTTTACTAAAATGTTCTTAGTTTTAAACAATTTTAAACTAGTATCATACTAAGCATACTCGCAATAAACTCCAGCTGAACACACCTCAAACAGTGACAGTTCGTGCAAAAAAATCAAGCAAACATACCTTTTTCACATTTTGTATAGTCAAAATGACATATCGAGTTAGTAGGATACTAAAAAGTTAAAATTGCCATTTGGTGATTTTAACTTTTGGAAAATAGCTTTTTTAACTTTGCACTCAGCATCTCAAAATGCTTTAACACGATACTTATGTTCGGTTTCACAAATATTTAACAGACTTTTAAATTTTTAAATGACGTATTTCGTATGGAAAAAACGTCATTTAAAGATTCAAAAGCCTGTTAAATAGTTAAAAGGGCTTTATGAAATCGGCCATTAGTCGTCAGGGTTGTTAAAATCAACAAATTTCAGATTGTGTATCAAACACACAAAATACATTATTTTAATCTCTAAAAAGAATATATATTTGACATAATTCACTTTCGTTTTCAAGCGACGATTTGCCTTAAAGTAACAATTTTTAAAAGAAAAATGATCTTATATTGTAGACAAGTCGTCGATATTCCATATGGATTTGATTTGTACTGACTCTCACATTTTTCACTATAAACGCCAACTTTAAGTGGTTGTGTAACCATCTGAAACCCCTATATGCCGGATATTGTTTTCGAAACAGTCCCCATTTATATAAAACCCACAATAATCAGTTTAGACAGAATTCAATATATTATGTGTTAAAGATTCTCAAGGCAAGGGAATGTGTGATGACAATAGTAATTAAAAGGTGCAACAACATCAGCACACTTTCGGCTACACTTGGGGTGCAATACAAAAAACACAATAAAAATAAATCGAACAGCAATAACAGGAAGTATTGAAAAGTATACCTATACTCGTAAATGTATGTATGTTCCTTGGTTGTTCCCATTAACAGATGTCTGTCTCGCTGGATCTGTGTGGTATGGTACAACAATGCAAACAGCTGGCTGCAGGATAGGAGTCATCATTTTCGGATATGGCACGGGCGGGCAATGCACCGAGCACCGAAGACTGAACCGCATGCTGCTGCTGGTTGTTATCATTGATTTGTATGTCTGTCTGTCATTTTGTGGGTCCCCTATCTTTGTTGATTTTTTTGGTGAACACGCCTTTTCATTCAGTTGGCTTTGGCTCATTTGCGATGCTTTTATTTATTAGCACGTCTGAGTTTTTTAATCTTTAAACTCTTTTATGATTAATGATTTCTGATTATCTCGCTCTGAGTTAATATAATAAAATTGATTTAGAGGAAAATGGATAAACAAAGGTTTTATAAATGTATTGCAGTTTATAGGGAATAGAACTCCCAAAAAATGTGTATACTTTATACCAAGTATTTAGGGTTTGTACAGAAAAGGCAGAGTAATATGCCTTGCCCTGAGATACAAATCTGTAAAATATATTTATGTAAATATAACGGATATTTAATTTTCTTTGGTTAATTTAAAATTGAATTTTGTTTATAAAATTTGATATTTCGAAAAACGAGTCCTTGATTTTCGTTTAAATTATTTCCTAAGCTTACCTACTAAATATAGTTTATACTGAAAGTATGCAGTTAAATAAGAAATTTTATATCATACATTTTGTTTACTTATATCTTAGAGGATATATAATAAATGGAGTGCTTGTTTTTATTCGAATGCGAAGCTTTCATAGGGGTAAGTTTCGGTAAGTTAAAGGCACTCAGTATTCTGCACATTGGAGAAAAAAAAACTAAAAAAAAACATTTCAATGGGGCGTGTTCATAGTCATTTTTAAACTGTTACTAAGCTTAACCTGGGTTTAATTGTTTTTATATGCTATGCTTTTGATTACTATGGGTTAGATTTTTAATATTTGAAGTTGAATAATTCAATAAACTTATAGATATTCGAATCAAAATAGGAGGTAATTCGGTTAAAAAAAGAAGCTGCATTCGATGATCCATTTGATTTTAACCTTTAGTTTAGTAAAACATGAGTTTAGCAAAAAGACTATGAATACGCCCCAATATCATTACAATAATAAACAAACACTAATTCATTTCAAGAATTACTTCAAAGTAGAACAATTTAGAGAGAAAATAAGCAAATTATGACTTACAATTGATAGCAGCTGTAGGATATCCTCAAAGACTTTATCTTATCGAAAGTGAAACAGGGCCCCCTATCATGGCTTCAGGCACTAAAACGCATTTGGGATAGAAACGAGCACTCCATATTATAGGTATATCCTCTAAGACTTATATAGAGGGTTTTCCAATAGGGACATCCGAACTTTGACAGTTGATAGCGGCCATATTGTAGAAGCTACATCTGTCAAATTGGCTGTCATTTATTCAGGCTGTTTTACCAAATCACCATGGTTTTGGATATAGCGTTCAACAGCACGTGGACATGATAAAATTGGTTAACAAAATGGGCGTCCTGTTTGAGCAACGTTCCGCGCGCTTCGCTAATTTACGGTTATCTTCATCAGCGATGAGGCAGATTTCTTGATGAATGATGGGTACGTCAACATGCAAAATTGTCGAATTTGTGGACGGTCCCAATCCACATGAGATCCAAGAGTGTTCAATGCATCCCGAAAAAGTCACTGCTTTATGTGGATTTTGGATCGGTCAATATTTCCTTGAGAACGACGCGTCGTTGGCCAGGCCATCACTGTCAACGGCAAGTCTATAAGTGGATGAATACAAACTTCTTTTGGTCTCAATTGAATGATATGGACATCAACGATATGTGGTTTCAACAGGATGGAGCTACGTGCCACTCAGCTCACGCCACATTGTAGAATCTGTGCATCGATTCGCGGGCATGGTCAGGTTATCTCATTTGGAGGTGATGTGAACTGGCCAACGATATTGTGCGATTTGACCCCGTTAGACTTTTTCTTTTGAGGTTTTCTGTAAGTCGCAGGTCTATGCGGATAAGCCTCAAATCACAGCGGCCCTCAAAACCAACATAACCCATGCCATCGGTCAAATTCAGCCTGATTTATGCGCCAGAGTCATGGAAACGGCGAACATTTGAACGATATTATATTCCATACATAGTGACTAAAACAGGCCTTTCAAGTGAATACAAAATGTTGATATCTCACACATACTAAGGGGATTCATGCAACGTCGTAAAACACTAGACAAGTTTATCTCTTGGATAAGTTTATCTTTTGGTAAATGAACTGTCAAATTTTGTATGGGAAATGGTTTACGAAAATTGGATAAAATTATGTAAGGATTTTGCTGCGGAAACTTATACAAATTTATTGGTATAAACTTATGTTAAAAGTTATTCAGAAGGATTTTACTTTTGTAACAGAAAATGCATAAACCATCATTTTTTCCGAATAGTTCTAAAATGAGTAAATCATTAAAGGCAATTTGTTCATATAATTGCACTTAATTCTGCTAAGCTTATTTTTGGAATCTTTTATTTAACTTTTTATGTAATTTTTTTCAGGAAATAATTTTTTCGCACAAATCAATTTTTGACGTTTGACAAACAGCTGATTCAATTACGCAGCATTTATCCAAATGAATAAAAAAGACGTTCACGGAAACTTTTGTCTAAACTTATCTTTTTACACAATTGGTAAACTTATCTCGTTGCATGAATACCCTTACTATGTTTTATTTAAATTTAAAGAAAGGAAGCGCTTAATGAAAGACCCTGTGTGTATATATACATATATTTAAAATGTTTTTTTACGTTAAATCTTAAAATACTATAATCCATCACTGAACTATGCAAGAGCAAATATAATTACGACTAAATCCTGCATTTAACTTCTTTTTAATTTAAACTTTTTTATAAAATTAATTTTATTTTTATTTAATTTTTTTTTTTTAAATATTCTTCAATACATTAGACTTAAAGACATATGAAGCTTAAAAATAAGAGTTCTTATATTAATTTAAAAATTTCATCAAAATTATCCAAATCTAAACAACTCATCTGATGACTACTACTTATCAAAGTATAAAAACTTCGTCTCATTTTCATCAAAAATAAAAATCGATAATACCTATGTCTATTAATTATGAATATTGCAAAACTAAAAGCATTTTTATTCGCCTTTTTTCTCCAGACCGAACTCTCTCATAACCTGCAACAGTTATCGGAGAAGGCACGTTCAACAACCGAGTTTATTCAACGATTAAAAGGAATGAGCGACAAAGTTACGGTAAGCAATATAAGAACTAACCGAAGCAAAGTCTTTTTTTTTATTATTATAATTGCTTTAACTTAAAACCATTAAAGTTGCATGTCAGAGATATACATACCTCTCGTGTCCTTTTGTTTGGCCACTTGGTATAGACCGATATATAGTGTGTATATAGGAAATAAGGACATTATGTTAAAATAACTTTATTCTTGTCTACTTTGACTAGTTTTAACTTACCTTTGGTATAAACTGTGTGTAATTTTTAATTTTGTTTATGGTCACAGGAATCATGCTTGGAGTTTGAAAAGCTAGTAACTGCACAATGTGAGACTTTAATACAAGCAATACACGACAGAAGGGAATATCTTCTTGAGGCAATTCGAATGGATAAGGACACAAAAATACGGATACTCAAGGTTTTACTTGAAATTTGATTTTAAATATGTTTGCTTGATATATAATAAAAATGATTTTATATATTAAGGATCAACAATCGAATTGCACTGGGAAATTGCAACAAACAACTGGACTGATACAATTTTGTATTGAAGCACTTAAAGAGACTGATGGCGCTGCTTTTTTGCAGGTAAACTATATATAATTCTTCTACTCCAACTTTGAAGATTCGATCTAAACGGGGGTTGTTATTTTATAAGGTCGGCTCGATGCTAATAAATAGGGTAGCAAATACAGATATGACTTGGCATCAAGAGGTCACTAATGCAGCACCACGTGTATCGCCAGTTGTTGATTTGACACTAGATGATGCCCCACTTTTAAGAGCAATTGACAATTTAAGCTTTATACAGATGAAACGTAAGTATAGAAGTATAAATTATAATTTTTTTTTTTATAAAACTTAATACAGTCAAACTTCTTTATAACGAACTTCTTTATAACGTAATTCTATCTATAGCGAATTTCATTTTGTCCCCCTTGCAGTATTTAAAAACAAAATAATTTCTATATAACGAATTTTGTATAAAGCTTCTTTATAACAAAAAAATTTTGTGTTCCCTTGAAGGTTCGTTATAAAGAAGTTTGACTGTAATTATATTAGCTAAGGAAATAATTTCTTGTACAAATATTGCTATAAAAATGTCCTCATTGCAGTAAGCTAAAGTTTTACTTAATTTAAATGAATCGAAAATTAAATAAACCAAATGAAAATTACTGCCAATCCAAGGATTTTGTTTCTAACCAAATAATTAATTTGATTCAATAATTCACATAAACTTTATATCAAAGACAAAATATGATATAGTAAATCAACATAAAACATCAACAAATCTTCTCAAATCAGATTGACCTTTTATCTTGTTTTCATTTTGATTCAGACTCGACTATTTTGAAAAAAAAAAAAAAAATCGAAAAAGGTTAATTTCATTCTCTGATTGCACTGCGCTTCACTTGAATATAAACAAGCATTATTCTCACAATCAAAAGGTTTTTTTAAGCTTGATCGCGTAATTAAATACGTATTTTGTTTTATTTTTCAAAAGATGAATCAATATTAAAAACCTTCGGGCCGAACGGCGGCGGCCGTGGTAATTCTTTCGGGTAAAAATATTGCTTTCAACGTGATTAAGGCCTTAAAGCAGAACGTTGAAATGCTAAGCTCTAAAATAGGTGAAAACTTGTCTCGATGTCTTTGTTTTCAAGTAAATGCGTACCTACATATTATGTACATAGATATCCTTGGATCAGATTTTTTCTTCGGTTCAAAATATTATTATATTAAAATAAGTATGTCTATTTTAGTGTATGGAAGTACCTTGAAGTAATGCTATCCCCTATGTATGTCAATTACACATTATGCGCTAGAAACAAATCTTAAATTCGGTGTCACATTGAATTGAAACGGTGAGTGGAAAAACAGTACAAGTGTCGTTGCAGATCAATTTAAAAAAAAAAAAAGCACACACAATATTTTTTTATTAAAGAATTTTGTTTGACTCAATAGTCATGACTCTTGAGAAATCTCTTCTTCATTACCAGTTAGCAAAATTAGTTATTTTTCTATGAAAATTGGCATTTCTAACTGTTTTTCCACTCGCCAATTCAGATATTTATTATAAATCTCACAATCATTTTATTCAATTTTGAACAGCTCAAAAGTTGCTCCTACTTCAAAAACTTAAACATATCTGGGAATATGAACATAAATCTTACCCTTTTTTTATTTCTGAATAAAAATGTTGGGATAAATTGAGGTTAGGTCATATTTATGGAGTGAATAATACAACATCCGATTGAAAATAAAAATTATAACTCATCATAACAATTTTTACCTGAGACTGAAATTAATCATTATAGAAATGACAATATTTTGGAAGAAAGAATATAAACTTTTGATGACACATAACTTGTTTGTTGGTGTTGTTAGATAAAGGTTTTTTTTTTTGTTGTGAATTCGTATATTCAATAAAAATCTTTATCTATAAACACAAATAAAATTGGAGTGTCTGTCTGTAATTTTTAAATAATTGCATTGTTTTAGCTCATTTTAATAATATTTTTGAAATTTTTGTCAGTCTGTCTGCTTGTTCGTGCCAATGTTTGGAACTAAAACGACCAAACTAAATAATTCAAAATAATTGAAGGGACTTTAAACACACAGTTAGACGACTTACCAAGGAATGAATTTGGCTTCTTTGTATTCTGAAATATTTTAATGTTTCCTTGCAATAAAACAAGACTGCAGTTACGAGGATAACAAACTTAATTCGAAATAATTTAAAATAATTAAAAATTATAAATTTTGGTGCTGAAATAAATAATGCTCAGCATAGTAAGAAACCATACAGAAATATATGGCACTCTCTGCAAGAAACGATAATAATTAATTAAGTGACATGGTTAAATAACGAACAATGAAAAGAGCAACTTTAAAAGTGAAAGAAGTTTTTTTGTAATTCCCTAGAGGAGAAATTCTTTTTTTTTTTGTTTTAGGAGAAAAAGCCCGATACACTGATTTAGTTTTTTTTTCATTTGTTCTTGAAAATATTACTTAAGGTTTGTATTTAATTTTGTGTCTTAATTGTTTGAAATAATTTAAGTAATTAGAGTTTCGGGTTTTTGAAGAAATATCCACATAACCAAAATAGTGTTTTTAGGTTTTTTTTTTAAGAAAATTGCCTTACATAAAGCCCGAACCACACTACTCTCGTGTGGTGTGTTGTGGAGTAGTGTGTTGCTGTCATTCCAATGTATTTCATAGATTTCGACATAACACATCATACGATACAAATATGGCTCTAAGCATATGAAATACATTAGAGCGATAGCGACACACCACTCCCCAACACACCACACGAGAGTAGTGTGGTTCGGGCTTAATTTAAGTGTCTCTCCTATAATTAAGCAACCGGAAACTTATTCTTAACAGTAGGTAGCTATATAAGGAATAATTAAATTCGAAAATTTTACAAAACTTATTTATAAGCAAGAAATATGTTTTTTTTTAGTTTTCATAGAAACGAATTAATTCGCATCTTCTGTACACGAAGCTAAATATTTCTTTTCATGTTTAAATCTATTTTTCTCTAAAAAATTTTCAATAAATTCATTAAGAAACCAATTTGATCCTTTGATACATAAACAGCCTTTGACAAGTAGCCTTTTGTACCTGGCAGACAGAAACTGTAAGAGAGAGCCAAAGAACATCGGGTAACAACTTTTGCGCCAACTTGTATAAAATCGTCGTTACTATGGTTATTTCTCAGCACACAAAAATACAAGTTTCCTTTGAAAATTAGTACAAAATCTCAACTTTCATGTCAGTTTATTCAAAAATGGTCTTTTACCTATAAGAAGAGTTTAGTTAAGTTTATTTTTATTTCAAAAAAAATATATAAATATAAGTATTTATATAAATTAATCATGGTCGGAATATGCGTTGCTAAGCCGTGATGACTTTTTTCCGTCTAATTCCATATGGTTTTGCAAAAAACACAAACAATTTCTAGGAAAATTCTTGAGATTAGTAAACAAAAAATATGCACGACTTGATCGCACGGACGTGCTCTTGTGGTAAAATACTGTGTGTAACACAACATTGAAGAAGCATGACGTATGTATTTAACGAGAAAATATTAAAAGAGTCAAAAGCACTACAAAATTAAATTTTTTATTAATTTTGTTTGCTTATTATTTAAAATATTGAGAAGCATCAGATTGCAAAATTATAACAAAATCGGTTTAACCATGGCAAAGATATACGTGAATAACCCAAAAATAAGACCATTTTCTCAAAAAAAAAAACCTGTAATTCCGTCGTGTCATCTTTTTGAGAAAAACCTGAAACGCAGTTTTCTTATAATTGACTTGGTTATTGCAGGTGAGAAACTTAATCAAAATCGTTAGAGCCGGCAGCTACCCGTTATAGATGAGATAAAACAAAAATTCTAGCTCAAATTACCCTTCACGCACAGACGCACTTCTCGACTATCGTAGTGTTAGTTTTGATTATAACCTCGAAATTTCTTTTAACACGAAACCAATACTAACCCTATAGAGCAAGTAAAAAAACTTGCAACACATTCAATAACATTTCTAAATTACTAAAGTACTTTCTGTTGTGATCGTAGGAGGTTTTAATGAATAGAAAAAAGTCAAAATCGAGTTAAGACTTTATTTCCCGATTAAAACTAAAGTTGAGCTTTCACTATACTTCTTAATGGTCAAAAAAATCCCAAATAATCTGTAGAAATTTGAACGAAAGTAAATAAATTTTTTTTATAAATACTACAAACCCAATTTCGCGTGATATATACAAATACATATAGTATAGGTACATTATTACGTAAAATCTACCTATACAAACACATGTATATTCATCAGTTTGCATTCATAATTTTGGTATTTATATTCTGCTTTGCTTTTTATGTATGAATAGCTTCTAAGGATGGAGATGGAAGATTGCCAGCAGGTGAGAGATGTAATAATTATTTTTAGAAACTTTATAAATCATCATCTTAATGCATCAAATATAACTAATTTTCTAAATAAATGTTCACAAATATTGCACATACATTCATTCATAATGCTTAATTTAAATATGTTTTTTTTATTTTTGTTATAATAATTTATTACCAATATTAATATTAATTTTTTGTTTTTAAATCAAAAATAATTTTGTCATGCTCCTCCATTCAGCAACTTCCTTCCATATCGGCTCCAAAGGCAGCTTTTTGATTTGTTTATATATTTTTATTTATCGAAAGGCTTGGTATTATTTTGTTAAATATCGATTTTTTTTTCTAAATTTACATACATTTATTTGCTTAAGAGCTTCAATTTATAATAAATATTTTTGTTCGATATATTTAGCACCTCTTACTCCAACCGTGATCCCTGAAAATTGCTCGGCTGAAAATAATTCTGTAACAGTGGCGTGGCAGGCACCAAATCACTGCTCGGTTGAAGGATATGTTCTTGAGTTGGATGATGGAAGTGGTGGTGAATTTAGGGTAAGGTACCTATTTTCAATAAAAAAAAAAAAAAAAAAAAAAACATAAAATAATTTTAAATTTATTAAAAATTGTAATTTAATTTAATTAAAATTTCTTAATTAAAAAATTTCATCATTTTGCAGGAAGTCTATTGCGGAAAAGAAACAATTTGTACAGTAGATGGATTGCATTTTAATTCAATGTATAATGCTAGGGTTAAGGCATTCAATAGTAGCGGCGAAGGAGAATACTCTGCTTTGATTGGACTTCAGACAGCAGAAGGTTAGTTATAGAACTTTACTTGAATAGAGAAATTAAAAAAAAAAAAACATAATACAACAACTGATGAAATGGTATTCAAATGAAATTCTGTCGAAAAGTATGCAATTTTTTAAAATACTATTAAAACAACTTTTATCATTACATATTTTAGAGAGTTTTTACTGATGAAGTACGTTAAGTGTTTAAATTCATCCATAATTTTGTTAAAAAAATTTATTTAATATAATCAAAGGACGAGACTATAGAGAACTGTCAATTTATAACAGTTACAGCAATTTTTCGTGATTAAAAGTGGTTGTGCAATTGTGCATCAACTCGTTTAGCTAGCCTTGAAAAAAAAACTTTTTGTGCCGTTTATAAAGAGTACTTTTATAGAAAAAAAAAACTGTAAATTGGCATGCCCATAATTACTTGCAAAGAATTGAAATTTAAGTGTGCAGTTCCCCTTGTATCTACTAAGAACATAAAAGCTTCGAAATCCAAATACTTTAAACGAATGTTTATGTAATTTGTGTCACTTTTTTTATAAAGCCTTAAGAATTAAGAAGCATATGAAGAATTTAACTTTTTATTTTCGTGGGTTTAAATTTTTTATATAGATATATTTATTACTATGCCAATTTTAAAAACTAATATTACCTTTTATGTGCAATTTTTTGTAAAATTGAAAGACCTCTGTTTGAAGAAATTATCGGAAGCAGAAAAACCATGATGTAGAAAAGCAGGAAAAACAATGGTTATATGGGAGTTACCATTAAAAATGAATTTATTAAAAAATATTTTTTTATCACATAAACACACCTCATATAGAGGTGAGAATGTTGTTCAAATATTCATAATTGTTATGGAAAAAAAGCACATGGCAGGTTTATACAAAAACCGCTCTGAGAATTTTTAAAAATTGTTGAAGTTGAGAAATGGTGTATATCTGCATTTTGTTTAAAAATATTTTTTTGAAAAAAAAACTTCACTGACGTATATTCTTATTTCCGATTTTCTCGATTTTTGTCCGTTTCGACCAAATTTCTTTCTATATGGAACTTTTTATTCAAACTGAATTGAATGCGGAAGTGGTGTCTTACAAAAAAAAACTGCAATGCGGTTCAACGTAATACCACATCTTATGATGTGTGTGCAAGTGCGTGTGAAAATCTGTGTAAATCTTGCTAAAAAATCGAGATCTGAAAAATCGACTTCAAATCGACAGAAATTCGATTTTTTTGGTCGAAACGAAAACCACATTAATTGTGTCACGAACGATAAAGTATTGACAAAAAATTATTAAAAATAATAACAACTTTTTGACGTCTTTAATAAACTACATTATCTTGGTAGACATGATGTGTCATTCTTTTTTGTTGTTAGATAACTAAACTATTTCCAACTTTTGACC
Source organism: Leucozona laternaria (assembly GCA_932273885.2). Classification (NCBI taxonomy): domain Eukaryota; kingdom Metazoa; phylum Arthropoda; class Insecta; order Diptera; family Syrphidae; genus Leucozona; species Leucozona laternaria. Next base: position 88,165,596 of record OW026368.1, on the reverse strand, counting down.
AAAAAATGCACCAAATACAAACCTTTAAGCACCAAAATTCTCTTTCAACAACGCGACGCACCAACGCTCTGACGCATATATGTAAGTTTTTGAAACAACATAAGATTCTATCAAAAGAATGAACAAAAACTAATTGCGTACTGGAACCGATCAACTACTGCACATCCTCGTCATGTTATGTCAAAACTGCAGTGGAGAAACGTGTGAGAACGTCACGGAAATTGCTCGTGCTTGATGATAATTATTTGATGATAATCGTGCTACTATATAGTTTCAATGCCTTACAATGACACTTCCGTTATGCTGGATTCACACGAAAATTGGCTGTACTCCGCCAGTTAACTGTCAAAAAACTGGCAGAAGAATGGAAAAATTAATTCTTTTTGCAGTTTATTGCCAATTTGTCAGTTGTGTAAATCCAACATTAGCGAAAATTTAGAAGAGTGTGGTCCTCATCAAAAGAAATAAAAACCTAAAAAAACTTAAAAATTTAAATTAAAAAAAAAACGTACCTGAATATTTTCGGCAGTGTGAAAAAAGTTTTACTTTTAGTGCGAAAATTGTATTTTCTAATAACTAAAAGGCTCCTGCTTAAGCCTGGTAAAATGCTGATGCGAAACGAAATTTGTTTGTGGTCTCAAACACAACAGAGAAATGCTTACAAAAACCACAGCAACAATATACCAGTTGCAAAAAAAAATCAAACACAATTGCAAACAAATCACAAAAATCCGTGTTGTAATGGAAGAAACAATAAATACAAATACGAATAAACACCAAATGTCACTTTTGGGCACACAATTAACGAATTTTGTAATTCAGTGCGAAAAAAGAGCGGAGATTTCTCCAAACAATCTGCTACAATTACGAAATTCAATTTCTTCTTGCTCTATAGGCCAAGTATATTAGTTGGGATAAGAAAAAAGGTCGAAGTTTTAATCAAACTCAACATTTAGATGATGGAAAAGTATATGCGTCTGTGGATTTTTTGAATGTTATTGAAGTCAAAGATTAATTTTAAGTTTTTCAATACTAAGCCTATTTAATCAAACGGTCTTTCTAAACAATTTAACTTACAGATATCTAACTAGTTTTTGAACTAACTGATATGTAACTAATTTCTGATTCAGCAATTTTGTATTATTTTCAATTCACAGTTGCTTGGTTTACTTTCAATCCACAACTTAGCGGAGGATCTGGCTCTGGTTTGGTATTCTCTAATAATAATTCGACAGTTTCGGTAGAGGGATGGGAGCATCGTGTGGCTCTCGGTTCAGTAGGATTTTCTCGCGGAGTTCATTATTGGGAATTTACAGTCAACAATTACACTGCAGATACTGATCCGGCATTTGGCGTGGCTAGAATTGATGTTAATCGAAATAAAATGCTTGGTGAGTAATCCTATTTTGATAATTAAACAATAAAATTAGGTATGTATGTGTTAATGGTTATAAAGCTAACAAAAGACAGTAAAACATTTAAGTGCTGGAACGAAACATTTATAATAAACTTATTGTAACTTAAAGCGCACATACCTACTTGGTTTTTAAATCACTTTTTGCTTTAATTATCTTTAAATTGAAACCAAACAAAGTGTCTATTCTAAGAAATCACCATCACTAGGTACAAATCGTTTAATAATTAAATTCTCGAAAAATTTATTAAAGGTGAATTAATTCTGACTCAAAACAGCAATCAGATTAATCAAGTTCGGAAATCAACTCTTTTGTTTGTATTTTGTATGAGTTGAAAAAAAATAAAAATTTAACTATGTATTTTGAATTATTTTGATTTAAATTTCTTTTGAAATCAAATTAAATCTTATAACTATGTCTTTCTTTTTAATTGTAGGCAAAGATGATAAGGCATTTGCAATGTATATCGATCGTCAACGGTCATGGTTTCAACACAATTCTATACATGAACGCCGTGTTGAAGGTGGCATTACCACAGGCAGTACAGTTGGTGTTCTTCTAGACCTCGAACGACATACATTGAGTTTTCTAGTTAATGAAATGCCACAGGGATCAATTGCTTTCCGAGATCTCTACGGAGTTTTTTATCCAGCTGTGAGTGTCAATCGTGGAGTAACGCTTACACTACACACAGCATTAGATGCACCACAAATGGATTATCATTAGCTTCCTCTAGCACTATAGATATTACAGTCAAAATTATGCTTAGAAAAAAAAAATATTCCATTAGAAGTTCATAGAATGCATATATAAAAAAAAAATAGTTTTAAAATTTAAAATTAAATTACACGAAAATTGGTATCCTCACAACATATCCCTACAAAAAATGATCTCGTTTGTTCTTCTCATCTTCTATTAAAAATAGTGCAGATTTATTTAGTTGCAATCGAAAGAAAAAAATCATTACGTAAATAATTTTAGGAGAATATTATAAAAATGATATATATATTATATAAATTATTCATTAATAAGTTTTTTTGGAGTGTAGTATTTATTACGCATTATGAAATAAAAATTTTTAAACAATATTATACAATCGAAAATATTATAATAATATTTTTAAAGTTGTGTTAGCATTAAGTATATTGTACAAAATTATATTCAATTAAAATTAAAAGCACATGCAGATTACAAAATAACTTAAGCACACACTTATTCAATGCATTTTGACATTCATTTTTTGCTTAATCAAATTAAATATGAATGTAAAAGGATTTGATTAATTTTAATTAAAATGAAAAAAATAAAATACATACATTTTAATATATATATTATTTAAATTTTAATTTAACAATGTTAAGGAAACGATGAATTATAAACTTAAGAAAATATATAATCTATAAACGCCGCCATTAATCTGCTATATTATAAAAGTATACTTCATACAGTCATTATGAAATCATGTTAAGTGATTCATAAAATACAGGAAATTATGTATGATTATGTAAATAGAGATTTAATATTTAAAAGTATTATTAATAAAAATTAGTAATTTATTAATGAAATTAATTTTGTTTTTATTTTATCCAGACATACACCAAAGTTTCTTGTTTCTGGGATACGAATGAAAAGAGAACAAGCTTACTGCTAAATTTTCAGAATTGCTTTAATTTGTATTTTATCCAGATCAAGTTGACCATATTTCTCAACGGTTTTCCAGTGGTTTTGGAATGAAAATAGCTTACACCATTAATATATTTAGTTTTGAAGATTTTAAGAGTTGGTATGAAGGGTAAATGTGATTTATGAATCCACACAGAGTATCTCCTATTAATTAAAAGGAACTAGCTTCTGTGGCGAACTTTGTTCCACCTAAAATTGATTAAATTATAAATATTCCTTTCAAAAGTCGATCCTTTCTTTAAAGAGAATGAAAATCTTTTGGAATTAAATTGAATTCAGTAAACATTTTTTTTAAACGGAAAATGGATTAAACACATTTTAGGTTACTGCAACACCAATCCATTGAATTTCACTTGATCACTGCGTAAATACCTTTATTCACTTCGTTGGTCACAGAACAAAAAAAAACTACTTATCTCGATTTTAAAGTAAAAAAAACAGCAATAATAATTTGCCCACTATATGCCGATACAAACCCGATTCAAATAAATCTTCAATGTAAAAAGATCGAATATACTACTCAGCTGTCAAATGTGAGCCTGAGAGCGTAACGCCATATGTTGGTATTCCCTATTTCGTCAAGGAAAAAATTAGCCTAATTTCAAGTCAATAGAGTAAGTATGCACCACCACCCCTGAAAGTATGCAATTTCGTGTTTTCCGTCTTTCCTGTGGAGGAGTTTCCTTAGTTTGTTTACCGTATGTATGGTTCAATGCCAATCTAAAAAAAAAAACATGCAAATCAGATTATATTCAGCTGAATTATTCGCGTATGAACAAAAAACCGATTCATTCTTATAGAGATGCTTTACCGATATGCAAAAGAGCAAATCTTCAATCAGTTTGAGCTCTAACCTTGATGCACAGATGAACGTACAGGCTGATGGACGGTATGCGAGGGCCATTTTTTTTGTAAATTCCCCATCATTGTTAGATGGTAACGATTTAATAATTACCCAACTACTTTGAATTTGAAACAAGAGAAAATTCTCTAACTATTTGCAGCGCCATCTCTCGGAAAAACTAAATATCAAACCTTCAACCGTTCACATCGCCATCTTGTTATTCAGCTGAGTATCAATTCCAATGTTCCATGAGTCAGCAACTGGAAAGGAAACTTCTAGAAGGAGATATACTCGAATATTTCAGTGGATACTAGTGAAGACTAGAACTATTTACTTCCCTATATAAGGAGATATTTTCGAGCGAGTAGGGACAGTTTAATTTTGAATGTGACAGTGTAAAGTATAAAGTAAAAGTGTATCCGGAAGTGAATTTTTAAATTGCATACTATTGAGATTAATGAATAATAAAAACGTTTTGAAGTGAAATAAAGTGTGTTTATTTTGGAAAGTAAATAAGTGGAAGCTATTATTTAAAGGAAATAAGTTTTACTATCCAGCCTAGGTAGAACATTACAGTATATTTATTCTTGCATTATTAAATGCAATTAAAGGAACAATCTGAATGGACCCCAAATAATTTTGTCAATAGTTGGATTGAAATTCTAGCGCCACTTTGTTGTACAATATTTAATAAGTCTTAATTAAGGACAATCTTTTCTGACAAACTTAAGGAACTTCACGTGACACCTATTCATAAGGATGACCCTATTTCAGAGATTTATACCACCGTCTTGCGTGAGACTTATATCTAATATTTGAAAAATGTTGTGTACATGGTAACCCACTACAGTTAAACAGTACGGATTCTTAAGTCATCTTATCTAACCGCATAAGCCTACATAAAGTCTCACATCCAATCAATATACTTCCATATCTTTCGGAGTTCCTCAAGGGTCTGTTTTTGGACCTCTAATATTTCTTAGTTATATTTACTGATAATTTAATTATGTATAGGAATAGTTGAATGTTTATACCTACAAAAGGAACTTGACATCCTAATTTGGAACTCAAGATTTTAATGAATTTGTATAGTAAATTATGTGTGGAACGTAACTTTACGAGTTCTATAATTAGCAGTAGAAAAAGAAAAGTTCTTATTCTCATAAAAAATTTATTTGTTTGCTTATTTGATTTACACATATGTAAACTAAAAATATTATTTTTCATTATTGCTATCTATTAACCTGAAGATGAGAAAAGTATTTCTCGAAAACGTTTTAAAATAATCAAAACACCATAAAAGATCCATTTTTTTCAAAACTCTGTAATTTTTAATCAAGTATTCATTTTTAAAAGCAATAATTAAACTGATTTTCCTCGTAGGTCGTAGCCCACTTCTTAAAATAATTATTTTGACACTTCCCAATAGTTTTAAAACACCCTCGAGATGCCATACATTCCTTATTCTTAAAGATCAGACTAAAACTCAAGCTTCGCACAGGATCAGTATGGACTTTTTTTCGAAGATCTTGAAAAATTGTACAAGGAATATCTGAACACCAAATATCAAAATTAGCTAAAACTTATATATCAACCATCCATTAAAAATCCACATAACTCAAAAGTTAAAATTTTTTTCATAGATGGCGTTGAACAGAAACACATAAAAATAGGCTGCGAATTCTAAAAAAATAACCATACGGTTGCGATACAGCTTACAGAATCTTTAAAAAAAAGTCTATACAAAATGTTTTGTTTTTAACTTTTTTTAATATAAAATAAAAATGGTAAAAAAACGTTATAATTTTGAAAAGGTCTTTTAGGAAATTTATTCAAGTTTACAAAACTGCCCTTAAATTTTCCGTGGCAGCATTTTTTGATGAGATATTGCTGACTAAATTCGAAAGTATCTTTTTTCATTCAAATATTTCAGGCAATAAAAAATCGGAAAACAATGAACAAAACTTATTTTAAAGCTTAATAAACAAGTTCTCTGATTGATAAATTTAAATTAAAAAAAAAAACCATGCTTTTCAAAATATATTCAAATTTTTGTATAGAGCTGTTAAAAGATCTCTATATAGAAAAAACATGAAACTTGGGAATGCTTTTTGTATTTAGCTTATAAGCTGTGGAATGAAAAATTTGACCGTATAAAGGGTTAACCAAAAAGAACGAGTAGTTTTTGACATGGTCATGTTATTTTATTTGTTGTTAGTTTTCATGTTTATTTTTTTTATTTTTTTAACATTAAAGACAAATATCACCATGGAAAGTTACTGCGTCAAGTAACACGTGAGTCCATATCTAAAAACAACAAAACTCAAATGAATTGAAAACAGAAAAATTAAAATTTGGGGATAAGACAAAATAAAACTTTAAAGACTGGGTTGCCAACTTAATTTTTAACAACAAAAATTATTAAATTAAATGACATTTGTACTTTCGAGCTTTGCAAATAAAAAATGCAAGCTTTGTTAACAGTTATGCAAATTTTGTTCATACTAAAATCATTTTTGTGTTAAATTGTTAAGGGTTACTCTGGAAGTGTCTGTGTCACAAACTCTAAGTATAAACTTACTCGTCACATATATATTTCCGTAGGGTCAATTGTGTACAGAAGATAAATTAAAGTTGTCTTCTGGTGCTCCTAGATAGGTTATAAATCCAAAATAAATTCTTTGAAATTGTGGATTTATTTCCACTCAAAGTGGAACTGTCTTTAAAAACTCCTCTATAGATTGAGTCAAAAATGAAAAAGTCGATAGTCATAAAATCTGTATGGGTTATTCCTACGTCACTTCGTTTTTAATTGATTTTTACCAAAAGTTAGAATCTTACATCCGTTTTAACGACAATTAAACGGCAGGTTAATATGTATACCGTTATTTTATTTTCAAGAGGTAATAACAACACTTTTACTACTCCTAAAGGGATTTAACGAACCCATTGCATAGCAAAAATGCATGCGTGGGTCGCTCCTTGTAGCATTACACCTTAAATTAATTTATTTTATTTTCACATTGTCTGATAAGCATGTTTTATTGAATATATGGTAGAGTTTTCGCATGAGTAAACTACAGTTCAATTTATAACTACAGATACCTCCTACTATTTCTTAAAAGAAATAAAATCGAACAGATCGAGTCTTAAAACCACCATTTCTCAAGGAATTCGCAATTTCATTCCATCAGCAAGAAGTGAAAAATGAAGAAAAAGCTAAAGCAACAAAAAAAAAAAAAAAAAACAGTGCCACACGTTTATACACAGTATAGTTGAGGTTTGTTTCCACATCAAGAAAGACTTATGCCATACAGAAAGGCTACATCTTTCTTCATTCGTTTATTTTCTCGTCCAAAGATCACCTGTAAACGACGCTCTATACCCCAGACCCCACTACTTGCATAAATCCGCCATCCATCTGAGAGACATTTACACTAGAGCGCATTTGGCACAAACTTAATACCAACAGTTAGCTACCGTACATCGTTGAGTTCGTATATCGTTACATAAACAGTAAAACCGCATTGCCGACAAAAATAAAACTATAGGTGCTACATCGTAAAAGAAAAACAACACCATTTTCCAAAGAAACAAAGTACTCGTACATACTATTTGCTTTTTGCCCGCACTATATTTATAACGAACACCTAGAGACACAAAGGTGGACAGTCGTAATAATAACATTGATATGTTCTTCATTTTAATGGCCCTTGCCGGTTCGGAGGAAATAAATTACCTAATTACAGTGATGATATAAGTGTCTTGGTCATGACATTCGGTGGAAGTAAACTCAAATCCAAATTTAATTAAACTTACCACACATTTTCTAGCTAGTGAAGCATATTATGCCTATTGTAAGGCCAAAGTGAAATAAGTAGTTTGTTGTAAGCCCGTAGTTAAACACCACTAATAGCTATGAGTGTGAGTTCAATTTGGGTGTAAGAACAAAAATTTTCATATTTTTGTGTGTTTGTGAGTGAAAACGGAAATACATAATTAATCAAAGAAAATGAAGAGTGATACCATTGTTGTGCAAATTGTTTTATGGTTATTTATGGCTACAACAAGTAGTGTTTCCTCGTTCACATTAAAGGTACCATCCAGTTATTCATTGAAAAACCTCCTTAACAGTGTGCTGCTCTCGAGCAATCCAACTCTAACAGGAACCGGAAGGTTCTTCAATTCAGATGTGCTGGAGGATGCATCTTTAATAACGGTAATATAAACTCTATGTAAAAATTGGTTGTAATATAGAAATGATGCTTATTTTTTTTTGTGGGAGAACTGGATAGCTCCACTTGTTGACGAAATTATGTCTATTGATGCAGAAATGACAAACAAAACGCATTATTCTGGGTATAATTAAATAATACCTATAGGAAGAAGTAGATGCACGCAGTTTTTTTTTACTTAAGTTATTATGTTCTTTCACCTAAAGTAAAAAAAACTTTAAAAGTAGGAAAATATTGACAACGGTAACGCAGTTTTTGACATTTGAGTCTACAACGATACTTTTTTTACAAGATATTTTTAAATATTTTATAATTTTGCTTAAAATCAAAAGTTATTGCCTTGGTTTCTAGGTGTATGATGATGATAAAGAATTTCCGTGCGAAAAAATGGTTTGAATTCTAGACAGGTCCTTTTTTAATAAAAAGTTCACTTTTTTAAATAAATTTATAAACTTTGTGAAATGTGATTTTTTTGTTGCGTTTTCTTTCGACTATTTTGAATATCTGCAGTTTTTTTATAGAATTTGTTTCTATATTAGTGAAAGAAAAGTTTAGAAAGTAGTGTGAGTAAAATCCACGCCCACTTTTATTAGACTTTAGTTTTCTTTGCAATAAAACTCCTTGAAAAGCTAAAAATATGCAGTGATGCTCTCTTAAAATCGCCTAGTCACGGTTATATTATCGGTCAATATAACCGTGACTGTTCAAAGAAATTCGTTTTAAAATTGTTTTGAGATGTTATTCGCATTAATATGTATTATGTAAAAACAAAAGAGCTGAGATGCGAACTTTACTTTGTACCTTATTGCATATTAAATTAAAGGTCAAGGTCATTATATCAACTAATACTTCTTTTTTATGAGCTTTCAAACAAAAATAACATTTATCTGTTTTGGAAATCAAAATCTACTGCTACCTTAACATTTTAATATCATGTTTTTTACACATTTTAAATTTATTCAAAAGAAAAAATGAAGCAGACAGACATAGTTTTACAATAAAGCTAATACATAGCACTTTAACTTGAAGGTAGGTAGATAATCATAACAATATATTTCAACGTACAAAGTCATTGACAAACGCGCGACATATCAACAAATGTTTGACAACGACCCCATATAGGTATTACTCTGCATAAATTATACCTTTTCCATTTGATGTTACAAAATAAAAATATACAGATTTGATGCTAATAAATTATCATCCATGAATCATCAATAAATAATTCATTTAATAAATTTTCAAACTATTTTCTTTAGTTTGTTGTGAAATTGTGCATAAAAGATGGACTTAAAAAAAATTCACTTTGTCGTGAAAGAGCTTTTATCACAATCAAAGAAATAAGAAACATTTTTAACATAAATCTCATCGTATGCAAAACTGAATCCCGCGCCGGGTACATACATATACATATATGAACATTAAACAAAACAATATACAAGATAGTATCGTATCCACAAGATTGATTTCCGCATTGGTGGGATGAAGCAATAGACGTACGTAGCTATACGTACTAGTTGTATTTACAAGGCTATAAACCAGTGGCGGATTACAAGATGAGTACAATTAGCACGTGTTTAAGGCCCAGTTTGTCAGTACAAAATAATCAGAATTTCGTAGTTAATGTATGTGATGTTTTTTTGTTTGGAGATTGTACTCAGGTTAACTATACTCAAACTTTTTTGTCAGTCTTAAATCTTTATTAAAATCGGATTAAACGACAAAATTCGGTGAGTTAATTAATAATCATATCTATAAAATACCGTACTTAAACTTGTAGTTAGATCGGCACTATAAAACTGGGCCTACGAGTTAAGTCTTGCAGGGCCCATAGTATACTCCACAATTTCTTCTAAGACATTCTGGATTCTTGGAACGTGAACTATATTTTTGGGCCCAAAAGCATGTTTTCTATTTTGAAAAATCGAATTTTGTTTAGATGTTTGAAGACCCTTACAAATTTCACGCAAAGTCTCTTTAAGAATCGTAAAGCAGAGAGATAAGTCTAAAGGTTACATGACACAAGAGGCTTATTTCGATATTCTTGGACTCATTCAAGGTAGATCATTATGATTGTCGCAAATCAGTGCATGGGGGCCCACTAGTTTGTGTTTGCATGAACTATACGCGAGGCCTAATAGTAAATCCTTTACCGCCACTGCTTTCAACAATTTGAACAAAAGAGTGCAATGGAGTGTATAAGCCACCTGTGTATACCGCGATTGGTATAATGGTAGTTACAGGTTACCAGCTGCAATGATGTCGATTAGGATAATTAAATTACATAATCCGATGCAAGGTAGCACCGCCATGGCCAATTCTTCTTGAACAAAAAAAAAAAACTCATAAAAACTATAATGTGGGCTAATTGTTCGTTATTGTTAACTTTATCTTCTTTTTGTTGAAATTGTGTTGTTTAAATAATTATGTTGGTAGGCAAAACACTACTGAAACTGAGACTATCCTCCTTTAGCAATTAGTTCGTATATAGTTTAGGATTGGAATTTGGAGACATAGTTAGGTATAGAAAGTGGTTTGACAAAGTATAATATTTATTTTACCATTTATGAGTGTACCGGTTATAAATACTTTACCACCGCAGTTAAAGGAGTGATGTCATAATTTTAAAAGGAGGCAATTCCATACTAGATACGGCAGTAGAGATAATATTTTATTTTTTGTATTAAATGACTTATATACGGTTTTGGGGTGCCTGCAGGGGTTTATTGCCTACATCTAAGACGTAAAATTTTCAAAGGAATGTGCCACCACGATATTGCACACAGTTTAATTTTTTTTCATTTTTTTAAATATAAAATACCAATGTGCAAGAGGTGTTTACTTGGCATTTAAAAAAAAAAATAAATAAATTTACTTTAGTCGGTCCAGTGTTTGTTGCGGCGCGGCGGCGATAAAGATCGTTGGCATGCGAGGCTTTAAACTTGTTGACACATTTTTGTAACATAGATTGCGAAACTTATTTGCTTCATTCAGTGGACCAATGTTCAGTGAATAAAAATGAAGTGTTGCAACGAATTAAAAATCCAAAGGATTTTTGTATGACAACTTTGACGTATATGTATGTACGCACTACCGCAAGCATGAAAAAAAATCTTTACTTACACAATTTCTGTAAAATGTACTCGTGCGATATGGGCAAGGGGCTCTGTAACTTTGTCTACATTTTGGATTTTGTAAAATGAAGTATCTTGAATGCAGCTCGGCAGAGTAAGAAATAGGGTGCGGAAGCCTAGGACAGTCGTTTGCCGTTATTCGTACCAATCAAGTTTTAGATTTTAGTAGGTAAAATTATAGAAGTGTAGTCGACGATTCCCTTTTTTTGCTTGGATTTCTATTGGAATTATGTTCTCCTATATAGTCCCAAAGATATTTCCAGATTTGTTTCTGATTTAAAAAATATGTGTGTAGATGTTGAAAACATCGATTTTCTGCTAAAACTAGAGTTGGATAAATATCGATAGTCTATAGATAGTATCGATAGTTTTTTACCATCGATATTATCGCCGATAGTTTAAAACTATCGATACTATTGACAAAAATATGACTTATACATTTTCTTTGAAAACAAACTTTATATTCTCATTTAGTTTTTCCTCTTCTTTAAAATCAGAATATGTAGATTTTTAAAAAATTTACCCTTTTCAGCGAAAAAATTATTATTTATTTAGTTTTGAAGATGTTAACTTATTTTTAGGTTTTTTATTTTGATTTGAGGTACCTTCTGGTAGGCAATGCGGCTCGATTTTGTAAGGATATCTACTATTTTTTAAACATGAACGATTGGAAAATGAATACACAAGTATTTAAAATTAATTTCTCCGCTCATTTTTCTCCGAAATAAAATAGTAAAAAAAACTATCGATAGTATCGATACTATCGATAGTTTTTGCGAAAAAACATCGATAATATCGATAGTGAAATTTTTCGACGTTTATCCAAAACTAGCTAAAACAATGAATGAAATGACTTTTATCATTTCAATGATTGAATTTTGCCAGTGATCATTGAAACTATTAAAGTCATTTCATGATAAAAGTTGGGCCAAAATTAAATTTTGTTTTAGCCAGATATAATATTAAAGTCATAGGCTTTATTTTGTAATCGAAATAATCAATGAATATGCTTTCTAAATTTCTCAAAATTAAAAATGTATATTTTCAATGAGTAGTTTCAATCGTTTCAATATTTATAACTGGCATCAAGCTTAAAAATTTAAAAATGACCGCTTCAGTGGTTTAAGCTGTAGGTCGAGTTACAGAAAGTCGTTAATATTTAGGACGCTACCAGGGATATGCCAATTTATAACAGCTATAACTGTTTACCTAAATTAAAAGTGAGTATGCATTAACGAGCTTCGCGCGACTATAAAAAGAAACTCTGGTTGCTCAAGTAAGCCCACCAGCGCACGGAGGGGCCTGGCTGCCACATAAAAAGTACTGTTAGAAACGAAACTCTAATAAATTGGCATGTCTAGGGTCAATCCCTGATTTTTGACCATAAAAAGGTCTTTCTATTATTTTTTTGTTTGTTAAATTTGGGGTGGCTTCAGGTATACATCTTTGTTAAAACTTTGCTACTTCTAGGATGAATTGGGGTAAAACAGCTTATATTCGATTTAATTTTTTTTTTTTGTATTTAAAGGTTTTATTTAGAGGATGGACTTCAAGGATCACATTGAAACTACATTTCAAGATTAAGCTATAAGGTTTAATATTTTTTTTGAAAATTAAGCTTGGCTTTAATGAAAGCAATTCACGGTCAAAACTAACATAAACCATTCTTATGTCTAGGTTAAAATTTTGTGAATACGTCGAAAACTCTCATTTTTTTTAAAACAAATTGAAGCTTTTAAAATTTTTCACAAAAAAAAAATTAAAAAAAAACTTTTTTCATAAGTGCAAAAGTTTTTTTTTTTTGAAAAACGTGTGCAAACTTTAAAAAATCAGTTATTTGTTTCAATTTACGGCATTTCACATCGGTGTTAGGTCTGGGAGAATTTGTGTACATTTATCCCAAAATCGTTGAAATTATAGTTCACGACTGGATAACAGGAACTTGCTCCTGTGGTTAACGACTATTGTGTAGACGCACATTGAAGATGTATCCTAATGTCATGATATATTTAACGAGAAAATATTTAAAAAAAAAGTCAATTTTTTACATACGAGTTTTTCGTTTAAGTTGCAATATTGTTTTAACTATCTAAAAGCACCGGATTGTAAAATAATAACCAAATCGATCAAGCCATAAATAAAACAATTATAAAAAAAAAACATCAAAATCCAAATATTTCCAACATGCAATTTTGTTGTCAAAAACATGAAATTCAGTCTTATTTAATTTCTTCAGACCTTAGATGTTCAAAGTTTAATCAAAATCGTTACAGCCGTTTTCTATTGTTCAATAAAAAATTATTATGATTTTCTTAAAAATGATGTATTTTGGGTTTTATTGAACCCAAAGATTGAAGTTTCAAAGCTTAGTTAAAATGGTTAAGCCTCATATTTTGTTTTTAATAAGTAAATTAGGAGGAAAGCCACTCCTTCCACCATAATTTAAACCCCCAGCATACACCTAAAGCTGTAGTACCTACTATAAATTCTCTTGAATTATCTCTATTATATTCTTTTTAATGAAAATAATAATGAGGGTAAAGAGGAAAAATCAAAAATCATACAAAAATTGTTGAAACAAATTTGTATTGTTCAAAAATACACCTAGCAAAAAAAAACCAAAAGAAAATTAATTGAAAATTTCGCAAATACAGGTGAAGGCATTTCTTATATCTGCCTTTCAAAAATATAAAATTTATTTCCAGAAAACATTATCTAAAATAATTTTTTGTTTCAACGTCTATTTTTCAATTTTTCACTTCCAAGTTTTTGATTTTTTTTAGAATGTTTCTTTGTCGGCATTTACGTTGCCCTATTTTTCTTTGTTCTTGTAATTTTGTGAGATTTCGAGATACAGCCGATATGTTCCATCTGAATTTTCCATTCTCTCTCACATGATTACAACAACAAAGAAAAATCGGTATTGGAAAAAATATAATTGTATAATTGACTTCATTCCTGACTAGCTAAGGTATTTATATTTCACTTAACCAAGATTCAACGCAATTCTAGCCTTTTCGATGATTTTTATACTGTTGCCTGATTTTACTATTGCTTGACCTGAGCACCTGTCATTGATACCTCTTGGGGATATCTAGCATACACCCAAATTCTATCTCAATGAAGCGGAGAAGGAATATTTGTTTATAAATCCATACAAAAAAAAATCCATTCTGCGTTTAATAGGAGCGAAGCAAATCCCATTAAGACCTTTTTCAAAATGGCAGCCAAACTTCACCTTTTTCTCTGTACGGAAAATTAAGTTTAAACTTAGTCTCGATAAATCCCACGATATCCAATCTGAATTTCAATTTCTTTCAAAAAAGCACAAATTATTTTTTTTGAATTCCTTATTGTCTGTATACTATCCGCCCAGCCTTCCTAAGAATCTTGATGATCCCATTTTCTAAATTATTCTCATTTCTGTATCCATGTTTTTGTATATCCTGTATAGCTTAAATTGGTAGCCCACTTTTTTAACCCCAAGGAAGCTGGGAATTATTGCCTATAGATTTCATTCAAGGAACCATCTTTCATTACATAATTTCAAAGCAACCACTTGTCCATTAGTGTAGTTTTGCCTATTAAACATTTTACAACAATCATAAACCCATTGAAAGCATTTCTGTATTCCCGATATTCAACTCTTGCTAATACAGCCTTTAGCCTTTTTACTGATTTCTTGTGGCGCAGCTAAATGAACTGATTTCATCAAGTCTCGATATATCTCGAAAGCAATAAGGCAATCCACATTGTAATTGTATTTTTAAAAGTAAAACTGTATCAAACATCTGTTTGAAGAGATGACCTTGCAGATTGCAGCTTTTGTTTTCAAAACAATTGCTGAGACTTTAAATAAAACCAGCATAACTATAGCTTCAGAAAAGAGCCTTTGACTCACAAGTCACAACTACGACTAGGTATTACCGCAGCAAGAGAGTCGCTTATTATATCACAATCTTTATTCGCATTTTATTATTGCTAGTACCTGCAATTTCAATTTCTGCAATTTAAAATTATGCAACAACAACAAACAAAGCAAACACACAAAAAAAGATAAAACTGATGTTTAAATTTCTCTTCCATCACCCATAACACTCTTCTCATGTCTCAAACTCTTTAACTTGTCTCACAAACAGTCCCAGGATACAAGATACAAGATTGACACAATTAGGTAGATATACAACTCTGACAAGATAGAGTTTTTCATTCCGAAACAAAAAACAATGAACCACTTAAGGCCAACCCATTAGGGGGAAGTAGGTGAGGATTGATTAGACATGCATGAAGCATGAAAAGCCAAAACAATGAGCAAGAGTTCATGTTTTAGTGGGCTTTTTGTTTCCAGTTTTCTGCTTCTTTTTATAGTTTTTCTTTTTCTTCCATTTCTTCACACTTTAATTGCCATTTCTATCATTTATACCTTCGTTGTCTTTTGAATGACAAAGATGTTATGCGCTTGTGACATTTAGCCTCTTTTTTTTTTGTATAATGGTAGTTTAGGCGTTTTTAGTTTTTTTCTTAATTTAAATAACGATATAGAGGGCTTCATGGCTCAAAGTTGAAGAGCTTTCAAAAGATATTTGAGATTTAATTTTTAAATAATTTCCTTTTTTTTATACAAATTCTATAGCCAAAACTTATTCGTAAATATGGATACCCATCTGAAACACACACAGTCGTCACCAAAGATGGTTACATTCTGGAAATTCATCGGATACCAAAAGTTGGAGCTAAACCTGTCCTACTGATGCATGGTATCCTGGACACATCAGCAACTTGGGTATTAATGGGACCCAAATCTGGACTCGGTACATGTATTTGCTTAATACATATTGGATTTATATTTTTATTAAATGCAATATGGTTTTCTTTTTTTTTTGTTCTTTAGTAATTTACAATTTAATCAACTTTTTAAGCTTACATTCTGGCCAATTTGGGATACGATGTTTGGATGGGAAATGTACGTGGAAATCGATACTCGAAAAATCACACCAGTTTAAATAGTGATTATCAAGAGTTTTGGGATTTCACATTTCACGAAATGGGCAAATATGATTTGCCAGCCATTATCGATTATGTCTTGGAAAAAAATGGCCATGAAAAGTTACACTACATTGGTCATTCACAGGTGATTGTTTGAAGGAAAATATTTGTTTAAAGAAAATTATTTTAAATTCATTTTCGCACTAGGGAACAGCTGTGTTTTGGGTGTTGTGTTCGGAACAACCGTCCTTTGCTGGGAAAATTGAATCAATGCATGCCCTTGCACCGATAGCTTACATTTCAGACATGAAGAGTCCACTGTTTCGAACGCTTGTGTTGTTTCTTGATTTTTTGACGGTAAATTTTATTTGTTTCACATCAAATAAAAATGAATTTATTAATGTTTGTTTTTTTTTTTTACTTTTATAGGCTGCAACTCGAGTCCTGCGAATCACTGAATTCATGCCAAACACTAAATTTTTGGTAGACAATAGCCAAGTAGTATGCCACGATAATGCAATGACCCAAGATGTTTGTTCAAATATTTTATTCCTTGTAGCTGGCTACAATTCTGAACAATTGAATAAGGTTTGTTTGAACATAAAAAACTGTAATTTTACAGGAAAGTAGTAGTTAATACAGCAACTTAAGAAATGATAGCTTATTATGATGTCATACCCAAAAGATGGCACATATAAACGTTTTTTTTTGGAAATAAGAAATTGACAAACAGTTACTTGGGAATATTAAAGTTGTGGGCAGTGAAATCATCGTTTACTTCTATTTGAAAAAATCTATTTTCGAGGCTATATTGTTTACATTTTTATCTTTACTATCTCACATTTTTTCGATCTCAAAAAAATTTATTTAAATTTTACTAAACATTTTAGAGCATAGGATTTCCATTATTTTGATATATTTTGTAAAGATGATGATACATATATCGCAGTCTAAAGTTATAGCTTTAGAAAGTTATAGGTCTATTTAAAATAATTATTTTTATTTCATTTGGATTAAAACACAGGCAAAAATATCAGCCTTTCGGTGGTAGACCATCTTGTCAACTCAATATTTCAATAAATTTTCAATGGTTTCGGCCACTATTTCACGAATAACTTGGCCAATATTGGTCTCTTAAATGCCTGATTACTCTGTGAGTTTTTGTATAACATCGATCTTTAATTATAACTCACAAAAAAAGTCCAACGTTGTCAAATTACAGCCCCGTGGATGGTCAGGCTACATCACCAAAACGACTGAAATAAAACGATTGTTGGACAGCTTGTGTGGCACGTAGCATGATCTTGCTGGAATCAAAACTCACGCAAGTCCAAATTCTCAATTCCTGGCCATAAAAAATCGGTTATTATGCCTTGGAAGTGGTCTCCATTGGCTATAACGTTTCTTCCATTGTCGTCTTGGAAGAAAAATGCAGCCAAAACCCACACCAGCTGCAATATTATCCGTTGAGCGCATAGCACGAACACGGGACTAAATTCCACAGATTACCCACATGACGATGAGAATCCCCGGCAGTGGCAGCCATTTTAATTTGCCTACAAGCGTGAACTGTTAGATTGCAGATAAAAAATGAGAATGTTTGTATATAAATAAAAACCTCACACATAGACAGTAGGGATCTTCACACACCTGGTTAAATGGTTGTTGCAATTCACATCTATTCATCGACGCGGGATGAGATTACAAATACAACAATGTAAACAAATGGATTTTGGAGGGTGAAACGTACGAAACATTCTCATCTTCATATATGGCTTATCTGTTCTTTATTCTGTTAACAATCCAGTTTCAAAAATTTTCCTACAGAATCTGCAGTTGGTTCTTTATTTCGACCAAAATTTCTTTTTGGCAATACAGTATCTATACTTTGGAAGTTACTTTCCATTTTTCAATACTTCTCAACAGAAGTGCTGTCAGTGTCAAAATAATAGGTCTGTTTCTTTACTCGCTCGCGGGATCCCGTGGTATCCCAAATCTACCCGAAACGTGTTTCTTTACTTTTTTCTGGCACGAAAATGCCAGAGCTTTTGAATTTTTTGTTATTTAATTCATTTCCCCTCCAGCAAGAATCTACCCGAACATTTTACCTACTGCACTTTCTTGCTTGTCAAACAAGAAATCAGCTGATCGGAAAATTTGAAAATTAACTTGTCAAGTAGTGTCTACATAAAAAAAATAAAACAAACAAAAATAAATTTATTAAATGAAGCAATGGCAACAAATATAACAATAAATATATCTCCTGGTTCCTTTAAAAGACCCCAAAATGGTAAGTGCCAATCAGAAACATCCCAAATGCGTTTCTTTACTTTTTATTTCTGTTCAAAAATTACAACTTTTCCCGAACTTTTTCCCAAACTTTTCCCAAAAGTAAAGAAACAGACCTAATATATGATTCAAAAAGAAACCAGCAGTAATATCATAATGTTCAACACAAAAATCGATTATTCGAATTGAAAACAGTAAAAACCAATAAAAAGTTCTTGGAGGCGTTTTCCTGAAAAATAGGATTTTCCTAAAAGTTGTCTGAACGTTAGTTTTGAACTAAATAAAAACATACAAAAAAATTGCATTTTATTTAAAATAATCAAAATACAAATAGTAATATAAAATTTTAGATTTTAATTTTCTTAAAGTTCATTGAAATTGGTTGAACCATTCTAGAACATTTCTATGGTAGGTAAACCGTTAGTAAAGTTTCTTCGACAAAGATATTCAGCCCTATTCTGCTATACGATTCGATAGGAACTTTCGATTCACGTGATTGGTCAATGCTTCATTGAATTTTTCTCAAATTATTTATTTAAATTTTTTGTCATTTGAGTGCAAAATGTTTAACTGATACTTGTTTTTAAAATTCTAAAGAGAATATCATTGTCTTAATTTTATTTTTAGTTAGCAATATATACGCATTATGGAACAATCCTTATTTCCCGCGGATAACAGAATACATTATTTTCTCTCGAACGTTTAGCAAAATAGGGGGGTGATTATATTACAAAAACATAGACTATCCTGATCCCCACAATAAAGCACAGAAATTTGGTCCTCGGAATTTAATCAAAAAGTAACTACTCGGTTTATTGAAAATAAAAACTTGGAAAAATCTCCATGCAAATTCCAACTCAAAATTTTGTTGAAGTTTTAGAGCTTTATCTTTATCTTCACGATGTGTCTGCAATATACAGTTGTTAACCACAGGAACAAGTTTGTGCGATCAGTCGTGCATATTTTGTTCAATACTTTTCTATAGTTTTTAGCGCCTAACCATTTGCCAGGTATTAATAAAATCAAGTGTTTGTGTTATAGTATAATCTTTTTTTTTTTTTAGACAATGCTTCCAGTGATGCTGAGTCACACACCTTCCGGAGCATCTATAAAACAACTCGAACATTTCGGTCAACTTATGAAATCTGGCCACTTTCGGAAGTTCGATCGCGGATATTTGCGCAACCAGCTCGAATATGGTCGAATGACACCGCCAGACTATGACTTCTCCAAGGTTAAGGTACCCGCTGCCTTGTACTATTCCATGAATGATCTGTTAGTGTCAACGACTGGTGTCGATAAATTAGCACGCGAATTACCAAAGGTAATTGACAAATATATCGTGCCAATGGAGAAATTCAATCACTTAGACTTTTTGTGGGCGATCGATGTGAAGCCGCTTGTGTACGTGCGACTTATAAGCAACATTCGGAGTGTGGAAAGCCATATGCATGGCAATCGGATCATTGGATCGTCATTGTAGATTTAGTAATTAAAAATATTGTAAATAAAAAAAAAAAAACTAGCAAAATGAAGCTATATTATTGCAAACACAACACACACACACCCACACACATATGCACGCATGCACAGAAGTCATTTGAGGGTATGGAAACTGAGGCGCTCTTCGAATTATTTACCAAAGCTAAGAAACTATTTTTTAAATTTTTATAAGACAAAAACTAACAAAACAAAAAACACATGTGTACCAATCTAATTTTAAGTTTAAACATAAAAAAAATATGTTTTATTTTAAGAAATGTTGATGTTATACTAGTTTTGCCAAGAATTTTGTACCGTCTTTTTTGATAATTTTTATAATTTAAAAAATATTATCATTTTCAATCTTGCAGATTAATGAAAAGATAAATTTTGCCAAATTAATCATCAGTTTTAAGATACGATTTTATGATGGAATTTTGTTGAAAAGTAAAATATAAAACTGAAGCTGATGTGTTATCTCTTGAATACTGAAAGCAACATTTGTTGCGAGAATAAAGTTTGATCTCATAAAAATTTCAATTATTTATATTGTTTCATTGCAGATGTGGTTTAAAAAAGAAAAACTTGATATTTATTGTTTTTTTTTTTAACAGGAAATAATACAAAGAAGAATCCAGAGTCCACGCAGAATCCTTCTGTTTCTAGACATCAAATCTTCATGCAGTACATAACTTATCATTATCAATTGTGACGGATAAAAGTATTGTTTCAGTATATACCTACAGCCAGGTCTAACACTGTACTTTGGATTTGAAACTCTTGCGACAATCTTGCTCTGTTCAGAATGTACCATTTGCGTTTGAGTCCAAATTTATCTCGAACAAAGCCAGATATGTTGCGGTACGGTACCATTCGCCACCGCAAATTGATAGGATGATATTTCACCACCGCCAATTGACAGTTGGATCTGTAAGTGCTGCCATTTAGTGCTCAATATTTGAGTACCAACCATTTATGTGTCAGATTTTTCGTGTCTAGATATTAAGTTTTCGTGTTGGCAAAGTACCTAGTGTAGATTTTATTAGAAATGGTTAATTCACAATAAGAGTTCATTTATATTGTTTCCAATAACAAATCGTGTTCTTTTTCAGCTTATTTAATCATTTGCATTTTATTTAGGAAATTTTGCAGAACATCGACTTTAGCTAAACAAAACACGAAAATTTGAAATAAATGATGCAAATTAATAGAAAATCATTTATAAACACTATTTTTACTGGCGGGAGGCAATTTTTTCATGTTTTATTTTCACTAATAGCACATTTCAATTTTGCGTCAAAAATTGAAACATACAGAATGCGCTTGTTTAGTAATGGCCTTTTCGATTGGTAATCCGGAAGAACGATTTGATACGTGTGAACCCTTCTGGAACGTTTCTGAAAGCAAAATCAGAAGCAAATTTCTCTTCTTTTCAGAAAAAGAACTGTCATTCTGACTCCAATCGAAAAGGCCATAAGATTTCACTTAACATTACAATGAATAAAATGTTCTAAAATGTTGCACCATGCAAAAGTTGTCAAAAAAAAACACATCCATTACTGGCAAATCTGTATTCTATTGTGACTAACCACATTTTTATTTCAAAAGAAACAATGGCCATATAGAGGTCTTCCAAGATTTGTCTTTGTCTTTTCTCTTTCTAATTTGACATCTTAAAACAACAACAAAAAAAAGTCCCTGGTTGGAAAATATTTACATGCTCTTGGCAGTGTTAAAAATCCGGTCATTTGATTATTTTTTGTATTTGGAACTGAAAACTTAAATTTGCGATCGAATTACGTATTAATTAGTGTTTAAACATTTTAGTGAACATTTTTTCAAGTGTTTGATACAAAAAAACTAATTTTATAACATATTAATCACTATTATTAAACACACGACTTTTTTGGCTCGCCTTCGTGCCTTCGGCATTTGGTTTTGTTTTCCAACCAGGGAGTGCTGTCAGATTGTTTTTTTTTTTTAATTTCACACTGACACTTCTGACATTTGGTGGCAGAGATCCATAATTATCACTACATTACCTGCCTGTAGGCAGTGTAAAAAAGTCTAGTGTTGAAATAACGACAGTGAACTACCCAGTGGCGGAAAAGCTGTAACGAAAACTCCAATCACTAGAAGGCTTGTGGTGAAAATCTGGCGGTGAAGGGTTTCGGATAAGTTGGCAATTGATATGGAGGCTTTTTTGAAATGGATGAACAACAGGGGCCTATTTCACCAAACACTTTTCACTTTTTACTTTGCAACTTTTCACTTTTACTTTTCAAATTTTGTTTCACCAAACGCAAATTTGCAAAGAGGAAATTATGGAAATTAAAAGTCAAAAAGTTTTCCTCTTTGCAAAATACGTTTCAACAAAGGCAAATTTGCAAAGTGAAAAGTTCTTTTCTGCAAAGTGAAAAGTTTTGATAGTTTGCAAAGTATTTGTTCTTTTCGTTTCACCAAACAAACAAACTTTGCAAAATATATTTTTAATTTTAAAAAGATTTTCAGTAATATGCAAAGAGAAATTTTCATTTGCATATAAGCGTTTGTTGTGAAAAGTTGAAATAATAATACACAAATGGACCATTTTGAAAAATGTTTGGAAAATGAAGAAGTAAATAGTATTTACAATGACCAAAGAGTAGTGAAGCTTAGAATTAACTTTGATTTCAAATTGATATTTGACAAAAGAGATTCTCGATTAACAAAAACAACCATCAAATTTGATTTGTCTAAAATTGGATATAAACATCAATTCAACAATCAAAGGAATATGTGCTTAGGTCCCTTGCAACAAATTTTGTGTCCACTACTTTGGGTTGAGAATGGAGCCCAATGTCACGGTAATGCATCTATGCACGAAATAAGCAAAGCACCCGTCTGCAGAGTAACTACTCGAGTGTCGAATGTAATCATAGATGAATTTCTCTCCCAAACACCAATTGCTCTACACGAAATTCTTCAGAAATATCCATGCAATTTTTTTTCTCATGGAGGATTTTTTTGTGTAGCTGGATGAAGAACATATTGTCAACAGGCATGGAAGGCATGTTTAAATACAATGATGGTTTGTGACCCCGATCGGTCTTTCTATGCTGTAAACGTAAGCTGGCCAGGTAGGGTGCATGATGCAAAGGTGGTAAGGCTTTCTTTTTTGGCAGCCAATTTCATTGCTGGAATTTGAACATTCCCTAATGAAGTGATCTTAGGAGATGCTTAATCTTTGAGTAAATGGTTAGTAACACCACTAAGGACACATCCGGAAGATCCAGTGGGGCAGAGATTTAACAGGGCTCATACAAGGACCAGGCAAATCATTGAAATCTATTTTGGTATGAGATGAATATATACTTCGCGAACTTAGGACAACAAGGTTCTTCCTAACATTTTTGTCTAAATTGAGTTATATATTGAATCGTACTTAAAAGGCTTGGCTCTTTTGTGATTGCCACTATCAGTATCTTTCTATCTCTTACGATTTCTAAAATAAATAAAGAAAAAGTAGGGAACAGGGTTCTATCTACAAATATTCCATTCGATCCTAAGTTCACAAGGTTTTAAATATAGCCAGATAGAACCTTGTATACTAAAGGAAATCAAACAGAGTAGTAGATAGAACATTGTTACGTTGTAGACAGAACTTTTTCATTACTAGAATCAAGTGCGATGGAAAATATTTAACACAAAGTTCTATCAGTAAGTTACAACCTTGTTGTCCTATGTCAAAATTAATACAATCCAAGTTTTACTTTGCAAATTTGCAAAATACAAAAATAGTCTGATTAATTAAAAAGTGAAAAGTGTTTTCACTTTACAAATATTGTGAAACACTTCGCACTTTCACTTTGCAGGAAATTATTTTTTTGCAAAGTTGCAAAGTGAAAAGTGTTTGGTGAAATAGGCCCCAGGTGTTGATGTGGTCGAGACACGATGATCCAGAACGGAATCCGGCTTGTGTAAGTATTGATTCATTAGGTGTGTCTTCGGTATGTTTTCTAAAAATCGATTACAATGATTTTTGCTTTTATCTTTGCAACTGCACGTAGCGCCCAATATCCTCTCCTTGCAGAAGAACTTATGCATTCTTCTACAATCAATCATACTTCCCTTATTGCATCCTTATGGGAAGCTCTCGAAATCTCAAGATCTCACAATGAGTGGATGCAACAGCTCGCTCAGATATTTTTACTTCGGACGAATTATTGCAAAAAAACAAAATTCAAAGTCATTAAATTCATACAAAGTGGGGCAAAAGTGATGTCATAATGTGTATTTTCCATTATTTTGTTTGCAATGGCGTCATTTTCTACAAATATAAGTTAAACGAGTTTTGTTTGCTGCAAGTTTCTGAATTGGAACTCGAACCTTGTTGGTTATAGTCAGGATGGAGAAACTATTCACACAGTTTGGCCAACGTTGGAAACCTTGAAACACCAGTTTTTGTATTTGTGACAATACGTTTGTCACATCTTTTTAGAAGATAGAATTTTAAGGGCATTTCATTTCGCACATGAAAAAAATTCGAGAACTTGAGAATTAAGCTTATTTTAGATATCGACAAACCAAAACTTAACTTTCTTTATACCATGCACAAAACAATTTTAGAAAAATTATAACTTCTCGTATAAGAATAAAGAAACACTTTTTTTATAAAATTTAAAGGTAGAGGTATATCGTTAAACTTAAAATATTAAAAACTTGCTCATATGTGTGCTATTCATATCATGGAGAAACTTTCCTTAATTTCTTCACTTTTTTCTTATATTACGGTAAAGTAAAATAATTAACAATGTATATGTGAGTGTCTACTTAATAAAAAAAGTATTGTTTTTGTTTCAAAAGTTAATACACATGAATTTGTGACGAATTACAATGTCGTTATTAAATAAGTTTGTGAATTATACGGAGGTGTTTTTTGATCACCTTAATATGTATCTTGGTAATTATCTGAATGAATTTCTTGCGTGTTTCAGCTCAATTTTATTTGAAATGGTAAATGGAAACACGCAAATGGCAGCTATAAATACAAACTAAATTCCAAAAATAAGTTATGGTTCCAAATTGGTTTGAAAGACAACTATACACATACAAAAAAAAACAGGTTTTCTTTACTTTCATTCATTATAACCATCATATGCCTACTATAGAAGTATTTATGGGCTTTTTATGACTGATTTCTGCTGAAAAGCTAAATGATATTTCCGGAATATAATTATTTGTTCCTTGATTGATTGGGGTTTCGTTTCGTGTTTTGGAGTCATGTAATAGGTGTATACACTGAACATTATTATATGGAAGTGTATTTGTTAAAGGAAATTTTATTTTTTAACTAATTATGTATTTTTATTTAAAGCCCTGCAACACTAGCTTCGTTCGTTGAACTTTACCCAGGGTTGACCCAGGTTTTCTTGACAACCCCAAAAATTGTCAAAAAACCTGGGTTTTTTGGTTCTCAAAGCAAGAAAAAAAAATTCTGTGCTTAGATAATTGAAACTTAAAATTTGTTTCAAATATGTATTCAAAATGAATAAAACCGTTTCCATTTTGTATTGCTATTTATTAGCATTAAATTAAATTTGTATACTCTCACAATTTGTTTTCCAAAAATAAACAATAACCTGTAGCACGTGAATCCACAACAAAACATATGCATAACAGCTCATGTCACTTTGGCAGTTTTTGCTTTATCTCAACTCGCTACAGCAAAAAAAACCTAGTTCCACTTCAGGGCGAGTTCAGGGCGACTACAGGTCTCAAAAAACACAGAAGTTTTTCACCACGGTGACTTCAGGATTTTCAAAAAACGCTTTGGGGCGACCCCAGGGTGACTTCAGGGCTCAACGAACAAACCTACCACACATGTCAAATTGAAAGTGTCAAAGAAATCAATGTGACTGTCAGATTTGTATAACTTGAAATGATTTTTAATATTTTTTCTTCCAGAATAGCATTGAAAAAATCAGTACATCAAACACTTACATACATGCAAAAGCAAATGGGGCTATGTTTTAGACCCAATCCTTAAAACTTGCTTGTATAAACAGATTTCAAATTATGTGAGATTGGTTGTCAGAGGAGCTTTTATGCATATACATAATATGTGTACATATTTCCTTCTTCACAGTTAAGTTAAAATTTGTAAACAAACCACTGTGAAGAAGTTTTTAGTCTAAATACTGAAATTTTCAAAGATATGAGTATGACTATGTTCTCACCGGATGAAATTGTGCAGTCTAGAAATATTTTCCGAAATCAAACATATGTTTCAAATTGCACAATTTCCCATTCATTGACGAAATTTTAAAATAACTAACCTCAATTTCAATTAAATGACGTTCGAAATTGGGGGTGATGACAATTTATACGAGTTTTCCGATAAAGTAAGCAAGCAAATCTTACCCCCGGTTACGAATTTTGAGTGAATATTCACCGTCAGTTTGTGTTTACCTTTGAAAATAATTCTGTTTTGGCAGATGGCCAAAGAGAGAGAGAGAGATGAAGAAATCGTTAGATCTACAAATTTCGGGTGAGCGCAAAACATTAGTATTTAATAAGCTACAATTTTGTACACCAAGTGAATTATTATTTTCGTATTATTGTCTGCTAACTTCAGACTTATTTTAGTGGAAACTTGGATACATATTTAGTAAACTATTTGAGCTACAAAATCGATGTTTTTGAAACTGAAGAGCATTTAAAAAGTTACAAATTTGGATGCCATTCATATTTTAAAATTTGTAAACTATGCAAGCATCAGCATTAATAAGCCACAAATTAAGATACCAAACTTGATCGAGTACGCCAAAAAGTGTCCGCCAAAAGTAAGATACGTGCACTTCAGATAATTTTGAAATTGAATTTTTGGAGTAGCTATAGCTAAGGGTTTTCCAACAAGAGGTGTTATTTTGTATTGAAAAACTAAAGCAATCGTTTTTTAATATTTATTATTATGAGAAAATTTGTTGTCACAAATTTTCATTCCGATATTTTGATATTCAAAGAAAAATGGCATTTTTTGAGATAAATGATCGGATGTTTATTTCATTATAAAGAGGAAGGTATGCCGTTAATAATGGAACACAACATCAGCCAAATGGCCGGCACGACCACGCTTACAGGACGATATCCTTTTCATGAAATCTTCCATAACCAAATCGCAAAGTGGCTGCCCTATGTCCTCGATAGCCTCACGAATTCCATCTTTGAGGTCTTGAATCGACGCTGGGCTGTTGGTGTAGACCTTATCTTTCACGTGGCCCCAAAGGAAGAAGTCGGAAGGTGTTAAATCACAAGATCTCGGTGGCCAATTGTGATCACCTCTTCGAGAGATAACACGGTCCGGAAACTTTTCCCGTAAAAGATCGATGGTTTCATTGCTTGTGTGGCACGTAGCGCCGTCTGGTTGAAAGTAAACGTTGTCCAGATCAATACCATCCAATTCCGGCCATAAAAAATCATTAATCATCTCTCGATAGCGCAATCCATTGACCGTAGCTGTTGCTCCAGCCTCATTTTCGAAAAAGTAAGGTCCAATGACCCCGCCGGACCATAAACCGCACCAAACAGTCACGCGTTGAGGATGGAGAGGCTTTTCAACAATAACTCTTGGGTTTTCCGAGCCCCAGATGCGACAGTTTTGCTTGTTGACGTAGCCTCCGAGGTGGAAATGGGCCTCATCAGTCAAGATGATTTTTCGATGAAATTCCGGATCATTTTCATGCATTTCAAGGACCCAATCAGCAAAGACACGACGTTGTTGATGATCAGCCGGCTTGAGTTCTTGTGTTAACTGAACTTTATAAGCCTTAAGACCCAAGTCTTTATGCAAAATACGGTGTAATGACGTTTGTGGAATGCCTAATTCCAAAGAACGACGAGGAATGGACAAACCTGGGTTTTCTTCAACACTTTGGGCTACAACAGCAATATTCTCAGTTGTTCTTGAGCGACGTGCACGGGTTATATTCTTCACATCACTAACTTGTCCCAACAGCTCGAATTTGTCCACCAATTTCTGTATTGCGGTCCGACAAGGTGCTTCACGACGACCCAAAAATGTTTTAGTTTTACGAACCGTCTCTGCCAAATTTTCACCATTTTTATATTGAATTTTAATAATTTCAATGCGTCGTTGAAGCGTGTATCGTTCCATTTTTATTAATGGCGTAGTTTCTACTTGTCAAATGTTAAAAAATGACAGCTTCAAAAGTGACAGGTACCGAAATAGCGGGCTATTCAAAATAACACCTCTTATTGGAAAACCCTTTATAACTATCGCGCAAGAATTCTTAGCTTTCGGGAAAGGCCATCGTATGAATAAAATTGTCCAGTTTATAATTTTGGATATTCTCAAGCAGCGTTGCCCTTCTCCTACAATTGTAGCGTTTTTGTTAATTTTTTTCTCTAAAAAAAGTCACTACGTACAATCGTTAAATATTCGTAAAACACTACAATTCAAATTTTCAGATATTAAAAATCTAGTATTAAAATTGACATCGGCTTTTTATAAACCAGATTTGATTTCAGTTGACTTAGACTTTAGAAGTGAAATTAATCATTTGCCATATTTGTCTATGTATTTCGGATAAAAAACAATATCTCACAATAAGTCAAATCCCAACTTTTTCAACACTTTGTGAAATTGTGTAAACAACTTCATGAAAGATTTGACCTTAAAACTGACAACAAGATTAGATACTTAACTGTGTTAGATCCTTTTAAAATCGCCAAAGGTGAAATTCCGACTTAGCTTTACTTAAAAATTTCCCATTTTATTGCGAATAAAATCTAATAAAATAAGTTTGCCTTAAATGATGAATTTTCTCAAGAACTCTTAGACGAATTTTATCATGAAGACGTTGTGCAATTCTGGCTTAATTTAAAGAAAGCAAACTTTTGTTGTTGAGACTCTTGAAGTAAAATTTTAAATTATCGTTAGCTTGATTTATGTTCTTTTTATTTGAACAATTAGAAATGTCGTTTTCAAGAAAACAAGGCTATACTACGTTTTAAATCTGCAAAACTACATTTTCCACCAGTTAGGGGGGCAACACTGGGTCTCACGTACTTGTGTACGATCACACTTTGGTTTTAAAGTCTTTACGTTAACCTATTCATCTATGATTTCTCAAGAAATAGGTCTATTAATTATTATTGAAGTCTATATTTTATGTCACCTATCAAATAAAGTTAAGTATAAAAATTTAATGTCAATCGGTTTGGCAGAAAATAAGAAACACAAAAAATCAAGGTTGTGAATATTCTGCAATCAAAAAAGTTAGACCTCCTTCGGATCACGAAATATATTCACAAATTTTTTCTGGCATCAGTTTGCACCCCCCCCCCCCCTCCTCCTTCCTCCTGCTAAAAATTCTCCGTACGCCGTTGAGTGAGTCTGTGTACTAAAAAAAAGTTGTAATTTTTTTTAAATTAATTAAACCTGGTTCACTTCATATAAAGGGTGATTTTTAAGCTGGTTTGGTTTTGGCAATACTGGTTTTGACAGCTGACGTGTGTTTAGTACCTTGTGCCACTGTCAAACAGCTTCAGTTTGGTTTGCAATTTAACCTAGATCGTCTTACAAATGAACAACGCTTGCAAATTATTGAATTTTACTATCAAAATTCGTGCTCGGTTCGAAATGTTCATCGCGCGCTGCTTGTGTTCAGCGATGAGGCTCATTTTTGGTTGAATGTGTACGTAAATAAGCAAAATTGCCGCATTTGGAGTGAAGATCAGCCAGAAGCATTGCAACAGCTACCAATGCATCCCGAAAAAGCCACTGTTTGGTGCGGTTTATGGGCCGGCGGCATTATTGGGCCTATTTCTTCAAAGATGATGCGAATCGCAGCGTTACTGTCAATGGTGAACGCTACCGAGCGATGATAACAAACTTTTTTTTGCCCGAAATGGAAGTTCTTGACTTGCATGATATGTGGTTTCAACAAGACGGTGCCACATGCCACACAGCACGCGAAACAATGGCGCAATTGCGAGGCGAGTTTGGTGAACAGTTAATTTCACGTTTCGGGCCGGTCAATTGGCCGCCTAGATCGTGCGATTTGACACCATTAGATTATTTTTTGTGGGGGTATGTCAAGGCTAATGTCTATAGGGACAAGCCCGCTTCGATTGACGCACTGGAAGCCAACATCCATGCATTCATTCGTGAGATACCGGCCGATATGTGTGAAAGAGTATGTCAAAATTGGACTCAGCGGATGGGCTACCTGAGACGCAGCCGCGGTCAACATTTGCATGAAATTATCCTTAAACATTAAATTGCAAGGTTCAAACTATCGATTCAAATAAATATTTCATTCATTTTTTCGAATTTTTTGTGTTTTTTTTTTTAAAAAAGTTCTAAACCTCTTAAAAAATCACCCGTTATATGTCACTACCCTAAACAATAATTAAAATTAATCAGGGTTTCGTAATAGCAAGTACAAGCGAGCCAGTCGTGAGTTTTTATTTACAACAGAAAATTTCAATAAAAGAATACCTAGATATTCGTAAAGTTTCCGACTTATTTCTTTGGAAAAAAAACCCCAACATTTAAAAAGACGTTTCCCCAAGCCGAAGAAGAAATTTAATTAGTTAGAACTCGAAAAAATTCATCATAACAGAATTTCAGAAATTTTAAACTGATTGTTCTTTTAACAATGAAAAATTAACTTTTTTTGTTTAATTTATTACGAACTCTAATGTCCAGTTTCATCGAATTTGGTGAGTTAACTCAGGATTCACTGAACAGATGCTTTTGATGTTTTATCCACCGAGTTTGTTAAGTCATTCCGCATGCAATTTCCACCGAAACATTGCTTCCTTAGTTAACTGTGGAATAACTTAATTCTAGAGTTAGCTAACTCTGGTTTAAGTCACTACTAAAAAACTGGGCTAAAGATTAGCAAACAAAAACCACATACAAAGTTGTTATCATGAGTTGGCATGCTATTAATTATTGGGACATCAATAATTATGTTAATTTGTCAACTTCTTTCTTATCAACTAATTGTTGCCCCGAAAAGTTCACTTTTGCTTTCTCTATACAAACAAAAAAAATCCCAAAGGAAATGATGTCTTTGTAAAAACCAAAAACCTAAACTGGTTTATTTGCGGTTGGTATCTATATTATTAGAACATTGGGGATTTATTTTGTTGCATATTTTATATTTTATATACGAAATACTAGTTTCTCTTAGACTCGTCATTCAAATTTATTTGGAGACACTATTTAAATTATAATATAAAAACCATCCCATCTCAAACAATCGATATCAGTATAGTTTGAGACTGTTGAGCAATTAAGTTATTGAAAAAATCGATACCTACTTCTACAATGAAATTCTTTATTGTGTTTATTACATTGGTGGTAGCTATTGCCGCTAGACCAGAGCCCTACGGTCAAGAACATGGTTACCTTCATCATGGACCTGAACATCATCATTTACCACCTCCACCATTGCCATATGGACCGGGATTTGAGGGGCCTGGATTTGGGCTAGGGCCCGGATTTGGTGGTGGACCAGGATTTGGATATGGCTTAGAACACCATATACCACCCCATTCTCCACATCATGTACCGCACCATGTGCCACTTCATCACGAACCACACCATGATGCATTTCTTCATGTGCCACACCCTTTATCACACCATGATGAGCCACTACACAATTTACCAGATGTTCCACCATACACACCCCACTCCGTGACACATTTACCAACTCATAATGTCTTCCGTCTTGGTGGAGGAATCGGAGGTTCTAAACTTGGAGGCCTTAGTTCTGCACAATCTCAAAACTCTGTTCAACCCAATTTTGGACTATTGGCTGGAGGCGGACAAGGACAAGGACAAGGCATCGGTGGTATTAGCGGAGGCTCAAATATTGCTTCTTCTTCTGCTCAGTCACAGGGCTTAAACCAAAATGGATTTGGTGGTGTTGGAGGTTCAGCACAATCACAAGGTCTCAATCAAGGTGGACTTGGAGGACTAGGAGGAAGCTCCAGCATTGGTTCATCGCAGTCACAAAGTCTCAGCCAAAGTGGACTTGGAGGACTAGGCGGGAGCTCCAGCATTGGTTCAGGGCAGTCACAAAGTATAAATCAAGGTGGAATCGGAGGGCTTAGTGGCCTTGGTGGCTCTTCAGCAACAGCACAATCACAAAGTCTTAATCAAGGTGGACTTGGAGGACTAGGAGGAAGCTCCAGCATTGGTTCAGCACAGTCACAAAGTCTCAGCCAAAGTGGACTTGGAGGACTAGGCGGGAGCTCTAGCATTGGTTCAGGGCAGTCACAAAGTTTAAATCAAGGTGGAATCGGAGGTATTGGTGGTTCTTCAGCAGCAGCGCAAACACAAAGCCTCAGTCAAGGTGGACTTGGAGGATTAGGAGGAAACTTGAGTGCTGGCAGCAGTAGCACAGCAACTGGAACAGTACAGGCTGCCCAAAATGCTATTCAGGATATTTTCGGTGGATTGGCAGGTGGATTGGGAGATAGTACAGGAGGAGCTAGTGGAAGTGGAAATGCACAATCTAATCAAGGTCTCGGTGGTGGATTGGGCGGAGGTGGGGCTTCTGCTACAGCTCAATCACAAAGCCTTAACCAAGGTGGAATTGGTGGAACAGGTAGCAACTCAGCAAATGCAGTTGCAACCTCTCAAAGCTCTTCATTCGGAAGATAATTATAATATTTAAAATAATAATTAAATTTACCTTACTTATAAAGAAATTAAAATATTCCTCAATTTAAATAAATTTATTTGTTTGTTTTTACGTTATCATGCCTCAAAGCACTTTTTGTTTACCTTATATAAACTGAGTATTAAATATGCTAACAAGTAATTTTGTTTATGAATAATAAACTCGTATTACCAAATAAATTAGGGGAATGTGACCTAAAATGGTACATACAACAGAAAAGAATTAATATATTTTTTTGAAAATATTCCTCTTATCTATGTGTCAACGCCCGGAGCAACGAAATATCAACAATCTATTGCGTTTGCTTTACGAGTTGACAAGTCAAATTGTATCGAAACTTCTCTTCTAGACCACTTTCTTCGTATCAAAACAAGTCCTTCGTCAGCCCAGGTTCCCCTACTTTATTCACCATTTTAACTAGTTTATAAGAGTTGCTCTGTCAAAGGGTGGGGTAGGGTAAGGTAGGCTAGGGTAAGGTAAGGTCAGTGGATCAGAAGGTGTTGAAACTGGATGAAAGTGAATGAACTTTAGTCAAGTCAAAGATAAATACTTATTTGCCAGAATAATCCAGAAAAAATCCAATTCTTCCAACACCTTCTGTGGAGTGGTGGTTTCCAGTTCAAATTAATTATGTATAGCAATTAATATTTACATATGTTTCACACAGACTTGGCCCTCTATTGAGTGGTAGTAAAATCAGCTGATCCAGTTATTTAAAGCACCACAAAGCCTATAGGATTCTTACGGTGGCACGGATCCGAGTGGTCCAATTTTCATTGACTCTTCCACATAGATCCGGCTGAATTTCGGCGATGACCTCTGTGTTTATGTTCACCTTAAGGGCATTTGTCGATTGTGGTTTATTTGCATAGACCTGCGACTTCAGGAAACCCCACAACAAAAAATCTAACGTGGTCACATCGCATGGCCTTGGTGGCCAATTCACGTCACCTCTGCCTATAACCTCACCCTCAAGTCGTTTATGCAGAACGTTCATTTTGGCGTTTGTTGTGTGGCACGTAGTAGCCGTTCTATTGCAACAACATGTCGCTCACATCCATGTATTATCCAATTGGAGCCAACAAAAATTGGTTATCATCGATCGGTCAATTGGTTTATCCAACATTTTTGGCATTCTTCGAACTTCGCACCAAATTGTTTTTTTCTCCTATGGTTTCTGACAGCAAATTGTGAGTTTTATACTGAGCAACTTTCAAACTATTAAAAATTAATCTTGTTAAATCAGCGCTATCAGTTCATGCTGGTGGCAATGACATCGTCGTTTTCCAAGAACTACGGACTCTCACTGACACCGACGATGGTTGCCGCAAAGGCGTTGGTTGATTGTTCACTGTTCACTGCATCGGTCGACTTAAATGTACCCAACCCACCAAACTCTTGGTTAATCGAACAAACTTTGGATAAAGGACAACCATGGTAAACCGAAAAATGGGCGCATCGCATCGCATCGTATCGGTGCCCCAAAAGATTTTGATATTAAAGTTTTATCATTTAGACATGCTGTTCAATCGTGTTACTTGGCATGGTGATTTGGCATCAGTAAATTAATAATAAACAACAAATTTGACAGATGTCACCAAAACAATATATAAGCAACAGACCGTCAAAATCTACCCGCGCCAATTGAAAAACCCTTTAAATGCCTTTCGACATTATAACTATACTAACAATAAGACTAATATTCATTATGGTTTTATTTTTCACCAAGAAGAATATAAAAAAAACTTGGTTTCTTTATTTCTTTTTATTTTATCATCATTATGTAATCAAAAAAAATCAAAAGGTGAAGTTAAAAAAAAAAAAAATCTTATACGAATACAATATGACCAACTGACGTTGGTATATAGAACCTACTTTTAATAATGGAATTATTATAAATTCAGTTTTTATTTAAATCTTCAACTTCTTAGTCATTTCAAAAAATTCCCAAATTATAAGCTTTTAAGTATGTTTTGCATTATAACATTAAGAAGAGAGAATAAACAATTTTATTCTGAAAAAAAAATAAAACAGTTTTTGTTTTCATAAACATTTTCGCCTTTCTTTAACGTTTCATTGCTTAACCCGTGCGACTGGGTCGCTTATAGTTACTTGTTGTGATAAATAATCAAATGATATTTTAGTCAGTAAATATTCTTCTTTGCTCTGAACTTGATTGGAGTCGAAACATTGAAACTTTAAGGTTTTTTTTAGGACAACTTTACGGTTTTCGTCAAATTTTCGTCAGGTAAAAATCGAAAAGCTCATAGCAGATTAATTTATTTAAAATTTGTTTATTTATTTATACATTCGTTCATTGACAAGCTAATTTGCTTAGCAGGCATGTATGTATGTAGATAATTTTAGAATTAAAAATCAACAGCTCCATCCTTAAAACAACTTTAAGACATCAGTCTACAATGAATTGACTATAGTAAATTATCTTAACAAAATCAGTTAGGAAAATGATTAAAAGAAGCGATCAAAGATAGCTGCCTTGAGGCACATCCGATGAACACATCTTTTTTAAATAAAAAAATGGAAAAAGGCAAATCTTTTTGCTAAATGATCAAATTTTTTCTACAACAAAAAATATATAAGTTTAGAATAAATAAATCGCAAGCGTTGGTTTATCAAATCAAACATACTTTATTTAGTTGAACGCACTCATTTAAACGCTATTTTTTCTGTTGACAATTAAAGAACGTCAAACCTTTTTTTTTAATTTTCATTGCATGTTTACATTAAATAATAAATTGAACAATTTCCAAAGGATACAAAATCATACTAAACAGCATAGGAAAACTTGAGCGGTGGAGGGCGAAGCATTGGTTTCAGAAGCCACAGCCGATAAATTGGCCGAGTTGTGTACCAAACAAAACAATATAAAGAGATGGTCCACATATGTGATTCTTTACGTAGCTATAGCTAGTCAAATCACAAATTTAATTTGTTTTTATTCTTGTAATGACATTCAGAGTGAAAACATCAAATAAATCCTCTTTTCTATGGGGAAAACACTTCAATATTAATCTCAAATCTCCCTTAAATTCTGTATTATCTTTTGGTGAAAACGGAGCAAAACAAAGTTGAGTTTTTCAATGAATAGAATAGATTCAGCGAAATATGGGTATCGGTTAGTTTGATTTGTTAAACTATCGGCCCTGTGTAAGAAGATTAAATTCTTATCGAGTTACTTTTGGGGTTTTATTTACTTAGGGCGAGCTATACAAGTGTTGTTCAAATAATGATCCGTATGGTTCAGCGATTTTTTTATCTCGCCAATTTCAGTGGATTAACTGATGTTCAACGACGAAGCAAGTATGTGATAATAACCAACTAAATATGCTTAAACCATCGTTTAAACTCAATTAATCCGCCTGTATTTTTGCTTGACTTCAAATCTGGAAATATCCTTTTAGAGGCATTTCAATTATCGCTTTTTATATTATATACATTTTTTTTTCGAAACCCAAACATACACTTATGTATATAGAAAATTAAATATATATGTATGTCTAGTTAGCATGAATCATTTTGATTTGTTCTGATTGTGATCTTAATTTATTAAGTAATCATGTCACAA
The DNA here is from genome assembly GCA_932273885.2 of Leucozona laternaria. Classification (NCBI taxonomy): domain Eukaryota; kingdom Metazoa; phylum Arthropoda; class Insecta; order Diptera; family Syrphidae; genus Leucozona; species Leucozona laternaria. The sequence goes on along the minus strand of OW026368.1, from coordinate 88,129,241 downwards.
AAACAAAAGTAGTACACAAACAAAATGTCAACTGGTTTTCCATCACAAACAAATTAGAAGAGTGAACGCGTTTTATTGAAATAAATAAAATTCTTATCAAATTCATTAGTTATGTCTTAATTATTCAACTCAGATTGCTATAAATAAAGATGGTTTTCTAGTTTAATATCAGTCTTACTAAGAACAGCGAGATATATACACAACATAGTTTAACATAAAAATGAAGCTCCTCATCGTACTCTCGATTATGATTGTAGCAGTAACTGCTCAACACGGACATCATGGCCACCACGGAGGAGGTGGATTTGGTGGTAATCGCGGAGGATTTGGTGGTAGTCAAGGAGGATTTGGTGGTAGTCAAGGAGGACTCGGTGGTGGTCAAGGAGGATTTGGTGGTGGTCAAGGAGGATTTGGTGGTAGTCAAGGAGGACTAGGTGGTGGTCAAGGAGGATTTGGTGGTAGTCAAGGAGGACTAGGTGGTGGTCAAGGAGGATTTGGTGGTAATCAAGGAGGATTTGGTGGTAGTCAAGGAGGACTAGGTGGTGGTCAAGGAGGATTTGGTGGTAATCAAGGAGGACTAGGTGGTGGTCAAGGAGGATTTGGTGGTGTTCAAGGAGGACTAGGTGGTGGTCAAGGAGGATTTGGTGGTAATCGCGGAGGATTTGGTGGTAGTCAAGGTGGATTTGGTGGGAATCGCGGATTATTTGGTGGAAAATAATAAAATAAAGTGCCCAAATATTAAAATTTTAGGTGATAAATTTATTAAGATTTACAGAAAAATTTGACAATCAACATCTACAACTAAAAACTATACATTGAAAAGAAAAATTTTCCATTCTTGCTGTTAAGTTCGCAATACTACTCGTTAATACTAATATCTATAGTTATATAATAATTATATATACTGTTATGTTTTATTTACAAATAAAATTAAGAACTTCTATTTACAGACATTTGTATATCTGTATACATATGTGTATGTATATAAATGTTTTGTTATCGTCGGATAGGAAATAAGTTTTAGCGTTTTAGCACTTTACTAATTTTGTGCTGAGGTAATAAAAAAGTATACATAGGTATAGGCTATTCAAATTTACCGACAAAAATTAAGAAAGCATTTGATTTAAAGTTGCTTAGCATTGATAACAATAGCAGTCCATGGCTCCCTGTGCAAGTCCCAACTTTTGGAACTTGATTCATGATTGTTGGTGTAATATTCTAAGCCATTTCCAAATTTTCTCTATTTATGAACTTTTAAAGGCTTAAATACTTATTTATTTCATGATTGACCAAGACTTCATAGAAACGCGTGGGGCTTTTATTTATTTGTATACAGGGTAACTCTGGCATCGATAAAATTAGTCGATATACTATGTACATATATGATGAAAATTGAAAGAAATCATATTATGTGTAAGTATTGTTTCATTTGTATAAGAATTAAAATTGCACATTTTTAGTGGGGTCCTGTTGTATTTGGTATTTATGGCATGGATTATGCAAATGAATAGTCAATATTCTATTAATGTTAAACACATTTATTCAGCAGTCTGTTTATCTGGTTATGTGAAAATAAATTCTGTAGTATTAATTTTGGTCGGATAGAAGTCGTGCTATTTGGATCTTTGGAAACGATTTTATTTCAGGCTATTTTTACTTGAGAATATAGGTACTATATGGCAAGTTATGAATTCGTACAAAAAATCGAACTCGAGATTATGATCAAACTTGACATTACGATGATAGCGAAGACGAAAAAAGTGGGTCGCGCTAAAACGTCCGTCTGTCTGTCTGTTCGACTACATCCTAAACGGATTAGTAGATTTTCTTTAAATTGGGTACATAGGGTTTTTTGGACATTCCCCGCACCCATTTTGTTCTCTTTTTTTTAGGACCAAAACTAACAGTAGCTGTCATACAAAATTTCTTGGCCAAAAAGGAAAAACTTTTTTTTCTCAAAATTTTTTAAGAACTCAATAAATTTAAATAGTAATAAGTTGCCGTTTAATATAAAAAATGGTTCCGAAAAATAGTTATAAATGGTACCTCCAAAAGAACCATTTTTTTTGATTTTTGCTTTTCTCAAAAACGGTTCAACTGATTCTGATAAATGTTTTTATGAAGAATTATTGACACATTCTAAATAATATTGTGTGCCAAAATTTTCAAAAATTTATTTTTGGATTTTTTAAAAAAAAATTATTAAAGTTGGTGAAAAGCTTTGTCTAAGATTTTTGACAAAAATATTCGAATACCTAAAAATAACGGTGCCTTCCATGCAAATGTTTAAAAACCTTTAAGAAAAATATTTTTTTTTCTCAAAAACGACTCCTACGATTTTGATGAAAATTTTTGTGTGTGTTGACATTAGTACCATCTAGCATTTAAAATTTTTAAATTTTAGGTATATTTTACGTTTATTAACAGTAGCTCTCATGGAACGGTTTCTTTGATTTTCGAGTATCTCAATATCTGATCAACCGAATAAAACTAAACTTTTTATAAAGAAGCTTGTAAAAAATATAAATAAAAGTGCGTATCAAAATTTTCTAAAAAATAATTTTTGGATTTTTAACAAAAATTCAAAATTATTTTTTGAAAATTCGATATTTTTTTTGTGAAGTTCAATGTTTAACTCAACATTAATAAATACTTAAAATTAGCGTACCAAAATTTTTTTTTTCAAAAATGTTAACGAAATTTTATATATAAAAAATTAATTATTTTTAAAACCGCTCCTACGATTTTCAAAATTTTTTTCTCAGAAATTAAAATTTATATAAGAAATCAGATGGTGTACATCGCGTTGGGTTAAAACAGATTCAAAGTATTTTAATCAATTTCTTTCTAATTTTGTTGATTTAAAACAATTTACCAGTTTAAATAATATAATTTCCTTTTATGCATATTGCATATGTGCAACACTAGGCTATATTGAGCTTAGTTTTGGCAAATGGATGAAATATAGACTCCCATAGCTAATTTATTTCAGATTTTATAACCACAATGTGAGCCCCGTTAGAGCAAGTTCGTGCGACCCAGTCGTGCATATTTTGTTACTTGCTCTATAGGGCAAGTATTGGTTTCGTGTAAAAAAAATTCAAGGTTGTAATCAAAACTAACACTACAATGATCGACAAGTTAAAAAAAAAAGTTGCTTTCGTCATGCCGTCCGTCGGCGTCGGTCTGTGCGGCCTTTGTAATTTGAGCTAAAGCCTAAACGGGTGGGCTGATTTACTTCAAATTTTTTACAGACCAGTTTTATGTGATTCACCAGAACGGAAATTTGAATTTTTTGTTTGCAGCAGCTGCCATACAACAGTTTCTTTTTTTTTTAAATATTTTATCGAAAACAACTCTAACTTCAGTAAGGCCTGCCGCCCACTAGGCAACTTAGTTGCCGGCAACTTTAAGTTGCTTGGTGTTGCCGGCAACTCCGAGCAACTAAAGTTGCTTGCCCTCGCCCACTAGGCAACTTCCGAGCAACTTTTGAGAATTAATATTTGTGTTTTTTTGTATTTATTTTTATATAAAAACGTGCTCCACCTAAACCTATCTCAATGTGACCTGTCTAAAATGCAAAATCAATGTAATATTTCAATGGACAACAAATAAAAACGTTACATTTTCGAAAATTCCTGAAAGTTGCTCGGAAATTGCTTAGTGGGCGGGGGTCAGCAACTAAAAGTTGCCTGGAGTTGCCGGCAACTAAGTTCCGCGAGCAACTCCGAGCAACTTAAAGTTGCCGGCAACTAAGTTGCCCAGTGGGCGCTCTCCCATATAAGCCAATGTAATTGAACCGGGAGCAACTAAAAGTTGCTGGGGTGAGCAACTAAAAGTTGCCTAGTGGGCGGCAGGCCTAAAAATCTGTTATAATGAAATATCGGCTATTGCAAACTAATCTTATCTTAAGCTCCCGGTCAAGATTCGTAAAAATTGTACTAACCACGGATATCGCTTTTAACGATATCACCTATAACGAATTATCGCCTATAACGAACAGTTTTAAATTTAAAATTTTAAATTCTGTCGCTTATAATGAATATCAAAAAATTAATAAAAAAAAGCATTGAAAATTTCATGGATTTAAAATGATAATTTTAATTTTTTTTATAAATCTGTTATTGAGAAGAACTGGAATAGTCATTTTTTACTTGCGATATAGGTACTATATGGGAAGTTATGGATTCGTACAAAAAATCGAACTCGAGATTTTGATCAAACTTTACATTACGATGATAGAGAAGTAAAAAAAAGTGGGTCTCGCAAAAACGTCCGTCTGTCTGTCTGTCTGTCTGTCGGTTCGACTACAGCTTAAACGGATGGGTCGATTTTCTTTAAACTTGGTACCTAGCGTTTTTTGGACATTCCCCCCACCCGTTTTTTTCTCTTTTTTTTAGGACCAAAATTAACAGTAGCTGTCATACAAAATTTCTTGGCCAAAAAGGAAAAACTTATTTTTCTCAAATCCAGCGCTACAGAATTTGTTTTTAAGAACTCCATAAATTTGAATAGTTATAAGTTGCTGTTTAATAAAAAAAATGGTTCCGAAAAATGGTTATTAATGGTACCTCCCAAAGAACCATTTTTTTGATTTTCGCTTTTCTCAAAAACGGTTAAACATATTCTGATCAATTTTTTTATGAAGAAGTATTGACACATTCTAAATAATATTGTGTACCAAAATTTTCAAAAAAATATTTTTTAGATTTTTAAAAAAAGTTTTAATATTTTTTTTTGAAAACTCAATATTTCAAAAACGACTTGGTCGATTTTCATTAAACTTGGTAAATAACAGGTTTTTAACTTTATCTAGAAGATTTTTGACAAAAATTATTCTAATACCCAAAAATAACGGTGCCTCCCATACAAATGTTAAAAAACCGTTATGAAAAATATTTTGTTTCTCAAAAACAACTCCTACGATTTTCATAAAAGTTTTTTTGTGTGTTAAAATTAGTACGATCTACCATTTAAAATTTTTAAAGTTTATATTTTACGTTTATTAACAGTACCTCTCATAGAACGGTTTCTTTGATTTTCGACTATCTCAACATCTGATCAACCGAATAAAATTAGATTGTGTATACAGAAGCTTGTAACAAATATAAATAAAAGTGCGTATCAAAATTTTCTAAAAAATGATTTTTGGATTTTTTAAAAAAAAATCAAAATTATTTTTTGAAAATTCGATATTTCGAAAACTGGTAGCAGATTTTTTTGTGAAGTTCATTTTTTAACGCAACATTAATAAATGCTTTAAATTGGCGTACCAATTATTTTTCTCAAAAATGTTAACGAAATTTTATATATAAAAAATTAATTATTTTTAAAACCGCTCCTACGATTTTCAAAATTTTTTTCTCATAAATAAAGATTTATATAAGAAATCAGATGGTGTACATCGCGTTGGGTTAAAACGGATTCAAAGTATCTTAATCAATTTCTTTCTAATTTTATTTATTTAAAACAATTTACCAGTTTAAATAGTATAATTTCCTTTTATGCATATTGCATATGTGCAACACTGGGCTATATTGTTAATTTTTGTATACTCACATAATACCACCTGCAACTTAACTAAGATTTGGAAAATGGATAACATATTTACTCCTATAGCTAATTTATTTCAGACTATAGAACCACAATGTGATCGCGCATAAGAGCAAGTTCGTGCGACCCAGTCGTGCATATTTTTTTATATGAAGAAAGGATTAAAGTGTTAGTTATTTTTTGAAAATGTGTTTAAAACGTAGAGTTTTTACAATTGATGAAAATCTACAATAATTTCAAAGCTCGAAATAATGATAATGAAAAAGTTGTATTCAAATAAAAAAGTTTATCCACTTAAAGAACAAAAAATAAAATGAAAAATCTGTTATAACGAAACACCGGATATAACAAACAAATTCTCCAGTCCCATAGAGTTCGTTATACTAAATATAACCAATTTTGACTGTAATTTGATTAAACTTTGTACCTGTAATGACTAAAAGTAATTGTAAAAAAAACTGGTTTCAGATTTTTGGAAAAAATTGCACATGACGGAAATACAGGCATTCCACGTTTTTTTTTTATGTGTAAACATCAAAATGCTGGCGGTAGAGTGAAAAAAAAAGTCCCCTTTCACACGAGGAAACAAGTTGCTGGAGATTTTTTTGACGTTTTCTTTTAATTTCCTTAAAAATCTCCTGTACCTTTCACACGAAGAAACAAAATCGTCGAAACTTTCTGTATTTCCCTTTTAAAATAGCTTGGTTGAACACACTCTACTGTGTGTGTGAAGAGGAATGTCAAAAAAATCTCCTCGAATCGTTGACCGGGGAGATTTCAATTTCCCCTCTTACTGTGAAAGGGGACAAACGTGAACGTTCATGTGCAACGTTACGTCGTGCAACGTTACAGTGTGCAACGTTACGATCTACATACTAGGATGGGTGCGTTCAGTGAAAAAAATCTTAAGATCTCCTTCAAGCAAAAACAAGTCCGTTTTGGATCCGCGCACGTTGATGTTTACACATATTAACCGTGAGTCCCGGCACTCACACAATTTTTTTTTTTGAGAAAATGGTCTTATTTTTAGGTTATTCACGTAGGTATATGTTTTTGATTGTTAGACCGATTCTGTTATAATTTTGAAATCTGGGGCTTATGAATAGTTTTAATAGTATATTGCATTTAAAAATGTTGAAAAACATTTTTTTTAAACAAAAAATCGAACTTGTTAAAGATATACACAAAAGCAAGTTCGCGCAACTTTTTCTTGGAGGCATTCAGTGTGAAACTGGCTTAAGAGCATCTTTACTGTACTTTTCAGTATGAGAAAAATTAGGAGCCTTTTTTCACTTTTATATAATTGATAACACTTCTGGATTTGTTCATTCGAAATATTATTTATTTTTGATCTCATTTAACAATATTTTTTTCCACGACCATTTTTAAACTTAAAACATTATGTTCTAATGATGATGATGACCGTCAAAGTTTTGAACTCCAGAAGTAGCAGATGCCTGAGCAGAAGAAGCACCACCGCCTGTGTTTGAGCTTGATGCTGAAGCTTGTGCCGAAGATGAACCTCCACCTCCATCATGTCCTCCATAGCCGTTATGATCCCCGCGTCGATTGTTATATCTATCCGGAGCTCCCATTGCCAAACTTATAGCAAGGAAAATGCAAAAAACAATGTAGAACTTCATTAGAAATATGTATGTATGTATAATATTAGTTATTGTATTTCAGACAATAAACAACTAAGGACTAGTGCAATTCCAGCAAATGGCATTGTCTTAAATATCAATTTTTTTTCAAAAATTAATTAAGTGCTAATTAGATTTAAGCTTTGTTCATTGATGATAAAATTAAACAACCAGCATTATGTGATTATCACATTTTAATAAATGTGTTTTATTTTAATGTTTTTGTTATAAATATATATATGATGAGATTTTATGTGGGTAAATAGATATAGAGATACATAAAATAGCAATAAGGTTAGATATCGCGCATGTTGTTATCATTTCATTGTGACTTACTCTTAAAAGAAGTATTGGTTTCGTGTATACCTAAAATCAAAATTAAAAAGTCCAAAAAGAAAAGGTATCCTCTAACCACACGTCCGTCGCGTCGCCAAGTCTCAACAGTCCATATGTTCCTTTGTACATATATCTCTACGTTCTTCTGTACATTGACTTGCAGCTTGAATAAACGAGGATTGGATAATTTTCATAAAAACGACTCAATCGATTTTGATTAAACTAATAATAATTAAGTAGGTATTTCTGAGTAATTGTAATAAAACTACATAATATGTTCAGGTTTTTGCGTAAAAAATCAGTATTCCTGTATTTATCGTTAATGATTCGATATATGTAACTTTTTCTCATTGCAAAAAAAAATAAAAAGTTGTAATTTTTTTTATTTGAACGAAGACCATATTGTATATTGTATAATAACCATATTCGTGCAACGCAGTATAGGCTTCAAAGGATAGCATTAATTATTATTAATATTGAAAAAAAAAGATTATTTGGAGAAGTCTCCACATTTTTTTGTGCATTACTAATTGCTTGCAGCATTGATTGCGCGTTAAAAATTGACATTTGAGTTTAATTCATATTATGCGGTATGACTTTTTGTGATTTGTTTGCCATTAATTCAATGTGAAAAAAAGACTGAAGACTTCTCCAAATAATTTGCTACAGTTATAATAGCTATATATTTAAGTTTTATTCGTCTTTGAATTTGTTGCTTTTCTTTCAACATCAGTTGAAACTGTCAAAACAAAAATACAAAAAAACACATAAAAGTCACAGAAGGCCAGAAACAACAAATACAAACACGAAAAAGGTGAAGTGCCACTTACCGCACGCGCAATGAATGGTCTGGGCAATTAATTCAGTGCGAAAAAATAGCGAAGACTTCTCGAAATAATCTGCTACAATTTCAATTTAATTCCTCGAACAGCGCCAACGTATACTGCAAAACAAATATGTAGGAGGACGAAATTTTTTGTTTATGATTTCGTTGTATCATTTTTGTACAAGATTTTTCGTCTCGTATCAGCAGCGTACTAGACCTTAAAACAAAATCACCAAAATCGCCAAATTACCGCTTCAGTGACTGAGTGAGTGCCATCAGTAATCGAATGAACGAGTAAAAATAAAATGAAAATAATAGTTCTTTCATTTTTACTTCATAATTCGCATCTATTACACACTGTCAGTCGGCTGTCCATCTATCGAATGAAATTCCATTCGATTACTGATAAGAAAATGTCAAATTATGGTACTCGACTACAAGGTAAAGTGAGCGGTAATGCCAAACTCACATAATTCAGTCACGTATTACTCGAAACCTAATCCGGTAATTCGGCCCCTGCTCTATATCGGGATCACGCGTTTTTCATAAACCAAAACTTTAGTTTTTACTCTGGCGGGTAGATGGCTTTTCAGTTTTGGAAATGGTAAGGTAGTGTTAAATGTTGTGTTAAGAAAAAATAGAATAAATACCTAAAAAATAAAAAAAAAAACATTACAAAAAAGATAAAGGCTTATATACATAAACACTGTTGTTACTATGAACCGCATTGTTATATTTTCGGACAAGACTAGAGAAACAGTTATAACAGTTTTTTGCCATTCAAAATGTGAGCTTCGCGAAACAAAATCTCTGATGTAAATCGAAGTATGCGCCCACCGGCCGTCGGAAGCCCTGGGCTGCGTGCCGCAAAAGTAGCACTTTTATAAACAAAACTATTATAAATTGGCATGTCAAGGGTCACTTAATTCCTTTATTTTCATGCGGCTAATATCACCTTAACCTTGAAGAGCAATTAGAAATATTTCGAGACTAGCTGGCGCTCTTTGAAATTTCCCTTATATGAAGGTATGGGGAAATATGTGGAATATTTAATTGTTTGTCAATAGTAGGTACCAGGATTTCCACTTTGCCAAAATCAAATGGTTATAAAATGAAAGCTAAGACTTCCCACTTTACGAATCATTTGGTCGAACAAACTTTTGTTCGTTAACTGAGCGAGTCCGACCACTTTTATACAGAATGGTAAAAATGGAGAATTCATAAAGAAGGTAGTCTTCGCCTTTATTTGATACCCCATTTACAGAATTTTCTTATACGATAGATATACTTAGCCAAAAAAGTATTTCATGATCGAAGCTACGTGAAAAGGCTTGTCCGACTAATGGTTATGTTAATGTTTGGAATAAAGCTATCGCGGTTGACGGTTAATATCCTCTTTTAGAATAGGTGAGATAGGTATCTAGGTAATCTTATACCGGTCACTGTTTTATGTAACTTTTACTTAGGAATTAAATTTATCTCGGAAGTCAGTTACAGAAGTCACACACCTCATTCATCATCATTAAACCAACACTAATAATAGAAGTATCAAAAGTTTTTATTTAAGCATCATTTAAACACGTGAATTGGAAACAAATAAATTAAAAAGTAATCAAATAACTATTATTATTATTTTTCGAGTCGTATGTTTACTGTTAATCTCTTAAAAGGAACCATTTAACCATAGGTATGAGGGTTGTTGATCGATGATGCACTTGCTTGTGCATTGGCAGAGCTTCCACCAAATCCACCATGGTTTGAACTTTGAGCAGTGGCAGTAGCTTGTGCATTGGAACTACCTCCACCATAACCACCTTGGAAAATAAAAAAAAAAAGAAATAATTTAATAAAGGCATCATTGTCAATGAAAAAAAAGACAAAAAATACCTCCTAGTCCTGGACCACCAAATCCTTGTTGACCTCCTCCTAATCCACCACCTCCATGTCCACCATGATGTCCTCCCCCAAATCCTGATTGACCTCCTCCTAGTCCTCCACCACCTCCATGTCCCCCAAATCCTGATTGACCTCCTCCTAGACCTCCACCACCTCCATGTCCCCCAAATCCTGATTGACCTCCTCCTAGTCCTCCACCTCCATGCCCACCAAAGCCTCCTTGACCTCCTCCTAGTCCTCCACCTCCCTGTCCACCAAAGCCTCCTTGGCCTCCTCCAAACCCAGGTTTCCCTCCACCGAAACCTGCTCCACCATGACCACCTCCTGCATGGCCACCTCCACCGGGGCCAAAGCCACCGCCTCCACCTGGACCAAAACCACCACCACCTCCTTGGCCAAATCCACCACCTCCTCCATGTCCTCCACCGAAGCCACCACCACCACCAGCACCACCACCACCACCGAAACCTCCACCGCCTCCGTAGCCTCCACCTCCTCCGCCACCACCGCCTCCATTCCCATATCCTCGTCTACCATAATCCGGTGCAGAGTGAACAGCAACCACCAAAAGGCACAAAACCACGAAAACCTTCATTATTTCAACTCGCGAACTAATCGGTCAGCAAACAAATCTCAACTGATTGACAAATCTATTAGATGATAAGCTTTTATAAGAATCATTTCCTAGATGAGAATAAATTTACAATAATGCGTGCAAGACTGGAGAAAACTTGATTTCCAAAATCTTTTTTTTTTAGTTTTAGTGAGTGAGTGATTACATTAAGCTGTCAGTTCTATCATCTCATTAATTATTATCCCCGGTGGTGTTCCCCTCAATTGATGGCTAAGATAGATTTGTACAAGAACACACTTCAATAGGTAGGTAGGTACTTTATAACTTTTAGATCGAGTCATTGTTCTCGTGTGTATGTTTTTTATTATTATTTTTAAAAAAAGATGTTCAAGGAATTGTTGTTAAGGGGGCTTTATCGAAATATTATTTACACCTTCAATTAGGAGTGGGATGTGGGAATTTCTGAAATCAATCATCGTTCTCTGATGTTTATAACATCAAGTGTTCATACATAGATATACGTATCTAAATTCAAATAATGTACCGAGAAGTAAATATCATTTGTTTGCTAAATTGCAATAATATGAAACTGTGGTAACCTCTAAAAAAATATATATACTCAAGTTTCATTAAGACTTGCGATTTCACTTAATTATTTATAATTTATTGCTTTTAATACGAAATACACATAAGTTAAAAATATATGAATTATCTGCATGTAAAGATTTAGGTTCCTGTGTTGTTTGGTTTCGGTCTTGTTTGTAAAGACCTAATTAAGAATTGTTGTTTTTTTTTAAGAAAACGTGCCAAAAATATATTAATAATTATTTCCTTAAAAATTTACTTTATTATCGCGATGGAAGATCATTGAAAAAGAATCAGAGATATCTATCTAAAATGTATGGTTTCTTTTTTTTGAATTTCATTGGGCAGACGTTTTTATGGTAGGTAAAGCTTAAATCCAAATGTTCCACCATACCTATTCATATATCTAAGGCATTTTTTCATATTTATGTTTACATACATAGTTCTATCCTGTATGCACTGAAGACGAAGGATTTAAAAGGAGATACCGATTCATATTGAATTTGATGTCTTCAATGGTAAAATGCGATGGTCATGCTCATTCGTGTGGTATGGCTTATAAAAGAATCCCTCCACTTTACATTACCTACACCTACATCTGAAGTTGAGCTCAGCAGGAAATCATGAGTATTCTTAGCAATGAACGTAACACTGTGGAATTGAGGGGAGGAATCCAAACTGCCCATTTTACTAGAACACTGTTTATAAATAAAGCGATAGAATGAACAATAAAAGCGTTTTTTTATTTTCAGAGATGATCCATACAGATCATCAAAATACATGCTTTACAACAACAACACGAGATCCTGCTCTCTATCGGGATTACGTTCCATGAACCAAAAGTTTCATAAAATAGACCACAGATGAGTCATAAGTCGCATTTGCATGTTAAATACAACAACAACTTATCCCTTTCGGGCTTAGCTAAGCGCGGAGAATTATTGGGGCTTAACTTAAGCACGGATAAAAACTGTGTTACCGGCGTGAATTGCATACGTGTTATCGATAGTTTGTATGGAAACTCCATTTTGTTGCTGTAATGGCGTCGCTTATCCCCGATGTCGTTTTTTTTTCAACCAAATCCCTCCGGGCTTGCAAAAAAACACGGCTTTAGTTAATTTTATTTTTTTAAAGTACCTACGTGTTTTCAAATTTCTTGTTAAGTCTTACCTACATTGAAGCCAAAAGTGAACAAAAACATGCGCTAGATATGCATGTGTGCAAATAAATCTTACTAAAATTATGCTTGATCTGTCATTTCAAATTAACTTCGTAGATCAACTTCGACTTGAGTCATCTATAGGGCCTACTTTAAGGAACAAACATCACAGAGTACTGGATTATATGGTCGTGTTTTACTAATCATGTGACTACACGATGAAGAAAAATCTTTTCAGTTCAAACTACCCATCCCTACCTCACGCCCTTAATATATATCAAATAAAAAGTCTTTAAATCTGAATCAGAGAAAATGTTATATGAAACTGGCGCATCGGTGGATTTCTCTTTTTTCTACGCACATAAAATGTACCCTGTCTTGCACATAGGTACAATAGGCATTTTTTTTGCAAGTCCGGAAGTATTTGGTTAAAAAAAAAATGAGATAGGGGAAGAGGAGAGAATGACAGTTTCTTGTCACACAATAAACTATCGATAACAAGTTAGTATGTAAATCATGTAAATCATGCCGGTAACACAGTTTTTCTCTGTCTTTAGGCCCCAGTTATAGCTATCATTGAAGACCATCATTGAAAATTTTAATGATTGGTTTTGAGGCACTTAAAAGGCAAAATTAGTAATTATTTTGATGGCAATATGTAGGTAGTGACTTAATTATTAATATTTGCCGAAAAAAATTTTGATTTTGGACCAGCCGTCCACATAAAATGACTTTTATTATTTCAATGAATGAACTACCTTATCACTGAACATTGAAAAATTGAACTTCATTTTATGGCGAAGTTTGGACCCCATTCAAATTTTTTTTTCACAAAAATTATAATTTAAGCCATCAGCTTTATTTTTGCATCAAAATAATTACTGATTTCACTTTCTAAAGGTACCAAAATTAGTCATTAAAGTTTTCAATGATGGTTTTCAATGAAAGCTATAACTGGCACCTTAAGTTAAGCCCCGAGAATTCTCTGGACTTAGCTAAGACCGTAGGGGATTTGTTGTTGCTGCATTTAACATGTAAATCGCTTATCCCCGACGTGGTTTTTTGTCAGCCAATTTCATTCGGGCTTGCAAAAAAAAAAACACGCCTTAAGCTAGGACCGCATTCGTCGGAACTGCACTTCAGCGGAACTGAACTTCACGACTTATTTGTGGGAAATTGTATGAGCTATATCGCACTAAGCGACAACTGCACTTCACGACGCGACACTATGCGACAAAGTTGGTAATCTGACCAACTGTGTCGCGACGTGAAGTTTCGTTCAGTTTCGTGCGAAAGTGCGCACGGTGTAGCTGAAGTGCAGTTCCGCTTAGTGCGGTTCTACCTTTAAGCCCGAACCACACTACTCTCGTGTGGTGTGTCGGGGAATAATGTGTCGCTATCGCTCTAATGTATTTCATATGCGTAGAGCCATATTTGTATCGTGTGATGTGTTGTGCCGAAATCTATGAAATACATTGAAATGACAGCGACACACTACTCCACAACACACCACACGAAAGTAGTGTGGTTCCGGCTTATGTGATGTAACAGTGAAAATTCTCTGAATTTTGTCATTTAAACGTCCACGTCGTTGAATGTATTCATTGTAAACCAACTGTCAATTTTAAGTTCAGGTGTCAAACAAAATAAATTTATTCAAAACAAATCAAATTTGGTAAATAAAAACTCAATTTGAATTAAAACGCAAATGAAGACAATAAAATGAAAATTCTATGTGAAACTCAAGTATTTAATCGTCAAACAAATATAAACAAGACCAAGGCAGCTAAAGCAACTATAGCATTAGGATTTCATCCGACAAAGAAAGACAAGTCGAGTCTGGAATTAATTCACTTTACTCCACAAAATAGGAACGGAGTTCGCTACAAAGTAAGCGATAATATCGAGAATATGTTTACAAAATTCATAAACGATGGCAAAGCCACAATTTCGTTTAAAACCCCGCCTGAGAATCTCATGATCAAATGTGATCCAATCCAACTGAAATCATTTTTGAACACACTCAAATTGGGCCTGCAGGGCAAGTCATCCATGAATCTAAAAAGCAATCTAGCAGCTGCCACTGCTATTCCTGTAAAATCACAGCCATTGCTGAAGATGGTCATTACTAAGCGTGCGGAATACCCTTTGAAAGGATTTCCCAGAACACTCAAGATGCTCACAGTGAATGGGGTTGGTCTTCACAAAGTTACATTCGAAATCTGTGGACTCACAAATCTAACAGTTCTTAAACTGAATGACAATAGTATTTCAAACATTCCCAAAGAGTTTGGAAGACTGCGGCTGGTTGAACTCGATCTGTCAAATAATGCTCTCGGTGATAATTCATATTTTCGCTGGTTAATTGGCAATGATCTAAAGGGTACACTCTGCGAACTTGATTTGAGCAACAACAAGTTGGAGTACTTTCCAATTGAGCTCATCAAGCTGGAAAATCTTGTCACACTGAAACTCAATAATAATTCAATTAAAAAAGTTCCGTTTGGCATCAGAGGCATGAAGAACCTTCGGTATTTGCATTTGTCCACCAACAAACTGGAGTCGTTGCCTTCATCGATCGACGAAGTACGACTGGAATTATTAGATGTCTGGGAGAACAATTTCAAACCCATCTGCGAGAAAACTATCGAAGGTCGCCTTACCACAACAAACATTCCACAGCCTTTGTGGCTGAGTGCGGCTCATGCTGTTTCTCACCTTCGGCTGCCGCTAAGTCCGAGAACTCTTCCCTGGATATTAGTTGATCTGATCTCCCAAAGCCCCAAGTGTTTTTGTGGAAAAATTTGCTATGGTGAACCTGTCTGGGAGCGTGCAATTGAAGCAACTCTGGATAATATCAAACAATTGGTGTTTAGTAGGGACCGTCTGATTTATGCGGACATTGTTGTTTGTAGTTCCGCTTGTGCTTCAAAAAAAGCTATATTTTAAATGTTAATCTAGTTATCGTATTTTTAGTTTGTTAAATTATTTAACCTGTTAGATTTCATATCCAAATTTGTGTCAAATAAATTTTAAATAAAATTTGTTTAAACGAAAAAAAATTATCGTTTTCTATATCACTTGGCTGACCTGTTCTTTATATCGGATAGGAAATCGTTGACTCTATTCGCTATTTAGAGATACTTAAGTTGTTTTGATGTTATTCTGAAAAGCAGATCCGCTACATGGTGTATGTATTAGTTATACTGGACGCGTCAACTATATAGATGGTTTCTTTTTCAACCTATGCCCAAAATGGACTAAGACCTGTTTTTGGTAAAAGGCAAATTTATCGGCATGATAAGATGGGTTGCACCAACGTCCAACTTCCTTCACTGATTTTCTTTAGCTAAAATGCAGGTGATATTAGTTCTGCATTCGATCATTTCCTTTTAATTAATTTTAAATTTGTTTCAACCGGTATAAGTGAGATAACACTATGAGAGATGTCAAATAAATCAAATAAACATGGGTTTGAACTGTGTATATATACGAAGTAATAATACATAATAACTGTTTTAAAAATATTCCCAATATACACTTTTCAACATAATAGGACGTTTTTCAAAATTATTTATCAATCAAGGTTTTAAAAAGTTATAAAAATTCAAAGTTTGATTTTATAAAATACATCATATCTGTTTTTTGTTTTTATATAAAACGTCCAGTCCTCTTGGGGGTCGGATTATTATTAATATGAAGAGGTAAAAATGTACAGTCATTTTTTTGTATTTATTTGAATGAATTTAAATATAGGCGCATCGAGTAAAATTAATTAATGACCTTTACAAAGATCACCATACACCTACATACATATGTTCATATTTTATACTAACACGAGTCATGAACTAAATATCGTCGTTTTGTATATAAATTAAATTATTTCATCCTCAACAATACAAAAATTCTAAAAAAAAACCCAGAGCGATTACCTAGAAACTCATTAAGTTTACAACACACATGTGCATAATACATAATTTGCTCGACAAATTTATTGTTAAAACGATGAAAAAAAATAGTGTACCTACGTAAGTTTTTTATTATCACATCCCTTATCAGGAACACTTGGATGGGCCGGGCGTCGCGCCAATTAAAAATAAACCAAAGAATGACTTTTTTCTCTAAATAAAATAAGTATGAAATCATTCTTATTTTCTTATCATACAGTGTGGGCCTTTAAAATTGAAAAATTTTGTTTGGTACTTTCTAAGCACATGGCACGTAATGCTCAATCTTATGAGAAAAAAACCTAGATGAATTTTCTGAGTTTTCAGTAAAACCAGTATAAACGTTCTTTGATGAATTCCAGCTCAAATGTTTCATTTGTCAGGAAAACCGGGAATCAAAAGCTTTCGGGGTATTTTTATCGCTGAATCTATAATAAAATAAAATTTAAGACGATACAAAACACAAACAGAAAAAAGACACCTGTCCTTTTAAATTAGCAGATTGACTGCCTTATGGTTAGCACAAGTGTTAATTATGGGGCGAATTTGAGATTTTGTATAGGTATCGGTAATATTGAATATTGATTCAACTTTCCCTTCATTCGTTTTATATCCGCCCAATTATCGGAACCGAAAGCAAATTTGAGATGACATTTTTTTCTTTATCACTATACTTTATGCCTACAGCGACTTCAAGGGATGAAAATAATAAAATTCGATTTTTATCTCATGCAAAACCACTAGAATTGTCCCACGAAGAAAAATCTCAATGAGATATGAATTGAAAAATATTTCGTCTGTAATGTCCACACAAGAAAGGAGCACGATTTGTTGGTCACTTAAAAAATCTCAGTGCTCAAGAGATCGTGAGACTGGGAGTAGCCTAGTATTGGGTACGTACTTATATTTACTAAGATGCGGATTTTTTTTCAATTTCCATCTTTTAGTTCCGCGGTGGTAATAGGAGGTATCTTATAACAAAGCTACCATAGAAAGGCTCTCAAATATCAATAAAATAATATAATGACGTTTTTTTTCTCGAAGAATATTGAACAAAAAAAAACGAAATTGAATGGTAATAAACAAAAACATCCATTTTTATCATCAACTTTAGTTTTATTTAAATCATTTTTGTTTGTAAATTACATAGCAGTAACTGGTCATAATAAATTATAATTAGAACAACCATTTTGACGCATTTGTAAGCCTTCTAGGTATTTGACATTTTTTTTCTTACACAATTCATAAACGTTTTGTTTTGTTTTTTAAATTAGTTTAAACTATTTATTATTTAAACAAAAATAAATAAAAATATAAATCTATTTGTTTGAATTAAATTACATAAATTTATTAGGAAAACAACAAAAATATTTTTACTTATAAAAAATTAAGACAAAAAAAAACATTTAACTTAAGTAAATCACAGCTTGCATAGGCAAAATAGCAGAGGAATAAATGCTCCGATAGCAATAAATACAGGCAGCATCACCGACGTATCATCCAACGTGTAGGGATTGGGCTGTTTGGGTCCACTGGTTTTGCGAGATTTCAGGGATGGTTTCTCCACGAGGTCTTCGATGGGAATCTCAGTCTCTAGGGGGGTGGCACGCTCCTCCATAACGATGGGCGGTAGTCTAGGAATACTTTCTACGTCACCTTTCAATAAAGCAAAGGCATTTATCTTGGGATTGTCTTTGATGCCTTTTACGAACTCCAATCGTATTCGACCGTTCCTGATTTCAGACTCTTCTTCTTTCACAAAAAGTCGCTTCCTCGAAACAGTAAAGAAGATATACTCATCATGGGCTGTTCCTTTGCCCACTTGATGGAATATATCCAAATCGGAGATGACAGTGTGATCACCATTAAGTACAACGTCAAATACTTTCATATTGGGGGCGTTGAAATAGACCTCACAGAATTTCAGAATCAACACATATTCCCCGTCCTCGGTGACTGGGAGATCGTAGCCAAAGGTGGCAGTGTGATAGCGTTCCGTTTGATACAGGATCTCATCTTGTTGTGAGACTCTTCCGATTATTAGTAACTGCCTGCCATAATCAGATTCAGTGCCCACTTTGCCTCGTAGAGGATCCTGTTCAAACAGAATCCCATTTTTGTCGGTGTGACTTTCGCCACCAGCGTTGACAGCGTATACCACTCGCAGACGGTTGGTTGATTCGGCGGCACGTGTTAATTGGACTAATAGAATCAAAGCTAATACAGTAATTTGTGCGGATATAGTGAGCCTACTACAGGATTTCAACTTCCACTCTAGCATTATGTTTACTTTCATTGAGAAACTACATAAATTTGTACCTTTTAATATTTGCGATAAGTTTCCTCACTGAACTTTTTATTGCTGCATACCCTTCGCACTTCTACTCGACAAGTGTTTGATTATTGCTTAGGAGCATTGTTTTATATTTCACAAGGGTTCTTTTATTTAAAGAGGTTTCGAATAAATTCAATAATTTAATTTGTTAGAAGTGAAAAAAAAACTTCGTTATGCGTTGAGAAATAAAATACAACTTCGTCACACACCAAGAAAAAGTTGACACGTAATGTAGATTTTTTACCATCAGCTGTAATGTGCTTGGTAGGAAGTTGGTTGTGGTTAGATGAGTATTATTAAAGAAATCTAGTACTACAATTGAAATTTGTTGCCGTTTCAAATCCCTACACTACGAAGCTACAGAAACCAAACTACAGCAAAATAATTTTTGTATTTCTTTTGAAATCTCTAAAATGCAATATGATTTAGCTTTCGATGTTTCCTATTTTCATTCTAATTAAAAATGTTAAGTCGAATTCCTAACAGTCAAAAAATCGGTTCGTTTAGAAGCGAGAGTTACAGAACGTAGGTACAGTACTGGCAAGCAAGTTGCAATATATACACATTTTTTCACTAACACATATTTAAGCCCAAGCAACTTGCTCACTGGCTTTCCTTTTTCGAAGCTAGTTGTGCAGCAAGTAGAGAAGCAAGTAGGGCGTCCATTTCTGGAAAACTTATAAAAATGATGCAGAAAGATTAAATTTTGGTCTTAAAAAAAATTTGTATTCTTTCTTTTGTACAAAAGTAAAAATATTTTTTTCCCGCTAGCGCAGTTGTTTTTTAAAAAAGAATATACAAATTTTTTTTAAACCAAAATTTAATCCTTCTGCATCATTTTTATAAGGTTTCCAGTCAGAAAAACTATTCCAAAATGAGTTTGGAAATTTTCACTTTTGTACTTTTCACTTTTTGCTTATGTAGTTAAGCCTTTAGTAAATTTACATGGAGACTAATGGGATCACCCACACTGGTGCGATGCGAATCTTCAAACATTAAGGCTGTCCCAAACCAACGCGAAACATTCGCGCGAATATGCGACGACTGAATAATGTTCGAAGATTCGCATCGCGCCAGTGTGGGTGCTCCCATTAATCTCCATGTAAATAAATTAAGACAGGCGGAAGTTTCGTTGTCGCGCCGAATGTTTCGCGTTGGTTTGGGAGAGCCTTAAATTTGTATGGTAAACCTTCGAGATTTGAAGAAGATTATGGCAAATCTTATCAAATCTCGGTTTAGTGGTCGGTGGAAACATAGTATTACCTACGTCACAGCCAGTACACAGATACGAATTTGGCAAGCAATGTATGAACCCAACTTGCTTGCCAGTACTTGCTCGTGTTTCCTCAGGGTTAGAGGATATATAATATGGAGTGCTTGTTTTTATTCGAATGCGTACCTTTCATAGGGGTCACTGTTTGAAATTTCGGTCTGAGTTTTCTGCACATTGGAGAAAAAAACTTGAAAAAGAAGATATTGAAATGATTAAAATAATAAACAAACACTTATTTATTTCAAGAATTACTTCAAATTAGAACAATTTAGAGAGAAAATAAGCAAATTATGACTTTGATAGCAGCTGTACGATATTCTTAGACTTTATCTAAACCGAAATAGCGCCCCCTACCAAGGGCCAAGGCGTTACAATACATTAAGGGTTGCATGTGCGCGCCTGGCCTAAGGCTCTCCCAAACCAACGCGAATATTTCAGAACGACGACGAAACTTGCGCCTGTCTTAATTTATTTACATGGAGATTAATGGGAGCACCCACACTGGCATGTTGCTAATCTTCGAACATTATTCAGTCGTCGCATATTCAAGCGAATGTTTCGCGTTGGTTTGGGAGAGCCTTTAGGGATAGAAACGAGCACTCCATATTATATATCCTCTAAGGTATATACTGGGAAGCACTAAAAAGTACTTTGGAAGGGCCAATGGAACACACCTTTTATTACCTGTGTTCCTTTGGAGGTGGCGAAGTACTCATGTGTAGATGCCAACGACAATCTAGTACTACCAACTGCTCGTGCTTTCATGGCGAGTAGATGAGATTTGTAGGGAAATTAATTCTGTGCGTTCGATTGAAAATGGCTAGCAAAGTACTCGTGAGTGCTTTGCTACCTCCAAAGGAACACGGCTTCTATATGGAGTAAATTTGGATTCGTACTAGTACGACTGCTTTTAAACGGTTCAATTTCTTCTTGCACTTATTTAAGCATGTGTGAACAAATTGCGGAGATTTCGCTCATACTTCTTTATGCTTTTCCTTATTGTTTGAGTGTGTTTTATTTTCATTCGTCGTCCACTCAGATAGCTTCGCTTAATCAAGTGGAGTAAAAAGTGCAGAGAGATGATAATTCTTCACTAGCACAAAATTAACTTTTCATTAAAAATCGCAGAGTTTAAAAGGTATTTGCAATTAGAAGGAAACCAAAAGAGAAACGAAGATTAAAAATCGCTCTCATATAATAGCAGTCTACGCGAACGCACCTACTGGAATGTTATTTGGAGATTTGGAGAGATTCGAAAACGTCAGATAAATGTCAAAGTTAAGTCAGATGTAATGTCAAAAAGAAAGCGGTAGCACAAAAGAGCACGTGTGATTTAAAATTTACAAAATAAACCACACAAAATTTGTTAAAATAAGTTCAACATTTTAAGTACAAAACGTATTCTCCAAAAATAACATAACCATGGAAGAAAATGCAGATAAGTTAAAACTGCAATACTTAGCTGGAGGAAGTTTAATTAAATTTGCACCAATCTTTTCGCCCGATGGAAGGTTTGTTCAGATTTTTTTTTTTAATATTTCTTCAAACCTTAAATTTTTATATTTTCAGTCTATTGTTTGTAGTGATGGACAAAAGTGTCCAGGTATATTCAACCTCAACAGGACAAGCCACCCATATCCTTCAAGGAGCAAAAGACCCTCTGATTAGTTTACAATATGATTTACGTGATAATAAAATTCTCGTGGCTTGCACCGACACTGGTGAAGTGATTCGTTGGAAATGGGCCACCGGGGACATACAGAGTCGTGTTCAACTTAATATGAGAGAAGGCTTTGAATATCACACATTTAACTTAATTCACTTTTACCAGGATAACGCACCTTGTGCAGTTGTTACATCGTGCAAGCGTGGAAATCCAGTACGATTTCATATTGTTAACAGTGACAATGGGAAAATTGGTCGACTTGAATTCGATCTCAGGTTAAAGTAAGATGTACATGCAATTCCATTAAGCAATTAGAGAATTTCATTTGGGTATTCATTTTTAACAGACGACAACGAGCGATTGTGGATGTGGACAACGGCAACTTTAAATACTTCGTCATTGCCCAGGGACCTTTCCTGTTTTTTGTCAATTACGTTACATGGGAGTGGAGAAAGTAAGTTAGAATCAAAGAAAAAGGTTTTTTGAACCTTGACTTTAATTTTCTTTTTTTTTTCAGATTAACGAACGAAATGAGCTGTCCGATAACGAGCTTGAAGATACATCCTAAAGAACAAATGATTGCCACAGGAGATGAAAAAGGAAAAATAATGCTTTGGAGGAATTTTTTCAATACCAACGGTGACGTTAGAATGGTAAAAAAAATGTATATGTTATTTTCATATTGACAACATTTTGATTGATGATATTAAGGGTACATATTGAAATTGTGAGTTGACTGGTTAAGATGGTTTAGGTTTTCAGTAAACACAAGGTCTAGTACGGCAAAGCTAATTGACATACTCACAGAAATCCAGTATTATGCAGGTCAATGAATTACTCTCCCGATACGGTGTTTGGCTGACAAACAATTCTTGGATTCGTACAGTTATTTTAGTTTAAACGATGTTGAAATCATGGGCAGCTCCCAACGTGCCAATATAGAGTCCTTCATGGCTGGTGGTTGAAGAACAGCCGAAACTTGTTGGTCTTGAAGTAAACGAGGACTGCTATTAACAGACCAACAAGCATCTGTCCCCTGCCTGTATTACTGTATGTCTTTCTGTACCTCGACATTAAGCCTAAAATACTGAATCGATTTTCTTTAAATTTTGAACTTGAGGTTTTTTTTAGTGATTCCCTAGTGGCGAAATTGAATTTTTTTTTAGCTCTAAAAATAACGGTTCCTGCCATACCAACGTTATATAAGAGCTTTTATATCTCGAAAATGGCTGTAACGATTGTAGGTATGGTCTGCAATTATAATTAAAATTATTTAAGGTAGATTCGTGAATTTCATTTTTCTCAATTTTTAATAATAATAAAATGATCACCACGCAAAGCGTCATTAAACTTATAATTTAAGGTGCTTATGGAATTTATGGAAATTAAAATTTCTGAATTAAGCCCCCTAGAGTTTAAAAATATGTTAATATGTATTTTTGTTTGTTTTGTTTATAATTTAAGACTCTATATCATTGGCATCATACTCCAGTTAAAAGTGTAGTATTTTCCGGTTGTGGATCTTCATTTTACAGTAGTGGTCTTGAATGTGTGCTTGTTAGATGGAATATTAATCAGCCGGATATGAAAAATTTTGTGCCAAGAATGTCATCGATTATTCTTCACATAGCAGCAGCTGATGATAACTCAATATATGCTGTGTCTACAGCTGATAATGGTAAAACAGATGTTAATTTAACCTTCAAACATTCTATTTAGTTCTTGTTCAATCTAATTTTTGCAGGCATACAAATTATGGGTGCGAACTTTAAAACCAAATGTACCGTGCAAGATTTCACGTATACATATGACGACAAAACAGAAAAAGAAAAGTTTCCAATTGGGTTGCGAGTAAATCCTCGCAAAAATACACTTGTGCTGAACGGTAGAGTTGGTCATCTTCAATTCTACTCAGCTTATACAAAAACAATGCTTTACAATGTGAGAATTATTGATTGAATGCAAATTAGGGGACATACTTACTATCTTTAATCTCATTTCTAGGTCGATGTTGTAGGACAAAATCTACTTAATTATGAAACCGAAAAAATCATTTACAACACACGTGTCACACAAGTGGCACATAACATTGATTGGATGGCAACTTCAGAAGTATTTAATGATGAACAACATCTACCCGAAGTTCGTCTCAAATTTTGGCTTTATGTGAAAAAAGACCAAGGGTAAGTTTATAAATTTATGTTAAGTTGTGTTAAATATGTGAAAAAGTTTTCTTCCTTTAGATATGCTCTGATAACAAGTATAGAATTAGCCCATGAAGGCGGCATCAGGGCTATCGAATTCTCGAATCCAAATCACGTGGAGAACCTTCTTTGTGCGACAGTTGGTTTTGACAACATTGTCAAAATATGGGCTCTAGAAGATTCGGATAGCATTCATAAAAGCGGACAAACGTGGTATTGTGTCGGACAGACGGATTACAAGAAATTGCGCATTGAATCGATTGGATTTTCTGAGGATGGTTCATTACTGGCAGCTGGTTTTGGAAACACCCTCTGTGTGTATAAAGCGGAGAACCTAAAACTACTGACTGCTCTCGCGCCTGGTGGAAGTTTCGATGGCTGCCTCCATAAGGCTCAACTACGTGTTCCTAAATTGAATAGAAATGGTTCCACGAATGTACTAAATACCAAGAAACAAAAAATAGTTCAATTGTTTTCAAATCTCTTGCACACCAAGGATGAGACTTTAATAAAAGAAATCAAGAACACAGTAAGGACAAGGAGATTTCAGGAAATTCAAACAATTGACAATTCACAAAAACAACTTCTGTACAAGAAAATTCGATCCATGAACCAATTGAATTTATTCCAGAAGCTTTTGCTGTACCAAAAGCTGGGAATTTCTTTTCAAATATCCGAGGAATGGCATTCGAAGATGGTCGCTTATGTTAATGAGAATTTTCCCATCAACACTAAGCTTAATGGTCTGAATAAACAAATTCATTGTTTAAATTTAAAGTCTCGTTTCAAAGCTAAATATATGATTGATAAATATGTGAAGAGAAAATTAAGCTACGATCAGAATATTGCCAATAAATTGGCTCCGTTGCTGAGTTTGGTGACGAATAAGAAAGATGGTAAAAGTAAGAAAGTTTTGACGAATGGCGTTGGTGAAGAGCCAGAAGAGTCTACCACTAACACTCCTATTGTTCCCCCATTGCAGTCTGTGATTTTAATAAAGAAGATACTGTTTTGTTCTGGAGATTTTGCACATTTGGTTAGTTTATTTTGTGAATGGCTTGAAATTTTGTGGTAAAACAATTGTAATTACAGGTAATAGCGTGTACTGAAAATAGAGTGCTCATATGGAATCTACTAAATCTTCGTCTTCAGACCGTTTTAAAGTTATCAACAGAGCAAATAGCTATCGATCCAAAAAATAATCTGGTTGCCGTTTTCACCAAGCACCGGGAATGTGAGTTTTTTTTTGTATTAAAAGAAGAACCAGAAATTTAACTTTTATATTATTTCTATCAACTGCAGTGCATATATTTTCTCCTAGCGATGCCTTGACATTATATTTCAGAAAAAATATGCCACGCGTTCTGGGAGCTGTGTGGCTACCAAGGAAACAGCCTAAATCACAAGCTTTCTTTGTGAATTGGCAATCAAGATCGATATTGTATTTCTTGACAGATAACAATGTTAGTTATTTTTCGTTATTATTTATGCAAAGAAAAAAGCACCAAACTAATTACTTTATATACCAGGAAATTATGTATCTTGAGGAGGACTTTGAAGATGAAAAATTGACTTTTAATAAGGAAGCAAAAGATTCTGTAAAATATTCGACATTTGGTGCATTTCCCACAATTCAAATTAATAACACAAAGAACATAGAAATCAACCGTGAAGGAGTGTCGATTGGTGTGCATGGAAAAGCTGCTGTAAAATCGGTAAGTACCCATACCTCTTTATTTAAAAAAAAAAGTACATACACAGTACCTTAGCTTTATATACCTACATCATTTTTTAATTTTTTTTTATGACCGATCTATGAACTTTGCGGGCGACAGTTTAATTTTATAAATGACTTACTTTCGAATTATTGAGCAAATACTTACTGGTATACACTGCAAGTCGCTTGTATGAGACTACTCTTTTTAAAATAGTGTCTCGCTTTTTATACTTGTTGGGAATTTTGTTCACGAAAATTTTTACTGTGATTCAGTACAAAAAATATATTTATAAAATAAAAAGTGTAACTAGGAAAATTCATGCTGTCTGTATCTGCACTTACAGCCTAAACAATAGTACGCAGATCGCGTTAAATTTAAGCTCCCGTACAAAATAATCTTAAAAATTTAGCCAAGCTAAAATAAAGCTAAGCATTTTACCCGAGTGGTAAAAAGTAATCGCTCATAATAATATTAAATGGAAGCAGTCTGAAATCAATTCGTAACTTCATCAAACTGATCTTGCTCTTCTAAAAGTGCATCAAGGGATGAAGATTTTTTTGAAATATTAACAGAAACGAAACTCCACAAATACAGTTACAACAAAAAATCAATTTAAAATCGTATTCCATTCGCCAAAAAATTAACCTATTTATTCTGCTCACAAGTGACGCGACAGCTTTCTCGAAAACGGTTAGACTGATTTTGACCAATTTTTGTGTGGAAAATGTTTTAAGAAGTTTTTTAATAATTTTTTTGGATTTAAAATAAAAAATTCAATAATCGCTTCCATTTTCGGCGACGAGAACGCTCAAGATCCTAGCTATAGTTAGTGGATATGTTGTAGGGGGAGGAAAATTTAAACGAAAATGCCATTCGCAAAAATGTCTTCAAGAAGTTTGCAACTTTTTATGGTTAAAACTGTAGAGCAAAAGTTAGCTTAGTGCTAACTTTCTATAACAGGGGGGTCATTCCGTAATTCGATTATCGCCACACGATATCGTTTTGACGATAGATTTGCTTCACGTAAAAGCGATAATCACTGTCGACAGGACGATATCGTCTTGACGATCGAAAATTTGCTCTCCGTAAATCAAAAATCGTCAAAACGTTATCGTTAAATCGTTACCGTTTGAACGATACCTATTTAGCTATCGTCTTGCGTCGTCTTGTTTGTTTTTCGAAACAATTTATGCATTTTATCATATGTAGAGTTTTTCAATAAGGACGCGTAGATGTTTTCGGTTGATCCTGGGATAATAGACATGGAAATACAACCATGTAAACCTTAAAATGGGCGCAACGCACGTATCGTTGCCTAAAAGATTTTTATATTAAAGTTCTTTCAATTGGACGTGTCGTTCATTCGTGTTACTTGCCATGGTGATTTGGCATCAGTAAATAATAAAAAAAAGATTTAATGGATGTCACCGTCAAAATCTGCCCGCTGCAATTGAAAACCCTATAATTAATTATATGTAGTTTGAAGGATAGGTGGATAACCGATTTGTTTAGGCGACTTCACGTTTTGCCCGCACTTTTCTTCACTTCTTCTAAATAAAAATTGATATTTTTTGGGCGTTACTGACAAAAATAAATTATAGAATTGTCATTTATGACAGTGATTGAAAAGTCAATCCTTCTCAAACTGTGATTTATAATAAACGATTGTCGAGACGATAGTGATTGTGTTACGTGAAGCAAATTGATGACGATATCGTGCACGATTATCGTTAAGACGATTATCGTTTTAAAAATTACGGAATGACCCCCCAGGACTTTTTAATTTTAATTTAGCTTATCAATATAACTTTTGATTTATTTGAATCTTAAATATCCTAATATAAGTAGGTGGTCAGACTAGCGTTAACAACAAACTAAAGTCTGTGCGACCATCGGTTTCGTGAAGAAGACAGTCCTATAGCATTAATGTGATACCCCATTTATAGAAGTTCCTTCTAAGATAGATATACTTAGGACAAAATGCAACCAGAAAAGTGCATTTCTGACCGAAACAACGCTTATTCGATCAACGGTTTTGTTAATGTTTTGACTAACGATTGGTCGTCTCCCTGACTAATACATTTTGTACGAGTCTTCATAGTGTTATCCATTTTATTCCTTGCTTTAAGCTCCTTAATTTTTAAGTTAGATTAAGTCCTTAGTTTTAAGCTAGATTAAGCTTGCATTAAGCCGAATAAATGGCAGTTTTGCCCCCACCTAAATTAGAGCTGTCTGACATATTAAAAATGATTTAATTTATCTTGTGCTCAAAAGTAATTAACAATTTTTTTTAAATTATGTTAATTTATCCTATTTTCAGTTTTTGGAAATGTCCTCCTATACGATGGCTCCACTAAGTTTATTGTGCAATGACTTTTTAAAATCAGTTACTCAATTAAATTTACCAACCGACGATAAGAAATCTAAAAGTTCGAGTAGTGTAATATTAAATGGCCATGATGAATCGAGTGATAACGAAGAAGACTATTCAACGCATAGAAATCTAATCGAGAAAGCAGGTATTATCACAAAAGAGACCGAGAATACAAAATCATTAAGTGAAGCATACTTACAAAAGATTGCTGCCGAGACGATAGAAATTGAGTTTTAATATTTAACAAAGAAAATTATAATAAGAACACAATAATAATAATTGAGTTATGTCGGAGAAGATGTGTACAAATCCTACTTGATTTCATTGTATAAAAAATAAATATTTTTTTTTTATGAATAAACAAAATGGGTAAAGTATTTTAATTCTTACAATCAAAAAATCAGATCTAATATTTAGATATTTTTAAATAAAGTTTTGATTACTTAAACTTCTTTTCTGTTGTCTACTCCGCTGAATCAATCCAGCATGGGAAAGAACAGAATAAATTTGAGAACGTGGAATCTTTTCAGCTTGCCTCTCGTATACCTGCAAAGAAAAATTTTGAAAAGAAGTTTGTGACTCCTTTTCTGAATTTATTTACCAATTCTTCTCCAGGTCTTAGCCAACTTGATTCTTTAAGTGCAGCGTTTATTCTTGCTGTTTTGTAAAATGGATTCTTGAACTCATTTGATAATGTTTGTTCGTAAGCATCGTTTTGTAATACGGCCTTGTGTTGAATCTGTGCTAAAGTAGCCGTTAGAAGAATGCAAAGTGTAAGCAGACACTTAAACAACCTGCAAAAAAATTAAATTTTATAAAGTTTCTTTAATGTTCTGTGTGATCATGAAGGAAGTTTAATTCGAGAAATAATAATGCAGTTATGTGCCTTTTTCTCCTCACTTCAATAAAAAAATTATCAAAACACAACAGGATCCTCTTTTGTGCATTTCTGAGAACAAAAAGCTGTACTTTTGAACTCGTGCACCAAATAAGAAGGAAGATATTCATGTTTCCATGTCAGTCGGTTACTTATTGTCATTGAAAACGGAAGTGTGAAAAATTTTCTTATTTCAAATAATAATAACTTTGGTGTTAGGTGAGTTAAGTGGTCATAAAAATATATTTCTGATTCTGTGTCTAATTCTAATTAAAAATATACAAATTTAGTAGAAATTTTTATTTAAAGAAAAATTTTTTTTTTAATGAAAGACGTCGTAAAACAACTTAAAGAAGTCATTTTAAGCGTTTTTTATTTTTTTTCCTCTTTAAACAATAATTCATGCGGTAAAGGGTTAAGACATTGAGGAACAATTTAGAATGCTAAGTCCAGACTGTTACAAACTATTGTGATTTCAGAAAAGGGTCAAACTTCGAAATTATTCCGAAAAAGTTGAATTTTGGTGAAGAACTCTGTTTTAACCACAGCTTTTAACATTGTTGGGTGAAGGGGATACATTTAGTTTATTCTAATATGGAAAATTATCTGTTTTTTTCAAAAAAAAAAAAGAAAAGACAAGTCCTCTCGACAAAAAATATAACTATACAAGAGCAATACATATCGAGAAAAAGATTCCAAACTTTTTTTTTCAAATTATCACGGTGTAAGGTAGGGCACGTTTGCTTCCACTTTATAGTTTACAATTTTTGAAATGTTATTTCTTTCGAAAAACTGATAGTTTTCGAGCAATTTAAAAATATTAAAATTTTCTCCCTTTCACCCTACAATATCAAAAGTTCTAGTCCAAGTTTAGGGAACTTTTTAGGAAATGCTTAATAAATAGGTACAAATAAACCCCTCCACCAAAATTCTCTATTTTTTCTGAGCTATCAATTTTTATATACAGTACATAGCTTAGGAAAGGGTTTGCCCTACAGGTTTGCACACACAAATCCATAATGAATAATGTGATTTTTATTGGTTTTGTACTGTACTTTTGAAATAACAGAAAACAAATACAATTTCAGAATAAAATTCAATTGAGTTACTAGTAAAGCACTCAACTAGTGGTGTGGTGTAACGTTTCCACTAAAAACAAACAATAAGAGTGAAAGCCCTTGGTTAAAATTTACTGCAAGCAATGATAAAGATAATAAACATAAGGTGCCTTTATTGAGAATTCTTGATTCCTCATTTGCTTTTGCTTCAAGTTAAATAATTATATATGATACGTATGCATCTTGAATGTTGCGGATATCGAAAAAACTAGCTTTGCACCTCATTATGCAATACGAAAATGTAGGTTTAACAAGTTTTTTACCCATACCCACAGCTGTTCAAAGTTAATTTATGTTATCCTGGATTTCAGATGCATATAGCATATGATCAGGGCCGTATTCAAGAGTATGGGGGCCCGGAGCAATTATGAAAATAGGGGCTTCATAAATCAATAAATAACTTTCGACAATTAATATATTTTTTGTGATTTTTTCTTAATTACTTTATAACGAGAGATGAGCAATGGGGAACAGTTTATTTGTGTACTTCGCATTTAAGTGAAAGATATCCAGTATATCACACTATGTATTAAGTGCAATGGCAGATACGATACTAGACTTTTTTGAGTCATCGTATGCAGCCCATTTTTATAAATTTTCATTTTAAAAATGGCCATTCTGCGCTGCAATTAGCTGCCATCAACACTAAATGTTATTTGTCAACATGGTATAGAAAAACATACATATATATTGGTTCATTATTGACATTTAAAGGCTTTTCATTTATCAAGGCTACCAACTGGACCAAATCTTTCCGAAGGATGATTTCTGGATCGTCGTTTTCTTTCTAGCTGGGCATCTTAAGATTTCGCGTAACCAGTGGATTGAGCCAAGCATTTCTTCATCTAGAGCGTGTTTCAATTTATTCATCAATATCAGATATCTGATAATTTTTGCACTGCTTCTTCGTATTACTTGGACTCTACAAATAATGTGATCGATTTTAGCGCTTGTTTTGTAGAACGAAGGAACTTTAAAATTAAAAAAAATAGTTTTTCATATTTTCTGTAAAAAAAAAAAAAAGTCGTCCAAGTACCTACTCAAAGATATTCATTACATGTATATTGAAAAATTGGCAGTACAATCACATTTTTACCTGCTCTATGAGGCAAGTATTGGTTTCGTGTACAAAAAAATTTCGAGGTTATAATCAAAACTAACAATACGATAGTAGAGAAGTCCGAAAAAGTGGATTTCGTCATGCCGTCTGTCGGTCGGTGCGTCTGTGCGTCTGTACGTCTGTACGTCTGTGCGTCGGTGCGTCCACTGTAATTTGAGCTAGAGCCTAAACGGGTGGATCGATTTGCATGAAATTTGGTACAGAGCATTTTTATGTGATTCCCTAGAGGGTAAATTCGAATTTTTGTCTTAGCTCATCTAGAACGGGTAGTTGCCATACAAATGTTTTGGTTTCTTCAAATTTTTTCGAAAATGGCTCTTACGATTTTGATTAA
Source organism: Leucozona laternaria (assembly GCA_932273885.2). Taxonomy (NCBI): domain Eukaryota; kingdom Metazoa; phylum Arthropoda; class Insecta; order Diptera; family Syrphidae; genus Leucozona; species Leucozona laternaria. The sequence goes on along the minus strand of OW026368.1, from coordinate 88,097,703 downwards.
ACTTCGTACCTGTAATAACCAAGTCAATCGTAAGAAAACTGCATTTCAGGTTTTTCTCAAAAAAATCACAATATGGAATTAGGTATTCAACTTTTTTTTGAGAAAATGATCTTATTTTTGGGTTATTCGCGTATATATTTGCCATGAAAAATCATTTTTTTAGTGTTTTTTTGTACATCATGCATCTTCAATGTTGGGTTACATACAGTATTTAACCACAAGAACAAGTTCGTGCTATCAAGTCGTGCATATTTTTTAGTATTGATGCAAAATGTTTCAGATACGCCACCCCATTCAGTTTTTGGAAAACCAAAAGACCATTTTCTTTTTTTTTAACTGCCATTATTTGGCAATCCCTGGGAAATTCAAAAGTTATTCTTTCGTAAGTTGTACATTGGTGTATTGTTAGCATAATTTGGAATCCTGTATTTACATAATAATTATTAATATTAACTGTAGGTTATTAGAGTTTGTTTATTTGGAAACTGTGCACTATTTTTCAATATTTAAGTTTGACACACTTTTCGTTTATTTTTTAGTTAATAATTACAAATGTTGAGACATAAAGTAGAAAGTTTAACCCGTAACAAAAATATAAAAGTGTTGTATTTACTACAAAAATAAATTTTGTATCAAACTTATAATCTAGACTGAAAATTGGAAAAATTTTGTGATTTACCGTCAGACAAAATTTGGTCAATCGCAAAAACTAAATTTCACTTTTTATAAGAGGTATAGCATTTTCGACATCGTATGTGTAATTATTACATTATTATGCTCCGTTTATGTTTAAAATTCCTACTTGGTCACACTGGTAACATTAACTTGTCAAATTCTTAACAATTGCAAACTAATATGTTCAGGGTTGGTCTCGTTAATATTAAAAAAGTTCAGTATCGGCTCTCTCGGTAGATTTCGGCCCAAAAATACGGCCTATTTTAAACATAATAATTCATTCAGTAGAATTAAGTGAAGTTATGGCTAATCAGTCAACCCATACTCAGAAAAGAATATCTGACTCAGAGGATTCTTCTTGGGTGTAGGTACACTGACTGATGATGGGATTGGGAATTCAAATGGTCTTAGGGCCACTTTCACAGTCGACACTTACCGGAATAAGTGGCACTTAAGATTTCCATATTAGGACTTAAGGCTAATAAGCTTCATAGCCAGTGTAAGTGGAACTTAAGTCACCAACATGGGAGACTTAAGTGCCACTTATTCAGATACGTGTGCACTCTGATATTGCGCATTAATGCTTAACTACATAAGCCAAAAAGTACGAAAGTACAAAAGTAAAAATATTTTTTTTCCGCTAGCGCAGTTGTTTTGTGAAAAAGAATATACAATTTTTTTTTTAAACCAAAATTTAATCTTTCTGCATCATTTTTATAAGTTTTCCAGTCAGGAAAACTATTTCAAAAAACTATTTCAAAAATTTTCACTTTTGTACTTTTTCACTTTTTTGGCTTATGTAGTCAAGCCTTTAATCTTTCACATTGCCCACTTAAGTGCTGACTGTGAAACTGGCCCTTAAACTTCCATACTTACCTTAACTCTCTTCGTATAAATAAATATATGACTATGCGAACTCATTAACTTTGAACTGTTATAACTGTTATAATAGAGACTTATAACAGTTACAACAGTATGTAGCTTAGTTTGCTTTGATCAACATCAAAACATTAATTAAATTTTGAACAGATTTTGGCAATATATCAATTTAATGAAACAAAAAATCAAATACAATTTTTAATTAAATTTAATTTTCAGCTGATTTCTTTTAATTAAAAAAAAAATTAGTTTACCGAACAATTTTTAATAAAAATAAATATTATCGAATTAGTAAAAGTGATTTCACACAATATTTAAAATAATTTTATTCGATCAATTTTCCCAATTCGAAGTTCCACAATAACTACCAACTGTAAGCCATAATATCGAATTCATATTCGATCACATGCTGATTTTAAATATATTTATAGTTACAAAGTTAAGAAGAGTCATGGCTTATAAAAATTCTAAAGGAAAATAAAACACACGTGGACCATGTATGGTTTCAAATTTGCAACAAAAACAATTTTCACTTTCGATTGCACTTACATTTTGCCGGAAAATCACTCTTTTTTCAGGTGAAAAAAAAACTAGCGAATAAAATCGAATTTGCAACAATCTAGGTGCGTACACTTTAAAATTATACTGGATAATAATGGTTGACTGTCTTTGCATTCATGCGATTACACTTTACTTACGACTGAATTTGGACAGTGGACGACACAATATACTTTCAACAACCTTAACCCCACTCAGGTATGTTTTCATAATCATATATAGGTATTGCCATAGGTTGGGGGCCGCAGTCTGGGCTGGGGTTTTGGAGATCTTATATGTAAGTGGCCAAAACAGGCCTTGGCCAAACGTACAATTATTGTTTTTCCTGTTTATGAATGCACATTGTAACTGCCGCTTCGCTTGCGCACCAAGTTATTTATGTAAAACTTAAATTACAGTAGCTACATATATGTCTGTCTATACAATATGTATGTTAACATCAATTAAATTTTCAGAGTAGTGTGTCATCAGAGTTATATGAAAACAACAATTAATTATAAATACATATGTTTTTATTATGCTTAGAACATAATTTTTTTATTATTTAATTTATATTACCTATAGACGCAGTTGAAAGTGACTTTTTGAAGTAATTTTAAAATATGTTTCGTTTAATTGACATGAATGGGAATTTATTATACTAATCAATTATCAACAAACACCACAATCACAAACAAAAGGTGCTGTTTCTCTAGTGAGGTAAAAGTGCGGCATAAGTAGTGTTAAACAAAGTTTCTGACTTTATTGTTACTAAAGTTATAAGTAGGTCGAAAATCAGCTGAGCTGCTTCCTGTAAAATGGCGGTGTAGGCGGCGAGCACTTCCGTGACCTTTGATACATTTATTTATTTAAAATCCGTCGCATGCTTAACATCCAAAACTAAAATATTTATTTCTATGTATGATATTGGAAGCTTCATAAGCCGAAAGAAATTTTAAAATCGGTAGAAGAATTCGGCTGATACAGGTAGTCAAAGTTGGCTTATTTTTAAAATCAAAGAAAAATTAATTTTTAATGAAAATTTTCAGAGTTTCGGCATAAAGATCTAAATATATGGATGAAAAATAGTAGTTTTTTAAATTTTTGCTTGTAAAAAAGATAATTTTTATTTCAATTATGTTTATTTTTTTTTGAAAATTTTAAGATTTTCGAAAAGCTGTTTTTGAATCAGTTTTTTGACCTTTTGAATTGAATTATAAAAAAACGTTAAATAGTCTTTGGTCTAAACCCAATGGAAATCTGTCATCTATGACTATTTTTGAAACATTTACTAGGAAATCCAGCTGCCATTCGCTTTGCATTTTAGAGAGAAGGTTATTTTTATTCATTTATATGGCTGAAATTTCGAAGAGTTTATTGTTTTTTTTTTTTTTATTATAAACTTAAATCTGCAAATAGTTGTAAAAAGATTATTGTTTATATGTAAAAATGTATTCTAACCTACTTTTAATAAATATTTCACGATCCACTAGTAATTTGTTGACTACTTCATAATCCCCTTCAGAAAACCTTCAACAAATTATCTGTTTATTTATTTAAGTCGAAAAAGGGTCTTATTTATTTACTTTCTATTTTTTTTAATACTAATTTATAGGGCAAATTTAAAAAAATTAAGACGTTCAATGGAATTTCACGAACTCTTAGATCTCATTACTTTTCACGGTTGACTTGTTACACGGAGGTTTTTTGTATACTTATAGCAGAACTTGTCTCGTTTTTAACATTTGTGTTTTAAGTGTGATTCAATTTTCGATGCAAATTATCAAACAATAGAGTTTCAAGGGTTACTATATGACAAGTTATGGATTCGTTAAAAAATTTGAAATCGAGATTTTGATCAAACTTGATATTACGATGATATACACGGCTGTTCTAATTTCCATTCGAATTCTATATCCTCACGTTTTCGAATTTTGGCTGTTCCGAATTCCGTATTCGAAAACGTTTTGCGGATTCGGTAAAACGAAAGGATCTACAATCCGCCAAATTGACGTTTTAAATTCGGTTATCCTTTTGTTTGGCGGATTACAATTTCGTTTTTGACAGGTCTTGCATTCATAACAGCTGATTTCGAAAATGTTTTGTTGATCAAGTTGGTAAAACTTAAAAGTAAATCCGAGTGGAAATCAGAACAATCGTTTTCAATCCGCACGGATTCAATTTTCGTTTCCGTTTTCAAATTCAAAACCGAATATCAGAACAGTCCTAATAGTGAAGATGATTAACCGATTCTGTGCCTTTGTCTGTTTGTTCTTTAAACTGGTATCTAGCGTTTTTTGGAAACTTCTCCGACACGTTTTTTTTTTTATTTTACTAAGACCAAAAATAAAGGATCAAAATTTATTGCTCAAACTTTTCTCAAAATTTGTTCCACAAGTTTTTATTAAAAACAGTTCAGTTAATTTTAATATGAATAATATATTATGTAGCCTGCTTTTTAGTAAAAAAAAATAGTTCCAAAAAATGGTTATGAATATGGTGACTCCCAAAGAACCATTTTATTTTATTTTCGATTTTTTTTCGAAAATGGTTGACCTGATTTGTTTTTTGAATTTAAAAAAAAAGTTATAAAATCTTTTTTGGAAAACTCCATTTGTACAGGGTGTCCACCGGGAAGGTATACTACTTTGTTTTTCCGCCATTTTGGTAAACATTAGTCTTGACAGTTCATATTTGGCAGTCGTGAAGTAGACACGTGGCAAATTTATTATGGAAAAATATTCGATAAACCAACGTGTTTAAATCGTTTAAACATTTTATCAAAATCAATTATCGATTACTGTGACGATGAGAAAGTTACGTGAAATTTTTGGAACGTGCCAACAAAACGCACTATTTATCGTGTAGTGAATGATTTCGAAGAAAGAGGGTCTGTAGATGATAGGCCCAAACATGGACGACAAGGTACTGCAAGATCGGCTGAAAATGAAAACATTACTGCTGCTCAAAGAAGTGTTCAAAACAATCCATCAAGCTCAATTCGACGGTAACTGTGAATGGGGAGCGATATCGTGATATGATTGAAAACTTTTTAACGCCAGATAACTGCATGCTTTGGGCTTGATTAACATGTGGTATCAACAAGACGGTGCCACATCGCATACAGCCAGGATTACAATGGAATTACTGCGAGACCTCTTTCCACAACAAGTTATTTCCAGAAATGGTGATGTTGATTGGCCTCCACGGTCGCCTTATTTGACTGCTCCGGGCTTCTTTTTGTGGATTATCTGAAAAACAAGGTTTATGCAAACAAACCAGAAACGCTTGAGCAACATAAACAAAATATTCGTGATGAATGTAATGAAATACCGCGTGAAAGTAGTATACCTTCCCGGTGGACACCCTGTATTTTAAAAGCGAATCTGTCGATTTTTATTTAGCTTGGAAAACATTATCTAAAAGATTCTAAACATACAAATATTTAAAAACCGTTTGGTAAAGTCATATTTTGCTCTACGATTTTCATAGAAAATGTTCTGTGTGTCAAAATAAGTAAACTACTTAGCTATAGAGTATCTTGTAATTGGCACGTGTAGATTTTGGTGGCATGTGGCGGCCATATTGTTTTGGTGACATCTGTCCAATGGTTGTTTCATATTCACTTATGGCTGATTTCCAATGACGCGTTCGCGGTAGTGATGCGTTCGTATACGTTTACAAGCATTACGGACGCGTCGACATGACAGATGACTTTAAGAGAATCAGCTGATTAAAAAGAATTGCAGTTTCATTCTGCAAATCAAATGTTAAGGTCTTTAAATTTAAAATGAACTACAATAAATCAGTTGTTGAGAGTAGAAATAGTTGCTAAAGCAGTCTTTGCTGCTGTTTCGGCCTATGAAGAGGTTTAAGAAGAAAAACCAAAACGTCGTTGGTAGGTTCCGGAGTTCCATCTTAGAATAGATGAAGGATTATTTGCCTTAAATTTTGATAAAATGAAAGCAAAAGACCCGGAACATTTTTTTTCAAAACAACAAGGATGTGTCGTCAACCCTCATACTCATGCTCCTTCACTAAAATAATACATTTCTCTTCAAAAGAAATCTTATAAGACAATTTTTATTCTATAACTTCAAATTTATGTACAAATATTTCAAAATCTAATTATATTCTTACCTCTTGAAAACAAATTAAAATTTTTTTGAACACACACAAGATACATATTAACTAACATTACTGTCAAAACGCACGCAGAAGTAGATATTTTTCAACTTTTGCGTTGAGGTCGCTTATGTTACGTTGGTTTGTGTACCTGCTAATAGATGCCAAATCGTAACATTATTGTCCAACGCGTCATTGTAAACAACATACATAAATTTCTATGTCTGAACTTTTGCGTTGACAGAAGAATCTTTCAAAGCGACGCCCAACGCGGCATTGGAAATCAGCCATTATTGATGACAAATCACCATGGTAAAGTTACACGATTGAACAGCACGTCCATCCAAATGATACAACTTTAATATCAAAATCTATTGCGGCAACGATACTTGCGTTGCGGCCATTTTATGATTTACATGGTTGTTCTTCTAAGTCGATTAACCAAAGTTTGGTGGCCAAATTTGAGTCGACCGATTCAGCCAACGGCCTTGCGTCAACGAAACGCTGTTTGTGAGAGCTCTTCATTGCCATCAGCATCAACGGATGTTCTATTTCAACATCTACCCGCCCTTATTGAAAACCGTTATATTACGGCTTATCTAGTTTTTATTATTTTCGACTATCTCATTACCCGATTCACCGATTTGAATAAAATTTTGTATTAAGAAGCTTCTAAAAGGTTTTAATAATATTGCATATCAAAATTTAGAAAAAAATGTTTTTGGATTACAAAAAAACTAACTAATATGATAACTAATCATTTAAAATCAGATAAGTAGGTTTATAATATTCACACTTTACAACCACCACAGTGTGATCCTACATAAGTGCAAGTTCGAGCAACACAGTAGTGAATTTTATTTTAATTAAAAACTGTTTCAAAAGAAAAAACGTTTTTTTCTGGGCAACGAGGTTTAAGAACTAGACTGGCAATATGTAGGATTGTAGGTGTAGGTTAAGGTTCCTCTGTTGTTCACTTTATTTGGAAATTTATTTTAGTGCAAACAAAATAAAATTAGTTACCTCCTAAATAAAACAAGTTTTATTTTTCAAATAAATAAAATTTAACTAACATTTCCATTTTATTTCAATAGGAAGGTACATTTTTATAAAGACAAACGGTGAATGTTCGGCATACTTTTGATTAATGCATTAATTTTTTTTTTTTTTTAATAATTATTTTATTCAAATCGCAGTGGCTATGGTTATTTAAAATTATAATGTCTAATCATTATCAATTACCTAAATGCTAATCTTAATAATCGGAGGACGGAGAAATCTTTTACAATTATCTTTTATATATATTTTTGTCCAGTGTTTTTTTTTTCTTGTTGGAAAATTCATTTATGAGACTGTAAGTTATGCTTATATCTATTTCCATTCAAATACAATTTATATTATGCCTTCCTCATTTTCCTTTTGTGAAGTTGGTATAATAGTTGGTTTAATAAATGTTCAAAATGTGCAGATACATACATAATAATATATAGGTATAATGAGGAAATTGAGGGCTCTTTCTTTCGATTATATTATAATATAACAAGCATCGGGCAACTTTAAGTTTATAATTTTAGGCTTCAATGATTTTGAACTTTGCAAGCTTTTTTTAGTTTTGTAAGGATTGTTTTTTTTTTTTTTTTGAATCACAAATCTCACTGCATCTTATATAAAAAATTAAATAAAATTATATTAATTCTCTTAACTGGTCAGTCCATTCATCACCACTGCCCCTTTCATTAGAAAAGTCATCTTCCGAGGTATCCGAATGTCATCTATTGCTTGAAATAACTTGCCCTCGTGGCATTCGAATTGTGGTTTTTCCCGAAACGCTTGGTATTAATTCTTCATTCATGGATTCTCCATCAAAACAATAACAACACCAATTATCACATCTAAACATTAGAATTAGGCCAGCTAGAGCCCAAAGAACAATTGCTGGCCAAGAATACTCAAGGCATGAAGAGAATAAAATAGATCCAATAGCAAACGATGTGGTACACATCACTGGAGAAACATTGATCACACTTGCTGTGTACTTTGGAATAAACGACATCATAATACTGACTATGGAAATGCCTAGAGAAAATTACGAGTTAAAATGATTGAGGCTTAAATTTTTCACTTCTGGCCTTACTAACCAATAATACCAGTGACGAACATTGGAAAAAGGTGCGTAAAAACTCCAACAATAGTCAGTGATATTCCAAAAATGATCACTATAATTGCAAAAATTGTAACTCGCCAAGAGGCGAGTGAAGGCACCCGATTATTTCGTTCCATTGGTCCGGCAGTAGTAACCTGTATCAAAGTAAATTTTTTGTATAAATATGAATACCAACACTTTATGAAATTACTTTGATTTTTTGTCGATACTCATCTACGATTGCATCAATATCCGTTGAAGTATCCGATTCTGATGTTTCAAACTTTTCCGTATATTCAAAATCTGATGGCTAAAAGAGAGTTACATATTTTAATTGAGATGAATGATGCATTTGGTAGGACAGGGTGACTGATATCTTTATGGGAATCAGCCACCCTGTTTTGTCAAGAGCATCTTTCGTCACTAGGTAAAAACCAAGTGGAAACCTATAGTACAACCCCATTTTAATTTATATACAAACCGGTGGTTCTCCATCAGATAAAATAGTTGACTCAATATCTGGATTATCTCTTACAGGACACGGTGATGATGGTTCTCCTAAAAGTAACCATTCCTTTTCAACTTCACGCTTATTTTTATTTGATTTCGCTTTGGCCTTCTTTAAATTTCCTTGTATTGGGAAATTAATATTCCATAAACTTCTTCTTCGTGCTGTGCTACTCTTCACTATTGGAGCGGTTGACAATCGACTATACGAAAGTGAGGAATCACCTGAGAGAAAAAAAAATTAGATTACGAGTTTGTCGCATTGGTCAGGAACTCACTGCTTTGCTGAACGTATTTAGGCCGAAAAGGTGAATATAATAAATAAAAAGCCCGGAAAAGACCAGCACATAGATGTCCTCCAGCTAAAATGTATGTAAGATTTTGCAAGGGGCAAGCAAATGCTACCATCGCGCACAAGCTTCCTAAAAATTAAATTTTAAATATGAGTTACGTGGTGGAATGATCATTAACATTATTGAGGACTCGATATGTTGCATGGGGATGCGGTGGTGACACACTATCCGAAATGAATTTTCGTTCAACTTTTAAACGAATAAAAATAAATATCAATAACATTTTTTTTTTTGATCATTAAAGAAATAGGTATTGGTAAATTTTTATAAAAACCCTTTAGAATCTTCTGGTAAAATTATACACCCTCAGAAAAAGAATATAACCGAACGTTTTATAACAAAAAAAGTCATTTTAATTGGCAATCTTGTGAAGAATTAATATTTTCACCGACTGAATTAGCGTCCTAAGCAAACTAGAAGAAAAAAGTTGACGGACAATATGAAGAACAATTTTTTGGGCATTCTTATTAAAATAAACAAAAAGTATAGACAAAATGTCAGCACGGTTTTTCTTAAACAAATTCTTTTATCAACTACAAATTCATAAAATTTCCAGCTACAATTCTGTATACGATTAAATTAATACTCAAGGCCCTATTTCCTGCTGATTTTTGCTCTTGAACAGTCGAACTATCAAGATTTTTTGGACCTCTATGGAAACCAAAACCGCGCCGGCCGGTCGAAAAAGTTCTGTTCTTGTCTTATTTATTAAATCAATTAAATCAATTTATTTTAAAGAAAAATTATATTTTAGTTTAATGCAATTAAAAAATATATCATTAAATAGCCGTAATTCTTCAAAATAAAATATAGAACGGAAATTTATTATTTTTTTTTACTCCAGATCAAAATGTGCCTACTTTAGAGAGCTTCATTAATCAAATAACGGCTTTTCAGAAAAATATTTGAAAAGCGGTTTTACAAAAAAATAAATATATATTTGGTGTGGCACTACGCAGTCCGTGTAGAGCCATAATTTAGTGCCTAACAACTCTCAACCATTCATCTGTGCGTGTTTCTTGTATGAATCTACAATTGTCAACCAAATTTAAACAGCTATGGTGAGAGACACTTATTATTCATGATACTCTTGGAGGATTTTTCTGTTTAAATTCTTTTAAGAAATTAAAAACAAAATACATATTTAAACAAAAACTTTGGTTTTTTCGATTTTTTCCACGACTTTTGGCATTTTGGGCCATAGTTTGTACGTTTAAATTTGACTGATGAAATTCAAAATACACTTGTGTATAAGATTAATGTAAAATCAAGTGTAAACAATAATTGTACATCATATTTAAAAATAAATAAATTTTACCTGCAATAAAAACAGCTAATACTGGGTTACCACTATCTGAGCTTTCATAACTAATTTGCCTGGATAAAATTTTCCATTCTGATTTTGCAAATCGAACAATAATACTGTACATTTCTGGGAACAGCTCCAAAAAAGAACCAGAACACGTTAGCAGTAAAAGGCACGCAGCGGCTTGGATTAGTTTTTGAAAACCATTTTCCTCTAAAATTTTAAATAACGGCACAGCAATGTATTCGTCCGTTGTCCTTTAAATATACAAAATATATAATTTTTATTTGTTTCTTTGATTTTTTTTTAAATAAATCTATACTTTGCATGAACAATAGTAGACAAGCAACCAGCTGATAAGAGAATTGATCCACAGACAAAAATAACAAATAGAAGGCCAGAAAATCTTTGATATCTAGATCTACTTGTAAAATCGCTGGGATATGCGAAAGCTATTAATGCGGCTGCTTTAAGGAACTTAAATTACAAAAAAAGAACACGATTGTTATTGTTTTTTTTTTTTTATAAATAAACTAGCATTAAAGTTTAACTTACATTACTCGATCCATTTGGAAGTAATTCTTCGCCATCCCATTCTTTTGAGTTACCACTGTACCATCCAACAATACTTAGTATTCCATTGATACCAAGCATTCCAAGTGTCATTATAAAGCTGAAAGCTTTTGTATTCTGTTTGGAATATAAACACACATCAGATTTATTTTTTGTTTAGCTTTCAAATAATTTGATACCTCTAGGCCAAGCATAAACATTCCAGTTACTAAAAATACTACTGCTACACCTAAGACATCCGGCCAAGGTTCGTTTTCTGATGAATTTCTTCCTAAATTAACTCGTTAAATTTTAGTATAATATTTTTAGAAGTGAATTGGAGATGGAGTATCCATATGTATATATATTTATAACGACAAACCTAATATTAAAATTCTGGCTAAACCTCCCATCAATTCATCCAAGCAAGCACTCAGAGTACGAGCCAAAGCTCCACAAGCCGCTAAAATGGGTAGAATATCCATCCATGTAGCCAGAAATAGGCACGTAAAATCAAACTTATTGCTAGCTCTAATATAAGGCATTTGGAGTGATCTTAGACTATTTTTACAAGAAGCTGAAAGAAATGTTAAGCAAACAAATTCATATTTTACATTATTTACAGTATTTACATAAAATTTTAAATTTGTTTTGTTACAATTCAAATAATAAATTGATTTTTCTTAAATGTGGTGTACTCGGGCGTATGCGTACTTTTTTTTATTCTATTATATTGGTATCTGTCTAGAGACTTGAAACTTAAGAGAAAGATGTTTTGTAATCCAGTTTTGATGTATGAACATATATGTACATTTGTACATAAATGTTTAAAATATCAAGTCGCATCGGAAAGTTTGTTCAAAATCGATTAAAAAATACATATTTGGAATAAAACTAGTTAATAAATAAAAATATAAAATTCAATCAATGAAAAATTTCAGAATTTCGAAAATTTTAAGCAATGTAAAAATTTTAAGGTTCTCCCAAACCAAAGCGAAATATTCGGTGAAAAAACGCATCGAAAACAAAAATGACAACAAAATCTTGTCAAAAAATTGTGCTTTTTCTAATACAGGGTGTCCGCCGGGAAGGTATACTAATTTGTTTTGTCGCCATTTTGGTAAACATTAGTCTTGACAGTTCATATTTGGCAGTCGTGAAGTAGACACGTGTCAAATTTATTATTATTTATAATATTCGATAAACCAACGTGTTTTAAACGTTAAAATTTTTTATCAAAATCAATCATCGATTACTGTTACGTTACGAAAGTTATGAAATTAATGAAATACCACGTGAAATGTGTGAGAATGTAATGAAAAATGTGCTCAAAAGGGCTCGCATTTGTGAGACTAACAGAGGCGAACATTTACCTGATATTGTATTCCATACATAATTGCCGACATTAAATAAAACATTTATCAATATAAGATCCATTCTCTTTCATTTAATCAGAAATTATAAACAAAAAAAGTAGTATACCTTCTCGGCGGACATCCTGTATTTGTACATATGCTTCATGCGTGATAGATTTTATAAAATTGGATATTTTTTTTACAAATTGTATTAAATTTTCGGTTAACGTCATTTTAAACAAAGAATTATCATTTGACAACGAACAAACAAATATGAACGACTGGATTGCACGAACTGGCTGTTGTGGTTAACAACTGTTATGCAGACACACGGTGAAGATAAATATTAATATGGTTCATTAAGGTGTGTGTTTTACCCGCTTAAAATAATTCCCATATAAAATACAACAACAATTCCACCTCTCCGCTTATGAACTAATACCAAATAAAAACAGAATCATAAGTATTATAACTGTTATACATACATGGCGGCGTTTTTGGGCACTTTTATTTAAAGCGAACAAGTAAGTACAAAAAACACACCTAATATTATGATACCTATCTTAAACGAAAATATATTAAAATGTCTAAGGTAACACAAAAATTGATTTTATTTTTTATTTTTTTTTTCAGTTTGAATTTCTTGTTCAAATTTTTTTAATGCACCATTGTTTGCATTAGAAGAAGCACCAGATTCCAAATTTATATCAAAATCAGCTCAACCATGGAAAAAGTATACGCGAATAAAACCAAAAACGTGAAACAGGTACACAATTTTTATATGGCAGCTACCCGTTCTAGGTGAGCTAAAACAAAAATTCGAACGCACAGCTGCACGGACGCACAGACCTACGAACAAACCGATATTTGCCCTATAAAGCAAGTAAAAAATGAGGTCGACGTCAGTCGATAAAAACGTTGTCCTGAGGGAATGACTCGCTGCATTCGATCGCATCGTCATCGATTAACTTCTTCGTCATTCGAAATGTTTCGCGTTGGATTGGGAGAGCCTTTAAACTTTAATACTTACAAGTTTACAATTTTATATTTATGTGGAATATTTTCAGATTTTTGTTTTGTTTGAGTTTTTTAGACTTTTACAATATTATTTCACCTTTTGTTAACTTACCTGAAATAAATCCATAAACTGATGCAAATAATGTTGCAAGAACAACTGTAGGACCTGGCGATTCATTATAAATAATAAGATGAATTAAAACAATTGAACCTAACGCCAACCTTCCTCCACAACCATTTGTAATTGCTTCACACATTCTATTATTAAATTTAAAAATTTAAGCTTGTAAGTAAAGTTTTTTCTTAATAAGCATAAAGCAGTAACATTGTATAATCGAAAAAAAAGAGTTTTGTCATTTTTTGGTTAAGTATGTATCGTGTTTTGAGAAAATACCAAAATATAAATCGATAATTAGAAGACCTGTGGTAGCCCGTAGGTGGAATTGTCATGCCGGAGGCCTGACAGGTTCGTCCTCATAAAAATTGCCTCTTGTGAAGAAGTATGCCTGTTTGGTAACTAAAATTTTCACCAAGTTTCGTATTACTGGTTTTTTTTCTATGGGTTTGATAGCAAATTGCGAAAACTTGTGAAAATTTCACGGAACCAAACGGACTTAGTGACAAATCTTCTCTTCTAAAAAGTATCTTTCTCCTTAGCCGTTCAGATCCGGCAGAAAATTGTAGGTCCACATATTCATGCTGATCAATAAACACACACAGGAATGGTTGAGAGTTGAAAGTCACTTAAAGCCCGCCTGGTACCTGATTCTACACAAGCTGTCTCACCATCAATTTCATTTTATTTATCTAGTAACGAATTTAGTTTAAGGACAGGAAATGGCTCTAGCATCTCGAAATTTTATAAAACAAAAAATGATAAAGTTTAATGGAGAGAAATACATATTTTCAAAGTGAAGATCTATTCTACATAGGTTTATAGAAACTGCAGCGTCGGAGGGATAAAATGATTGGGCAAAGTGTATATGCACATACATATATCGCGCTATTTTTCTGTTACTATTTTCAGTCTTAAAAATAAATAAATTTTGAGGCGCGACAGCTAGTGAAGAGACAAGGCCTGGAAAATTACACCTCTCAACCATTCTTGTGTGGGAGTATGTTATTGGCAGGAATGGAGGGGACCTACAATTTTCAACGGCATGACAGTCCTACGCCCTAACCATTACGCCACCGTACCGTACTTTTCCGAGTCTTTGCCAACTAAATTTCGAAAAGAACAAAGTACTGATTTTCAAATTTCGATCAAATCGAACAGCAGGAAATGCCTGATATGTAGTTTTTTTTTTGATTAAGATTAAAGGTAATTCTATCAGCTTATTAGAACTCGATTTGAAAAAAAAATTTATTCGAATAAAACGATAGACAAATTATTTTCTGAATCTACATTTATGATAAATAAAATTGTCCCCCCTTTGCTATACTACTATCACTCCCGTTAGGCATTTGAACTCTAAGTAGCAATGTTTTGTTTACCTCTTAACGGGTATAAAAAAAGTTCTGAGCTCAAGATTGGAATTTTCGACATTAAAAGTTTACAAATTCTATAATTACTCTACTTAAAAATGAGTTGAATAGAAAAAAATTCTATTGTCAAGAAACAAAACCACTGCAAACACTTTCACAAAAGGTCAAGATATGTCTACGTCATATCATCATCACAAAAGTATCTGAGTCTGTATAATGTACATAAGTACACAGCATTTAACATCCTGTGTGGCATTTTTAGATGACCTAGGTTAATGTCTTACTTTGGTACAGATGTGTCATTCACTTTTTCCAGAGCACATTTTGTGTTGATTCAGTGTAGTTACCACAAAATCAATATTTAAGAATAAAAGTTTTTGTTTGTTTGTATTTTGAAGGTTCTTTTAGAGCTTTAACGTTTACTTTGAGGAAAGTGATTTTGAATTTTCTTATTCGTTTTGTTTTGTCGAAAGAATAAAATAGTCACTTTTTACTTTACTAACCATAAAATTCAAACTTCCCAGTGAAAACTAAAAAAAAAAGCTAAACAATAACATGACACCATTTGCCCCGAGTTTATAATTATTAGTTTTTGCACGCGTTTGATGTTACTGCTTTAAGGGTAAAAAAAAAAATCAATTTATAGATTTTTGTTTGAAAACTCAATTGAAAATACAAACATAATGTAAATGTTGCCCGCTTTGTATGAAATGTTGTTTTTGCTCGACGAGTTTTTCAACGCATTATTTTCTTAGAATCAAAAATATTAAAACCACGTAAAGAATGCGTTGTCCAACAATATTTTCATATTAATTTTCAAAGTAGTTTTAGTTTCAAGGATTTTTTTTTCAAAGCAAGGAGAAACGCTTTTTCATAGTTTTTTTTTTTTATTTAATTTTACAATCTTTTTTCCATCGCGTTTAGGTAATTAATTTTTATTTAAGTAATTAACTTAATAATGAAATTATGCAATATTATACTTCTTAAAACCTATCCACACTCTTTGCACGAAGTTATATTTATTCTAATGAAAATTTTTCTGTTATGATTGTGAGAGGTAGAAAAAGTTTATGGGAATTACGTTTGGTCAATGAATACGAAAGCTTTTCTCTTGGTTCTTGCGCATTTGGGTGAAATGCACGTTTGTTATTATTCCGCGCTTATTGCCAGAAAACCATTATTAGCTTTGGCCAAATCACAACAATCAGCGTTAGCATTGGAATTGCACAATTTGCATAGAGCAGTTTGTTATTAGACCGAAATTGAAGCGTAAAGAAGAAAGAAATTTAAATTGATAAAGTTCCTCATACAGGGAGATCAAAAAAAGATTATTTTTGTTTAAATATTTTCTTTCATATTAGAAAAAACTAATACAAAATATAAAAACCTGCAATATGGACATATGTAATGTTTTTTTTTTTAATTAAAATACATTTTCTTAATATGGTATTTTTTTTGATAAAGAACTTGCAAGTTAATTGGATAGGTTCATGAAAAGTAAGGTAGGTAATAATTAATAGAGATAACAAATATTGCATTTGCACTTATTGCCTATTAATTTTTATTCTGAAAGGTTCAGTTTTTCAATTTATAAAAATTAAATCTTGCCACATTGTGTTCCATCAAGTTGTCATTAGGATAGTTTTGTTCAATTTTTTCTGCACCTACTTTAAGGAAGAGCAATTAAGTGAAAGGTGTGGAAGCGCCGTCCCCGTCATGTCAGCTGATTTGTTTGTATATAGTAGTAAGATAATATTTGTCAAAGACACAGTTTTTGGACTAAAAATACAAACAAATTGAATTAAATTAAAAACAAAACAACAAAAGTGCGAATTGAAATTCAATGCAAACAAATTTTTTTTTAATTTGAAATTTCACTGCTGATAGCCAACGGCCAAGCCCGTAAAATATGAGGGTTAACTTTTTATTTCATACACTTGTGCTGTTCTGATCCATTTTGATCTAGTTTTTCTTCATTAAACACACCGTCAGTAGTGTTAGGTGGGTGGCACGAAAAATCCTGCTGTACAGAAGAAAAATTCGGAACGAGAAGCAAGATAGCGAAAGTTATTGGCGCGGCCTCGCATAACTGAAAATACATGTATGTACATACAAATATCTTCAACAATATGCATAAAAAAGGTATGAAAAAATGAGTTAAAGTTTTCGTTTTATTTGTATTTTTAGCATAATTTTCAGATGCATTTATCTAGGTTATGATTGCACATTCGCCTCAGGAAATTCAAGAGCAGTAGAGTTGCATTTATATTCGTAGGAATTTCCCTTTTCAGGACCTTCAGGACTTAAACTAATAGTAGTGTTGAAATCTTGTTCAAAGTCTTGGTCAGCAAAATATTCACTTTTGTTATCTTTGATACTCTTCCTAAAAAAAAAAATTTTAATTAATTTATGTAACATTATATTTAATAGATGGTACACTCACCGTTTTCTCTCAACTCTCATATTAATATATTTAAAAACGGTGAACCTTAAAAAATCTTCACATTCTTTTTGATTGAAATGTTTGTCAACTTTTGAAATAATATTTTGAAAAAAATTAACTATATATTTGTATTTCATAAAAGCCAATTTCGGTTTAACTGTTTTCGATCGCCCAGTCCACGAATATCTCATCAGCAACTGTGGTGAGATAACACTTTCTACAACCTCTAGTCCAAATCTTTGAGTGGACATATTTTTGCCATTTCCAACAATTGAAAAAAACTTGTTAATCTGTTAAAAAGAAACCAAGGATACAATTTTATTTAAGTTTCATATAAAATAGTTATTCTTACCATTTTCTCTTCAAAATGCTCACTTGTTGATAGTTTTCTATTAAGCTTCTGCAGATCTGAAACTGATGTTATAGGATAATAAAATGAATCAAATTCATCATCTATCGTCTCAGATGCAAGATCAGAAACACAAGCCGGATCTCCACTAAAACCTTGACATTTTCCAATTGTATTGAGAATAACATTCAACGTTTCTTGCATAGTGTCGATTTTTGAATGTACTTTTGTATTTGACTCAATGCAATTTGAGATTTTTCGATCCATAATATCAAGTTTACTTGCGTGGTCGCATATTTTTAGGATTGACTTTGGCGAAAAATAATTATTGCTCTCTTCCTCTACTTCTGGATTATTGTTCGTCTCTTTTTGAACATCAAGTAAATTTATAATATTTGCTTTGCTGTCAACAACTTCATCAACAAAAGCGTATTCTTCGTTTTCTGATTTTTGTTCAGAAACATTTGACTGTACACTACGCCTTTTGGATTGGGACTGCATCGTTGATTTATTCATGACAACTTTGGTTCTCATACACCAAGTTTCGTCATTCACCTTGCTGCGTTTTATTTTTTTGTTAAATTTTCGTGAAAGTCTCATAGAACTATGCTTGAGTATATTGTTTTTCAGGAAGTTTTCGCAAGCATTTTTGTCGAAAGATCGGTCAGCTTTTGATATAACTTGAAGGCAGAGATAGAAAATAGATGAATATGTAATGAAAGGTAGTTTTATGTTGTTAGCTCCACTTGTGCGACCAGTCCATGTGAATTTTGTTAACAATTTCGCAGATATTATTCTCTCAATAATTTTGACACCAACTTTTTTTGCAGATTTATTACCGGAATCTCCAGCGATTTTGGTAAATTTAGCAATCTGAAAAAAAATTAATTTTTTTAATCTAAGATTGAGTAGGTATAAATTAATTTTTAAGAGCTTCTTTAAGCTATAATTTTTATAATAGAGGTAAAAAGTACAGTTCTAAATGCCATATAGGAAAATCAAGACAGGAAAAGAAAATATTTCGTGGGATTACAAAAATCTTAACAAAATCAAAACAAATTATAGGTATCTACATTTCAAAAGAAGTGTAATATACAGAAAACCAAGAAACTTAAACGAGAATGAAAACGATTGTCTCAATAAACCAAACGTTTTTGTTTAGATTTGCGGGATATCCATATCTGCTTAAAGAATTGATTGGGACAATGAAATTAGGAAATCAAAAACCAGGAATCAGCGCGACTAATCACAAAAATATCTGAGGGGATTATGATACCATATTACAGATCCTGGCCAAATATGAATAAGGAGCGATGATTTAAAAGTTTTTTTTTTATTCTAAATCATACCCATCTTATTTTGAGTTATTTAGCATCTCAACTTACCAAATTCGACATTAGCGTTTCATTATGCTGCAGTTCTTCATCGAGTTTATTGAGTTCGTTAACTGACGAGATCGGAAAATGAAACACTAATCCTTCTTCATTATCAAGCAAAGGGTCTGCTGATGCTTCTGAGTCTATCAACACATTGTCGATATTTTTCAAAATCAAATCCAATGATTTTTGTAAATTATCTAATTTGAAATGAGTAAGCTTGTTTGACAAAACGCATTTTGAAATTTTGCTATCCACAACTTTGAATTTTGACGAAACACCTGATGATGTTTTAAAATCATCTTCTACGCTAGCTTCATTTGCTTCGATATTGTCGAACGGAGGGCCTTCTTCCATTCCGATTTTCAGTAGAAGCATATCCAAAGTTTTTTTGAAGCCATCAAGTTTGAAATTAGTTTCGTTATTTTGATCGATGCATTGTGTTATTTTGATATCGAGATCATTTAATTGTTTGCTATGGTCACAAACTGCGCCGATACTTTGCTGCCCAATATCAGCTTCGCCAACATAATTATAATTAAATTTTTGATCTTCGTATAGAGTTCTTAGATTTTCCTTTGAATCAACCAATTCGGGTTGTTCTTCTTCACAGTAATCAGTACTTAATGCGTTCTGTTCACTTAGTGGTTCTTTCAAAGGATCAGCTGAAGAAGATTCATTAAAATTTGATTGATATCGTCGCATTTTATTTACGTCGTATTGGATCCTTTATCATAAACAAAGAGACTAGGTCCAAATAAATAGGTAGTTTTATTTGACGAAGACGAGCTAAGTATGTGCTAACTATAGTTCATTTTCATAATTAGGTATATCCTTTAATTTTGATTTAGGAACATGGAGAAAACGTAACTTGGATACTGTTACAACAATAATGAATGATTGTTTTGTATATGTATATCGAAACTTAAGAAATTTTTGCGTATTAGTTGAAAGTCCAATTCTTGTGTAAACTACAGAATGTTGTATTGTTTTAAACGATTCTTTAATATATTTTTGTTTCTATTTATTTTAAAATTTTGTTTACTTTATTTTTTGACATTTTTTTTCTTTAGTTGGCAGATGACATGAGTGAAACAATTCGAATTTTTTTCGAAGTTTAAGGGTCCGTTTTCATGAGATTCGAGTATCGAAATCATTGTGAACCAGCAATTTAAGTAGATTGTATCGCGTGCAGAATCGATTGACCGAGTAGGAAAGTAGCTAAATTTCTACTTAAATGCTCTGAAGGAACGTGATCAAGTTGAATCAACTTCATTTTAATTCTGTCAGAGGTGTGAAAACTTAGTTCGCTTCTGTTCAACATATAAACGTACTAAGATAAATATTACCTAATGTCGTTTTCGTTTGGATGTTCGGAGTACTCCTTTTGCACTCCTTTTTCACTCCTACTACTCCAAAAGTCTTCGATTGGCAGTTCTGAGTAATGTTTTCCGAGTGTTATTCTGTTCCCAATTTCACATTGGAGCAGCCGAGGAACACACACATACATATAAAGTTTTTCGTTGGATTAATTGTCAAAAGTGATGAATACTTGAAGAAGCCATTTTGTTAAATGGCGGCTTTAGGTAGTATGTGTGTAAAATTATGAAATTCGGTGCTTTCATATTCGATTGGAATTAAAAAGGAGTAGAATATACCGAAAATACAATCGAAAACGACATAAGTATACCAATTAAAAAATCAAATTATATCACCACGGAGGGGTCAATTTGGCTTTCATATTTATTGTTAACACCGTTTTTGCAGACATGCTAACAGATTCAGGAGTTATAAATAATAGAGGGATCACATATGGGAGACTTGATACTCCGTTAAATCTCAAAAACAAAAAAGTTAAGAATGCAAATTAAAGCCCAATTGTTCTAAAACCTGGTTCATCATTGAATTAAGGTTTTAACCAATCGATATCAGTGGATTAACTATTGGATATTAATAATTTTTTTGAAGCGAAAAGTTCCTCTCACTAAACCAAATTGAAATCCTGATTCGAGGATAAACAACATTTTTAACACTGCCCTTCAGCGGCATTCAAATGTATTTTGATCACATCACTTTGACTCTTTTCCCCATTTTCTATGAATGAAATACCAATTTATAACAGTTGTGTTTATTAGGGTATTGTTAATGCGGCCCGGCAAAGCCAAGTCCTCATGGTCATACTTCAGGCACCTATTTTTTTTTAAATCACGTGAAACGCGTTTATGCACCAATTTTTAATGGCGATAAACTTTTTTAACTGTTAGGCCAGGCGCGCACATGCAACTAAACAGTTTGGTTTCGATTTTGAGCAATCGGGATTATATGAGAGTCAGCCGGTTTATGTGCGCGGACTCTCATATAATCCCATAGTGCTCAAAATCGCAACCAAACTGTTTAGTTGCATGTGCGCTCCTGGCCTTAGGCCATGCAGCATGCAACTAAACAGGTTGGTTTCAATTTTGAGCACAATGGGATCATATAAGAGTCCGCGCACATAAACGGGTGCGCACTCCCATATAAAGGCTGTCCCAAACCAACGCGAAACATTCGCGCGAATATGCGACGACTGAATAATGTTCGAAGATTCGCATCGCGCCAGAGTGGGTGCTCCCATTAAGGCTGTCCCAAACCAACGCGAAACATTCGCGCGAATATGCGACGACTGAATAAAGGCTGTCCCAAACCAACGCGAAACTTTCGCACGAATATGTGACGACTGAATAATGTTCGAAGATTCGCATCGCACCAGTGTGGGTGTTCCCATTAATCTCCATGTAAATAAATTAAGACAGGCGGAAGTTTCGTTGTCGCGCCGAATGTTTCGCGTTGGTTTGGGAGAGCCTTAATGTTCGAAGATTCGCATCGCGCCAGTGTGGGTGCTCCCATTAATCTCCATGTAAATAAATTAAGACAGGCGGAAGTTTCGTTGTCGCGCCGAATGTTTCGCGTTGGTTTGGGAGAGCCTTTAATCTCCATGTAAATAAATTAAGACAGGCGGAAGTTTCGTTGTCGCACCGAATGTTTCGCGTTGGTTTGGGAGAGCCTTAAGCCCATTATGCTCAAAATGGAAACAGAACTGTTTAGGGATTGGTATTTGTAAGGCAAACCTTAAGCTATATACATAACCAGTGTAGTGTAAAAAGTGAGTCTACCACCGTTCTGTGATTGAACTTATCTCATTTAAAAAAAAAATAAACTGATTTGCCCTAACAAAAACGTGTATAATCGTGAATTCGCGAGCCGGGCATAAGTGAGCACGATAGTTTAACTTCTTATTGTGAATTAATTTTTAGGCTATCGGAAACGTCATAAGATTTCGAAGTTCGAAATCAGCAAGTACGTGTAACGTCAACCTGACAGCTACATATTTAGGTTTTTTCATCTAAAGAAATTGAAATACCCAAGAAAACTACATTTTAAAATTTTTAATTTATTTGAGAAACAATTACCTTTATTTTAATCTTTTGAAAAACAAAACAGAAAAATGCTGACTCTACGCGAAAGGCAGATAAGTAAGTAACAAAAATAAAGCATAAACACTTAAATTTCGTTTTCAAAAAGAGTTTATCCAACAAAATTTGTGCCTATGTGGTGATTTTGAATAAAAAAAAACTTTTTTATAATTAAGTGTCCTCTGTCCTCTTTATTTTTATTATTTAAGATGCAATCAAACAAATGCTCAACCTTAATGTTCAGCAACAAAAAATACTAGCAGCTGAACCTGTATGGAAGATTCTTATTTATGATCGCGATGGACAGGATATCATATCGCCTATCATTCCGATTAGAGAGCTTCGAAATTTGGGTGTAACGTTGCATGTGTAAGTTAAACAAAATTTCAATATACTTCATTATTTTACTTTGCAGTTTATGATTGGCTTACATACAAATACAAAATACTATTTCTTGTATGAACCACTGTTTTGCGTTGTTGCGCTACACACTTATTCAGCAAGATTGAATTAGGTTAAGCTAGGACACTGTAACTACGCTAACTAAGATATTTAAAATTTCTTTCAAAATTTGGCATATCGTATCGGCAAGTAGGAAAACAAAGTCCAAACGCCCTTTTCTCGATTGGTCATCGAAATGTTCTTCTAAAAAGATTTGATATTCTGGATTTGGTATCGGAACCGAAACTAGAAGCGTTAACATGCATTAAAATTTTTTAAAGGGATTACCAATCGAAAACGCCATAATTTCCAATTAACAGTGAGTCGATGGTCTAAAATCTTTTATTATAATAAAATAGAATTGAAAGCATATTTTACCGAATTCGAGAACATGGAACCATTTTACTACAGATTATCATATTTTCCCAATCTAACAAAACGGCAGCATCGAAGAATTATCACCCATGCCATTTTGTAGTGTAATATCAGTTAATATGTGAAAAGAAGCCACATTATTTATGGTCCAATTGCATAGCTTACCAAATAAAAATTATCATGGATTTCTATTGCGCAAACAAGCTTTTGGTATGAACATAGATGTTTCAATTTTCATCTTCTTACGACTCGTTCCGTCCCATTTAAGTAGCTAAAGCTTAGGAAATCTATCATATTACTAAAAAGCTGTACTCTACCTGTAAAAAGCAGGCTAGGACTTAAACTAAACATGTGCACTGTTTTCTATACACATTTTAAATTTCTTTAATATTTCTAGGCAATTGCATTCCGATCGGGATTCTATTCCAGATGTCCCTGCCGTTTACTTTTGCGCTCCCACCAATGAAAATCTAGGCCGAATCCAGCAAGATCTACAAAACGGTCTATACGATACTTATTATTTAAATTTTCTCTCACCAATATCTAGGCAAAAGATCGAAGATCTTGCCGCTATCGCCCTGCAGGCAGGGTGTGTTGCAAATATACGTAGTGTTTATGACCAATATGTGAACTTTATAAGTCTCGAAGATGACTTCTTTGTATTCAAGCACCAGAATAGCGATGCTGTATCCTACTACTCCATCAATCGGGCAAACACACGTGATGATGAAATTGAAATTCTTATGGATAACATTGTGGATAGTTTATTTTCGGTGTTTGTGACGCTTGGCAATGTGCCCATCATTCGTTGTCCGAGAAATAGTGCCGCAGAAATGGTTGGTCGAAAATTGGAGAAGAAGTTGCGTGAGAATCTTTGGGATGCACGAAATAATCTGTTCCACATGGACGCTACACAGGCGGGGGGAGTTTTTAGTTTTCAACGGCCACTGCTATTGCTTCTTGATCGTAATTTAGATCTAGCTACACCGTTACATCACACCTGGTCCTACCAGGCACTAGTACATGACGTTCTTGAGTTGAGCTTGAATTTGGTTTATTTGGAGGATGATAGCGATGGCGTACGAAGTGGGACAAAGAAAAAGCTCAAAGCCTGTGATTTGGATAAAAATGATAAATTTTGGACGACACACAAAGGTAGCCCTTTTCCACTTGTAGCCGAGGCTATTCAAGAAGAACTAGAATCCTATCGATCTTCGGAGGAAGAAATCAAAAAGCTTAAAACAACCATGGGCATCGATGGTGAAAATGAAGTTGCTTTCTCGATGGTAAATGACACAACAGCACGCCTAACAAATGCAATCAATTCTCTGCCACAATTGATGGAAAAGAAACGCCTTATTGACATGCACACAAAAATCGCCACAGCCATTCTCAACTTCATCAAAACCAGACGCCTTGATTCCTTCTTTGAATTGGAGGAGAAAATCATGTCGAAACAAACCCTCGACCGACCATTGCAGGACATTTTAAATGATCCAGAATTTGGCTTGTCAGAGGATAAAATGAGATTGTACATAATTTATTATATTTGCTCAGCGAATGTCCCCGAATATGAGTTCCAACGCATAAAAGAAACTCTGCAAGAGGCTGGCTGCGATCTGTCTCCGTTGACGTATGTAGAACGATGGAGGAGCATTAATATTCGATCGCCAGTTAATCAGACGACTCAGTACGAAGGCGGTGGTACTAAAACAGTGTCGATGTTTTCCAAATTAGTCTCACAAGGATCTTCTTTTGTCATGGAAGGAGTAAAGAATTTGGTCGTAAAGCGACATGTAAGTTAAATATATATTTCTTTCTACATTTCGTGTACTCAATGCTTTCATTTATTTTTACAGAACTTGCCAGTTACTAAAATCACTGATCAAATAATGGAATGTCGAAGCTCTGTTGAAACAGATGAATATCTGTATTTGGATCCAAAACTTCTTAAAGGTGGCGATGTTATGCCAAAGAATCGTGCACCATTCCAAGATGCCGTTGTTTATGTGGTAGGCGGGGGAAACTACATTGAATATCAAAATCTAGTTGACTTCATGAAACAAAAACAAAGTGCAAATGTAAACAAGAGAATTATTTATGGCTCATCGAATTTGAGTAATTCCAAGCAATTCCTTAAGGAATTGTCACAATTGGGAAAGGAGATACAAACACCCGTGTTAAGTTAGGGATCCGTATTTTGTTGTTAAGCTATACCTACATTTACTTGATTTTACAGAAATTGATATTCTGCTTTGACATTATTCCAATTGAAATTTTGTAATAGTAAAAACAAAAGTCATTTTAAGATAAAAAAATTATAATTTGGTTCAAATGGAATGTTGTAAAAATATTATTTAATAAAATTAAACACAAAACTTCACAAACACATACATATATATTCAACAAGTTTTTTTCATATGCAAGAGAAACGATTTTTAATGTAAAATTATATCGTATGCACAGGAAAAGTAGAAACCTTCATCGAACTCCTGATATCTGTAAATTTTAATAATATACAGTGCTAGTCCAGTATAACTTATGTCTAGAGTGCATTCGATATATCGAATCCTTTTTTCTTACAAATCTTTAGGTACAAATAGAAAGTAAAACTTTATTTTGCAAATCCATACAGTTTTGTACATATAGCGAACGAAAATTTTAGCATCTGTTTACATAAACGAAGACGAATTCGATGGAATTTGAGCAATGGAAAAATGTGTATGTATCTTCCAATATTACCATAAAGATAGGTACATACATAGATATTAAAACATTTACATTTAGTCAAGAGTTGCTTCACAAATTTGTTTTTTATATTCGTTTTATTTATGTAGTTGTTTGCAGATTTTTTTAATTTTTTTAGTTTTCTGAAATTCGTTATTTGTTCGTTATATACCAAGAATACCTAATGTACTGTACGGTATTGCATTTGTGTTTCAAAAGAAATCACATTTTTTTTGGGATATTGCCTTATTTTTAGGTTAACATCGTTACTGGAACTGTCGGTTTTGATATTGTTTTTTCAAACATAGACATCCAATTAGTCTACAATATGTATTGCATTTAAAATTTTTGAAAATATTTATTTTTTATAAATGAAACAAAAAATCAACGAAAAAATTATTTATTTTTTCTGCTTAACAATAAAGGCCCCATTACGACTCTCAAATCGGCGATTCGAACGTCCAACTCAAGTCACATTTGCCAATTTTTTCTGACGAGTCGAGATTTATAGTAGGTGTAATAATTACATAAATGTACCATCGCCGTACATTTTCAATGTCAGCCCAGTTTATAGCTGTTGTACAGAAGAGTAAGTTCGAGCGATCTAGTCCTTCGTTTTATTTCTTAGAGTTTAAGGTCTTGAAATTTTTGGTTTACCCAAACGTATATTTAATTTAAAGTCGCATAACTACATAACTTAAAACTCCCCGTCCTTTTAAAAATATTTGAATACCATCCTTTTTTTCACTCAAAGCCGACGATATGGTTTTTTGTCTTCTTGTTTTTGAGAAAATTGATAGTTTCAAAAACCATATTTTTATAAGTTTTTACGTGCTTCGACTTACAGGTCAATAAATGAATGTAAGGTCAAACAAGTGGATTTTCCAAAAGTAAAATTCGAATAAACTAACTCCCATATAACGATTTTGTTTTTTTTTTTCAATTTGTTTTCGAAAACGTCTCTAACAACTTTGATTAAACTTTGTGACTTTATTGGAAAAACTGATTGTAATTAAACAACTGCGTAGGTTTTTGGCCAAATAGTCCCAGAACGGAAAATCAGACTTGATTTTTTTTGTGACAAAATTTCTAAGCCGTTATGGAAAATATTTTGCTTTCTCAAAAACGTGCTCAAAGATTTTCTAAATTCAGTTAATTTCATTAGGTATAGGTATAGACGTTATATTATTACACAGAGTGATTCGCATAAAGTGTGACAAAAAGTGAAGGTTGGGTTGGGACATGAAAAAAGCATATGGTAGGGGGTCTATTCTCCCCCGTTTAGCCTGGAGGGACAATTTTCTAAAAAAATATATGTCTTAAAACAGAAAACAAAATATTAAAAAAGAACGTTAGCACTTACAATGCCATATTATACCTTTTTCTAAAACCACAAATGTCTAAATTTATTTTATTAAATTAATTTTCAAAAAAATTATTTTGAAAAAAAAATTCAAAACAACTGTTCAAACTATACAAATTGTACGTTATTAAGTAGTATTTTTGTTTTTAATATTCAATTCTTATTAATTTTTAGTCAAACACCAAAAACCAGATGCTTAAATCTCTTCTACAACAATTTTTTTTTTCAAAATTTTATGTTTGAAAATTAATTTTTTAAAAGCTATGTTCTTTTAAAACAACTTTATTAAAAAAGAAAATGAAGGAAGAGTGAAAAGATTTCTGGTTTGTGAAAAAAGTATAATATGGCATTGTAAGTGCTAACGTTGATTTTTAATAATTTTTTCTGTTTTAAGTCATTTTTTTTATAAAGTTGCCTCTCCTGTCTAAACAGGGGAAATAGAATATAAAAAAAAGAAAAGTTTAATTGTCCCTGAAAATAGCTCCGCCATTTTAATACAAAATTTGATTGTGTACTGAAATTAGTATTGCTTACCTTCTAGTATTAGATAATTACAAGTGTTACCGCAGGCGAAATTATCTATGTGTCCCTCTGAATGAAAAAATGTGTCCTTTTGAAAATAAATTCATAACATTTAAAAAAATACGAATTCAAGTAGGTAATACCTATCCAAAGTTTGTTTTTTATTGTTAAATGTGTTAATGCATAATATTACTCAATGTAGGTAATAGTCAGTCTTACAGTTCATAAAAAAGGAAGTTTATAAATAACCTTATTTATTACATATTTCATATTCGTTCTTTGTTTTTAAATAAAGTGAAATTTTCTTGAGGTTAAATGATCGTGAAATTTAGTTTCCTTTTTAAAAAAAATGTATCCTCGAGTCCCTTAAAGAAAAAAAGAGTTCCCGTCTACACTACAGTCTCCCAGTGGTAAAGGCTTAACTACATAAGCCAAAAAGTACTTTTGTACAAAAGTAAAAATATTTTTTTTCTCACTAGCGCAGTTGTTTTGTGAAAAAGAATATACAAATTTTTTGTTAAACCAAAATTTAATCTTTCTGCATCATTTTTATAAGTTTGCCAGTCATAAAAACTATTCCAAAATGAGTTTGAAAATTTTTACTTTTGTACTTTTTCACTTTTTTGGCTTATGTAGTTAAGCCTTAACTCTGCTAATAACCCGCCTGGAAAAATAATCTAGTTCTCAACGCGAGGCACTTTAGAATTTCGCAATTACTAACTTGGACCTCGTAGGCGAAAACTTAACCAAATTCTTTAAAACCTCGTCAGTTGTGTGTAGTTTTTCCTCGATAGACAAGTCAAGCCTAGGCCTCAACTAGTAAAATCTAGATTTGTTTAATAACCTGTGATGAAAGTGTAGAAAATATCAAAAGCTTAAAAAAACGAAAGTCTGTTAAGTAAAGAGGACATTCTTAGCTTAATTTAATGCCCCATTTCTAGATGAAATTTATTCGATAGGTATAATAGGTATTTTATCAATGGTGTAACTTTTAGACAAAAAGGCAACCAGAAAAGTGGATTATCTAACCGAAGATACCTTGAAGAAACTCGTGTGAGTGACGGGACTCACGGTTAATATGTGTAAACATCAACGTGCGCGGATCCAAAACGGACTTGTTTTTGCTTAGAGGGGATCTTAAGATTTTTTTCACTGAACGCACCCATCCTAGTATCCAGATCGTAACGTTGCACACCGTAACGTTGCACGAAGTAACGTTGCACGAAGTAACGTTGCACACGAACGTTCACGTTTTTTTTTTCACTCTACCGCCAGCATAGATGTTTACACCACAGATTAGCCACATGAAGATGAGAATCCCCGGCAGCCATTTTAATTTGCCTACAAGCTTGAACTGGCAGTTATCAGATAAAAAATGAGAATGTGTGTATAAAAATCTCACACATAGACAGTAGGGATCTTCACACACCTGGTTAAATTGTTGTTGCAATTCACATCTATTCATCGACGCGGAAAAAATTACAAATACAACAATGTAAACAAATGGGTTTTGGAGGGTGAAACGTACGAAACATTCTCATCTTCATATGGCTAATCTGTGGTTTACACATCAAAAAGCTTGTCCCACCAGCAGTTTTATTAATGCTTGGGTTGGTGTTCTCTATTTCAACAGCCGCAATTCGTGCACTTAAAAGTTATTTAGCCAAAATTTCGATACCCACATTATGACACCCAAACAATTACCTAAGAACCCAACTCTTATTTTGTAAGACAATGTCCGTTTATTTTTTTTTTTCAAATATTTAGATTAAATTATACAATGATCATTATAAGCTGGTGAAAGGTATAAGGTGAAAGCTCTGTAGGTTGCCATAAAATGAAATAATTCCAGTTTTGAAGTAGTTGTACGCCACTGTAAAAACGTACAGACAAACTGACGACGAACGGTGTATAGGTAGAGGTAGATATTGGGAGATTTCTTCATTATATAGTTTTTTGTTATGATTGATTAAATTTTCGATTTTTTTTTGCACGAAACCAATACTTGCCCTATAGAGCTAGTATTCAAAGGTGAACTTTAAAAGGTTCGTACAGCATGGCATCCATAAAGTAAGACTGTAGTTTTTGTGTGTACTTATATCTCTTAATTTACAACCAAACTCATCTTTTGAAGATCTTCAATCGATGATAGCAGCTAGCAGCACTCTTCTAATTATTATTCGTTGTTTCTTTTCTGTCCATTTTGTTAAAAAAAAGGTTTCTTGACTCTTTCCGTTCCTTAATGACTGTTGCTTGGTGCTCATAAGGAAATAGTTCTTTTCACAGCACACAAACACTCCCGATCCCGATGCCGATGCCGAGTCGCTCTGGCTCGTTAATTATTTCAAAATTCCACAATTTTGGGATGAGGTTTTCGTTTTTCGGTTTTATGACCAATTTTCCAAATGGGAACATTCTTATGGGCCATGATGGGCATTGAGCAGTCAAGCTTATAGCTGTTGTTAATGGTATTGGTATTTTGATCATCTTGTTATCCGCCCGAATATATATAGGTAAAACGATGTGGATGACAATTTAATTTTGATGCATTATGTGAGTTCATTCTGACGGTTATAGGTAGAGGTCGTAGTCGTATTGATGTAGAGGTAGGATGGAACATGGAAGGTATATGTTATGTAGGTAGGTAGGGATCTGTGGCTGTTGTTCTTTGTTATTTTTGTTACTTTGCCAAACCACACACAAAGTTCCCAGCAGGGGCGTGTTCCTGATGTCTCATGTTACGCATCTCTATGAACGGCTTCATTGAAATGTTTTTACTAATTGGTTTTAAATTGGCTGTGTTGATGGGCAAAAGGATAAGGAAAGAAGATTAAGAAGGAGAAATACCAAGAATCACTCAGGACGGTTAACAAAATATGTAAATTAATTATACCCCTAATCCGTTGAAAGTTATTATTTTATTGATAAATGAAGTTGTTTTGAGTTTTTTTTTTGCTTTTTTGTTTTCTTGTTGTTTTGTCTTTTGTACAAAATATTAATGGATTTTTTGTATATAAAAAAATTTAATTTATATTGCTGCAAGGCGTGTGAAAATGTCTTCATCGACAGCCGATAGTAAGATGTATGTAAAAATTGTACCTACATATTGTTTGCTTTGGATTCATAATAAAATAAAGTTGCAATTAAAAATTCAAACAACCTGGTAAATGGAACAGGACAAAGATGCAAAAAAACAATAAATGCAAAGATATTTTCAAATTATCATAATTCAAATCAAATTATGTACATGTGTAGATATATTTTCCACATTCCAATCGGTTCATCATGGTTATCTGTGTAAAACGACAAAAATCTTTAATGAACGAAAATCCGGAATTTAATTATTTGTATCTATGATAAAATAAAGGGTTTTCCAATAAGAGGTGTTATTTTGAATAGCCCGCTATTTCGGTAGCTGTCACTTTTGAAGCTGTAATTTTTTGACATTTGACAAGTAGAAACTACGCCATTAATAAAAATGGAACGAGACACGCTTCAACAACGCATTGAAATTATTAAAATTCACTATAAAAATGGTCAACATTTGGCAGAGACGGTTCGTAAAACTAAAACATTTTTGGGTCGTCGTGAAGCACCTTGTCGGACCGCAATACAGAAATTGGTGGACAAATTCGAGCTGTTGGGACAAGTTAGTGATGTAAAGAATAAAACCCGTGCACGTCGCTCAAGAACAACTGAGAATATTGCTGTTGTAGCCCAAAGTGTTGAAGAAAACCCAGGTTTGTCCATTCCTCGTCGTTCTTTGGAATTAGACATTCCACAAACGTCATTACACCGTATTTTGCATAAAGACTTGGGTCTTAAGGCTTATAAAGTTCAGTTAACACAAGAACTCAAGCCGGCTGATCATCAACAACGTCGTGTATTTGCTGATTGGGTCCTTGAAATGCATGAAAATGATCCGGAATTTCATCGAAAAATCATCTTGACTGATGAGGCCCATTTCCACCTCGGAGGCTACGTCAACAAGCAAAACTGTCGCATCTGGGGCTCGGAAAACCCAAGAGTTATTGTTGAAAAGCCTCTCCATCCTCAACGCGTGACTGTTTGGTGCGGTTTATGGTCCGGCGGGGTCATTGGACCCTACTTTTTCGAAAATGAGGCTGGAGCAACAGTTACGGTCAATGGATTGTGCTATCGAGAGATGATTAATGATTTTTTATGGCCGGAATTGGATGGTATTGATCTGGACAACGTTTACTTTCAACAAGACGGCGCTACGTGCCACACAAGCAATGAAACCATCGATCTTTTACGGGAAAAGTTTCCGGACCGTGTTATCTCTCGAAGAGGTGATCACAATTGGCCACCGAGATCTTGTGATTTAACACCTTGCGACTTCTTCCTTTGGGGCCACGTGAAAGATAAGGTCTACGCCAACAGCCCAGCGTCGATTCAAGACCTCAAAGATGGAATTCGTGAGGCTATCGAGGACATATGGCAGCCACTTTGCGATTTGGTTATGGAAAATTTCATGAAAAGGATATGGTCCTGTAAGCGTGGTCGTGTCGGCCATTTGATGTTGTGTTCCATTATTAACGGCATACCTTCCTCTTTATAATGAAATAAACGTCCGATCATTTATCTCAAAAAATGTCATTTTTCTTTGAATATCAAAATAACACCTCTTATTGGAAAACCCTTTATAATATTTTTACTCTAATAAGGATCAAATTCTTTGTGCCTTAAATTTTCGAAATAAATATGTGAATTGAATATGAGAAAAGTGACGCTATATTTGCAATGAGTTTTCTTCCAATTTACGATGTTTTCAAAAAGTGTTATGTATGTATATGTCTTGTTCTTTAAAATTACAAACTAGAAGCTTAAAAAAAGTATTTATTAATGTAATGGCAATCTAAAATTATCTACGTTAAAGGTTAAACCCAATCTACTATAGAAAATATACAGAAAGCAGGGCTACTTGTACGTACATAATTTCAAATTAATGTAATATATTAAAAACGATTAGAAATCTTGATTGCAAAACAGTGTTTAACAGCTTCAAGTCCACAAAAATAAAAGATTTTGCCGCTTCATCCTGGTGATATCATTTTGAATAATCAGTTGATTAGTGAGGACCTTTATGTCAATACAAAGGGTGTGTTTCTTTATTTTTTCCGGATAAAGAATAGAAAAGACGGAAAAGGCAAAATATCTACCCAGAATATCCAGAATCGAATAAATAAGGAAACAGATCTTAATTGAAAGAATATACAACTATCAGCTGTTTGGTTTCATCACAAAAAATCATTTTGCGATTATTTCTTTGTTTTGCAAATTGTAAATTAATTTTTGCGCAAGCATAAGCATCTTGAAGATACAAAAATAATTATCACAAAAACATGTTCACCCATTTCCATTTCATTAAATTTCTTTTCATCCATGGCAGAGGCAGACGGCAGACAAAATAACAATACCTAATTGTAACCAATGAAAAAAATGAAAAGTATCTGTCAAAGTAGAGAATATTCCATTTACACTAGCTTTTGACTAGGAACATAAAGATCGCATTCCAATAATTCTAGAACGAATAAAGAAACAACAAAAAAGTATATCCGGAATATTCCAGAGAATAAAGAAACGCAAAAGCGGTGTTCCAGATATTCCGAATATTCGGAATAAATTAAGAAACACACCCAAAATGTTTGTTAAGTTCACTTCAACTTATATTCATTGGGTTTATTTTCCATTGGTAAAATAAATCAATTTATTTTTGATTTGGATATGTCAAAAAGCCGATTTTGACTATTTTTGCGTTCCATTGGGCAAAATAAATTCATTTATTTTTGATTTAAAATCAGTTTTGCAGATCTAAATTTTTTGGCAGATTAACCCCTCCCTGTGATAACACCAACATAATTTACAGCTGTCAGTTGGCAAATCTGTTGTTTGATTGAATTAATGTAGGAATGAAATTTGTGTGGAAAATATGTGAGAAATATTCGATTATAAATGGAAAAGTTTAAAATGAATCGGTAACTTCATCATGCTCATCTTACTCTTCTAAAAGGGACGAAAATTGTATTAAAATATTGACAGAGAAACTAAACTACACAAATACAATGATAAAAATGAATCAATTTGAAATCGTGTTCCATTCGCCACGAAAAAAATCAATTTTTAAATTGAAATTTGAATTTACCAATGGAAAACCCCATAAGATAAGAACTGACAGCAAATTTCGGAAATATTACGAAAAATTGAGTACGAGGGTTTGCAAAGTAATATCGAAAACAAAAGTCTGTCAGGGGAGTTATTGAAAATAGAGATTTTAACAATTTTCTTTCAGAAGAATTATCACTTAAATTTATTTTCTTAAATAGAAAATGATGCTCTGCCATTTTCCCTTGAAGAATAGGCTTTTATCTTGACGATCCGACTAATAGAACAAACGATTTAAGCTTTTGAAGCAAATCTTGTCGGCTTTTTTGGAGACTTTTGTTGTTGATTTTTTGCCATGCATAAAATCTCCACAAATAAGTCGATAAGGTTTGCTTAGAAAGCTTTATTATTAGTTCTTTTAAGATAAAAGTCTTCACACTTAGGGAAAATTTTTCCTATTTAAAATTTTGTTAAAATATGCACGACTGGGTCGCACGAACTTGCTCTTATTATGTGCGATCACACTGTGGTTCAAAAGTCTGAAATAAATTAGTTATGGGAGCCTATATTTGTATCCATTTTCCAAAACTTACTTCAATTGCTGGCAGTATTATGTAAGTATACAAAAATTAACAATATAGCCCCGTGTTGCACAATATGCGTGCAAGGAAGTTATATTATTTAAACTGGAAAATTGTTTAAAATCAACACAAATAGAAAGAAATTGATTAAAATACTTCTGAAAGTGTTTTAAACCCAACGCAATGAACTCCATCTGATCTTTTATATAAATCTAATGTCGTTTTCGATTGGATTTTCGGTCTATTCTACTCCTTTTTAATTCCAATCGAAACACCGACTTTCCTAAATTTACACGCACACTTCCAAAAGCCGCCATTTAACAAAATGGCTTCTTCAAGTATTTACCACTTTTGACAATTAATCCAACGAAAACCTTTATATGTATGTGTGTGTTCCTCGTCTACTACAATATGAAATTGGGAACAGAAGAACACTCCGAAAACATTACTCGGAACAGCCAATCGACGACTTTTGGAGTAGTAGGAGTGAAAAAGGAGTGCAAAAGGAGTACTCCGAACATCCAAACGAAAACGACATTAATTAACGTGAAAAAAAAATTTGAAATTCATAGGAGCGGTTTAAAAATATCTAATTTCTTGTACCTACATATGTATATAAAATTTCTTTAAAATTTTTAAGAAAAAAATTGTTACACCAATTTCAAGTATTTATTAATGTGTAGTTAAAAATTGAAATTTAAAAAAAAAGTCCACCCGTTTTCAAAATATCGATTTTTTAAAAAAATATTTTGATTTTTTTTTTTAAAATCCAAAATTTTTTTTTTGGAAAATTTTTATATGCAATATTATTTCAAGTTCTTACAAGATTTTGTATAAAAAAGTTTAGTTCTAATAGATAAACCTGAAAATGAGAAAGTCGAAAATAAAAAAAAAACCGTTCTATGATAGGTACTGTTTATATTAGTTCAATGTAAAATTTAATAATTTAATAATTATTACCTTCGATACACAAATATTTTTTTTTTTTAAATCGCATCAGTAGGTTTTGAGCAAAAGAAATGTTCCTTAACGGTTTTTAAACATTTCATTGCGAGGAACCGTTATTTTTGTTTAAGATTTTCTAGATAATGTTAAAAAAATGCTTTTTACCAGGTTTAATAAAAATCGACCAAGTTGTTTTTGAAATACCTTTCGATTTTTCAAATAAAAACATTTAAAACTTTTTAAAAAAACCCAAAAAATATCTTTTTGACAATTTTAGTACACAATATTATTTTTTTCCTTGGGTTTCTGTTACGGTGCTTTTGATTTTCGAGCTTTAAGAAAAAGCTTTTAATGATGAGTGTATCGTGTACACTTCGACAACCCTGTGAAAGCTTTAATAAAGAACAGATTTAAGCAATCCACGGTAGCCAGATTCAGAGGCAAACGTCCTATCTTGCCTACACTGCCAATTTTTGTTGGACAGAGTATAGACTACTGATTTCGAGGTTCTAACTAAAGAACTCGGCACCAATTTGACAGGACTAGCCTAAGTTCTACTAGAACTGGTATATAATAACCATGGTACTAGCTGATTTTGAGGAGTCAGCTAGTACCGAGTCTTAAGCTAATACTCGGTATCAAATTGTTAGGACTATAACCTGAGTTAAGAAGTGAGTTGATATCGATTTGAGTAGGTACTTACTTTAGGACTAATACCGGAACTAGTATTAGGACTAATAGAACAAATTGGCTGTGAGTGTTTTAGAGCCCACTCTGTTTTTCGAGGTGAAAACTATGTATTTTAAAGTTTTTTTTTAAATTTCAAAGATCGAATTCTATCGTATTTTACATTTTCCTCTGATAACATACATACATACCTATTACCTACCCAACATTATTACAAAGTTTAATATCCTTAGCCACTTAAGGAATATAAAATATCAATAAGACCCAGTCGTGTAAGCATTTTTAACTTTCTTTATGTCTGAAGCATTATAACTAGCATCATATTATCATTTTTAAACAACTGAGTTTATATCTTCATATTTTTCTTTGAAATATTATTAAAAGAAATAATGAACAATAAACTTCTGGAAGTTTTTTTTTTTTTTAATAAATACTTAACGACCTTTAATGTTCACCAAAAAGTAGAAATAAACTCCTTTAACGATGTCAGTCATGTTGTGAATTTTGTTTATGACTTACCATTTAGGTTATATATATTCTGTTGAAGTAGTTTACTTTGATGTCTGATTGCCTGAAAAGAAAATATCAATTTTCGAAGAAGAAATTAATGGTCGAAACGAAATGCATCCGGTGTTCCGGCGCTCTTCCTAATTGAGGTTTAAATGATGAGATCTTCATTTGGAAACTTTAAGGACATTCGACAAAAATACATAAATTGATGTTGCTTTAGTTTTCCAAACATCATAGCTAATTCAATTTTTCAGTATAAACATATTGATGGTAATTAGGGTAGGTAAGGTACATTTGAATGAATGGCTTATTAGATCACAGTAATAATATTCGAACTCATTTTGTTCAAATTTATTTTAAATTGAAACCTGACGATTTGCTGCATTTTTTCTTCCTACAACAATATAAAAATGACAGTGAGGTTTATTTAACAACAATTATATTCTATATTAACATTGCTGCCATTAAGTCTACAAAAAACCAAATAAGGCTTTAACTTTAAATGAAAAAATATTAAAACAAAAGTTTATATAAAAACTTTTCTAAAAGAATGCAGTTGAAAACAAATTACAAATTCCAAGCTTGTAAACAAAAAAATACATTATTTAAAATTACTTAGTTGATTTGAAGTTCAGGGAAATCAACTGATTCTGATTGCTGCCTGAGCCTCTGTGCTAGACATATTGTCTCCGTCATGATAAGTGGCAATAAGCTTAGTTATTTTATTAATTAAAAGAATTCCAAGCACGTATATGCGGCAAATCACAAACGCGGCCGATTAGCAACGATTAGTTTGGCGTATTACATTAATATGCTAATTATATAAAAGTTCATTGAGATTCCAGAAATGAGTTGTGGCGCTGTGTTATTCCTTAAGTCATACAGAAGATTATTTATTTTTTTAACAAATAGTAATATTAAATAAACAAATAAGGAAAACATGATAATTATTTTTTTTTTTCAAGATATGGTTACAACGCACAAAATACAATTTGGAGAGATTTTACTTGAGGACTAGAGTAGAGAAATGCCAATTTATAACACTATGCCAATTTATAACACTATATACTAGATACTATAAATTTTATTTTATAAACTTCATATGTAACTTGGAGGTGCCAATGAATTTTGTATCTGCGCTAAAAAGACTATACCAAGAAACGAGTGTCACATTGATAATTATAAAGGACTCCCATTAAAGTTTAAAATTAACTCGAGGGTAAGGCAGGGCTGTAATCTAAGTCCATTACTATTCACTTTGTTTCTTCTAGTTGAGTTTCTGCCTTGCGGTGTAAGAATTGGGAACAATAATATAAAAGTCATCATGTATCCCGATGATATCGTTACTTACCGGAATTTCCTGTGTCTCTTCAGTTGATCATAAAAAGGCTGGTAGATTATTGCAAGATTTGAACTTTAGAAAACGATACTCA
Source organism: Leucozona laternaria (assembly GCA_932273885.2). Lineage (NCBI taxonomy): Eukaryota > Metazoa > Arthropoda > Insecta > Diptera > Syrphidae > Leucozona > Leucozona laternaria. Next base: position 88,059,439 of record OW026368.1, on the reverse strand, counting down.
GAAATCTAAAATAATGATATTTCAAAACGGGAGTGGAAGACTTTCGAAAGAAAAGAGCTAGCTATGACGGAAATCCTGTGAAGATAGTCAAAGAATACACGTATTTGAGAATAGTCTTCACTTTTAACACCTGAGTTTAGACAGGCACTTCAAACTATGCTAAAACTGCCTGGCCATCTGTACTAATTAAAAAAAGTATTTATCAATAAAATGATTTCAATTGCGTTGTTATACAGTTTTTAACGCTACTGCAAGATCGATTCTTTTCTGTGGGCCACAGGCCTGGGGGTTTTTAAAAAATATGACTATGTGGTTCTTCTTTTTGAGGAAAATGTTTAAACTTCCCGAATAAGAGCTATTTCACACATTTTCGGCAACCGGCTACTGACACCGGGTAGACAGCATTTGATATAATACATCATGATGTTTGCCCGGTGCCGGTAGCCGGTTGCCGGGTATTTGTGAAATTGCTCTAACTCTCCAAAGTAAACTCAACCTAGAAACAGGACTTCCAACTCTTTTCTTCACAATTTTTAAACTAAGTGCAAACTATGCAGATCGAATTAGAGATAACTCGAGGCTTTCTAAAGTAATATGGATTTATGCAGTTCAATAGGAGAAAATCTGGTATGAGGTTTGATCAAGACTGGCGACAGACTGCGGTTTAACCTTTAACGTAGACGAAAAAAATGATGTGCAGATCAGGGTTGCCACCTTTTGAAAAAAAATTCCGAAGTAGATTTGTAAAAAAATGTGCAGTAGATTCAATGTTTTTGCAGTAGATTTATATTTTCAGGACAAACAAATTTTGATGGGTTAGGTCTTGTAATTTCTCCTCGACGTCGTCCACTTTGTCATTAAAAAAACGCTTAGTTTTTAAAAATCTAACCAAGGAAAAAAGCCTGCCTATTATAATGTTAAACTTAAAAGCACCTACTAAGAAATACATATAAACCTACAAAACTTGACCAACACATTGATTTTCCTCTTCTGCAGACCGTTTTTTTGTGAATTACTACTAAATAAATACACTTATATTTATATCAATTTTACCTTTTACGTACAGATTTTATTAAAAATGTATACAAACTCAAATAAATAGGCCTGTTTGGTATCTTTTTTCAGCAAAACGTTAAAACCTGTCAAAACACCAAAGAGAGAAAGAATTTCTCAAAAATGGAGAAACTTACAAGAAAGTTAACAAACGCACTGAACCACTTTTGTTAACAATTTGCGTTTAATTTTAAAAAAAAATTACATAAGTTATAAATTTGCCAAGTTATATATTATTTATAAGGTTAATCTTCACATATCAGATATCAGAAACCACAATTTCAAATTAAAAGCAAAAATGCTAACAGCTGGGCTTTTTGACAGACTTTACTCTCTTCTTGCACACGGAAATGTATGTAGCACAAATTCGCAAGTTATCCAATGGAGGAGACATTTTTTTCTCTCTCGATGTGCTCTCTCTTTGCAACTTTTTCGAGTTAACAAACAGGACTTTGTAAGAAATTGTGCAATTTTGTGAAAATTCGCAAGAAATTTCACGTTACCAAACAGACTTAATAAAAACGTTACGTTCACAGGTTTACTATGACAGCTGACTGTCAATTGTCATCAAAACAAAGCCCGATAGTCAAAATCTGTATGCATAAATTAATTGGTGGTTTCAATAAAGAATGAGAATGACAGCATTCAATGACAGAAATGAAAAAAAAAAATGTTTGGATTATTTATTGAAAGATTTTTTTTCGTAAGACCAAAAGTGTAGTAGATTTTATTTAAAGGCAGTATATTTATTTTTCGGAAAAAGCTGCAATTGGAGCAAAGTGACAACCCTGGTTCAGATACGAAAATTGCTATATATGATATAATTCAAATCACAGACGAAAACCGAAAGGTACACCTTTATAGAAAAAGCCAGATCCTCTGCAGAGAGAAATTTAGTACTATGCTAAAGTAAATTACAAAACTCAGTTCTCTCAATTATTTCAACATCAACCTATCTAGTGGAGCAATTGGAATTTGTTTTTAAAGTACGAGGGGAAATGTTACACCTTAACTTTATGCCACATTGAAACGATTTGATGAATATTTAGCAGCCTTTGCAATCTCCAATTTAGGGAAGATATTGGTCATTTCTTTGGGAAATCAGAAGAACAGAAATTTAGGAAGGGAAGGAATTATTCAACCGGGTGAATTAATCCAATTGGTTGCTGCTATTTTTATACTGAATATTGAACAAATGCTTTGTTGTATCAATCCAAAAAAAATCATGAATGCTTTTAGTATTTAATAATAAAGGGTCCGCCATATAACGTTTTTTTTTCAACTGTGCTTATTTCGTGAATGGTAACACTCAGCTCATGTCTGATTTGACAGATAATTAGTTTTATCCTTCCGCTGAACGAATATGGTTGTGTATACGCTTCGCTAAGTGGGCCTGCGATCGAATTACAGAAGATGCCGATTTTGCCAAAAAAATCATCTTTTCAGATGAAGCTCATTTTGATCTTGGCAAAAAATTGTCGCATTTGGGGCACAGAAAACCCGCAAGCATACATTGAAAAGCCGATACACCCAAAACGAGTCACTGTTTGGTGCGGATTTTGGTCCAGAGGCATAATTGGGCCATTTTTCGAAAATGAGCAAGGAGTGGCACTTACAGTCAATGGCGATCGTTATCGGGCCATGTTGAACGAATTTTTTTTCACAAAAATTGAAGAGGAGGATATTGGCAACATTTGGTTTCAACAGGACGGCGGCGCTACGTGCCACACAGCTGAAGCTACACTCGATGTTTTGCGCCATTTTCAAAAAAAAAAGAAGTTATTTGGCGGACCCTTTACCTAGTCTTTTTTTTCTTAATACAGTATGACAAATTGCGTGAATCTAATTTTGCCACATTTAAAACAAAAGCCTTTTAATAACTCTTTTATAACACTCCTTTTATAAAAAAAAAAAGAAAAAAGAGAAGTTGAGAGAAGACTGAAGAGATAATGGGGCGTATTCATCGTCACTTTTAAACTCCAGTTTATCTTAGACTGGGGTTTATCCAATGTTATTTAGATAGGATAAACCCAGGTCTAAGATAAAGTGGAGTTTAAAAGTGACTATGAATATGCCCCAATATGTATATGTACTGGATATTTAAATATTTTCTTGACTTGAAGCTTGAGGAGTTAAATCTTTAGCTTAAAAGTAAAATTTGTTAAAAAAAAATCAATTTCAAAATAATCATACATCGCACTCTATTAAAAAAAAAACAACTCATCTTCACTACCTCCATTCTATCAATAACGATGCAGGGAGGATTGCAGTAAATATATTCATTTTTTTTATATTCATAATATCTAGTTATACTAGGTGATAGGTGAATCTCTGATTGAATGACATTTTGATTGCGCGAGGGAATTATTTGTAGTTATACATGAAGAATGTAAACAATTCAATGTGGGATTGCCTCCCCATTGAGTAAATGACAAAGAATGCAAGGTCGAACAGAGGGAAGTTTTACAAATGCAATTTATTGGAAACAGAAGTGTTTTAATGTTATGTTAATTCAAATCACATTGGTTGTTGGCAGATCAAACTGTCATATTAACTTAGTATAGTTATACAATTTTAATTTTTTTTAATTTGTTGAATTAACTTAAACACAATTTATATAGATAGTTTAATAATACATACAGTTACAAAATAATTTGTATATTACTCGCAAACAAAAAAAACATCAATTTGTATACAAATATTTTGTTGCGTAAAGCATTGATGATGCGGATTTTTATTAATTTTTAAGAGTTTTCAGGAAAATAACCTAGGTGGTTTGAATTTTTTCTTTGGAAATAAGGACAAAAGGGTTAATTTTAAAATGATTTTTTTACTCGAAATAATTAATTTTTGTATATTAAATTTCGTTAACATATTTTTAGTAAAAAAATTTGTACGCCAATTTTAAGTATTTATTAATGAGGAGTTAAAAATTTAATATAATATCTTCTCCAACTCGTTTTCGAAATATTGAATTTTCTAAAAATAATTTTGAAATATGTATTTTTAAAAATTATTTTTTTTTGAAAATTTTGATATGTAATATTATTTCAAATTATTATAAGCTTCTGTATAGGAAAATTAATTTAAATCGGTTAACCCGATATTGTGATATATAATCGAAAATAACATACGAAAAACATTTTTATGGGATCTACCGTTATTTTTGGATATAAGAATACTTTTTGTTCAAAATCTTCTAGATAATGTCAAAAAACTACTTTTTATCAAGTTTAACAAAAATCGACTCAGTTAGTCATTTTTGAAATGTTGAGTTTTCAAAAAAAAAATATTACTTTAAATTAAAAAAGTATAATTTTGTAAAAATTGTAGTACCTACACAATGTAATTTTAAAAATATCAATCATTCTTCATAAAAAAATTATCAAAATCGGTTGAACCATTTTCGAGAAAAGTGAAAATTAAAAAATGCCATTAATAACCAATTATCGAAACCATTTTGTTTACTTAAAGGCAGCCTATATATCTAATAAAATTGACTTTGAAGGGCAAACATGTAAACCGCAAATGAAAAATTTGTTAGTTGTGTAGTATTGTCCAGAGCCAGGGGGAGGCAAGTGCCCCACCCCTTGCCCCTACCTCCGTCCGCCTATGCGTACAGCTGCTACCAAAGTCATAATTTGCTTATTTTATCTCTAAGTTGTTATAATTTGAGGTAATTCTTGAAATTAATAAGTGTTTGTTTATTATTTTAAAGATTTCAAAATCTTCTTTTTTAGTTTTTTTCTCCAATGTGCAGAAAACTCAGACCGAAACTTCAAACAGCGACCCCTATGAAAGGTACGCATTCGAATAAAAACATATTATATATCCTCTAAGGTAAAGGTAAACCTCAAGAAAGAAAAAGAAATATTTTATAACAAAAAAATATTAACTTATATTCCATTGGCTTCAGACTTGAAAATCTTAAAACTATCTTACAAGCCGTGTTTTCTTGCAAGCCCTGATGAAATAGGTCGAAAAAATGACGTCGGGGCTAAGAAATTTACATGTTAAATGCAACAATAGCGGAGAATTCTCGGGGTTTAACTTAAGTACGGAGAAAAACTGTGTTACCGGCGTGAATTACATACTTGTTATCGATAGATTCTATAGAAACAAGTCCCTCCGGGCTCGCAAAAAAACACGGCTATACTTACTAAATTAAATTAGAAACTTGAATAACACAGTGCTGTCATTTACTTCAAAAATTGTAAGTAAGAGAGAGCTTCTTTCTATTTTTAAATCGATTTATTTCAATTCCTATTGGTCGGAGCCAAAAAGAAGAAAAACAAATATATTCATTAGTCTAGAACTATACATGTTAGATTTGTTCTGAGTTGAGTCATCTCATGTAAACAAGGCTTTTGTTAAACCCTTTGGTTACCAACTATCATTTTCGATCATTTTGTCTACTTTCGGCCTTCCATTTCGCTAAGCTTTCGAAAACCCTTGTGCATAGCTTAGATTTATGAATAATTACTTTAATTACTGGTTAATAAGTAGGTAGTTATGAAAGCATTAAACCAGCTAAAGTATTTTATATACTGAACGCATGTCTTAGCTTATTAAGCCTTGCTAAAACCCTCTCTATGGTTTTCTGCTCTCCATCGCAGACAACCTGGGGTCGGTGTTACGTGTATTTTTGTGTGTATGTTTTTTTTTTTTTATTATTTTGTGTGGCAGCATAATATCGTGTAAGACAACACAAAGATATTTATGTTACCATAAGATAACTCTTGGTAGGTTTCCGTGACCTTCTACATTATATCGTACAGTAGGGCAATCTGCATTTATTTTACAAGCTAAAGAAATTGTATCATTTCTCTAAAAATATTGTGAGCTGATTTTATTGAAATAAGTTTAAGCATTTTATGGGTGTGTAAGGAAATGTACTAATTAAAAAAAAAAACATCTCTTTAATATTCTCTTTTCAGATTATAAAAACATATACAAAAATTAATTATTTAAAACTGTTAGCTTCAAGGTAAGCATCTTAGCAACCTGAATCGAAGATACTTCGAATACCTATATAATCTAAAGAGTGAATTAAGTTATTTCCACATTTCTAAATCTAATTTTTTGATTTCAATCCAGTTTTGAATTTTCGTTGCCCCAGTGTTAATCGAGGTCTTTCGATATAAGTTTGGAGCCTTCTTTATACAAGAGATCATTTCGTTTTTAGATTTTTTGCTTCAGATATTATATTGATTAAGGAAAGCATACCCTATACAGAATGCGGTGTTGTACGTTTATATTGAAGAGGTTTGTTTGTTTTAAGTTGTTGTGTATAGTTTGTAGCATCGATTTTTTTTTTAATAGGATCTTCAGGTAATAAGTCATAATATTCTTATGTATATTGCGTTTGAGCATTTTTGTTTTTTTTTTTTTTTCTTTAGTTTTTTATTTGCCTTGTGTGTGGTCTTTTGGGGGATCTCTTAACCAGAGCGAAAAATGCCGAAGAGTTATAGGCTCTAAAATGAGATGTTGAGATTTAATTTGTTGGTATCATCATTAAAATTCGATTGACTTTTATAAAAAAAGGGTGATATTAATGTCCTTTATAAAATATAATTGAGGAGAAGATTTTGTATAGATAAGAAATGTTTAAAGCATAGAACAAAGATAGGTATAATGTTTGAAACAAAAATTATATAATTTGATTTATGTGATCTAGATATGTTTTTTTTTTGTTCATATACCTAGCTACAAAGGTATTGAATGTTGTAAAGGGTTTTTCAACAGGGACGCTACAAAAGTATAGCAACAGGGACAGCAAACGACACCATATTTCTTGCCGTTCTTTTGACATTTCTCTTCAATAAGATTTGCCATTTCATGGTGGAAAGATATACGAGCCAACAACGAGTCGAAATTATTAAAATTTACTACCGAAATTCAGAGTCAGTGGCCTCAACGTTAAGAGCGCTACGTCCAATTTATGGCCGTCATAATCGTCCTAGCAGATCAACAATTGAGCGTCTAGTGGACAAATTTGAATCCACAGGCACAGTAAAAATGTTTTCGTGCCAGTGAGATAAAGAAGTGCCCATAGTGTCGAGAATATTGCTGCCGCTGAGGCTTCAGTTGCAGAAAGCCCAAATGTGTCCCTCACACGTCGTTCTCAAGCGTTGGGCATCTCTGTGACGTCGTTGTGGCGAATTTTGCGAAAAGATCTTGGCCTACATCTTTACAAGATTAAATTGACGCAAGAATTGAAGCCGCTTGACCACCAGAACCGTCGTATGTTCGTGAATTTCCTGTGGGGCTACGTAAAGTCTATGGTCTATGCCAGCAAGCCAGCGACGATTGATGAACTTCGTACGAATATCGAACGTGAAATTGCAGCAGTATCGGCCGATTTATGCTTGAAAACCGTCGAAAATTGGGTTCAGCGTCTGGACTTCTGCAAGCGTGCCCGTGGTCGCCATGCAAAAGAAATCGAGTTTCATACATAATGGCATCGAACGTACTTTCACAGGAATAAAGAATTTCATTGATATCAAAAACCGTTTTTGTTTTATTTAAAAAAAACTTTTGTAGCGCTCTTATTGAAAAACCCGATATTAGCCAAAACAAAATGTTGTTCAAAAGTGGAATTATTTTGATTTTTTACCTGAATAACCATTGTTTAGATAAAATAATAATAAATAAAAGAAAATAATTATCTCCAATTCAATACTTTATAATAGGTAGGAGGAGTAAGGCCTATATTGTAGGTAACACAAAGAAATTAAGGAATATTCTCCAAAAACTGAATATAGTTTGTTAATTTAATTATGAACAAATGCTCTTCAATTTTCCAACTTGTGTTTTTATGCTTTTGCTCTCATATTTTGACTGGTAGTAAACAGTCGGTTCAGTTAAATAACGCTCTGTTTGATTTGTTTCAAATTTGTTTATGGAGTGCCGCAAAGTTCTATCCTGGTTCCTCTTTTATTTTCTCTTTACGTTAATGAATTGCCGTCTTTAGTTAAATATTGTTCTATAAAAATCTATGCCGATCACGTACAAATATATTTTAATAGTCCGATAGGACTTATAGAGGACGGTGTGTGTTCTGTGAATAGAGATCTCGAAGACATTTCACGTAGGTCTCAGGTTGAATCCCAAAAAATCAGTTGCTATTGTGAAATCTAAAAAAGTGGTAGATGTTTCCTACTTTCCCTCTGTGATCTTACAAAACACGCCAGTCACGTATTTTGAAATTATTGCTAAAAATCTTGTCTTGGTTTTCAACCGGACTCAAACATGAAATAACCATTTTAGCAATGTAGTGGGTAAAACATAAGGAATTCTTTGAACTGTGTGGGCAATACAGTTCTGCACCCCTCTATAAGAGTACGGATGCTATTGGCGAAAACGACGATCGTACTAACCCTGATCTATGACTGATGTGAAATTTACTCTCATTGTGACTCTGTCAATAAGAATAAATTATTAATTTTTGTTGGATGAGATGTTTGTTTTTCCTTCGGCTTTTTTGGTCACTGGTAGTGGCAATGAAACAAAGTTACATTGATTTATTCGAAACGTTTCGACATGGATTGCTGTCCTCTTCTAGTGACACTGTGGTTGTTGACAAATATCTATGTTCCTAAACTTGCCGAAAACTTCAAGGAAATAATTTCAACCAAGGCAATCAATATATCAATATCCAAATGGCCTACAAATTGAACAACACTCTCGCACCTCTTTTTAGCAAATTAAAAGTCAAACCAGATAATGATAAATGCACACATGTAATTTATAAAATGAACTGTCTGGGTAACGAAGATGAGACTTGCGACCTTTGCTATGTGGGGTGGGGACTACGAAACAATTTTTGAAACAGAGAATTGGTAATCATAAGTCTGATTGAAACTGTAACAATTCTGTAAAAACAGCACTTGCTACACATATAGCATAGAGAAAAGCCATAAACCTGATTTCGAAAGCGCTAAAATTATTCAAACGGAAAGGCACACTTCAAAAAGATACACCCTGGAAACCCTCCATATTTTAAACAGCGACAACACTATGAAGGCCGAAGAAAAAACACACACAAAATTAATGTCACATTTAAAAATATCAGTCGCTACATTTTTGAACTACGCAAAATCGATTATATTTAATTTTTTTCTGAGTGTGTACCTAACCTACACAAAATGACTTTCGAAAACTTTCTGAAGTTTCGTGTCCTTGCTATTCTCACTTGCATTCTTTTATACAAGCGACCCCAGTATTTTAGCGATTTGACAGCGGTATGGCATCTTCGCAAAAAATCTATAGAATGCGGGTCCAACCCGCTGTGCTTCTCTTACATTCGAGCGTCAGTTTATTGGGTATTAAACTCGGTACCACTTGAACCACAAGAGCAATTTTATTGTGCCATCCAGTTGCTCATTTTATTTTTTTATTTTTATTTTTAGTAAAATTAGATAAATACTTAAACATGTCTAGTCAATTTTTCTTGTGTAATTACAAAAAAGTTGTGACATATTTTTTTTCGGTTTAAGGCTCTACCAAACTGGCGCGAAACATTTGCGCGAATATGCGACGGCTGAAGAATGTTCAAAGATTCGCATCGCTGCAGTGTGGGTACTCTCATTAATCTCCATGCAAATAAATTAAGACAGGCGAAAGTTTCGTTGTCGTTGTCATTGTAAAGTATTTGCGTTGGTTTGGGAGAGCCTTCAGGATCGAAATTCTGTAGATTAAATTTTGTTAGGAAAATTCTTGCTGTACAAAAATTTGTTTGACCAAAATTCGGTATTTCAAAACGCTGGAAATAGGAAGCAAAATACAAAACGTGAACTTTTTTTACATTATCAAATAATTGTCCATAACGGGCGAAATAATTGACGTAGAAAAATGATATTGAAATCAAATGAAAGGTATTTTTCTTCGCTTTAAAGATTTGTCTTTAAAATAATACCAACACTATCTTGATATGTTAAGCATATTTAGAGATATTGAGTTTGAACTTCTAGAAAAGCCACTTTTTTCCGCGGTCTTTGCCACACCGATATTCCAAAAAAATCAGCGATCATATATACTTTTTTAGCTTTAGTGAAAAGCTTATTTTATTACCTTTAATTCCATATAAAATGAAGTGTACTTAATCACATAAATACCTAACTGTAAACAAATCATTCCTCAAAAGTCACTCAATTATGCTTGTTGGAGCAAAAATAATGTATATTTCCCACTAATAACATAAAGTGACGTTATTTTATTTGCTTATGGAACATACCAGTTAAAACAGGTAAGATCCTTCTATGGATTTTAACTAATACTATCTTTTTCCGTAAGGATTTTTTTCTCTTTTTTTTCTTTTCACGTCATTTTTTTCCAATTAATTTTATTTCAATTTCAAAATATCTTAAAATGTGTTAAACATATCAAAATAACTTTGGTAATTTTTTAAATACAAAAAAAAAAAATATCTTTCATATTTGATATCAATATCATTTTCTTCGTCAATTATTTTGCTCGTAATGGAAGAAAACTGAAATCATTATTTTGCAATCGGCAACTTCAAGCCCAAATATCTCGACTTTCCCATGAACGATTTTAAAAATATTTAACTTATATATCGGGCTTTACGTTAACGTTACCTTTCATTTGATACTAAACTCGTTTGTTTACACTCTGGGCCAACGCTTCATATTAAAATAGGTATTCCCTTTCTAAACCTTCTAAATAATCTCCCAACTTTTATGTTCATCAATTTCTTATTGTGATACGAAATAAATTATTTCTTTCTAAACAATTTAATAAAAAGCCAATTATAAAATCTGAGATTTGCTTTTGACTCATTCTGGGATTCTAACATACATAATATTAACATAATAGTATCCAAATTTAATCATATTGTCCCATTAAACTCTGTGTGGTAAATATTATACCGCATCTAAGCTCCATCTACATAGTATAAACCATCAAGGAATGCGGTTTTTGTATAATCACAAATGAAAAATTCCACAAAGTCCTTTGTAAAAAGTCATCCCATTTTTTTTTTATCTCACTGAGAAAAATATCTTAATGCGTCCGAATAGAGTGAGAATCAATTACTTTTAGACTTCCCGAAGTCCTTATCGAAAAAATGACTCACCTGATGAGAACCTCTGGACGGAAATAAAAAAAAAAAAAAAAAAAAACCATCCCATCGCCATCGCAAGCCATGAGGATCGGCACTATTACTAATTTGCTCTGATGGAGGCTATATATATTGACAACAGGTTGTGTGTTGTGTCTTGTGTGTAGATACAGATATATGATGTCCAGAGAACACCCAAATTGTCAACAGGAGACCACCGCTCAAAGTCAAATTTTTAAAATGAATCATCTTGAATTTTTTTATCGTTACTTTTGATGGACAAAAAATTAAATAAAAAAAATTGAACCTAATCAGCCGACAACTTTAAGGCCTCCTACCACTTAATAACTGATCACCACCAGTCCTGCAATCTGTTGAAATTCCTAAAAAAAAGAGAGGAAAAACAAACAAACAAACTTCAGTGCATTAAAATGGTTTCTGATTGGCAGCGTCGAACGCACCCTATAAACTAACTTGCAGTCAGAAAACAAACTGTTTCGTAGTATTTTACAGTGTAAACTGAACGAAATGAGACTCGAGTTATAATTTAAATTTGAATATGGAATTTGACCATTAACAGTTATATTTATAAACCTATTCCAATGTATGTCTAACTTTAGACACCTGTCAATCTCCGAAACCTTATTTATGATCATTTTTTATTGATTGTGTAACTTAAAGACACTGCATCTGCAATGAGTTGTCCAAACCTATTCTAAAGCTGGTAAGTTCATTATAAATTGAAGGTTTTCAAAAGTTTACTGAAAATAACAATTTATATTGGAATTTGGAACTTCCACCAAACTTCAGTGCCAAACAAGCAAAAAAAAAATCAATAGTTTGATAGAAAAATATGTAGGGAAAACAAAAACATGTGATTGTGATTGGTCGTTTGTTTGTTTTCCCTACATATTTTTATGTCAAAATTAGAAAGAGAAAAGACAAAGATAGTTTCTGGAAAAGCATAATAGGCCCTTCAGCTTTTTTGACAGCTCTGCACTTTATCTCATTCCCACTTTCAATCCAGTGTGAACACCGTGAATTACTTTGGACGGTGTTCACATTGGACTCACTCTGCGGGACTCATATTGACAATTCTTTGTTTTATCTCACTCGACCTCCTGATGAGAAAGAGATAGTCTAGAGAGGCAGGATTTTTTTTAAAAAAATCAAAAAATCCTGCCTGACTTTCTCATATAGTGAGGTAGAGTGAGATAAAAGAAAGAGATGTCAAAATGAGTCACGCGGAGTGCGTCCAATGTGAACACCGTTTTGTGGCTGAGCAATAGGCATGTTCAGGAAAATGAGATCTGGGAGATCACAGCAATCTCAGTAACATGAAAGAACATGCTTCCTCAGCAAAATACCTCAGTTTTACTGCCAAAATTCTACGGAAAAAAAAATTGGATTCGTTTGCTCACTTTTTGACGTAATCTAATCTGGAGGTCCAATTTTCGGTGACTTTTTCCAACATTTGTCGCCTTATATCGGCAATAACGCGGTGAATGTTGTCCTTCCAAATGGTCAATCATTTCGGGCTTATCGGCGTAAACTAGTGACTTCATATATCCCCACAGAAAATAGTCAACAGTCAAGCGGCGTTAAACCACACGATTTTGGAGGCCAATTCACGGGTCCTTAACGTGAAACTATGCGGTTACCAAACGTTTCCTTCAATAAATCAATTATGGCACGAGCTGTGTGACATGGTGCGCCGTCTGGTTGAAACCATCATGGTTATTCAATTGCTAAACAAAAAAGTCAGTAATCATGGCTCTATAGCGGTCACCATTGACTGTTACGTTCTGGGCAGCATTGTTTTTAAAGAAGTACGGGGCAGTTATTCCGCCAAACCATAAAGCACACCAAACAGTCAGTTTTTGTGGATGTAACGGAGGATTATCATCACTCCAAATACGGCAGTTTTGGTAATTGACGTAGCCATCCAACCAAAAATGAGCTTCATCGCTGAACAAAATTTTATCGTGAAAATCGGAATCAACAACAATCTCGTTTCAAGTCCATTCACCGAATGTACGCCCGCGCCGGCCGTGCCCGGTGGTCGTCGTCGATTCATGATAAAATGCCAAACCAAACTAAAAATAAATATCTTGACAACTGACAAAATGGCCGCCAGTTCAAATAGTGTTGCCAACTTAAAGTTCTTTAACTCTAAATAAAACACCCTTTATAAAGGGTCCGCCATTTAACGTTTTTTTTCAACTAGTGCTTATTTCGTGAATGGTAACACTTAGCTCATGTCTGATTTGACAGATAATTAGTTTTATCCTTCCGCTGAACGAATATGGTTGTGTATACGCTTCGCTAAGTGGGCCTGTGATCGACTTAGAGAAGATGCCGATTTTGACAAAAAAATCATCTTTTCAGATAAAGCTCATTTTGATCTTGGCGGGTAGTAAACAAGCAAAATTGTCACATTTGGGGCACAGAAAACCCGCAAGCATACATTGAAAAGCCGATACACCCAAAACCAGTCACTGTTTGATGCGGATTTTGGTCCAGGGGCATAATTGGGCCATTTTCCGAAAATGAGCAAGGAGTGGCCGTTACAGTCAATGGCGATCGTTATCGGGCCATGTTGAACGAATTTTTTGTTCACAAAAATTGAAGAGGAGGATATTGGCAACATTTGGTTTCAACAGGACGGCCGGCGCTACGTGCCACACAGCCAAAGCTACACTCGATGTTTTGCGCCATTTTCAAAAAGAAAAAAAAAAGTTATTTGGCGGACCCTTTATAAGTTTTTAATTTTGTGTTGTTGTAATCCCTTGTGAAAGAACAGCAAACGCAACAACAACTCAAGATATCTGCAAATTTTTGGATAGGTTGACACCTCTTGGATAGATTCAGTAAAACGCTGGACGGAAAAACTATGGGGAATCGTTTCCAATCATAATTTGGCATTTTATGTTTTTCGATTTAAAAGGAACAACAAAATCAGAATTCAATATTTTATTTGATTAAACATGTCCCAAAAAAAAAATTTAAACATACAAATAGGTTTTGTAATTTTCTCAAAAATAAAACCATCTTAGTTTTTGGATTTGACTAAAACCTGCGTTCAAAATATTTTATTTCAAAAATTTATTCAATTTTGAAAATATTAATTATTATTAATTTTGAGTTTCAAAAGAATTGTTTGAGAAACTATTTGTTGAAATACAAAAATTATACAAAAACAAATTAAAATTATGGATTTCTGCACTTTATTTTTTAAATAAATATTTTTCTCAGAAAATTACCTCTCCTATTTATACTAGTGATTTTCAACTGTCGACTTTCCTTTATTGTGTGTAGGTAAGAATGCAGAGGGACTAAGAATTTTTGCCGGTTCCAAACCACTATAAGTTGAGAAGCATTTATTTCATGACAAGGTATATTATACGATTAACTTTACCTATATCTATAATTTTGGTTATAAGTAGACAAACAAAATAGATTTACCCTATATATGTATGGAAGTGTGTGCATTTTCAATGTAAAACATCCAACATTGATACCTTTTGCCTTACAAAAAAACCAACTAACAGGATGTGCTCCTGCTGATATTTCTAAAAGGCGTTCTGATCTCGCACGCACAAATTCGAGATGTAAGTCAGAGATAAGTTTTCTTGTACGAAAATCATTACCAACATAAAATCCGGAATATGAAAGTGAAGTTTTCACAAGGTGAGTTTTTAACATTATCGAAGCTATATACGCATATTCTACCTGAATTCTATGATTGCAACACAAAGGATATTACAGGATAATTTTCTTATCGTAAAACGACTGTAGACTAAATCAGAAGAAAATATACCATGATATAAGAACATAAGGGTGTTTTAATGAACACTTATACCTTAGTTTGGCCATACATCGAATAGTTTTCCAAAAAAAATTGAAAATTGACCTGGCTTATGGCCTAATTGCCTCTTAGCAATATAGTTAAACAGGTTGTTTGATGTTTCGAAACATTAACCTTACCTTACCTACCAAATATCACAAGTGCCAGTTATTTTGTCAAATTGATATTGTCAAGTTTTAAGGTCCATAAATTTAAGCAGAAGTACGCAGAGATTGATGATAAGGAAGTATACGAAATGACTAATGAAATTGAGTTAAATTGTCGGTTCTTTAGTTTAAATTACCTTAAATCCATAGGTAATGTTGTAGGTCTATGTACATAAATCATTGGAGAAAAAGGTTGGCATATTCGCCTCAGTACTTTTATCTTTGTCCATTTTCATTGATGTTTTTTTTTTCTTGTGGTAATGAAGATTAGTGGTGGTGTGTGGGCTGGACTTTTTTCCGGAAAAAAATGAATGAATCTTTCTAAGAAAAAAAAAAAAAACCGAAATGGGCTTATCAATTTTGCAAAGAAAATAATAGGTATGTAGAAATTAAGTCCCTGTGTATATTGCGACTTTTCAATATACGTCTTCTCGATGGTTTTACCTTTTATTTGGTAAACCTTACTTTTTATTTGGAAAACCATAGTAATATGTCAAATAGCGTACCTTACTCAAACACTAACTCAGCTAAATTTTACATTTAATCCCATTTTTTGAACATAGTTATATCCAGCGGCGTGTCGTGCGTCGGTCAGAGAGCTCCAAAACTCTTGTTAATTTTTTTTTTTTAATTTATAGAAAAATTGTAAAATAAAGACAAACATCAATTAAAAATTTAGTACAATAACTCCATAAATGGGTAATTTTTAGAAGTACACGCGGTGCAGCTGACTAGGTATTAGGTTGCAATTGCAAATTGGACATTTTTTTGCCAGGTTGATGGCCTGCGTTATGCATGAGTGACAAAAGATGTGACCACATGTAGTTGACGTAGGCTGTCGGCTTAAAACGTTTTCCAAACAAATGGGGCAAGATAACGCTTGCATTCTGCTATTAGGGTCTGGAGTTATAGTTGATTTCTGCCTGTAGGTAGTGGGCGAATCAATGCAAATAACCCTTGGCTCGTCTTCATCGATCAGTTGTGCGTCCCGCTCACGCTGCCGCCGTCGTCTCTGCCGCCGTCGTTTCTGCCGCCGTCGTCTCTGCCGCCGTCGTCTCTGCCGCCGCCGTCTTTGCCGCTCTCTCTCCCGCCGCCATCCATGCCACTGCCGCCGCAGCTGCTGAGTTTTCTTGGAATGTTGATTTGAGCAGCTTGGTGCAGAATTGAAGTCTGATTGTGAGCTTTCGATCGGTACTATGCGGATTTTCTTTCGCAGCCAAAAACGGTGGCGTTTGCGAGACGTACGTATGCTGAGTGCGCCCTCGTCAGTTGTTGTCGAACTGCAGAGATCTATTACTTCAGTTGATCGTGTACTAGCTGGCGTGGTGTTTTCAGGACTAACCTCAACTAATTTACGTATTGAACTAACAAATATTTGAACTTGCTGAATATGAATATCATACTCACTGGGACTAATTGCTGACCTTTTTGATGCTGCCATGTAGATTTCTGCTTATGTAGACTTCTTCAAAAAATCTCGAGGTGCTGTAAAATAAAGTATGTAGTCAAATTGACACATCGTCCTTAATATTTTTGGAATCTGTATGCGAAAATTAGATATTTTTATTTTAACCTACTATGGAGAATTTGTTTTAATTTTTTTTTTGATGTAAGAAACTTATAATTTTTAAATAGCTAAGTACATACATACATACAAATGTACAATAATGTTTTTTTTTTTCTGCAAATAGTAAAAATGTGTATGGGAATACCGGTAAATGCTTATGATAAATGTTTATCACAGAGTAAAGGCTCTAAAACCAACGCGAAATACAGTAACAAGCTTGATTTCTTCCAATCCCGCAATGAAATGGATGGTAAATCGACCGGGATTAGCGCCGCCATTACAGAAAAATTGGCGTTTCCATAGAAACTATCCATAACAAAGAGGTAATACACGCCGGACCGGTTACACAGTTCTCTGGCATGGATAAGAGCTTAGTCCCGAAATTTGTCTGGGTGTAGCTAAGCCCGTAAGGTATTAGTTGTGGTTGCATTTCACATGTAAGTTCTTTAGCCCCAACTAATTTTTTTCGTCAAATTTTATTTGAGTTTGAGTTTGTTGTTTGCGTCGAGTTGTGTTTTTTTTTCAGAAATAAAAATATTTAAAAGTAAAAATATAATGCATATTGAGGTACCATTTCTGTACCAAATAAACTTCACAATCAATCAAAAAACATGGTTGCCGACGGGAAAACATTTTGATTTAGTTTCTTTATGTCAGCTGCTTGATTTTAGCAGCAAATTTAACATATCTGGTTATAGACGTTCAGAAAAATATATGGATAGGTAATAGAAGTATCTAATAGCGTTTTCGTTGCTTCTAAAAGCGTTTGTTTGGCTATCGGTGACAGTTCCGCTTTTGAATAGAAAAGAAAATCGATTCTGGATTTGAATAAAGAATCAAAACCAGAAGCACGTGCAAATGTACACACTTTAAACGTTAAAGGTATTTTTTTTTTATTTTAGAATTTCGATTGTGAATTTCTGAATAAATTCTACCTACTTTATTTTATTTACTTATATATTTTGGAGCATATCTTTCATAAATATACATATGTAGGTTTAAAATTTTCCAAATTAATGTCCGCCATATTTAGAATAATTTGGCATTTGCGTTTGATGTTACACAAATACAACGAATTACAAACATCAGAATCAAAAAAAAGTTTGCCAAACTTTTCGCCTGGCATTCCGGATCGAAGAGTTCCGGAGGTTTTTTTTTTTGCGGATTAGCAAACCAATACGCTATAAGATAGGCTATGTCCCCTTTCACACGAGGAAACAAGTTGCTGGAGATTTTTTTGACGTTTTCTTTTAATTTCCTTAAAAATCTCCTGTACCTTTCACACGAAGAAACAAAATCGTGGAAACTTTCTGTATTTTCCTTTAAAAATAGCTTGGTTAAACACACTCTACTGTGTGTGTGAAGAGGAATGTCAAAAAAATCTCCTCGAATCGTTGACCGGGGAGATTTAATTTTTCCCTCTTACTTCCTGCCCTTCTCACCAACAAA
Organism: Leucozona laternaria; assembly: GCA_932273885.2. Taxonomy (NCBI): domain Eukaryota; kingdom Metazoa; phylum Arthropoda; class Insecta; order Diptera; family Syrphidae; genus Leucozona; species Leucozona laternaria. Next base: position 88,041,275 of record OW026368.1, on the reverse strand, counting down.
CTGATTGTTGCTGGCAACTCAGTTTCCTCGTGTGAAAGGGGACTATCCTAGTGAATACTGAACGTGGCCAATAATTGAGAAAGAGAATTAAAAACGAACAGAATTTATAAACTGTCAAACATTAAAATAATCCTTACGTCAGTTTCCGATAAAAAAATAAAATGCTTACATTTTTTCTTAAAGAAAATGAAGGGAAACAAGTTGCAATTCTACCTGTTATTAAACTATTTTATTTTATTAAACACTGTTTAACTAATTTTCAAAAAATTTCAAAATTCAACGAATGTAGGTTATTTGACCTGCAAATCCATACAAATTCTGACTTTTCCTATCCGCCACAATTTTGTCACAAGTCTGCTGTTGATATACTTTTTTATTTACACAAAGTCACATAAAATGGATAGTACAAAAATGTTAGTTAGGATTAATAATGTTGAAGGTTTAAGTATTTATTTAACATTTTCTGTTGAGAAAGGACAACAAATGTAAGAGTTGATAAAGGAGCTTAAAGCGCATCAGGAGATACCTTATCTTCATCCAGTTTTTTTTTTCACGAAGAATGTTCTCGCAAGAGAAAGTAAAATACCATGGTATCCATTCTCGATCATATTTAAATTTTTTCGTAATGACGTTTAAAAGTCAACAAATGACAGCCCTGATAGAAAAGTTCGGAAAATGGTAAGGAAGTTCAGGAATCGATAATATATGTAGTTCATTTGGCGAATTCAATAGCCATGCTTTTTACAAGCTTAGCTAAGCGCGGAGAATCCTCGGGGCTTAAATTAAGCACGGAGAAAAACTGTGTTACCGAACGCGCGTTCGCAAGCGCGTGACTATTAAAACTGATTTTACTACCAGAGTTGCGTTCGCAGCTGCGTCTCTATGATATTCATTTTAAAGAGATTTTATGTATTTTAACTTTGACAGGTGCTAACACCTGAACACGCGTTCGAACGCTTCTATTGTGTTCATCCATCAAGGCGAACTCGAATTCACCGCGAATTCAGTCAACTCCCCGGGAGCGAATTCCATAATCGGCATTAATATTTTAAGCAACTGAAACCTTTGTAAAAATTATTTTCTTAAAAAAAGAAATTATGACGTTTTTTTTGTTGTATTAATTTCGCACTCTCTTTTTATCCCAATTTGTCTGGTAAAAGTCCGAGATTTTTCCCTAGTTAACTCAAAGGTAGTTCTTCAGTGGGGAATTAAATTTAACTCCTAGCTGTCAAAAATCTATCGAAATCGAAGTGCGGCAGTATAGAAATCAATTTATCGAATTAAAGATGGCGCCACTATGAAAATCACTCTTTCCATAGTGTCGCAACTCGATTTGAATGGATTTTTGACGCACATCTTTCAAAAATACCTATTCAGCTAATCCACAGTTAACTCACTAAATTTATTGAGTTAACTTCGGGATCTAAATTGACTGAAAAACATGTTTTAGAAGTTAAATCGGGTTTAACTCCGAAACTAGGATAATCTCGCACTGAAAAACTGGCCCTTAGAGCTACAACTCGTCCAGGACCGACTTTGTTGTGTTTATTACATTGAATATGTGTACTCAATATGTATGTTCACAGCTGCAGCTCGGATGTCTATATTATGTTCAGCCAGTTAAAAATTGTATGATCTTATGAAAACAGAAATTAGTTAATTTACCAAATTACCGAAAAAGTGTTTTCATCTCTAATTTCATTTAGCAGCTCAAATTATTTTGCTTTTGATTTCTGTTATTGAAATTTGACATTTTATATTCCTCTTTGAATGAATTTCACTTGGGTGTGTTCGTAAGATTCTTGAGTAACTTCCTACCGAATTTCGTTGCAAATTCGGTTGAAATTATCTCATTTCGAAATTTGAATTTGTATCAGAAATGAGATGATTTGCAATCGAATTTGGAAATATTCAATGGAATAACTTCACCTATTTGTTATCGATAATTTGTATGGAAATGTCAACGTTCTTCTGAGATGGAGTCACTAATTCTCGATATCACGTTTTTTATCCACAATTCCATTTGGACTAGCAAAATACAAACGCCTCTATTACCGGTCAAAATCCCGTTTCAAAATGTTAGATTTTGATAATTAGCAGAGAAGAACATCTGGTGAGCTTGATTCACTTGGCAGTTGTTGGCGACAAGAGTTTCTCAATAAAAAATGAGCATCCTAGTCTAATAATTGACGTATATGACATTCGTGAAATATCTATGTCTTCAGCCTAAGAATTTGGTTGTAGCACAATTAATGGCGAATTTCTGTCAAAAAAGAAATCGAATTTTTTCTAAACAGAATCGATTTTTTTCTGTCAATTGTAAGGAATTCGTATTTCGTAAAAGAATCGATTTTTGTTGGTGTGATTGTGTTTGTGTTACTTGACAACTGCAATTGACGCAAAACGTCAAGAAATTATTCACAAAACCATTAAGGTTGTTTGTTTTTGTTGTGAGAAAAGTTTTTTACCAATAGAATTAAATTAATAAATAAAAGATATTAGCCAGCTTATACGGTGCCGATTTGTTGGTTCATTTTATTTGTTTGAACTTCTATTTGCACATATATTTTTAAAGAAAATTGTTATTGAAAAGTTTTCACTTGCACTGAAAGTTTTTAACACGTCTTTCACTCGCGAAAGCTATTTTGCTTTTGCAAATTTGTGTTTGATAGTGAAAAAAGCACAATAATTGTTGAATATTTTGTTAAATTATGTAGAATCCGTTGCAACCAAAAAATAAACAACTAGTCTTTCGAAAATTCCGCGACTTTCAATTTCACGTATTAGAAATGTCAAGTCTTCATAGTGTGTGTGCAAATCAGTGTGAAATCTTGGACGGTGTTCACATTGGACTCACTCCGCGCGACTCATTTTGACATCTCTTTCTTTTACATATCTCACTCTACACAACTATATTAGAAAGTGAGGCAGGATTTTTGATTTTTTTGAAAAAATCCTGCCTCACTAGATTCTCTCTTTCTCATCATGAGTTGGAGTGAGATAAAAAAAAGAAATGTCAATATGAGTCGCGCGGATTGAGTCCAATGTGAACACCGTCTTGCTAAAAACGCAAGATTTGTTTTGACAGAAAAGAATCGATTTTGTTTAGAAAAAATTCGATTCTGTTTAGAAAAAATTCGATTTCTTTGTTGAAAGGAATTCGGCATAAGTTTTTGGTGTTTCATTCAAAAATGTTCAATATTTTGTGAATTTAAAACGATTAAAATCCAAAATACTGCACATTGTATTTAAGGTTTATAAACACCAGAAAACTGTTGATATAAACTACACCTACAAATCCACCTCAAAGTAATATTTCCAAATCTCTAAGGTGGTCGACATAAAACAAAAAAAAAAAAAAAAACAACCTTAAGAGGTGAAGTCAATTTGCCTTGCAATCCATTGGGAGAATAAGTTTTACACATGCCGCTGCCGCTAAACAAAGCTACGAGTAGGTATAATGTACCTTTACGTTTTCAGATGCGCATTCCATGATTGAGTAATTTATTTCTTTATTGTTTGTATTGTACATTTAAAAGAATTTGCAGCAATATACCTCCAGATTCAGCTTCGGCAAGATCTCTGCTGCAACTTTATTTTTTTTATTCTTCTCTGGCGATGAAAGACAGAACACGATCTGGATTCTGGATTCTAGAGTGTGGAGTATGGTTGGTGCGAGGAGTTGTTGGGTGATCCTGATCATATAATATGCGGTGAAGCAATTTTGTTTAGTTGCGTATTGTGAGAGTCGACAAGTGAGGCAGATCATGAGAATATACACAAAACACAATACAATCCAAAGAATACACGAATGCCATTAAATATGTTAAAAAAACGACTCCTTTTAAGCATGCAATTAAAATTGTTTCGGCAGAGATATAGGTTGAATTGGATACTATACGGGTGAAGTTTAACGTCAGAAATTCAATGCTGGCTAATATTAACGATTGTCCAGGCTCAATTGGTTTCCTGTGGGCTTACTATAAGGAACGAACATCCAAAGCATGAATGCGCTGATGGGGGTACAATTTCAATCCAAGAAAACACCAATGAATGGAACTTCAACAAGGGTATTACAGCCGTGGGACATACATTTCTCCCACGCATGATAATTCTTACTTAAACAGTCACTTCAGTTTGGGAAAATACCCAGTTTGTTCAAATCATATATCAGTTTGTTTGGTTGTACAACCAAATCACAAATCCTGTGACTTGGATATTTAATTTTATCAAACTTATTTATATAGTTTTTTCTTTTATCTTTAGAGCAAGATTTGTTTTCAACTCGGTCAAAACTTACAGGGAAGAAATATTTCTGAGAGATGCTCTGCTTTCTGTTTTCAAAAAACTAATTAAAATCAAAATGCGGCTCTATCGAAAGTGCTGCACTTCGATATCGATATCTTTTTGAAAACTAAAAAAAATAAAGTTAATCCTCCTCTTAGACTGCTTTTAAACGATGCAATTTCTTCTTGCGATTTTTAAGCACGTTGGCGAGGGACGTATGTGGTGGCCGGGCGCCGGGGTAGACGACATTGCTGAGGTTGAACAAATTACAGAGTTATCGCTCATTCTTCTTTGTGCTTTTCCTTATTGTTCGAATGTGTTTTATTTTCATTCGTCGTTCACTTAGATAACTTCGCTTAATCAAGTGGAGTAAAGAGTGCAGTTAGATGATACTTCTTCACTTGCACAATGTAAATTTTTTATTAAAAATCGCTGCCGTGTAAAAGGTATTTGCAATTAGACGGAAACCAAAGGAGAAACGAAGATTAAAAATCGCTATAGTGTAAAAGCAGTCTTATGAACCAGCCCTAAGGGCCCTGCCAGTTGCACAAAATTGGTTCATCGGATATAGATTTTGGGCCATTGATTTCAGCGGATTAACTGAAAACTAACTATAGGGTTCAAGTATGTGATCGGCTATTAATTATGTTTTATTTTTGGATATGCGTATGCTTACTCTCACTAAACCGAGCCCAAATCTTAATCCGCGGATAAACCACTTTTATACAACCTGTCCTTTTTGTTTTAACAAAAGTTCTAGAAAAAGTTTTAGATTTTTTTTTGTGTTTTGTGAGTGGGCTTGAGTTTCTTCCCTCATCAAAATGATAATCCACTAACACTGAAGGATTTCAATTTTATGAGCACAAAAAAAGAAACAAAGACAGCGCATAAACATTTCTGTCGAAACTTTGACACTTCACCAAAATCAAAGAGTTCCTTTGTGCGGGAATTGGTTCAACGCTCGTGCAAAAACTCTCCACACTGCTTCACGCGCACGTTCACGAGTGAACAAAAATATAAATTTGTATGCATTCACGACATGATTCACATGTGTATGCGTATAAGTTTTCTAGGCTTAAGACTTTTTGTTGGGTCTATATTCAAGATAAAAGCCCCATTTTACTATCGTTAATAATACGGATCTTTGTGATAACAGTGTTGTTGATTTTTCATGTATTCTCTACATTATAGTTTAAACTACTATACCATTTGCTCGTGTAGTTGGTGTAATGCATGTTTTTTGATGATCTTTATTGATCATTTCTGGTAATGAAAAACGGATAATATCAACCCCAATGTTTCACCAACGCAAATGTTCATGGATCAGAAGATAAAATTAAAAATATGAGAACAACAAATTGAAAATATTTTCATTCATGGAACTTTTAACGTATCTTGAACAGCGCTGCCAGCCTATAGCACTATATATTTTAGAAAAAAAACGCAGTAGATTGCAATATACCGCAGTAGATCTTACAATATACAAAACAAAAATTCAATTCATTTAAAATATTATTTATTAACGAATACAAACAGGAGTAGGTATCTGGAAACTACAACTACTTCAAAAACGAACTCTACAATTAAAAAACAAATTTTTTAAACTAAATTAACAAAAAATCACATTTCATTTGGAGAATACATATGTACCTACATATTTTAAATTTTGGATGGACGCGTTTAGAGCTAACTTTAGATAACGATCAATTTTCTTAAAAGAGAAGTAGATTCGTTTTGCTGCGCAGTAGATTTTCGTTTGGGACTAAACGCAGCAGATCTACTGCTAAAGGAGTAGGGTGGCAGCGCACTGATCTTGAATTGCTCACATTAGCTTCGTTCGTTTAACTTTACCCAGGGTTGACCCAGGTGTTCTTGACAACCCCAAGAATTGCCAAAAAAACCTGGGTTTTTTCGGTTCTCAAAAAACGCTCAAGGGCTGTTGACATTTAAAGCACGAAAAAAAAAAAATGTGTGCTTAGATAATTAAAACTTAAAATTTGTTTCTACCGTTTCCATTTTGTATTGCTATTTATTAGCATTAAATTAAATTTGTATATTCTTTCAATTTGTTTTCCAAAAATAAACAATAACCTACAGCACGTGAATCCACAATAAAACATATGCATAACAACTCATGTCACTTTGGCAGTTTTTGCTTTACCTCAACTCGCCACAGCAAAATACCTAGTTCTACTTCAGGGCGAGTTCAGGGCGACCCAAGGTCTCAAAAAAAACAGAATTTTTTCACCAGGGTGACTTCAGGTTTTTCAAAAAAACGCTTTGGGCCGACCCCAGGGTGACTTCAGGGCTCAACGAACAAACCTATTGATTATACAAATAAAATAAAATAAAATCCCAACAAAGGAAATTTGTGTCACACGCGACTTTTTCCAGTATCAACGACGATATACAGGTGCATATGATCAGCGTATAAAGCCATATTTCGATTTGGACTATGATTACGAAATGAGTTTATTTTTAATCAAAATAATTTCAATAATACTAATGGTCATCATTTCGTGTAATAATTACCCGCCATTCCTAGTAGACGAAGCGGCACCATTGTTAGTTTCCTGTAAATGCCGGTGACATATCTATGCCAAACAAAAAAGCCTTCCACCAGACAACTGCTTACGTATATACGTTCCGTTGAACGCGGTTTTCCTTTGTACCCGGTGAAGCATGAAACTTCAAAATGTCTAAGGCATTAAAAATGCCGCGAAACCAAACAGACTCTTTGCTGCCTGTAGCAGTAGCCTGTGATTGTAACATGATAATTGGCTATGGACGATGATGCTCGGCGCAGACATTAAGCCAGAAGTAAACCATAATACTACTGACCAGTGACCGTTCGTTCGCAAAAGGACATTAAATCTTTAAGTTTGAACAGCAGCTGTATAGGTACTGGTACTACATAAATGTACATGTATATTTATAAGTACGTCTCGGATTGTCTGGTTGAATTCTAGCCCATTCATCCACCACTATCCCACAATAATATATAGCAAGGAGATATCTTCCATTTGGACAGGAAGATATATAAAAACAAAAGCCTCACTGTTTTATGAAAAGGAATGTCCATTATTAGCCGGTGTAGTTCAGACGAAATGTCTGCAAAATAAAAACCCAACACAACAAACCTCCCAATGAGGCCATTGTTTTTATAAATTATTTCGGCAGAGGAACACTATTCAAAGGCTGTTTGTCGGCTGATTTACCCTTTGAGTTTATTTCCATTTATCAAATTATACGTGTGCGAGTCTTTTGTTTTAAAATTTTTATGATTTTGTTTGGATATCAAAAAAAAAAAAAAAACAAAATTAAGATTTTTTCACATTCGAATAGAAATTCAATCTTTTGTTTTATAGTAAAATATATGGGAAATTTAACTAAACAAATCTGAAGGGCGAGTTATTAGGAATTAGGGTTATGTTTCAAGCCAATTTCAACATTATAGTTTTTAGGGTACGGATATAATGTAGGTTATCCAGTTATCGTGTGAAATACTACCAAAAACGTATCTTCATCAAAGAGAACAACATAACTTGCCGAATGGGCTAGACCGAAAGTTTGACCAATTTTTGAAACTTTACCGATTTGTGAATCCGTCGATAGAAAATTGATCAAACGTTGGTTACATAAACTTGAACAGTAACATTTTGTTTAACTAAATATTGGAATTATTGAAAGAGTAAACCATTCATAGAAATCCGTCTTTTCATATCTGCCCCAAATATGTTTGTCACGAATCAGTTGTTACTACTTTTTATTTTCTATTAGAAGAATATTGGATTTAGTTTTTGTCCACCAGGATATCGAATTTTCTGTTAGGGAAGCTGTTCGATAAAAATATTTTTCAGCTATATTTTTTTTTAGCAAAAATCACTCCCACATACCATAATGGACACATAAATAGCACACTTCACCTCTCATTAACTGAATTGCATACGAACCTGAACTCTTGTCTTAAGGCAACGGGATTTCTTCTTTGCTTTAACTTATGAGAAGTGGAGAAAAAAAAACCGTTAGAATTTGTATGCTTTCTGTAACAATATTTAAGTAAAATAGACAGTTTGTGTAAAATCATTGTTTTAGCTTGGTCACATAATTAGCACAGTGGAAGTTTTAGTCAGAGTTATCTCAATATTTAAATTTGTAATAACATTAATCGGAGCAGTAAGTTCTTATAAGTGGATTTAAAAATAAATTTCTGTAAATAAAGGGTGATTTTTAAGTTGGTTTGGTTTTGGCAACACTGGTTTTGACAGCTGACGTGTGTTTAGTACCTTGTGTCACTGTCAAACAGCTTCAGTTTGGTTTGCAATTTAACCATGGATCGTCTTACAAATGAACAACGCTTGCAAATTATTGAATTTTACTATCAAAATTCGTGCTCGGTTCGAAATGTTCATCGCGCGCTGCTTGTGTTCAGCGATGAGGCTCATTTTTGGTTGAATGGGTACGTAAATAAGCAAAATTGCCGCATTTGGAGTGAAGATCAGCCAGAAGCATTGCAACAGCTACCAATGCATCCCGAAAAAGCCACTGTTTGGTGCGGTTTATGGGCCGGCGGCATTATTGGGCCATATTTCTTCAAAGATGATGCGAATCGCAGCGTTACTGTCAATGGTGAACGCTACCGAGCGATGATAACAAACTTTTTTTTGCCCGAAATGGAAGTTCTTGACTTGCATGATATGTGGTTTCAACAAAACGGTGCCACATGCCACACAGCACGCGAAACAATGGCGCAATTGCGAGGCGAGTTTGGTGAACAGTTAATTTCACGTTTCGGGCCGGTCAATTGGCCGCCTAGATCGTGCGATTTGACACCATTAGATTATTTTTTGTGGGGGTATGTCAAGGCTAATGTCTATAGGGACAAGCCCGCTTCGATTGACGCACTGGAAGCCAACATCCATGCATTCATTCGTGAGATACCGGCCGATATGTGTGAAAGAGTATGCCAAAATTGGACTCAGCGGATGGGCTACCTGAGACGCAGCCGCGGTCAACATTTGCATGAAATTATCTTTAAACATTAAATTGCAAGGTTCAAACTATCGATTCAAATAAATATTTCATTCATTTTTTCGAATTTTGTGTGTTTTTTTTTAAAAAAAGTTCTAAACCTCTTAAAAAATCACCCGTTATATTATATAGATATGGGAAAGGGAAAGGGACCACATTGCTCAACTGAAAAAAGGGTTTTGATAAACGAGATGAAAGCTCAAGGGAGAACGGTTATGGTGACAGAAATATCGGATTTATTAAACTGTTCCAAAAAGCTTGTTTATAATGCAATTCACCACTTTGAGTTATTTGGAACTACAAAAAACGTCCCGAGAGCACCTCGTGCAAGAAAGACCACCGTTAAAAAAGATCATTTAATACACAGAGCTTCAATTGTGGACCCATTCAAAACTTCGAAGCAAATAAAAACAGATTTTGAGTCACAGTACGGTATTTCTCTTTCTTCTAGAACAACAAGACGACCGACGCGACGGTTGAATGAAAATCAACTAAGGGGCTGCATATCCCAAAAAAATTCATTTGTTTCTAAAAAGAATTTAAAATATAGAATCCAGTTTGCTAAAAACACCTTAGAAAACTTATGAATTTTTGGAAAAACATGCTATGGAATGATGAATCCAAGTTCTGCCGATTTGGGTCGAACGGAAAAGAATATGTTTGGCGTCCACCTAACCAACAACACAACCCAATATACACCCTCAAAACAATAAAACACGGAGGGGGGAATTTTATGTTGTGGGGAGCTTTCTCTTGGCACGGTGTTGGTCCAATTAATTCAAAAAGGGATCAACATGTACATAAACACATATTGGAAGATCACATAATTAGCTTCGCTGATGAAAATTTGCCTTTAACATGGCATTTTATACACGGTGAAATCGTGTTTAGAGGATAGTTTTGCGAATGTTTGCAGTGGCCGGCTCAATCTCCCGATCTCAACCCGATTAAGAATCTGTGGAATGACATTGAACGCCGAATCGAAGGTAAAAATCCCAAAAACTTTGAAGAACTATGGGAAAACATTAATAGTGCTTGGTATGCAATACCAATAGAACGCTGCAAGAAATTGGTCGAAAGTTTGCAAAGAAGATCACAAGCTGTGATTGCAAACAAGGGATTTCCAAGTAAATATTAACTTTCATGTTGACATTTAAAGGTAAATTTACTTTTGCAGGTTATGTGCTAATTATAATGTCCAAGCTACTTTGTATTAATTGTGGTATTTGTACACACAATGACTTCAATACGTCAAAAGATGGATTCTTATCCATCATAAAATATAGTAATTTCCTAAAAATAACAAAAATATTTTTGTATTTAAACATTAACTGTTCCTTACAAAAACTTAAATACAAAATACAAATTAAAAAAAATGTCCATGTCCACCAATGTATGTAGTTTCTTTTTTTTTTTTTGGTTGAAGAACTGCATACTTAGCTCAAAAAAAGACTATGAGTTCTTGAAAATATTTCTTTATAGACAATATCTTTGGTCCAAAATTAAGCACGATTCGAAAGCGTTCTGGGCATTCATTAACACAAAGAGAAAATCGCTCGATTCACCTTCTGAAATGGAGTTGAATGGTGTCGTTAGTGATGAATTTAATGTTAAAGTTAATATGTTTGCTTTTTTTTTTCAAACTTCAATTTTCGTAATCTTGAATCAAGATGTACTAACTTGCCTTTTAATGATGCTTTGACTGATATTGGTTATTTACTCATAACGGAAAATGATATTTTGGTAGAACTATCTTCCCTTTAATCGAGTACCTACTTCTCTTGCACCAGATAGTATCCCAACAATCTTTTTAAAAATGTGTAAACTTGGCATTCTCAAGCCATTTCATATCCTTTTCAATAAATCTTTATGCTATGGTGAGTTTCTTGAAACTTGGAAATGGTCCTTTATTACACCTATACATATCCAAGTCTGGTTCTAAAAAACTGTGAGTAACTATAGACCAATAGCTAAGCTTCAAATAATTCCAAAAATCTTTGAAGCTATTGTCAAAAAAAATGTTGTATACTGCTGTTTGTACTAATATTTCTGACCTTCAACATGGTTTTGTTAGAGGTAAGTCCACAACTACAAATCTAGTAATCTTTACAAAAGCCTGACTTTGTACCTTAGGAAATAAATATCAAACTAATTGAATACTTACAGATTTCTCTAACAATAAGCCTTTTGACAGCGTTCAACATTAATTTCTGGGTTTTCAGAAAGCAATTTGCAAAAATTGGATATGAAATTTCCCCAGAAATCACAAATTCTTCAGGTATTCCACAAGGTAATCATCTTGGCCCACTTTTGTTTTTATTGTTTATTAATGATTTATCGACACATTTCACTCACTCCCAATGCTTTTTATATGCTGATGACCTTAAAATATTCAAAGAGGTTCAGTCTCGATACGATATGCTATTGAATTACAAAGTGACTTAAATAGCATATCTGATTGGTGTGGTTAATATCAGTAAGTGTTCGGATTCGGTGTTAGCCGTATCCAAAATTTTGAGTCCTATTTTATTTGATTACAATATTGGCAATATGAGTCTAAAAAGAGTGTCACGTCAAACAGATTTAGGTGTAATCTTCGACGAACAATTAAAGTTCTCCTGGCACTATGATTATATTATATCTAAAGCAAATTCATTGTTAGGTTTCTTGTTTCGAAATTCAAATGACTTCCGACATCCCTGTACCCTAAAGACACGAATACATTTCGTTAATACGTTCATGTATCGAGTACTGTTGTATGGTATGGTATGCTCGTTTTCGTATCAAAAGCGTTTCACAAAATTTGCTATACGAAAATTCAATTGGTCTTATCTCTTATAGTCCACCATATGAGGCTAGATGTGCTTTGATAGATCTTAAGCCACTTCGCGATTTTGAATATCATGTAATCAGCCTTATTGTGAGTTCCACCCGAACAACATTCCACCCGGAAAATTTTACATTTCACTTTTCGCGTATTGTGAGTTTCCCCCGAAATTTTATGATCGAAAAATTCCCCTTATTCTGAACATTCATTTCGGGCGGAATGTGATGTTATTTTCACTTCTTTTTTGTTAGCAAAGAAAATTTTGTTTTGGCGAAACTCACAATAGCTTTTAAAATTCAGGGCGAACAACAAATTTTAAGGTGAAATATTTTTCGGGTGAAACTCACAATATTTATTTTAAAAATATGTAAATTAAATTCTTTATTTTCTTACGTTATTTTGTAACTAATATTGCAATATTACCTTAAGTATACATAATTTATCATGTTTTAATCTAAGAAAGTATATGTACTTGATAGATAATAACTAAATAAATAAATTAATCCCGTAAGACTATGGGTCCTCAATTTAAGGAGGTTTCAGAATGGAAAAAATTATCGACACCTGGGATCGAACATGTTTTTTTTTTTTATAAAAATGTGCTTTAGCCGCACGTTTTTCATTTTCTGCCATTTTTAAGCTGATTCACTCAGCCACTAAATGTTTTTCTAAAATCGCAAAAACTGAAAAGGTACACCTGTCCAACTACGAGTTAATATACTACCTCAGCAAGGAACCTTCCGCTGTTAACTCAAAACATATTTGATTGTAGGTTTATTAAGTTATTAAAGTTTATAAGCTAACCGATATTGGATAATCTGTGTTATCGGCTGAATCGTTTAATTAAAGTTTGGCCGTTTTCGAAAACATCAAATCAAAGTCAATTTTACTGGCAATTGATCGTCATTTATGACGCAAAAGTTGCAATCGTCAAATATGAAATCGTCCTGCTTGCACACATGTCTTTTGATGAACGTCAAATGATTTTTTTGCAAGCGCAATTGACGTTTTCGAACAGAATCCAATTTCATCAGAATTTTCAGATTTACTTTCGCTCATCATTTTCAGCCGCCACGTGCTTATCGTTTTACTGACTCCCTGACTGACATCCAAAAATTTGAATTAGCTAACAATCTCTCGAACCACCATGTCTGTCTCTTTCGTCACCTCCATTTTTTTACTGCACAGCTGCAACGCAGATGATGTTTTCGAACACGTGACGTTAGCAAACTGCATTATCGAACACAATGCTAATGCAGTAGAATTTGGATTTGCGTTTTCGCACAGAAGACTTTTGCAGTTTGCGTTTAAGAACATTGTGCAAACGCATTTTTTACGCAGATGACGTTTCGAAAACGGCCATAAAATGTACGACTGGATCGCATGAACTTGTTCTCCTGATTGAAGTTGCCAAGAGTTTTAAAGATTTTACATTACAAATTAGATAAAATGATAAAAAAGTATCAAACTGTATTTCTTTAACTGCTAAAAAAGTTTTGAGCTCAAATATCAGTATTTTTAACAAAATAACTTTTTATTATAAAAAAATTCTTTAACATCACCTAAAAAACAAAATTAATATGCTTTTGTTAAGTATTTAATAATATATATCTAAAACCGTTATTTCACAACTAATTCACGTTCTCAAATATTTTTTTAAATCAAAAAATATTCTATTGAAAATTTTTATAGGCAATATTATTAATACGTAAAAGGGTCTTTTCTATTCAATTTTGTATTGAAACGCAGAAATTCATTATTAATTGGTATTTGTTAGTTAATCTTTTTTTCCAGCGCAGTATAATTCTATGAAGACGGCTTTTTTTCATAAATCTTTGGAAAAAGAATTTTCACAATAAAAAATAAAACAAAATACTTTTTTCTTATATTTTTTGGAAAACATTTGATCCTTCGTTTCTTTTTTATTGATTCTCCTTCGATTTCGCTTAACATAAAAAAAAAATAATAATATATTAATAATTATGATATAAAAATACCTTAAATTATATTTTCAATATTTACAATTCCAGTTGGCAGTTGGCACTGCATTAATACACGTCCAAAAAAATAATTATTTATTGTATTTATAATATTTTTATAAATTAATTTTCACAAAATTTTTTAAAAATTTTCTTCAATTTGGTGTTTTATTTTTTTTTTTGTTTTACTTTTGCTGTTAAAATTATTTTAACAAATAACTTATATAACTTAAGAAAATTGCAGAAATATTAAAAAAAAAAAAAAATAATAACAAACACAACAAACAAACAAAAATGCACATGAACTATAAACAGAATGTATGATGGAACATATTTTATTAATTATTATTATTATTATTAACCTTCTTTTTGCTACTGCCAACTACTTTTTTGTTTAATTTACTTTTCTGTACTATAATTTTTAAAACATATTTATTTATATATAATATAATATATTAAGTCTTAAAATGTATATATAATTTAACTAAATCACATTTTTTTTATTATAAACAATACACAAAGTTGATTACTCAATCAGGTTTTTTTTTTTTTTTTATTTTTAAGTGAAGAGGAAAATTTACATAATGTTGAAAACACAAACATTTAATTATTTATAATGTTGTTATATTTTCGATATTTTTGTTTCCTTGTTTTCAATATACAGCTTATTGCAATGATTTTTTTTGACATTTAACAGAAGTTTTGTGTAGTACAAACATTCACTTCGAAAAAATCCATCTGGCATCAATCTTGTTCTGAGTAAACAGAAAGAAAAAATTATTCATAAATTTACACATAAATATACGTCTTGCTGAATATTAATTTTTGAAAAGTGCTTACAAATTTTGAGGTCAAACGTGATTCAACGGAAGGTGAGGAATATAATTTCCAGAGCATTTTATAGCCACGTAGTATATTTTTTAAAGAACCTTCGAGTTTGGATTTAATTTTTTTCTGTACATATTGCACTAACGTTCGATATTGTATACGACGGACAATTCTGGAACAACAATACTCTTTGATTTGAGTCGAAAGTCGAAATTCTTGCCAGAGCTCATGGATTGTTTAATTTCGAATTCGATGAAAACGACTTTTTGACAGCCAATCACAAACGAAGTGGCTTCAAGCATGAATAACGACATAGTGGTTGCACCATTTTCCTTTTTTTTTTTTTAAAAGAAGAACTGTCATTTTAACTTATAACCAATCGAAAATGTCATTAGTAAATTAACGTCAACCTAATTTTAATAACAGCTAGCCAGTAGGAAAACTGAACGAAAAATTAGACCCCCTTCACACGAGGAAACAAATCGTGCAGGAAAGTTTTTGACGTTTTCTTTTAACATCTACTTCATCTTCCACATGAGGTGATGTGTAAACCGGAAACTAAAAGTTTCTGGAAACAAAATTTCCTCTTGTTAACTTACATTTCCGCAAGTAGGTAAAACTCCAATTTTTATAGGAGTCCTTCAAGAGGGAAATCAATATTCAATATTTTTGAATGCAATGTTTTCAATTTTGCTAAATGTAATCTTATTTTTATTTAATTCACGCGGGGAAACACATTTTCCAACAACTTTCAGTCACAGATTAGCCACATGAAGATGAGAATCCCCGGCAGCCATTTTAATTTGCCTACAAGCTTGAGCTGTCAGATTTCAGATACAAAATGAGAATTTGTGTGTAAAAACCTCACACATAGACAGTAGGGATCTTCACACACCTGGTTAAATTGTTGTTGCAATTCACATCTATTCATAGACGCGGGAAGAAATTACAAATACAACAATGTAAACAAATGGGTTTTGGAGGGTGAAACGTACGAAACATTCTCATGTTCATATGGCTAATCTGTGCTTTCAGTTTTAAAGACATGAAGTAAGGGGAGACATTTTTTTGACATTTCATTTCACACATCATTCGAGTGTGCATGTGGATTCAACCAAGAGACAATGTATGGAAACTACAGAAAATCTCTTACGATTTTATTTCCTCTTGTGACCGGAACGAGAGATTTACGAATAAATAGAAAACGTCAAAAAATCTGCAGCAACTTGTTCCTTCGTGTGAATGGAGACGACAAGCAGATCAATAATAATTAGCGTCAAACAATTTGGCATTACTTGTCAATCATTCTATTTCAATTAGAAATATAAGCTGTGGATTATGAAGTTTAATACTGGCTTTTTTTGAATTTTATTTTGAATCAGAAGCTGCGGAATTTGAAGAGTAGAAGATTTTACCAACATTTTTAACTGTAACATAAGCATTTGTAGGAAAAAATTTAAATTTACTTTTGAAAAAAATATGTTTAATAATAAATCGTTTATGCACTACATTTTAAACAGAACTTTTCAAATATACATTTATTTATGCACATGCATTATAGAATTAAATAAAAAAAATAATTTTAACATCTAACACTGGTCAAGTTCAATGCAAGCTAGATATTTAAGCAATTAACTATTCCACGGCTCATGATTGAACAGCATTTTTTTGACAGCTGGCCAATGAGAGGCAATCTAATAGGCAAAGCTGACAAAATAGATAACTATTGTTGATCTTGGCTTAAACTGATATTTTAATTTTCCAAAAACAAAAAGTAGATCGCAAAGCTTCAAAAGCTGCATCGAGTGCAAAAAATGCTTTTAGCAGGGCTCATCATGCGTGCGTCATCCGAATATGCGCCTATTTAGGGGCAGACGGCGGCGTCAAGCGTTCTTTGACATAATACTTATACAGGCCGGCCAAAATGAACGTGTACAGTCTGACTTTACCAAAGCGGTACCCAAAGCTGCATCTATGATGATGTGTAAACATCCACATGTATTTTTCCCTCGATCACCATTTAGAATATAGAACGTAATGGCACAGATGGAGAGTAGATTTTCATTGTTTATAAACACCAAACTATCTCTGTGTGTAAGTATAGTTAGTTTATTCTATCTCCTTTTGTTGTTTTGTTTTTTATAGTTGTTGTTGCTGTTTAGTCAATTCAGCTAACAATCATCGACATCCGCAACCAACTACTGTCATATCCTGATAGCTCTTCAGGACAACCGACTTCTCGTCGTTCAGATATAGCATCGAGATGCTTGTCAATTGTGTTGGCACACAGCATGGCTTTGGTACTTTACCTGGATGGATATTATTGACTAACGTTTGTATCACCGCATGGTTTGTTGTGTTCAAATGCTCGGCCAGCGGAAACGGACACTTTCCATGACAGTAGTAGGCATCATAGCCCGGCGGCGCCACAATCCAATCGGCCCACCCGACATCAGCAAAGTCGACATACAACGAATGCCGTCGGCAGATTTCGTCGTTGTTTTTCCTTCTGTGCGTTCTTCGCTGGTGATGCGCCCGTTTCGGCCGACTCATCTCCCGTGCAGTTCGCGATTTATGCCGACCGTCATCGGTGTAGGTGAACAGCAATGGCTGTTTGTGCGACCATTCTTCTGGTGTTTCATTGGCATTGCGTCGCAGGCGAACGTGATTGTGTGGCGCCGGCTTAAGATGCTTTGCTGTCCGGACCTCAACCAATAGTCCGTAGTTGTTTTTTGGTGTTGCTAGCCATCGATCGACAGCTGGTTGAACATCAAAACTGACAATCTCTGTGCTATTTAGGCGGATTTGTTTGCTATCGAGAAGCAGATAGCTTGGTTCTCGTTTTCCTTTAATTCCAACTTTTAAAATGTCATAAACCAACACTTGGTATGAACTTCGGTGGGCTGCTGTTCGCCCAAGGCTGCTTATTAAATCGCGGTTTAGACTGAGTTCGGCAGCTTTTAGTTTTTCATCTGCGGGTATTGTCTTCACGTCGAAGTGTAACCTAAATCGATGATGATGCGGAAATCGTTCGTCGATTTTACTATCTGAAAATAAAAAATAAATATATTTATTATTAATAGAATTAAAATAGATTTATTTATAATTATTTATTAAGCTTAACATGAATTTAAGAAAGTTTACGGCGGCGGTGCAGACAGGAATTTGTGTAGAATGAGAGGATGAGAAGAATTACTCCCTTCTGTTATTGCAAGTTGCAACTAAACAAACTCTTGCCTAACCTTCGTTGAGTTTTTTTGGTTATTTATGCTAATTTTTTAAATATATATTTTAATGGAAATTTCATACAACTTTTGTTGAAACCAAAATTATACTTGACAACTATTTACGTTCAATCGTCTATATGACCAGACAATTGAATACCTAATCCTAAATTGCTGAAGAAAACTTAACGAAGACTTTTTGTCCTTTTCAATTCGTTCAGTTTTTTTTTCTGATAGTTGACATTGGCGACATGCAAGTCAAAAGTAGAACTCTCCCATAATGTCCGTTAGTAAAAGAATAACTTTTTTCTTTTTTTATTTAAATTTCACAAAATGTCATTGAACGAAACTGACAGATGCAAAATTGTGGAGAAAAAAAGCCGATTTTTTTTTTAAACAAATTTGTGCTCAATAGTGATACTAAAGTTTAAATTTTAATTACAATAATTTTGCTATTTATTTTAACATATCGCAAGTCATGCCATTAATTGTTTTCAAAAATAGTTAAACAAATGTGACACTTAAAATCAAAACGGACCTATCTCGACCTTTTTGAAAATATGGAGTGTGGTTTACCAAAATTTTCTTCTTAAAGAGATCTACAAGATCCATTTTAAATGTAATAAGCACTTGAATTTTGACTTTTGAATCAAAATGACCCTGTCTAATATTTTTTTAACAATCAAAACAGCTCTATTTTTTACTATAAATTATTTAATTTTCAAAACGTGCCTATATATTCTTCAAATGACAACAGAGATACATAATTTGTTTTCAAATGGGGTCTATTTATTTTTTCCCGCCAAAATCTGACAGAAGAAAGAATTTGTGAAGTTATGATCTCAGTTCGCAGTCAGATGATCATGTTCAAAGGGTCCTGAAAAAAAAAATCCTTTTGTTTTTAGAAAGTCCTGGCGATGTCCTTATATTTCTTTTATTATTTTATCTTATACTAATTATATATACCAACAGATTAAAACAAAATTTACTTCACATAATTATGTATCTCCAACAGTTTAGAAGATATAGGTTTTCACCCTTTTTCTCGGCTTTCTGTTCTAAATTTATAGATCCATTTTGATTCTAATCGTCACAAATGTCAATTTCCACAAAGTGATGATTTGGATGTTTGTTTAAACTAAATTTAAATTAATTTGGAGTGGAAAAGTCACCCACAGAAGTGAAAGAAAGTATCCGAATATACCAATGCCAGTCAGCTGCCAACTTTTCGCAAAATGCAATCTCGAACGCTCCTAACATACGAAAACAAAAGTGAAAGATAACTTGACGAAACGAAGCAAACCGCAAGTCTCTCTTTAAATTGGCAAGATTGAGTCTGTTATCAAAGCAGTTTGTGGGTAAGAAAAGTGCGGATGAGGACTCTCTCGTGCGTCGCAATTTCATCTCCGAAAGACCAAAACTGTTTTCTAATGCAAATATTTTCTTTGACAGTTGTTCCTTTCAAGTTGAACATTACAATTTCAGAAACATATCGCAAATGTCAATTTAATTTAATGTGTACACTCGTATAGAAAATTCATCCAAAAACTTCACTCCCATAAAATGTTTTGCGCGCGCAAAATTCGAATTACCTTAAATTTTAAACAATAATTTCACCGAAAATAAACTTTATTTATAAATATTTAAACAAGCATATTTTCTGTATATGAAACTTAATATATACACATACACAGTATAGATATAGAAAATTTCCGCACATATTCTACAGAAACAAATCTTCGAAGAATCAAAGTGTCTGCAATCCAGTCTAGATTTGTGTATAACTAATTTAAAAAAAAAAAAAATGTTTGTTCAAGGATAAGTTGTTGTTTTTTTTGCTTCAAATGCTTCAAATCGAAATGGTTAAAGGTGTGTTAAATATTTAGAAAACTAATTGATAGAAAACTTAAAAAGCAATTAAGAAAAAAAAAAATTCACTTCAAATATAAAAATTTATTTAAACAAGATAAATCTAATGTAAACAATACTATTTTTGTGTAATTTAATTTATGTTTTGTGAAAGCGTGGCGCAGAAATTTTAATTGCACCAAAAAAATTGTAAAGAAAAACCTCACTTAATTTTAAATAAACAAATTACTAACAAATAAAAAAAAAAAAAAACAGCTTGCTATGTTGTCCAGAATATTCCTACATTTTTGCAGTTTCGATTGCTAAACACCCTGTGCCGCATTTAGTCAGCTTAATGTTTAACTCATTTCTGATGTGGGGCCTGTTTTTTAGTAATAGTTAAAAAACTTATTATTTTCATTATATTGGTTTTTATAAAATGTTTTATCTGTTAGGTACATTACGTCTTCAAAGACGTTTTAATGGTTCATCTGAAAACGGGCCCTTTACAACGTGATACCCTAAGAATTATGATCAAATCCGATACTGCATCTTTTAGATGATGCCTCTTTGAAAATTCTACGAAGTCTTAGATTTTCATATGAAATCGAAAATTTCAATTAACAGAGAAAACTAACAGATGATTACTTTTAGGTGTGTATTGTATAGTTGCTGCTGATGCTAGGTATACAATAATTATTGTATCTAATTATTTATTTTTTTTTGGTTTATTTTTTTGTTTTAATTTATCTATCTTCACTTGGTGGGCATATAAAGATGTGCAAATTAGGATGGTAATAATGAAGTTAGCACATTTCGGCAAGCTGTCTTTATCAATTGATTTTGTTTTAATATTTTTTTTTTTTTATTTTCCGAAAGAATACTTAATTAGCGCATACGTGTGATAGTGCACGATCGCAATGTTTTTCAGAACGAGAGAATTCAAAAGTTTGAGATGAAATAAATTGAAGAAAAAAAAAAATACGAGTTTCCACAGTTTTCTTTAATACGCTTTAGGTTTATAATTTTAAAGTTCTAGTTGCGCCATATTCCAAAATGCGCCATATTTCTAAATAATTGACTCTCATATTCTGCAATTTAAAATTAAGAAAATTCAAAAAACAGTATAAATGTATTTTTAAAGTTCTGTAAATCCATAAGTCTGAATAGTTATACATAAATCTCTTATACAAAATTATGTACTTACGAATTGAATAGAATTGGGATTGACAGGAATACAACTCAATAAATGGGCAATATTTTATGAATATGCATTGACAAATGTAATTACCTACACATTTTTACTCTTTAAGGCTATGTGCTTAGTTAAACTTCACCCATCTAGCGATTAAAAAAAAAAAAAATAAATCAATTTGTTAATGACATGTGAGAAAAAAAAACATTGATAAGAGCGGCGCAAGACAGAATCTTTCTGGTACCAATTTTCGTCAGCGAAAAGGTAAATTAAAGTTTTCTAATATCCTTGTCATTTTGTGGACTTATGCTTTGTGTATTGCAGTAGAAACATGATTTTTTTTGGGAATAAAACGGAATATTTGTAATTGTGGTAACCACCTTTACAATAGCAGACACTAGAGGTTTGTTGTTGGTTTCTATAATGAACTTGCAGTTAAGTTTAAGTTGCTTCACACTTAAAAAACTTTCTTTGGATGCATTTACCATCCAAGGACTGGTAACTCAAACGACTTATCAACAAGTGTTATCTTGGTTTTCATCTATTTTTATTCATACAATCGAAGTGGTTATCAACGTTAACCACCAATTTCCTTCAAAAACATGAATCCAAAAAATATTTTAAAATCTTTAATAAAATAGATGGGAAATATGAAGATCACAAAAATTTGTAACAAACTGAAATTTGGATTTTATTGTTACTCGAAGTCTCGAACAGAAATAAAATGTATGGTAATCTTCTTACTAACCCTTTCATTCTTAACATTTTTAATTCATTGTGATTCATGGGATTGTCGGAGAGAAAAAAGTGTAGCTGAATAAAAAATTTGTTGCTACAAATTCTGTACCGAAATCTTTTTGCATAGAATTTTTTAATTTTTTTTTTTTTAAAGGCAAAACATGAAAAACAATTTTTTGGAATATTTTTTTTCTGAGAACTAACGACACTGATTTTGAACTGAGAACTCAGAACTTCAAGAATTTTGACCATACACTTTTCCCTTCCAATGAATAGCAATGGAAATAAAGCGAGGGGAATACGCCAATAGACATTGAGACACAATAAAATCCAGCATTATTATAATTTTGTGCGATCCTAAATTGCAGTTTGACTGGCACTACTTATATCATATAATTTCCAGCAATCAATTTATTGCTTTAGTGTTTTTTTTTTCTATCCAAAATTGTTGTTGTTATTTCCACATGAATTGCCATATAATTTGAGTGACATCGGCTCATGAGAGATTAAGTCCCTTTAAGGTTGCCGAAAAAGTATGAAAGTTAAGATAACACACAAAAAAAAAAAAAAAATGCTCTTTCAAGAGACCTGTTAGAGTATACCAACCACAAACAGAAAAACAAGAAATATTCATTGAAGTAGAAATTTGAAGTGGGTGATGAGCCTATATTGATAGTTATTGCTTATGACTTTGATTTTTGATCAGATTCTTTTCGGATCAGATTTTTTTCTTTTTTTTTTTAGATAAAGTTTGGAGATGCAAAATTGTACAAAAACGACAAAACATATTAGTACAAAAAAAGCAATCCGCTCACAGTAAGTTGATATTGGTCCAAAAATCTTGGAAGTAATCCAAATAAATCATTTAATATAATTAGTGAATGCCAACTTTAGGTACCACAAATATTCAAAAGAAACCACATGTCAAAATTTCATGGCATACCGAAAGTTAGTGGTTGTTTTAAAAAAAACTTATACATATTATCTACCACACAGAACAGATTTTGTCAAAAAATACTTTGGAGCCTTTTTTGCCTAAAAAAAGATTTTCCTAAATGGTTTTTGACCTTATTTTTTAGCCCTGAGACACAAATTTTATAAAAATCATCTGGATAGCAATTCAAAACCTCTAAGTATCAAATTTTCATAATATCGACCAAGTTGTTTTAGAAATAGTTAGTTTTAACACGAATTTTCTAGAAGAGTGTGCATTACGATATCCGTTAGTTGAAAAACTCATTTTTTTTTATCAGACACCCCCTTTAATCAAGAGTGTATGCCCTATGAAGTTATTGGACTTTTTACATTATATTTTTTTCTCATAAACTACCTACAGCTATTTTTTAAAAATCAAAATCGTTAGAAGCATTTTTGAGAAAATACAATGTTTCTTAGGCCCAGTTGTTCAGTCCTGAGTTAAGTCTTGTCAGTTAATTGAGGAAGCAGTTTTTCGGTGGAGAATGCATGCGCAACGACTAAACAAACTCGATGGATAAAACATCAAAAGCATCTGTTTGGTTAATCTTGAATTAACTCACCAAATTTGATAAGTTAACTTGGGTTTAAATTTTATCTCGCACTGAAAAACTGGACCTTATTGACTAAGATAATTTGTATTTTGGTTCTAGAAAAATTTTAAAATCGTATTGGTGGAGTGTTCCAAAAAAATTTTAGGCAGCCACTTAGTTTAAAGGAAATTGACTAAGACATTTAGGCTGCAACCGAGCAGACAGAATAACGAGACCCAATTATTGTTTCGTCATCATTGTAACGTCAATTTAGAGATCGATTTTTTACGAATTCACAACTTATCATGTATAGTGTGTATAGTTATTATATGTACATCCATACATATGTACGTCATACATACTTATATCGAAAGTAAAGACATGAGTGTTTTAAGTGTCAAAGCCAAAAAATAGATATCTCTAAGCCAAGCATTTTTTGCGAATATGCAAACAATTTTGTCAAGTTCAATAAAAGTAGGACATTAAGACACAGAAGCTCTTTATCGCATCTTAATCCATCCCATAACATCGCGAAATTATTTTCTTTTGTTAATTTTTTTTTAAAAAAACAAAAAAATAAAAAAATTAATAAAAATTCATATTTCAAAGATATTGATGAGCGAAAATTTTATTTTGAATAAATTTTATTTTCCAGTTTTTGTACTATATCTATTCACCGGCTTAAAAAACAAGTCGTATGTAAATAATTTGAATAAGTAGATATTTGTATATAATGTTAAAATTTGTATATTGTTAACTATCTTATCAAGATATTGGAAAATATTTTTTGTTTTTTTTTTTTTTTGTTTTTGTGAAGGGCAGGGAGTGGTACTTAATATAAAAGAATGACTAACAAAATCAAATTAAATTAAAATAAGTAGTTTTAGTCTTGATTAAAATCCGGTCAAGTGAGTAATTTGTAATTCAATTGATTAGGTATACATACAAAAAATATACTCTTAGCAAAATAGAATATTAAGTCATAATTTTGTGAATTCTATATTCGGAAGTTGTTTAAAATCATATTATGTGCAACAATAAAATATCATTTAGAAGAATTATTGTTCGAATTGAAGCCATCAATGTCTTTCTTAATTGATATGTAACTAAATTCAAAACCGCATTTACCACAAAACGATCTGAATAAGAAATTAAGATCTTATAATACATACTTAAGAAGAATAGAAGATACACATTTTATGATGATTTGAATCATGTGATTTGAGTAAGAAAAATTATTATTTTAAATTTGGCCTCCTTTAGTCTATGAAAATAATACATTCGTGCCATGAGTCATTTTTAATCATGTTGAACCACACCTGTTTTAGATAGCAGAATATTTCTTTTATTTTAAGATAACTTCTTTTGCATGCATAATAGCATTTAATTTGGTAAGAATATACAAACAAAAATCATAAAATTAGAGAAAATTTATCGAAACATGTCGCTGGCATTTAAGTTTTTTTTTTATATACGAGAAGCCGTATAATAGACATATATCATAAAAATAATCAGATGTTGTCTTCACTTTCTTTAAAATTGTACTATATTTAAAAAAAAAATAAAATAAAAACTTACAACAGAAATTATTGCAACTGTGTTCGAGCAAGGTTTTTATAGAGTTTTGTTTTGTTCCGAACTCACGCACTGACAGAACTGACTTTATGAGTGAATTGTATCGTCTTGTCACCGTTGCTACTGATGTGGTTTTCGTTTCAACCACTTCAGATTTGGGTGTCAGAAAATGAGCAGAAAACGTAATTTTAGTGCGTTTTGTAATTGTGTGAATACCACTTTTGAAACTACACTAATAAATGTCAATTTTCTTTGATGTGTGTGCAAGTGCGTGTGAAAATCTGAGTAAATCTTGTTAAAAATCGAGATCTGAAAAATTCCACATGACATGTTTTATTGAAAAGATCAAATTTCGATTTGAAGAGCAGAACTTTTGCATTGCATTCGGATGTTTTTCGATGACAGTTTGTTGATGTCATCGAACTAAAGACGGTGACCACAAGACTATTGAGTAATATGATTAATTCAATTTTTGTTTATAAATTATGAGAGTTTGACAGTTATTTTACAACTGTCAAATGTCAGAATTCTAAATATGATGTATTTCATTGTCTTAAAAATTGGATAAAAACTTTCAACTGTCAAAATTGTCAATATTTTTCTGATTTCAAAAGAAAATTCCCAAATTAATTTTTAATATAAATATTATTAAAGTAATAACATAAAAATAAGTTTAAATGCGGAGCTCACACCAGACAATATTATTCGTATAAGAGTAAAATTACTTTTTTTTAATTTTCAAGTTTAAAAGCTCATTTCTCAAATGTTTAAATAAGTATCATACTTAAACCATGTTCTTATTAAAGTTTAGCTGAACACGCCTTAAACAGTCAAAGTTTGTGCAGCATCCAACATACCCTTTATGCTTTATGTCAACTGTAAATGTCAAAGTGACATATGGAGTAAGTATGGTACTAAAAGAATTTGAAGATTTTCACTTTAGATAGTAAAATGTTTAAAAAAGATATTACGATGCTAAACTCGTTTGAAATTTGCGAAATTCTTATTTTAAGCTAAAGTCAAACTGAAAATAAAATGCTTAAACATCGACAATGAATTTTGTAATCTATTTCAGCTTAAATTTTGAATCCGTTACATTTAAAAATATTAAAAACAGAATATTTTGCTAGGTATACAATTCAGCGGCTTTAAAAATCTCGCATATCGAAATATCTCCGTATTAAAATCTTGAAAACTATAATCGGGCATTGAAATTAATTATTATTTATTAAACCTTCATAAAATTTTCGTATAGAATTTGTATTTCTCTAACGGAAGTTTGGTCATGAAGACATTTTGGAAACAGGTTAACTATACATTCGCTTTCGAGTATTAATTGTTAAACCTAGTGCCTAAGGGCCACCACACACTTTAATATTTCTGCAAGACAAGTTATTTGAACAACGTTTTGAGTTCGCTTAATTTTGCTGATATAGGTGTTCCAATAGCTTGCATGGGTTTGAATTCTTTTGTGATACTGTTCAAAAATATCAAACACTACAAGATATATATAAATATGATTACCGACAAATATGACATATAGTGAAATAGACGTTTTTTAAGATTCACACTACATTGTCATGTCTCATTTTTTGTCATCAACATGCAAAGCTGTATTTTGGCGTTTTCGTGAGAATTATGTATACAAAGCATAGTCAAAATTTTTCAATAAAATAGATTCTGAACAAATTGGGTTATAAAGTACTTCTTTATGTGAATTCTATAGTTCCAAATTGTTCCAAATTATTCATCGAAAGTCACTTTTGACTGAAGAAAAAAGGTTAAGTAATTAGCAGTAATTTATCGTTGTTGCATTGCGGGTTAGATTTCAACTGCAAGGCTGGGTTGTGTGCAGTCTCACGAGTACGTATATCTATCTACAGTCAAACTAAACAAAAATTGAGTGGTACATCACTCAAATCAAAACAGACTGGACTTTAATTTTTATTGTTCTTCAAAGTCTAAAGCATTAAAACAATAAAAGGCACATTGTTCTCTCTAGAGTTTCCTCCTTTTTTCGCCTCTTTTTTAAATTGATACCTATTTTTTTAATTCCTATTAGTCGGAAAGATGAAGTTTTTTGAACACAAATTGTTCAGATTGAAATTATAGGTCCAGTCACAATTCATTTTTATTTTTAAAATTTAAACTTGAAGGAAAAGTCCAGCTCGTTGCAAATTTGTGTAAACTTAAATTCAAGTTTGTTTTTTACTGTACTAAATTGGTAAAAATCGCTTAATCAAAGTCAAAATTAACTGGATATTTTCAAAATCTTTCTATTGAATTTTTGTCTACAAAATTAAGAACAAAACATTTTCTATTGTTTTCGTTTTTCTTTTCTTCTTCGTCTTTTCAAACAAAAAAAAACTGCAAAATTTGGCTAATAATTGCTGTTAAAAATTATTTAGGCATCGTCAGCTTCTCACAAGAGAAAAAGGCGGTAAAATAAGGATAAATTAAAACGATCGACACGACGTATTCTCGAAATTATTGCTACGGCAGCAATTTTGGCTTTAATTTTTCCGCTAAACCCAAATGTTTCGGAAGTAACTAAGGTGGATTTTGCCAGAGTCAGGGCATCCTGAAAATCTAGACTTAAGTTTCTCTTAAAGACCTCTTTCAGATATGACAAAAATATTAGATAAACCATAGGTATAATTTAAATAGATTTGTTTCGTTATTTCCTTTTTGTAGTTTAAACCTGTTGGCAACCATAGTTTTACTAACTCGCATCACGCTTTCGGTAAATTTACCTTAAATGAAATCTTATGATTATTATGAATTACTTGGAATAACCCAAACTTATTTCTTTGATTTAAAGTATAAATACATATATTCTCTCGAGAGTAACCCTGATGGCGCCTTAATTTTTCCATCTAAATATAGAATTTTCTTAATCCTAATCGGTGTATTGTATTTAAAGGTATATGTTATATATACATATAAGGTACTTCAACTCAAGTGGGTATTATCTTTTAGCAACACCTTCAAAATATAATTTTTACAATCTTTTATATACGATTCTCATTATTTTTGTGGGAACCCTAACAATAATAGATAGATATTTTTCAAGGTCATTTTTGAAAAGGAAAAGAAACCTAGCTCTCAGGTAGAGCTAGTATTTTGATTTTTGAAGTTTCTTTTAGATATATTAAAAATAGTCTCTCACATAAGTGTGTGTATGTAGTTGTAGCAGAAATATGTTCAAATTTACGTGAAAATTGTTTAATCATATTTTTGATTTATATATAAAGTCAAGCTTTGAGCATATTAAACAAGTATTGTTATCAAATTAAAATAATATTAAATTTCTCATTTCAAACGAATTAACTACCTAATTGATTCATTTTATAATTCAATCGACTCATTTTTTTAATTCATTCGATTCTGTTCCTGGATTTAAATTAAACTTTCATCGATCGAATAACAAATTCGAATAACTAGAAAGATCCCTCGATCTTCATCACTGCATAAATTGTATTACGATGTCATTTCATAAGAACAGTTGTTTGCCGTTTTCCGTCATTTATTTGTTGACATCTCAACAATTATCGTTTCTACTCGATGATGGATACCAGAATGCGATTGTTTGCCCTCAACACTACGTAATATTGAATTTATTTACTTGAATTTTTAATATTAAATAAAAAATAATAATAATTAGGTACATATAAAAATAAACTCACCTTGATGTGTAAAACTTCTCACTGTATTCGCTGATTTCGTTAATAAGCCAGGCTTAGGAATATTCACAGAATCAAATTCTTCACCCATAATTTGTGCGTAGAGTTTTTTCATTGCTTCAGGTATGATGATTTTTGATCGATCAATTTTCGGCGGCTTCTTCATGTTGAACAATGACAGAAGGCTATTTTCAATTTCGACTAGAGTATCAGGATCAGGCTTTTTAGCAATCACTGTGCTTGTTGTATCACTTAAACTATTATCATCTATTTCCACTTGATTATTATCATCACTGTTATCACTGTCATATTGTTCACTATGATCATTGTCATCGATTGTTGATTGATTTTCCGATAACAATGATGATGATGATGATGATGATGATGATGATTCGATGGCATTATTTGATGACGATGACGATGTAAGTAGTGTATGTTCGGTTGTTGTTGAATCCATTTCGAGAATTATTGTCTTTTCTTTAACTAATTTTCCACTTCGGCTACTATCACTATCACTTAATTTATTATTAGAATTAATATTATCAATCACTGGAAATGGTAATGATGGAGATGACGACGACGACGAAGACGACGACGACAGCGATGACGATAACGAGTACGATGACAACGACAACGATGATGATGTTGATGTTGATGCTTCCTCGGTGCTAGCAACTTGAACGATGGGTTTTATAGTCGCCAGCACTATAAGGAATAGAAGCCATGCGCCCATGGTCGCTTGCAACTCTGCAAAGGTAAAAAAGAAATTGGATTCAAATTCTATTTGCAATTATATAGAAGAGGATTGTGTACAAAAATATATCCTTAGAGAGAGAGATAGCCATATTCACAAAACAAAAAAAAAAAAAAAACAAAAAATTAAAGGGGTGCTAACCACACCTAACCCACACACACTCAACAATCACGTAATATAACCAGCCCATCAAACATCGTCGTCCAAGAAGCAAGGGAATATTCTACTTTTGACATTTTTTTTTTTTTTTTGCCTTCAAGTCCTTAGTCGAGTGGATAGTGTGCATTTTCTAAGTTCCCAGAATTGTTCACACAATTTAAATCATAACGAGTAACTCACTCGCTCGTATGGTGGTGGTGTAAGCGTATTGAAGTCATAAAATATCTTACAGGTAGGTATAAGCTGATGAGAGCAGTACATACTACTACCTGTTTGGAAATCCCGCAGTTTTCTCAAGTGCGGTGCTGCGCCTTTAGCCTTTTACCTGATGGTTTTGTGTAGGGATAGTATATTGTTATTATTACAATTTCGAACAATGAGCCCGTTCTTCTACCTACAAAAGGAATGCGAAATTATATCTTTTATTGCTATTACTTATGTTTCAAGTGGGTATTTAAAGCATGTGCCAATAAATATACCAAGGGTTCTCAACTACTGGACGTCCCAAGTCAGTGTGTGTTTTTTTTTTTCTACTTCTTCTTCTTCTTTCTTTTAATTTGTATTTTTTTTCTGTTTTTTTTGTTTTCTTGAAAGATACCTACATATAGGAGAACGCACGTTCAAGTTTTCTAGTTCACTTAGCTATTTGTAGGTTTGGGACGGACGACCGACGGACGCATGGATAAGAGAACTGCGGTAAATTAATTGCACCTGTTTCACAAGAGAGTGCATTTTCATTTATGGTGGTTCACTTTGGAACTAGTTTAATATAACTTTTTTTCTCTCTCTTGTCTTCTCTTCACATATTAATAATAATAATAATTTATTTATATTTCTGTATACACAGAGTGTTCTTAGATAAAAAAAATTCTTTTTTTTGTTGTCGTTGTTTGATTTAAATTTTCCAAAACAAAAGCCTTCACATTTAATAAAATATTACTAGCTGAATGTTGTGTGCATTGAAGAATGCAGTTTTTTTTTCTTCTCAGTTCTCAGAGTATCTTCTGGAAGAAGCTTAAATTGTTGCTACATTCAAATGCTTCCAATAAAAACGATAGTCTAATAGATTGTACATTTTGAATTTTTGATGTACCTACATAGTTCGTAGTCAAAGCTGTTTGATCCTTTAAAACTCGCCTGTCACTATAATGTTTTCAAAATCTAAGTGAGATTCAGAAACATGTCAAGATAATTTGATAAGGTTTTTTGATGGCTTACAAAAATATATTTCGAAAGTGAAATCAAGCAATGAATTACCAGCTATATTTGTATTTAATATATAGAAATGTAAGCTGTACAGCCTTCACAATATTAATTCAAATCAAGCGAGAAATACAAAGAAATCAGTTAAAATAACCTGCTTGTTCGTTTGCCAACCATCTTCTAGAAGTAGTGAAAGAATTATCCCGTTGTTTTATGCGAACCCTATATACAGAAACCTACCTATATGCTTATAACAAACATTAGTTCTGATGGTCGAATCTTGAAGGCTAAGGAGAAATGTCACACTAAATTTGAATATAACTAATAATTTGGGGGTAAAGACAAATTCATAATGTAGAGAGTTTGAAGGAAATCGATATGATTTTCAAAATGCTAAAACTGATGGAAGTTCTCAGAATTTTGAAAAATAATATTTCACAGAGTTATTGCCCCAAATTTTCTTCTATAAAATTGCTACGGGTCTCAGAGTTGTAAATCCAACAGTAAGACTTTTACTAAAAAAATTGAATTTTGTTTAAAAAAAATTAAAATCTATTAAAACTTCGATATGGATAGCTAAGGAGGCTTGAACTTGAATTCTGAAAGTGGGATATTTAAGATGAGGTCTTTAAATGTCAGTCAAAAGTCAGGTTACATTTAAAAATATGAAATTATTGTAAAATACTGGAAAAAAAATCATGTTTAAGTAAAAAATCGATTCGATTATTAATTAAGTACAAGTACTTACTTTTTGTTTAAAAATAAAAAAAAAAATTACTAACTGTTCACAATAGTAAGCTATTTTAATTTATTCTCCAATCTATCGAAAAATTATATAATATAAAACTTTACAAAATTGATTTTCAAAAATTCTTTTTGTTTTTTTTTTTTTTTTTTGAAAGAAAACCAAATATATTTAATAAGGAACAAAAAAAATTAACATGTCTATAGCGAAAATGATGAAACAATACTAATTATCTGAATATACCTACATTCTCAAAATACGCAGACAAATATTTGTATGCTTTTTGGAAAATCCTGATTATCATGAATGAAAGAAATCCTCATCCTCATTTATTGGTAGGAATTTCCCAAGTTTGTTTGTATCAAATCTGGTTTTAATAAAGCGAATGATGTGTAGGAACTAACATTCTAATTTAGTTCCCTTGGGAAATACCATAAATGTAATGAATTAGAAGCAAAAATGACTCCGCTCTAAGCATCTCAGCCTATGGAAAATCCCTCCGATTGAAGCGAACATAGAATTGGTAGATTTGTGTTTAATGATTGACATTTCTAACTATGAAATTGATTTAAATCAAATGCGAAAAAGATATAAATAAAATTCGTAGAGAATTTTATTTTAATGAAATAATTGAGAAATTTCATTATCATAATTTTCGAAAGGACTTTTGCTCTTTGTGGCTTCGCGTTTCAATGTTCGGAACCTATTCAATTCTATTCTGCTTTCCAACACAGTAAATCAGTTGAAAATGTTAATCAGAGTTAAATAAAGGGTGCTTTTTTTAGACGTGTGGTTTTCAATCTGGCAATACTTTTTTCGGAGTTAGTCTTTTTGACAGCTGTCACTTGATTTATGCTCAGTTTGGGTTGCCATTTCATAATTAATAGACTTACTCCTGAATAACGTTTGCAAATCCTGCAAATTACCAAAATAATGGTTCACGCGACGCTTCGCGCGCTGCGTCCAATATTCGATGAAGCTCATTTTTGGTTGAATGGGTACTCTAATAAGCAAAATTGTCGTATTTGGAGTGATCATAATCTACAAGCCATTGTTGAGACGCAGTTACACCCTCAAAAAGTCACTGTTTGGTGTGCTCTATGGGCAGAGGGAATGATTGGTCCATATTTCTTCAAAAATGAAGCCGGACATAATGAGCCATTATTTATGACATTTTCGTGCCTGAATTGGAGGATGTTGATGTGGTCGACCTTTGGATCCAACAAGACGGCGCTACATACCATACAGCCAACGAAACAGTCAATTTATTGAAGGAAACTTTTGGTGAGCGCATTATCTCGCGTAGCGTCGTGGGCCTGTGGCGTGGCCTCCAAGATCGTGCGATTCAACACCGCTAAACTATTTTTTGTGGGGTAATGTGAAGTCGCTTGTCTACACAAATAAGTCCGAGACGATTGACGCCTTGGAAGAGAATATTCGGCGCGTTATTGCTGACATACGGCCCCAATTGCTGCAAAAAGTGATCGAAAATTGGGCCTCTCGACTGGAATTTATTCGAGCCAGCTGCGGCGGCCACTTGCCCGAAATTATTTTTAAAACATAAAAGCAAACCCTTATCTTAATCATAAAGGTTTTTTATTTATTCCTAATTTATTCTCTCTTAGAGTTACACATCGTAAGCTTCTACGAAACTTGAGTTGTTTTTTTTTTTTTGTAATCTTAAGTATCAATGTAAAAACTAGGTAAAGGACAAATTTAATTGAAGGAAATCTTAATTTCTTATGAATTGTCATTCAATTCCCTCTTTGATCAATGTTTTCAAATAATAATTTTACTTCCCTTGGGAAAGCCCAATTTGAGATCAATCTGTTCAA
Source organism: Leucozona laternaria (assembly GCA_932273885.2). NCBI lineage: Eukaryota > Metazoa > Arthropoda > Insecta > Diptera > Syrphidae > Leucozona > Leucozona laternaria. The sequence continues at coordinate 88,007,856 of OW026368.1, read as the reverse complement.
CAATATTCATTTGACTTCCGTCTCGGAAAAGCCAGTTTCTAATCAATGTCTTTCAATAATAATTAAAAAAAAAAAAACGTAAGCGACGGAAAATCCCAAGAGAAGTGTATTTATTTCAATGAAGGACCTATTTGACCAACACAGCCGTAAGTAGGTAGGTGTGGTGCGGTTCAATAAATCTCCTCCTGGTATTTATTGTCCTTTGGGGGAAAAACCAAATTTACATGTATGATTTACTCAATGAAATTAGATACGGAAATTCCTTTTTTTTTTTAAACAGGGAGTAGGTAGTTAATTTTCAAGATTTTCTTTGGGGGAAAAACCAAGATCAGGATGCAGTGTTTATTTTAGTCATTTATAACAATAAGTTACTGAAGATCGAGTTTTTCTCGGGAGCGACAGTTACTGAGGCAGGGGGGCTTTTTAAAAGGGGATATAAACCGGTTGAGTATTTTTTTTTTAGAAAATGAAAAAAAAAAAACAAAAAACTGATAACGATCAACTTACATATATTGTTTATTGGAAAGAACAATTAAGGCTATTATTAAGTACGAAATAGCAATGGCGCAAAATTTTAAACAGCTTAGCGATGAGGTGCTAGGTACAAGTTAACAATTTACGTACTTTAAGGCTCTTTACTAAAACATTCTTAGTTTTAAAATTTTAACTAGTACCATACTAAGCCTGGTTTCTTAATAGACTGCAGCTGAACCCACATAAAACAGTGACAGTTTGTGCAAAAAGGGAAGCAAACATACCTTTTTCACACTTAGTTATGTCAAAGTGACATAAATGGAGTAAGTATGATACTAAAAAGATAAAATTGCTATTTGGTGCTTTCATTAAAAAATTGGAAGATATTCATTTTAACATAACATCATACTAAAAATGCTTTAACATCGTACTAAATCGTTCAAAATTTTGCGCAATGTTTACAATTGTATAATTCTTTTTTGTCGAGAATTAATTAAAAAAAAATTCAATTACGTTTTTTAAAAAAAATATATGTTAATATACTAGAAGAAAACTAGCTTTGTAACGATTTTAAAGAAAATTTGGTAACCTTACTGTAGGTAAATGTAAATTTTAATTTATTTAAACAAAAAAACTACTTTAAAAACTTTCAAATGTTTGAAGACAAAAAAAAAACATAAAAATTTACAAAATGGAATGTTTGTGAATCTTGAACCAGAACAAGGTATAGTTAATTGTTGAGGTTGATTTTATTCAAGCCCTTAAATTTTTATTTCATCTTGAGAGCTTACTTTATTTCTGTCATTTGTTGTTTTATTAGAAGATTAAAATCAAAGTTTATATTATTTAAAACCAGGTTTCAATTTATTCTCTCGTTAGTATTAAAACTCTCTTTTTTTTATTATTTTAACGAAAAAATAATATAGGTACCTATAATATAATCTAAATGTCTATTTTTATTATAACTATAATACATTTCTATAGCTAGCTAGTAGTATTGCTATTATAAAAGTAAAATGACACCAAATCGTTTTGTAAAAGCCACACTAGTTCTTATTTAAAAAAAGTTTAGAAAAATTGTTCAGATTAAAAATATCCGTCGGTAGAGGGATTAACTTTCGAAACGACGCAAACAATCGTTCAATCGACAAATCGTTTTAGTCTAAAGTGATATGGTTTATTAGAAATTTATAATCTAAAGTTTCGGCACCGGAATTTAGACTCATAAATACTATAATTATGAACCCATCAATTGTTTCACTTTAAATAGGTAATTTATCTTAAATTTTAATCGTAACTTTAAACGTAGTTTACAGTTTCCGTGAGGAAAATAATCTAAGCAAAAATGCTCGCATGCCAAAAGTATTGAGGTGAATACAAATAATATTTTTTTTTTTGCATACTTGTTTTACTTTTTCACGCAAAAAAAAAAAACACATAGCTGTCATCATCAACAAAAGAAGTTCAAAGTAGCTAATTAGGGTAAAGGAATAAAAATGCAAAAATTAATTATATTTAAAACAAAACATTAAAAATAGAAACCACACGTTGTTTCTTTTTCTATAATTATAAATTAAAATTCTTGTTTTTCAATGTTACTTTTTAATTATATAGAGCAAAAAGGTTTCAAACAACATTTAATTGCTGGTAAATAAAGCTTGTTTTTTATATTTAAAAATCTAAAAATAAAAAAAGCGGTTAGGTATAATATGTAGGTATGTCTATTTTATTTTTTAATTAATGTATTTATTAAACACTACAGAAATAAACTCTATTTCTATTTGTTGAACAAAGCCATGTTTCTCTTAAGGAAAAAAAAAAAAAAAAAAAATATACAGATGTATACTGAAATATGTTTCAACTCTAATTAGTTAAACCCTAGTTAGATCTTGTGAACGAGTTTCAATGGGTCAGTGACATTTTTGTATTTGCCCGTGTTACAAACAAGGTGTCAAAAGCCTATCAATCATAACGTTACGTTCGTTAGTCAAATGAATATTTTCAATTTGGGTTAATTAACTAAATACATACATATCCATAAGTGATACAATCTTGTTACAATTTCATGATTTGATATTTTTTTACGATTTTGACAGCGGAAAATTTTTAAATTTGTTATACTAATAAATCTCTGACTTTGTATCTATGAGGTTTTGACCAATTGGGATGTAATAGAGAGTGCTTGATTTTTTAAGATTTTCTTGGTGTTGTAATTTTTATTGGAAAGTAGAAGAAACAAGTTGCCGGAACAAATTATAGAAAAAAACCCATAATCTTATATATCTACATATACATACCTACTAAGGATATGTTATAATAAATGGTGTATATGCTGCCATTAGGCCAAGCCAAACTTGTATATCAATTATTTAAATCATTATTTTGAATATTGACTTCTTAAAATTTACGTCCATAGTTTTTGCTCAAAGGAAAACCTATTGGTTTTTTTTGGTGAAGTTAAGACATTTATTTATTTATTTACATCTACAAGCAAATTTTCAGCTAACAGATTATGGCTTATAACTTAAATAATAATGAGTTTTATATATATATGATACAATTAAAAAATAAAAAGAAGTAAAACACTAGCTTTAAAGGAATCCCTTGAACAACTCAAATCAATATATTGGCAAACTTCAATGAAATTGTTTATAGCTCTAGAAACTTGCTTATTACAACCATAGCTTTTGTCCTATGAAATTGCCCAAAAAGTAAGTCCATTGAACGAAAAGATCTTATCGGTGCGTATAATGGTATTATCGAAAGTAGGTGGGGGCATTTAATGTGGTAACATAGCACATCCCTCACAAGCATCACATCATGAATGGTTCGTCTTGATTCTAGAGACTTAATTCCAAGCAATAGGTATCTTGCTCTATAATCAGGAGAAAATCTCCAATTCATTTTAAAAAATATAAATTTTGTAAAACGCCTTTGGACTTTTTCAATTCGGTTAGAATAAGAATTAAAAGACGGATTCCATATAACATCTGCGTATTCAAGTATTGACCTGACAAGAGATGTATAAAGTGATAATAAAGCGTAAGGGTCACAAAAATTAATGCAATTACGCTTTATGAAGCCTACAAGTGAATTTGCTCTACCCATAATGTAGTCAATATGACTTTTAAAAGAAAAACTTGAATCAATCATAATGCCAAGGTCTTTACCACTCGAGCAAGTGAGTTAGACTCAATCAAATAGTTAAAGTCAATGTGACTTTTAGATTTAGAGAATGAGATCACATTACATTTTTTTATATTCAACTTTAAGCTATTATTACAACACCATTCCGCAATACGGTTAATATTTGATTGTACGAGGTAGCAATCTTCAACATTTTTTATCTTCGAAAATAGTTTTAAGTCATCGGCATATAAAAGACACTTGGAGTGTTCGACAGCTCATTTAAAAAAAATGTTAAAAAGAAGTGGGCCCAAATGACTACCTTGTGGGACACCAGAGGTACATGCAATAGAACTTGAAAAAGAACTATCGATGATAACTTTTTGAGACCTGCCAGTGAGGTAAGATAAAATCCAACACAGAACTTAGAGTGGAAACCAAATATTTCCAGTTTTTGCAACAGAGTGCTGTGGTTCACAGAATCTAACGCTTTGCTAAAATCTGTGTAAATTACATCCACCTGACACTTACACTCTAAAGAATTAATAACGTATCTGGAAAAAAGAGCCATATTGGTAGTAGTGGATCGTCCAGATATAATCCCGTGTTGCAGTTCAGAAATAGATTCTTTAGTTAAGAATTCTATTTTATTTGCGAATATGTAAGAGCTCATAGAGTGGTTTCCTTTCTTAATTCTAGATAAGGAATAGAAAATACAAAATGTCTATCTATTTAGAGTATCCAGAATGGAATAAATTTCTATAATTATTTAAGAAATTAAAAATAAAAGAAAAATATTCTAATTTTTAGAAAATTTAATAATTAAAGAAGAAAAAGATATATGTAAAAATATTTTTTTTTTTACTAAACGGGCTATTCATTTTTGGAAAATTATTTATTGTTTTTAGTTTGTATATTTATTATTAATTAATTTGAAAAGAATTGTAATCTCATTCAACTAATTACTTATTTTTTTTAAGAAAAATTAGTAATTTCTTTAAGGTTATTTGTTCTGTTTATTAAAATTAGCAATTTATTTTTGAGGATAAATACTTGTTTTAAAAAAATTTGTCAATGGAAATAGATAATTTTCAATGTGTTAATCACTAAATGAGAATAGGATGGTACTTAAATTAAATTCAAAGAACCTGCCATTCTAAAAAAAGAATATTTGTTACAACGAAAGATCTTAAGATAAAAGGTGTTTCATTTATATGAATTCAATTTAAAAAAAAAATCGATAATAAATGAGAAAACAACGAAATGGGTTATCCGCCATAATCTGGTGGATAAAAAAGCTCAAAATGCTTTTTCCGAATGAATTCACTTAAAATGTGGTTAATTTCCGATATTCTTACAGTCGGATATATTTTGCACTCCTGCATATTAGTGAAGCAGTAGATTTAAATTTCTTTCTAATCTAATTTTGAAGAAGACAAAAGCATAAGACTAGAATTATGTTTTCAATTTAGATTTTTATCAAATCAAAGTATTTCAAATTCTGAAAAAAAAATCCCTAAAAATTAAATCGAATTCGATAAATATTTTTCTAAATTTTAATTTGTAAGCAAATTGAATTCTAGTACAATTACATACGACCAAGAGTAAAAGTCATTAACACACAAAACACACCAAATAACAAAAAATCTAATCTAACATCTATGCCGTCGGTTGAGTGAAATAAAGATGGGACTTTTCTCTGTGCAACGTTACGAGGTCACACTATACGATGTAGCACGTTACGTTAAGAAATTATGCATAGTAGGATATTAGGTACGTTCAGGGACAAAAAATTGAAGATCCCCTTGAAGCAAACTAGTCCGTTTTGGATCCGTGCACGTAGTCAACAACGTATGGACGACTTCGTATACGGATCCAAAAATAAGGGTCCTCAAAACTGCGCTTGGACAAACGTTGATTTTTCACATTTTAACCGAGAGCACTGACACAATTTGTTTTATTTATTCGAATCATTCCAATGGAAATTGTTTTATTTGCTTAGGATCAGTAGTTTATGATATCTTTTAAATACTTTAAGACATTTTTTAGGTTTCATTTCTTTTATAAAAAAATCTAATTACGTTAATTAAACCATTATTCAGACTTATCACTTTCATCTGTCATTTAGGAAAAGATTTAACCAGCTTAGGTTTCTCGAGTAATCTCACAAAACCTTGCTGCGAATTGTCCCAGCTGAATTCAACTCTTTTGTTGTAAAAACGCTGAGATTAAAAATAGATAGAATCTTATAAATATCCTTGATGATAGATTAATATTTGCTGCAGTTGGTTGATCAATGTTTACAAAAATTATAAAAAATTGAGAGTGATTTCGACTTCATGATGCGAAGAAATCTTGTTCATGTTCAGGTCATAAGTTGACGGAGCAAAATCCCTGCGATCTGAGAAATAATAATTGGCTAACAACTGCTTTGCACAGTGAATAAAAATTGAACTTTAACTTAAATGTAAGGACTTCTTATTTGGTCAGCCCAGTAATTGGCACAACTTCAAAAAATTCATTAGTTTCGTATTGCAAAGATTCAGCTGGTCATTGAAAATTGCATAACCCGACGGCAAATCAACTTACAAAAAAAATTAAGAATTTTCTATTCAATGGCTTTATGAAAACAATGAAGCGAGTTCCGTTGGTTAAAATGTATCGCCGCAATGTTTTGCGCTGGTTGTTTCCTATAGTGAGTCCCAAATTGAGGAATCACTGTTGAATTTGAAAATACTCAACTTGAATAGCTATCCGTATTTTAATGTTAAGCTACTATTAGACGGTCAACGCGTTGATAATTTGCGTCGACCATCTAATCGTAGCTTTATAAATGAAATCTAGTAGATAATGAGAGATTTATTTATGGAGATGGATAGATCGATTTAAAAATAATCACAAAACGACGCCAAACAAAATCGAAAAAAATCAAGTATTCTTGTTGGTTTAAGACTTTTTATTCCATAAGGAAGTGACTCAAGACATGCCAATTATAACAGTTTTGGTTTATAAAAGTACTGTTTATTAGGCCCCGCAGGGCCAGGGTCTTCCGCCGGTGGGTGGTGAATTGAATTCAGGCACCCAGAGTTTTTTTTTTCAAGTTGCGCGAAGCGCGTGAACGCACGCCCACTTTTAATGGCAAAAAACTGTTATAATTGTTGTAAATTCGCATGTCTCTAGTCTTGTCCATTCCATAAACCGAAGAGGTGATATAACACGAGTTTATTGATCTCGCATGATCAAAATTATCCCAATAATTACTGCATCTTGTGATTTTATTCTGCGTTCAAATCTTTTGGAAAGTTGTATGAAAATAAGATCAATAAATTGTTAATTCTGCTTTTACCACAAAATTTGTATTGTATAGAATCAAAATAGATAGTTGGGGGTGAGCCAAGCTAAGAATAAATCTGAATGGGAAGTCAAGTCGAATTTTCGAAGACAGTGAAATCCTGAAAAAAGCTTTGTGTTTATTCATGATTAAGTGGGCAGCCAAAATAACTTATGTCTGGCCGAATCAATATTGAGCCAATTGAGGTTTTTCTGAGTAGAACCTGCGGAGAAAACCGAGTAAGTATGCTCTGAGCAGAGTATGGCACAATCTTTCCGCTTTAATTATTAAACAAACTTGGGCACTGTATTGTCATAAATGATAAGTATTCTGTCACATAACATGCAAAATGGTATTAAGTACGACAGGTATAGCTTAATTTTTAATTTAACCTGCTTGGCTGTTCTGCTTTGAGATCATAAAGTGCGTTTGGAGCTATATAGTTCTAATTAAAAAAACACAACTTGTCTGAGATAAAAAAAGAAAAACAGATTTTTGGTTTGACAACTCTGGAACAGTTTTAGGCTCTGTTTTCTTTTAAATATTTGTGGATGACTTTAAATCATTTTTAAATACTCCTCGATATATTTTTATGTAGATGATATGCAACTCTATTCAACTAGACCAATAACCGCATCGCTTACGAACAACTTACATGAAGAACCATGCAGACTTAATCAGATGAGAATGTTTTGCTTGTAATACTGTACAAAATCTTTGGCTTAAAATTTTAAAAGGGCAAGGTGTATGATACTAGTTAACAATTTACTAACTTTTAAGCTCTTTACTTAATCAATTTCATACTAAGCCTGTTTTCTTAATAAACTCCAGCTGAACACACCTAAAACAGTGACAGTTCGTGCAAAAAAGTAAGCAAACATACCTTTTTCACATTTAGTATTGTCAAAGTGACATATGGAGGAGTTGCGATGATATTGGCCGAGTTCAACGCACATCTGAATATTCAGAATTCTGAATTTTTGAAGCTCTTGATTGGCCAGCTGTCAGAAGAAGTTCTGAAAATTCAGATGACTTCTGACAGCTAGCCAATCAAGAGCTTCAAAAATTCAGAATTCTGAATATTCAGATGTGCGTTGAACTCGGCCATTAAAAGGATAAAATTGCCATTTGGTAGTAAAATGTTAAGTTAGTACGATGCTAACTCATTTAAAATTTGGGAAATCGTTTTTTTAACTTAGTATCATACTAAAAACGCTTTAAGACGGTACTAAATCATCTAAAAAGTTGACCCATTGTTTTTATTAACTTGGATAATGGATGCAAACTATGGATCTTCTACTGAGATTAGATACAAGTTAGTGTATGTCTTTAGCTCTGCCCTTAACCACTAATTCCGAAACTGTGTACCCATATGGTATTAAAGATTTTCTAGCACAGTGTTAACTACAAGTGGCACAATGTTTCAGTAAGATATATTTATGGTTTGCGTATATATGTAGGTGTGACCATTTATCAAACTTTACAGATGTCTTAAAGGCAAATAAACACTTCCATGTATTTAAATGATGAACTTATTTTTCCACGTTCACCTAGAACTGTCTTGTCTTGTTTCAATTGGGTGGCAAATATATTTGAACTCATCACACCTACTTCATAAACAATTCAATTGTGAAACTCTTTACCACTGAATGAAGGAAAAATGTTGAACAATAATCGTTTTAAAAATACTTTTCTCCTACTGTAGCTTTATAATTCGTTGTTGTTTTTTCAAAATATGCTTTCTTTTTACTCATTTTATTTACTGATCTGTCATTTGATATTTATATATTGCTAATTTATATATTTTAGGTACAGTTTTCAGTGCAAGATTAAAGATAAACCCGAGTTAACACATCAAATTTGGTGAGTTAACTCGGGATTAACTGAATAGATGATTTTGATGTTTTATCCACTAAGTTTTTTTAGTCGTTCCGCAGTTATTTTCCACCGAAAAACTTCTTCCTCAGTTAACTGTGGGATAATTTACTTCTTGAGTTAGCTAACTCTGGTTTAACTCGCCCCTTAAAAAACTGGGCCTTATAATACCATTTATAATTCCTAAAAATAAAATTGAACTCAATTGAAAAACACACTTATTGTTACATTGATAAAAACAAGCATTGCTAATCTCATACCGAATTAGATTATCTACTAAAAAACATCTAAGAAAAAAAAAATATTATTCTCATTGTCAAGAAGTTGTAAAACAATTATATAAACACATATATATTTGATCCTACATTTCTTTAGGCCAAATAAGAAGAATCCAATAGAGTCCTTTCCATTATAATTATAACTTGAAATTGAAATTAAAGTGGCAAAGAAAATTTAAGTCTTGTATTTGTGTCTGTCTGTTTTGATAAAGCGCTTTCAAAAATTTCATAATTGTGTACGAACGACTCAGCCCAATTGGTATTTTGTGAAAATTTAATTTTTTCCTTCTTTCAAAATACCACTCATACATCAAGTCGTGTGTCTATAAGATTTTATTTCAATATCTCATTAACTTCAATTAATGCTACACTCTTTATTTATTTCCTTAAGAAAGTGCTCAACTCATCAAACAAAGCACTGACCCTTACCCCATTGGGTTAAGTTGTATGTAAATTTTATTTAAACTTCAAGAACAATTTTACAACAACAAAAATAAAACAACATTATTATGAATGATATGTGCGAGTATGACTAAAAAATCAATTATTGAAATATTGTATGTAATTGAAAATTATCTCATCTTTCAACAATACATATAATTAAAATTATTGTATCTCCAGTCTAGAAATAAATATATACCTACATTTATCTATAAATACAAAAAAAAACCACAAACTTAACCACTGACCGAATGGCGCCCAAAAAATGTTATAACAAACTCATACGAAATTTAATATCTCTACGAGAATATTGGGAAATCGTTGTTTTCTCCAAAACACAAAGAGAAATAGACAGAAAGAGAGAAATATTTTATATTGATTTTATAATAATATTTTTATTTTAAAAGAAAACAAAATATAAAAAAAAAAGACTATCGAAGGTATGAAGGTTTTTCTCAAGGCATCTTATTGACAGATAGTGCGGTGGTATAGATATATATATAATGAAACTATCTATATCTCTACCTAAAGCAGACAAAAACTTTAAAGAGAATTTACATATCTCATACACATACTCTATACACACTATTAAGAAAATGAGTTTTCAATTAATAATAAAAAAATAAAAATAAAATATGAATTTTTAATAAATTAGTTCTCAATCGGATCGATGTTATAAGAACTGTCGAGTTTAACACTCGTGTTTACCAACTTTATTATCGACTGAGGTAAAAATAGAATTGAATTTTAATGCCCTCTCATGTAAAAATATATTGATGTATACTCTATAGATATTTATTTATAATTAAAGCCACATTTAGAGCTTGTTTTGAGAAAATAGGTAAAACAAAAAAAAAAGCAAAAACAAAAACAAAAACAACAAATAATTCCACATTCTGGAGATATTCTGTAATAGTTCAGCAATAACAACAAATTAACAATAAATAATAATAAGAAAAAAAAAAAAAAATGTAAACGAACAAAGCGCAAAGATACTAACAACAATCTAGCCGAAACCAGTCTAAGGCTTCTTATTTTATTTTAATTTTTTTTTGTTCTTATATTTTTTTTTTGAACGAAGAAAAGAGCTCATTGCAACTACTTATAGAGGTTGGATTGCAACTCTTTCCTCTTCATCATCAGAATCACTCTAGACGATGAATTTAGATAGATAGATACAGTATCTATCTATGAAGTAGCTTAGCTATACCCATATGCCATATGTCATACCCACATCAAGTTTAAATGACCAGACTTTTGCATTATTTTATATCGTGCAATTGGTTTTTGTATTTTTTCTTTTTTTCTTTTAAATAAAAAATAAATAAATAAAAAAAAATATTAACATGAAAGTTGATAGTGCGTGTACAATTATAAATCAATTTATCTTAGGCTAGAAAATATATGCAACATTATTAATAAACTTAAATCAAATCAAACCACTCACCTCAGTCTTATGTTTTCTTGTTTTGTCCGCGTGCGCGTGTTAAATAATGTATAAAATTTATATAAAACTAACAATTAATAAAATGACAACAACTTCTCTTTTAATCGTTCTACACTTCATTTACAAAAGATATTCTCTTGTTATCCATTTAAATTAATTTTTGTTTTTTTTTACTTTTGAAATTAAGATAAATAATTCCAATTAATAATTTTACACTTTTATATTAAACAAACAAAAAATATGTATATAAACGCAAAAGTCATTGCTGTTTTCCGACGATAGTGATATATAAAAAATATATAGTTTTTAAAAACTTTTTTTTGCCGTTGTATTATTACAATAATAATTGTCACAAAAATGCCAAACAGCATCTATGAAATAATTATGATCACTAATTACTGTTACAATCATGTCAGTTATAGATACGTTGTTGTAGTAGTTGTTATTGTTGTTGTTGTTGTTGTTGTTGTATTTTCTTTTCACTTTGACGATGGATGAAACTCTGCAATAATAGTAATAATGCAGCAACAACCAGAGTTGCAAGAGGAACAGCAGGTGCATTAAAAAATGTGACAACAGATAAAAAAGTTGTTGTTGTTTTTTTTTTTTCAAAAATATTTTCTTCTTTTTCTTACAAACCAAAGTATTGATTAATATTTATTATTTAAACAAGGATAAGATTTTAGAAAAATTTTCACAGTTTTTTGCTTTGTTGTGTTGTTTCATTTACAGTTATTTTAACACTTTCCTTTTATGTATTATATTATGATGGAGACAAAAATGTATTAAAATCAATGCAACTATATAAAAATATTTTTCTTTTTTTTTTTAATTCATGTGCTTATTTTGATTTCGTTTAACTTTTTCTTGTTCACAGTTGTTGTTGTATCTGATATGCGAGATGTTTTTTGTTGCATTTGTAGTTGTAGTAGACATTTAAATGTAGAAATTTTCACTTTAGTGTTTTTTTTTTTTTTTCTTTTAATTTATATTTTAAAATTTAAAATGCACTTTTTTGAAATTCTTTTTAATAATAATAATTGATTCACCAAATTGATCATAAACATCATTTTAATGCGATTTCGAGATTGGATGAAGTTACAAAATCGATTGCGGTGGCTGCGCTAGGGCTTTATAATCCAATTGTTGAATATTGCGAGAGTTCGGATTCACGGTATAATAATAATTGTATTTTTGCTTTCATTTGTGCGACTTGTTTTTCATATTATGGTATTTCTGGTTATATGTAGGTACATAGAGATGAAAACACGATTATTAATCTTTTTTAACTTGCGCAACTTTTTTTTTTTTTTTTATATGACACAGTAATTAATTTATATTAAAAAAATTATTAAAAAAAAAAAAAGAAATACAAAGTTGTGTGGATACTTTTTGCGCTAGCATGTATCTCTAAGCTGACTTTTTGGATTTTGGAAGTTTTTTTTTTTTTTGCTTCTTGAAGGTATAAGTATAGTATCTTTGAGTTCAGCTCAGAGTTAAGTTTGAATAGTGTAGTATTGGTGTATCTGTTTCTTTTCTTTTTTTTTTGTGTGTTTTTAAAGCGAATGTATCTCTCAACGGAATAGATTTAAACTCGATCAGGGCTGTAGAACGACTAACGCCTATCTGTCTACCTGATTCAATAATCCAAAGTGTATAGTCTCGTTTGGACGTCTATACAGACATCAGCGGCCAGCAGCCAGTGTACACAGCTACTGCTGCTGGATGATCACTTGTTCATGTTGTTTAACTTGCTGCTGCTGCTCTGGGGCTGCTTCATCGTTGGAGTTCCGTGACTCCTGTTACTTATTTGTGTAGATGGGTTGAGTGCGTGTGTGTGTCTGTGTGTTTTTTCTTTTTTTTTTGTTGTTGTTGTTTGTGTTGTAGCTGTTGTTGAAATTATTTTCTCAGGCCCTCTATTTGGAGGAATTTATTTCATTTTTCCTTTGCTCGATCGATCTATATACTTAAGCGGTATTAGTGAGCGAGTAGTTTTTGAGAGTGTAGTTGTTAAGAGAGAGAGCAAGAGAGTGAGAGAGAAAAATTATACTCACTAATACAGAAGAACAAAATAATATCAAAAAAGATACATTTTGTGATGTGATGATCGCAAGAGATGGTATGGTAGTGTGTTTTGTGTTTTTTTTTTTTTTTTGGTATTTGATGGTGATCTCGGCTCTGGTGAGACTGAGACCCATAAGATACTTTTTTTCCTTCAACTTCATCTTCTTGATATTTATTTATTAATTTTTTTTTGTTCATTTCTGTGCATGAACAACAAGTAAACACATTCCATTGAGATGTGTTTCCTAAAAGATATCTATCGTGCAATATAAATCATCAATCCAAAAGTTTATAAGTGGATGGGTATGATAAAAACTAAAGGTTTCGATCGAGTGTCCTTTTTTTTCAAGATGATTTTAGTTGATGGTTTTTTGATTTGTTGAAATACAAACTTAATTAAAAGATATTTTTGAGATAGGTAATGTTAAGAAAATTGTATATTTGTTTGAAATTTACTTTTTTATTTTAAGAAGGATTAAACACTTCTTCTAATAGTAAATGAACCTCCTTGTGTTTGTCTTAATTTTTATTTTTTAGACATAATGCTGAACTATTTTATGTAAATTTAGAAATTTTGAACTCAAATGTATGTAGTTTGTTTTAAGGAGTATACACGAATTATACTAAATGCGCGACAGTTGGGCTCATCAGTTAGATGTTGTCGTAGCCTGTTAGTCGATGAAACTTAGATAAGTTCAGAAACCTAGAAATGATTGTATTGCCTATGGTCTGGCATGTTTAAGAATGAAGAAGAACGAAAACAATACAAGATCTATGGGTTTGTTTTTAGTTAAATAGGTATATTGCATGAATTCAATTGAAAAGTTTTTGCGACCTTTAGTCCAAATTTGTTTTGCCCAAGCACGACAAAATGCCATGAGAGAATTCGGCATCCCAAATAAATTGACACGACTATGTAGGTTGACCATGACCAACGTAACAAGCCAAGTAAAAATAGCCGGATTGCTATCCAAACCAATCAACATCTTTAATGGACTCCGACAAGGGGATGGTTTGGCCTGCCTCCTTTTCAACCTGGCGTTGGAGAAAGCAATCCGTGACTCTGGCACGGCAACAAGAGGGACCATCGTCAACAGGTCCAGCCAGATACTGACTTACGCAGACGACATCGACATCATCGGAAGAACCGAGCAAGCTGTAGATGATTCCTTCATCCAGATCGAGCAGGCGGCACAAAATCTGGGGCTGCACATTAGTGAAGGTAAAACAAAGTACATGGTGGCGTCGAATGCGAGAGGAACAGTTGGTCAAACAATCAAGGTAGCGGAGCACGAATTTGAAGTGGTGCAATCCTTTAAATACCTTGGGTCAATAGTAGCAGCCGATAACAATATAGAAGAAGAAATACGCGGGCGGCTTCTCAAATCCAACAGAGCCTACTATAGTCTGTCAAAGCTCTTCAAATCCAGAAATCTCACCATAACTTCAAAACTGCTGCTGTACAGGACCATGGTCCTGCCAGTACTCACATATGGATCCGAGACTTGGGTGCTTAGCAAAAGGCACTCCGACCTCTTAGCCGCGTTCGAGAGAAAAGTCTTAAGGAGAATTGTTGGCCCCATATGTGAGGAAGGACGATTCCGGAGACGGTACAATCATGAATTGTACGCAATCTACCTTGAAGCAGATATCGTGACAAAAATTAAGCTCGGTAGACTCCGTGGGCAGGGCACCTAGCTCGCATGAGCGAAGAAAGTTCTTTGTGGTACATTCTATGGTAGACGACAGCGTGGTAGACCATGCTTGCGCTGGAGAGATGGCGTAGACCAGGACGCCCGGAGCCTTGGGGTGCGCAACTGGATGGCGGCGGCTCGAGACCGGGATGGGTGGAGAGACTTGTTGAAGGGGGCCAGGACCGGACCCCGGTTGTCGAGCCGACGATAATGATGAAGCACGACAAAATAGTCCACTGAAACAGAAACAAAAGCAGTACATTTTCTGTTGTTTTCGTTTTTAATTATTTTATTCTCATACGAATATTTAGGGTATTCATCCAAAGAAATAAATTTCCGCTTTGTAGAAAAACATAAATTTCCGCTGGACGTTTGCATGAACAACCTTTAGAAATACTTGTGAAATGTCACAAAAAAACACACCACAAATGTCATTTCTAAATTTATCAGGTTTATCTTAAGCTTTCCGCATCCAGTTGATGAGATAAATTTATCAGATCTGCAGAAAAATATTCCCATAAAATTTTGACAGTTCGTTTCGGCGGAGATAGAATTATCTGGTTTCTGAGGTTTATCCGGGTTTTCCGCCGTTGAATGAATACACTCTTTAAGTTTTCTTAAAAATTTAATTATTATTTAAAATTAACTGCTTATGAACAAAATTTTTAAAATTAGTCCTGTAGGTAGAATCCTATACTTTACATTGAAAGAGTAAATAATATTTGTTTTAATTTAGTTTAATACAAAAAAATTCATGTCAAAAATAAGTAAAACTAAAGGCGAAAGATTTATTAGACACCTTAACAGATGACACTTTGATATGCAAAGAGTGTCTTTAGCAAAATAATAATGAAAGAGAGGGTTAAGCAAGTTCTTGATTAAGAGTTTAAAGCAAATTGATGGAATAACAAGAAGAACATTATTCGGAGCAGATATTGTCAAGGATATTCTCAATATTGATGGGCAGGAGCTGGTTGATATTGAAAAGAAGCTCAATGCATTTCGAACTTTATATTCAAATCATTTCACAGACCCAACACCGTCTAATGATTTAAATGTGAACAACGATGTCACTTCCATTGTTGAAGAATATTGTAACATATAACTTAGTGCTCCTCTCACTTCTTTTACCAAGGTTAACACCACATCTAACCAACTTTTTTTTTATCGTTTACGACACATCAAAAAGTCAATATATTCAGAAGTAGGTTTGAATAAAAAAATCTTTCGACTTTGATCGCATTTCAAACTTTATTTTTAAGAAAATGTCCAAATTCTCTTGAATCTATTCTTTCTTTCGTGTTTAATCATTGCATAAGATGCATGGAAAACTTCAAAAATATTGCCCGTAGCCAAAAAGAATCATGGTTTAAATATTAATTATTTCTGCCCAATATCCTTACTTTCCAACTTGGGTAAACTTTTTGAAAGAATCATAGCAGATTCTTTAGATAGCTTTCTTGTCGAATCAAAAGTTATCCCAAACAAACAGTTTGGGTTCAGAAAATAACACTCAACTAAACATTGTCTTTTAGTTCTCAATAATTAAGATCATACACAATCTTAGGCAAAAATATTGCACTGTTGTCCTAGGTATCGATAAAGAGGCAGCATTTGATTCTATTTGGCATAAAGGAATAATTTTCAAACTCATACGATCGAACTGCAACAATCCTCTCATACGGTTGATTATAAACTTTTTTCAATCTAGATATGAGTCTGTTATCATTGATTCGCAATTTTCAGCAGTTTTTCCATTAAAATTAGGAGTTGTCCAAGGAACATAACTGCGGTCGAAATTATTCAATCTCTGCCTACATGAAGCTCTTATGTATGTAGACACGAAAGTCTTGGCTTCAGATATCAGCGTTTGATAAAATTCAAAACGCATTACCCATTCTAGTGTTCTACCTTAAAATCTGGGGTATTGAGCATTAAGCCGCGTCCAGATCAATACAAATTTGCGTTGTGCGCCGTGTTCGGCGAAAATAGTTGTGTAGACGCAAAAAAATACGTCAATGTGGACGTCCGGGCGCAAATAAATGTGTGTCAAATTCAACGCACGCTATCCGATTCCGATGGATATTCCGCGCACACGAAAATATTTGCGGCGCAAAGGTGCCTTGATGTGGACAAATTGATTCATTAGTTTATTAAAATTACTTTCCACTCAAACTGAGCGCACGTGGCACTTTTATGCAAAAATTAATTCCGAAAAAAGTTGAAAATTTCGGCGCAAACGTTTGCGGCGAATAGAAAATTCAAGGCGCACGGCGCACAACGTAAATTTTGATTGATCTGGACGCGGCTTTAAGACTAACAAATGCGGACTTACTTGTTTCAGGAACGCTTTTGGCACGAATTATCGTAAAGCAGTTAAAGAGAGCAAGAATCTTTCCTTATGTATCGAAGATAAAACCATTCCATTAAAAACAGAAACGAGATTTAGTTTTTAATTGTAATCTTATTTGAAGAAAAATATAAAAAAAATATAAAATTAAGTAAACTACCTTTTTATTCCTATTTATATTCTTTAGCAAATAATTTGTGCTATGAAGTAAAGTCCAAAGTTTTTAAGTCTAAAACATTTTGAATTTTTGCGAGTCTCATAGAAGTGCAAGCATCCATTTGACTTTAATGCAGTTGTCAATTTTTGAAAAATAAACTAAAATATGTATCTCATAGCATTTTAAAAAAAAGAAAATATTTTTGAAACTGAATTCCTCTTTGGAAAATATTCTGAAGTATAAAATACAAAAATAAATAATGTGAGTTATAACTTTGCTTTCGAAAGTTTGTATGATGGAAATGTCAAAATATTTTTTGACTACCCATCCAAAACACTTTTGTGCGGAATTGAAAATATTTGTATGAAACGTAGAGAATATCTATGGTTTCGATAATCGTGACTTAGGGCAATATTAGGTCTGATTCCTGCCGCAGCTCATTCATCGGATTCAGTATGAATATTATAAAGTTACAGGTCTTAAAGTAAAAGCTTATTTTAATTAAATATTAAGAGAAATTAAAATATATGTGTAGTCATATTTGAGCAATTATCACGTAGATCATTTTTCTGACTTAAGAAATTTATGGACGTTTTAGGTTTTTGGAATTAAAAATGCTTCTTATACTAATTATTAAATTTTTTGAATTCACAGATTAAGATTTCTTACATCCACTACCACACGACTATATGTCTTGTATTGGATTTAATAAATTCAAACTTTTGTTTACATATGAACATATATGCTTCCTAGATTATAATTTTTCTTATGTCATTTTTGACTGGATTTTCGAAAAACAGTTACATTTCTTCTTGATTTTAATAAAATAAAAAAAAAATGTCTTTCCAAAATACACAGCTAGATAAAATTTAAAGAATAACCATTATTTTATTTAACATGCCCTATCGAAGACTGACGAGACATTCAGATATTATCAACTGCAAATTGACTTTATAAACTATTAAACTTTTTTGTACTCCTACACTTATATAAAATTTTTGGAAATTACTTAATAGTAAACGAAAATATGATGATTATCCGGCTAGTATGAACTATCAAGATTCTTCAAGTCACCACCCATCAGAAACGATGTCTAATATGTTTGCTGAATATTTAAAAAGTGCATTTGAAGACTTTTCTTCAGTACTTCTTTTATCTCTTCTAACACTCAACAATACACACATCTTTATTAAATAAACTTTTCAATTTCCGAACCATTTATATATGACAATATTTTAAAACTTGAATGTTTTAGCCCTGGCCCGGATGGTGTACCGTCATTTATGTTTAAAAAAATGTGTGTCTTATCTGCCTCATCCGTTATTTCTCTTTTTCAACGAGTCGCTGAAATTTTCGAAATTTCTTGCATTTCTCCACATTTTGCTTAGATACTTTTGAAAACCACTCACAAGTAGATTGCATTTTTACGGCTTTTAGTAAATTTTTTGATAAATTAAGTTACGAAATACTTTTAAATAAATTAATTTAATGTGTGGATATCTACATACCTTAAGGATAGATTTTATAGTGTTATATTCCAAAAAATAACCGTTCATGTCAGTTTAAAGTGTACCTCAGGGGAGCCATCTTGGTCCTTTGCTGTTTATTTAATTTAAAATAAAATCCCTTGGCATTAATTTATGCTGATGACGTTAAAATATTTAATATTCCATCAAGGATTGTGAATAACTGATTTAGGACATGGTGCAATAATAACCGTTTATTTCTAAACATTGAAAAGTGTAAGAAAATGTGTTTTTCACGCAAAAGTAATTTATTTATTTATGACTATCTTATGACTAAATTCGTCACATTAATGTAGAGTTTCTAGTTTCTCTGACATTGGAGTCTTATAAGACACAAAGTTATCAATTAGTGATGATCACTATAATTCTATTGTAAAAAAGGCAAACAAAATACTTGGTTTTGTCGAAAAAACTTTCCGTGAGTTCTGTGATCCATATGTTATTGAAATTTCTTATGTTCCATTTACTAGGCAAATAATTGAATACGGATGCGTTGTCTGGGCACCATACCATTCTATTCACATAAATAGAATAGAAAGTATTCAACTAAGATTTTTAAGATTTTCTCTTCGTTTTTTTTTCCCTGCTCAGATAGTGTTCTATTTCCACCATATACTCAGAGAATTCAGTTTATAAACTTCACATCTCTTTCTGTTCCAAGAGAGTATTTGCAATTCTGTTTCGTAACTGGAATAATAAATGGATCCATTTCATCTCCGCAGATTCTATTATTCGATTAAATTTCAATATAATTCGGATTAGTTTAAGGAGAAATCTACCTTTTCGCACTACGGAGCTATCAGCTCTTTTAATCAGTTGATCAATATTTTTAATAAATCTTCTATTCTTATAACTTCTTAAAAATGCTCAAAGTCGATAAAAACTATGACCCAAAATTTTAAACAGCCTTATGTTACGGTCTTACCATGATATTAGTTAATACTTGACTAACTTTCAAGCTCTTTAACAAATTTGTTCTTAGTTTTAAACACTTTTTAACTAGTATCATACTAAACCTAATTTCTTACGAAACTCAAGCTGAACGCGCCTAAAACAGTGACATTTCGTGGGGAAAAAAGTAAGCAAACATAACTTTTAAAAATGTTTCTGTGTCAAAGTGACAAATGGAATCTGGAGACTTTAACTTTAGTAAAATGTTAAGAGATAGTATCATGTTAAACTCGTTTCAAATTAGCAAAATCCTCTTTTTAAGCTAGTATCATACTAAAAATGATTTAACACTTTACTAAATCGTCTAAAATTTTGCGCCTATATCTATAAATAAATTTAATTAGATATTAAGTAAGTATTGTAATCTTAACGTTAGGTTTAACGTATTGAAATAAATAATACTTTGCATTCAAAAAATAAATAAACAAATGTCAATTTTAACGAAATGAAGATTTTGACGTTTGTAAATAATCGATATAGAAATATTATTGCTGTTTGGCAAATTCTCAATAATACCCGTATTAAGCATAATCAGCCATTTCTATTAGATTTTCTTAAAATTCATATTAAAGGGTAATTAATAAAATTTTCTTAAACCTTTAATTTTGCTTTAAATAATATTACTTACATTCTTATCTATCATCGTAATGTAACGTAACCTAAATCTGCTACAAATTAAATGAATTTCTAGTAAAATTTAATAAGTGTAGATAATTAAATCAATACAAGTATTTAAAAATTAATTGAAAAATTAAATTTTCTAGAGTTTTCCATCACTTTTATAATAATTATGTATAATATTACAATTGTTTATATTTTTGATAATTCTTTTTAATTTATTTATTACTAGCTGAACTCTGGCACAATTGGCAGCGTTTAAATTTTTAAAGAAGTCATTAAAAAGGAAAAAAAAAAACTCAAATAAAATATATTTTTATAACAACAAAAATGAAGAAAATTAAACAAAAAAATAATATAAGTTTGTATCTTTCAGTAGTTCTGTAAATTTGTTAAATATGGCAATATCATTCAACCCAATTTCGCAATTTCAGCAACATTTGATCTATAATTATTTAGAACTTCTCTTTAGCTTTCCGAAAACACCATTACCAAAGAAATAATTTGGGTTTTTATGTTATGATTTCAACTTCCAAAAGGCATTCAATAAAGACAAAACAAAACAAACATGAGAGAAGTTGGCGTGGCAGTAGGTGGGTTTGAACAATAAATAAACATGTCATGTATTAGATTCAATAAATATTAATAACAAAATTCAGCTTTTCCGAATGTTAAAAATATTATTTGCATATATATGAAAAGTGGGTGTGATAGTGGGCGGATTTCCAAAAAAAAAATAGATTGGTCATACTTAAAGTTTAACAGAGTTTTCTAGAAACGTTCAATAATGAAACAATTCATATATATGTACTATTATTTGCTTTAGTATCTTAGAAGTTAAACGATTACAAACAGGCGCACCAACGAAATGATTGAAAAGTTCTACCACAACGCCACCGCCACCACTATCAGTTTCAAATTTTGTGAATATTTGTTCTTGCTTAAAGTCTTAATTTACAATTATATATTTTGAACATGATCGATTTTGGTCTATAAATATAAATATAGATTTGATTGAACAGTACAAAAGTTAATACGATGCCGCGCCATCTAGCGGCTAGTAGTTACAACAAAATGGATAGCATATACATAAATATATGTTCAACTTTCATGATAATCAGACAAACAGTCTCGAAGTCTATTGATCTCCAACATACAAACATTAATTTATATTGTAGGTATAATTAGAAAGCTACTCGGAGTAATCCCCAATTATTTCTTTGTATTCACTTAATTTCGGACGACCACTCTGTTCTTCTGATAATAATAGTTCCATCATTACTCTGGTGTAATATTTGCACTCTAAAATATAAGTATTTATTTTTTCGTACACTGTGTCGTATACGTACTATTTTTTTAAATTTTATTTGCACTTGATTAATATTTTAAAAATTTATTTTTAAAAGTGATCATACTGTCATCTTTTGTTACACATATTATACGTTCGTTTAACTTGCTGAGAGGGGTGGGACTTGTGGTTGACATCAGTGTTCGATAATGAATGCTGAATGCGAACAATTTTGGCATTTTTGTGAGTAAAAAAGGATCCTAAAAGTTTCATTATGTTTGAAATTCAAACATATTAATTTTCGTTGAAGATTTAAATAATTTGAATAATCTTTTTTTTTAATAAATTTAAGAATACAAATTATATGCAAGTCTACACAAACAATTATAGGTAATACCTTTTCTTTTTGAAAGAGCAACAGATTTTGAGAAAAACATGGGCAAACATTACAATATCGGTAGCTTGTTTTGGTATAATATTTTCCATATCACGCACATTTTTTTTCGAGTTATCTTAGCCCCTTTAACGCCGAAAAAATAAAGGCCTACACGTTTTAATGTATAAATCTCTCCACCAAAATTAAACTTTGCCGAGTTTTTTTTCGATGTGAAAGTCCGATTTTCCTGGGTTATATTCATTCCAGACAAGAAAATTCCGACATACATATATGTAGAGCTTATTCACCTTAAAACCCAAATAATTTAATATTTTATCGATTACAAACTCAATTAATTTCTTGTATTTTTGTGGTTTATACAATTTAATAGTTGTCTTTATTATTTTGTGCTGTGAAAGGCAAAAATCATCGCCATTTAACTTTATCACAAAACAAATAATTCATATTTTTTTTAAATTAATTTTTGACAAAATAATTTAAATGTTTAAATGTATGTCTTTTAAAGTTCAAATATTTACCCGTTACACTTAAAATATCTATCAGAGTTCTGCTAAATTCAGAATTTAAAAAAAAAAAAAAAACAAATTCGAATAAGCTGTTTTTGTATTCTTTTCTGCAAATATTCACATCAAGTGGGATTATCAATAATATCCATATACGTAAATTATCATCCCCTTTTTCTCGCAGCAGCATTTTGCTTATTTATTATTTTTTTTTTTTTCTTACAGAACTTAGTATATGGTTTTGTAGTCTGAAAGTCTAGCGTTGACTATATGGTCTACGTGTACGTGCGTAGCAAAAGTATAAATTAAAATTCAAATGAATCTTAAATAATTATGCAAAACAGACGATTAGTTGAATTATTGCTAATATTTTATAGCTTAATATCCACCAAAGCCATACCTTGTTTTTATGTTCTCTATAAGTAGGTAGAGATAGATATACATATAGTTAACCAGTTTGATTATAAATTTACTATTTTATTGCTAATTTTGGCAAAACAGACTTTTAGAGTTTTTTGGGCTTGTTGCTTGCGATGCAATTTATTTTATATGATAGAAAGATATAAATGAACATGAGTTGGTTGTTTTTTTTTTTTTTTTTTTGTTAGTTTTATCAGTCATATTTTAAGGTGTGTTTTATTTGAAATAGAATTCTTAATCAGAATTCAATTTTTTATAAGAAGCACAATCTTTTTAACAACGTCATATCATGCAAACCTTTCATTCAAGAACTTCCACTTTAAACTACGTTTTATTGAAACAAAAAATTGTGTACACAATATATCTATCTTAACATATTTTGAAAATACAATAAGTGTACAGATACATATGTGTATATTTAATAAATCAGAATGATGTGAATTTTGTTTGATTTAAGCGTAAGTTATTATTTTCATTTTATATCTAAAAAGCTGTATAAGTGTACAAAACATACATCATAAATATACACCTGTCGTTGAAAACTACTCGATTTTATAAGTAAGATAGTTTGATGTATGTATGTATCTTTTCATTAGATTATAATTGTAAAGTTTTTATTATTTGATTAACAAATAAAAAATTTAAACAAATTTTGTTGATTTGTGATTAAGCCTTATTTTACAACTTGTTTATACTGGTCCCGTGCGGGGCTCTGTTTTTTATAATTAACACGCACTCAAGGGGTTATGACTACCCTTTAAATGTTATTTTTAACACAGTGCGAGCTTATAGGAAATTTAGGAGATAGAGGGAGAATTAGATAGGAGCAAAAGATGAACATTTGTCTTGAATGTCTGGATATTGAAAAGGGAAGGAAAAACAGAGTTGGGTAAGGAATTCCACATTCGTGTCGTTCGGCTAAAGGCAAAATCTCTGTATTTAACGGTACGTCAAAAATTAGGATCAAAGGTATACTGGTGAGCATTTCTGGCAGAACGAGTATTACGGGGAAATTGTTTAAGGGAAAGAATGCAGCTAGCTATTTCACTAGAACATTGTTTAAAGAAATAACGATAAAACAGTGATAGGCAAGAGACCTCTCGATGATGTTCCAACGAAACAAATGTTTCGAAAATTGATCTGTCACCTATCGCAGCTTTAAAGCTCTATGCTGGATTCTATGCAGTAGATGCAGGGACGTTTTAGAGGCACCAGACTAGATATGAGATATATCCTCTAGTTTTGGGCGGATGTATGCCTTAAAAATTGTAGCCAGATCAGAAGGGGGAAAAAAGTTCTAACATCGCCTCAGGAAACCTAAGCATCTCGTTGCATTTTAAGCTATATCTAATGTATGATCATTCCACAAAAGGTGATCGGTAATGCGCATACCAAAAATAGAAAGCTTTTCAGATTTCTCGATGCAAGTACCACTCAT
The DNA here is from genome assembly GCA_932273885.2 of Leucozona laternaria. Taxonomy (NCBI): domain Eukaryota; kingdom Metazoa; phylum Arthropoda; class Insecta; order Diptera; family Syrphidae; genus Leucozona; species Leucozona laternaria. The sequence continues at coordinate 87,983,478 of OW026368.1, read as the reverse complement.
ACGTAATTGTAAAGGGGGAAAAACTGAGCGAGAGTTACTCATTAACGGTGCTCGCCTTTGGAATTCACTGCCGCGTTAATTAAGAAGAACAGAAAATCTAAACAAATTTCAGAAAAACTTATTTGAATATCTTTCAATATACCCAATTAATCATTAATTTGAACCTTTTTATGTTTCAAATAATTAAAATTGAATTGAATTGAAAAATTAAATTTGAATCATTAAAATTGAAATTATCAAGGCTTAATTATCTAAAAGATGTAAATCTTAAAATTAAGTTCTTTTCATAAATAAATAAATACTAAATACTAAATATTTTGATTTAAAAACAAAAGACAACTCTGGGTTTTGGATGCATTAAATTCAACACGATTGCGTTTATAATGGGTGATTTTTTAAGAGGTTTAGAACACAAAAAATTCGAAAAAATGAATGAAATATTTATTTGAATCGATAGTTTGAACCTTGCAATTTAATGTTTAAAGATAATTTCATGCAAATGTTGACCGCGGCTGCGTCTCAGGTAGCCCATCCGCTGAGTCCAATTTTGGCATACTCTTTCACACATATCGGCCGGTATCTCACGAATGAATGCATGGATGTTGGCTTCCAGTGCGTCAATCGAAGCGGGCTTGTCCCTATAGACATTAGCCTTGACATACCCCTACAAAAAATAATCTAATGGTGTCAAATCGCACGATCTAGGCGGCCAATTGACCGGCCCGAAACGTGAAATTAACTGTTCACCAAACTCGCCTCGCAATTGCGCCATTGTTTCGCGTGCTGTGTGGCATGTGGCACCGTCTTGTTGAAACCACATATCATGCAAGTCAAGAACTTCCATTTCGGGCAAAAAAAAGTTTGTTATCATCGCTCGGTAGCGTTCACCATTGACAGTAACGCTGCGATTCGCATCATCTTTGAAGAAATAGGCCCAATAATGCCGCCGGCCCATAAACCGCACCAAACAGTGGCTTTTTCGGGATGCATTGGTAGCTGTTGCAATGCTTCTGGCTGATCTTCACTCCAAATGCGGCAATTTTGCTTATTTACGTACCCATTCAACCAAAAATGAGCCTCATCGCTGAACACAAGCAGCGCGCGATGAACATTTCGAACCGGGCACGAATTTTGATAGTAAAATTCAATAATTTGCAAGCGTTGTTCATTTGTAAGACGATCCATGGTATAATTGCAAACCAAACTGAAGCTGTTTGACAGTGACACAAAGTACTAAACACACGTCAGCTGTCAAAACCAGTGTTGCCAAAACCAAACCAGCTAAAAAATCACCCACTATATAGCTGAGTGTGCTGTCATCAACAAAGCAGTGAAGTGGATTTAAGTGGTTTCAGATAAGCGATCATTTATAAAAATGAGAAATAGGGTCGGAGACAAAACAGAGCCTTGGGGAACACCAGCATTTATTTTGCGAACTTCAGACTTAAAACCATCAAAAACAACTTGAATTGAACGGTCAAAAAGGTCATTACTAATCCAACGAACGAGAGATCTATCGATACCAAAAGCATTTTTGATAAAAGAGCTGGACACCCAATTCTATCAAATGTCTTAGAAATATCGAGCGCAATAATCTTACTTTCTCCAAAACGATGCAAAGATTGGTTCCACTTTTCAGCGAGATATGCTATCAAATCACCAGTGGATCTATTGCTACGAAAGCCGTTCTGCCTATCATAAAGAAACTATCGTTCTTCATGGTATTTCTTAAGCTGACAATTGATAAGTGTTTCAATGACTTTGGAAAGAAGGAACGTTAATGTGCGTTTAGTTGATAATTAGAGGGTAAAGAGGAATCGCCTTTTTTAGGAACTGGTTGGACAAATGCTGTTTTCCATCGACTCGGAAAGTGTCCTCAAGAATAGGATGGATAGAAAAGATTGCGCAGTGATTTAGCCAACGTGGAAGAACACATTTTCAGAACAATAGATGATATGCCATCAGGGCTGGCGGATTTATATATTTCGAGATCTTTGTTAATCTATAACAACTTACTCTATTTAAAAAAACACAAACGGGTATGTCGATTTTCTTTAATCTTGGTACCTAGTAGTTTTTAAAATTAATAGATATTTAAAAAAAAATCAATGCTACCAAGCATAACATAACTGTATAAAGACTATTATAGAAAACAGTATTCTTTTTTGAAAACCACTTCTACGATTTTGATTAAATTGTTGATGTGTAAAAATCTATGCTGGCGGTAGAGTGAAAAAAAACGTGAACGTTCGTGTGCAACGTTACGGTGTGCAACGTTACGATCTGCATACTAGGATGGGTGCGTTCGGTGAAAAAAATCTTAAGATCCCCTTCAAGCAAAAACAAGTCCGTTCTGGATCCGAGCACGTTGATGTTTACACATATTAACCGTGAGTCCCGGCACTCACACAATTTTTTCTTCGAATTAACCAGCAAAAAAATTTTAAATTGTACCACTGTTACCTCTCATAGAATATAGTTTTATTGAATTTCTTATTATCTGCTAAGCCAATTAGATATTTTTTTAAACAAAAGCTTCTAAATAAAAAAAATAATTTGGTGGTGCGATAGCTCCTGGAGAGCCAGGGTCTAGTTACTTACAACTCAACCATTCCTGTGAACGTATTGCTTGCATGCAGAAATGGAGTGGACCTACAATTTTGTGCAGAAATTGAATGGCGAAGGTGAGAGGCACTTATTAACGACAAGGGATACTCTTGGAAGATTTGTCAGTTCCTCGCAAGAGGCTGTTGCCGAGTTTTTTTTAGGTGGCTGAGGCTGGGAATTAAACCCAGACCTCCAGCATCATAGTCCTACTGCACTTACTAATACTCCACTGGCTGCTTCAAAAAAAAGCTTCTAATAAACTTAAAAATAATATTGCATGCCAAAATTAAAACAGATATTTTGTTGGGTTTCTATAAACATTGTGACTCATTGCTTGGACAAAGTTTAGACCCAATTTTTAATTTTGTATGAACACGTGCGAGTCGTTTTGGCTAACCGCTACAATTATTCTTAGCTTACTGCTTTGAAAACATTAAACCGTATTAAAATATGCCACGAGAATTTTTCCGGGATGAAGTCATGACCTGGCACCAAACATTTAAAAGTTATGACATTTGCAAACTGTGACATATTGACTCTGAGCATGTTTAATCAAATTTCCGGATATCTCAGTTTCTAGTATCCATCAAAATTTGCATGATTTGAAATTTTCCAGTATTAAAAGTGCGGCGTTGAATAAAAAATCAAAAACTATCAGTTCTTTTAAATCAAATCAGTTCTGCCACATCCAGCCTTTAACATTCCCCGAATCTTAATATTCTTTTACTTAAATATTTTCTTTGACCCCAAAATCAAATATAAAATTTCACACATATTTCATTTGACAGTGAAAGAGAATCATAGAAATGATCCGATCGATGCCATGCTTTCAGTTAAACTTGTCCTTCTATGTATCTGATATCTCTGAGCATCATTTCATATATTTTTTTTTTTTGGTTCAGAACGTCAAAAAGTTTAAAAATATTCTTCCATATCAAATGACTAATCTGAACTTATCATATAAATGGAAAAAATGTTTCTGAAGATCAACTAACAGTTGTTGTCTGCCACACGCCAGTAAAAAAAAATTTAATTAATATTAATTTTTTTTTTTGGAAATGCTTAGGGATATGTGATTAAACCGTTAGCATGCCGATGATGTCATTCTTAATCTTAGTGATTGTATGACATGTTTTTTTTTTGTCTGTCAGTCTGTCTGTTTGGAAGATATTAGTTTAGGTCAGTTCCTAATGTTGTCTAAAGAATGTCTATATTGAGGTTTCTAATTAATTGGTACGACGGATGGACGGCCGGACCGGACGATGCGATGTCGTGTCGGATGTCAGTGAATTGATGTGCATGCCAAACTGAAATTCCTTGCGTTGAACGACACTTTAATCGATGGCTTTAAGACAAATCTAGTGATAATTGCCTTATCTTGTTGCTGGCTGTGTTATGATATGATTGTTAAATACCAAAAAGAATGTTACTTAAAAAAAAATATTTAATTTTTAGCTGCGCTCCAGAACCCTTCTACACATCGTAGCTCTACAAATAGTATTGAAATTTGGAAGATATGGAGATGGAGGGGATTATATGAGTATAGTTACATACATACGAGAAATTGAGCTAAGTCAGAAATTTAATAACTTATTGATTTTTAACTAAAGTTGACAGATGATTAATTAATTATTTAATTCATTTATTTTAAACATATATAATACATATTCATATTTAAATATGGAAGACTCATTTGCTGAAATAAAACTTTAATATTGGGTTTTACGTAAGCAATTATGTGTGTCTGACAGTTTAGTCGAGAGCTTGAAATAAATATACAGGGTGTTTCTTTTAGACGTGTGGTTATCAATCTGGGAATACTTTTTTCGAAGTTGGTCTTTTTGACAGTTGTCACTTGATTTATGCTCAGTTTGGTTTGCCATTTTATAATGAATAGACTTAGTCCTGAACAACAGCGTCGCACGTTCGGTGAATGGGCCCAAAACGAAATGGCCACCGTTCCCGATTTTCACAAGAAAATTATGTTCAGCGATGATTTTTGTTCAGCAAAATTTTCGTATTTGGAGTGATCATAATCCACAAGCCGTTGTTGACGCCACGCCGCGCCATTACATCCTAAAAAAGTCACTCTATGGGCATAGGGAATCATTGGTGCATATTTTTTCAAATATGAAGCCGGCCATATTGTTACAGTCAATGGGGAACTTTTTTTGTGCCTGAATTGGAGGATGTTGATGTGGACTATTTTTGGTTCAAACAAAACGGCGCTACATGCCATAAAGCCAAACGAAACAATCAATTTATTGAAGGAAACTTTTGGTGAGCGCATTAACTCACGTCGTGGGCCTGTGGCGTGGCCTCCAAGATTGTGCGATTTAACACCCCTGAGTTGAAAGAAAATCCACTTCAGCGTTTAAAGCTGCAAGTCGAGGCAGAAAGACAATTTCGAGCATTGGAAATGTACTTTCTGACTTTGCCGTCAAAAATGATTAATACTCAATACTGTCATAAGTATTAGTGAATGCATTTTGATAGATACCTACACAAAGTTGAATGACTATCTCGTTTAAAATAAATACAAGGTGGGGCAGAAGATATAATGCCATAATGTGAATGTCCCAAACGAGATTTTTTCGACCCAAGTTGCTGAATTGAGTCTCGAGCATTGTTGGTTCCAGCAAGATGGAGAAACTGCTCAGCTGGAACAGCGATGGAGATTTCGAAACAGCAATTTATGATATTATGACATTACTTTTGCTCCACCTTGTATTATTTCATGTTGGCTAATTCAAATTTTAAAAAAATTAGCTTACATCAAGTCTATCGTATAAGTTTTCTACACTTTCCGACTTTCACCTAACCTCTGATATGAATTTTGTTCGGAAAATGGTTTCTGAGATTTTAAAATTCAAAATGAAAAAGGTGGGTCTCGCACAAACAACCACCTGTCTGTCTGTTTGGCTACAGCCTTAAGAGATGGGTCGATTTTCTTTAAACTTGGTAGGTACCTAGCGTTTTTTGGACATTCCCCCTACATGTTTTTTTTTCATTTTTTTTGGACCAAAAATAACGGTACCAGTCATATAAAATTTGATGTTTAAAAGAAAATATCATTTTTTTTCTTAATATCAGCTCCACAGATTTTTTTTTCCAATTCATTAAATTTTAATGAGTAAAAGCTGCCTTTTAGTAAAAATATGATTCCGAAAAATGCTTATCATAATAGCAACTCCCAAAGTACCATTTTTTATTTTCGATTACCTCGAAAACGATTCAACTGATTTTGATAAATTTTTATTTTCGAAGGAAAGGTAATTGAATGAATAAATATTAAGGGTTATTGCACTGCGACCTAATGATCTATTCTGCCCTACATAGAGCTAAATGAGATTACTCATTTACAGCTCTTCCTCCAAACCTATTTCTCTAAGAAATTTGAGTATTCAGAGAGTTGCCTATTTCACCAACTTACAATTTGTAATTTACAAGTGATTTTTAACAAATTTTATTAAAAAATCGAGTTATTCTGTTTAACAAAATGTTTGTATTACAAAGTTGTAGTTGTAATTTACAAACGGAAATTTGTGGAAATATCTTTATTTTCGTTTCACCAAGAGTAATTTTTGTTTGTAGTTTACAAGTTTACACATTTGTGAAAATTCAGGAGTTTTTTATAAGTTTCTGTTTCACCAAATAAAAGAATTTTACGAATTTGTTAAGTTGTAGAAAAATTTAAAATTTGTAATTTTTAGAAATATCTTCCCGAACCTAAAAAATGTATTTACGGCGAAGGTATAGTAGTACCTTCAAGAATCTAAAAGTTGCGTATTTGCAGATTCATTTGCTTTCAAGGAAAATTTTTTCATAAGCCGTATAAAAGTAGATTAAATAATAAGAATAATTGGACCAGGATTGGTAATGTTTTAATTAGCACAAAATGGAAATGTTGACATTTTATCATGAGCTCTCAGACATGCACGGTGTATCTAATTCTACGATGTTCAGATGTGTCCATCGTAATTGTGCAGTCGTTGTTGATGTATTTTTTTGAAAATATTGAAGGCTATATAGTGCACTTAACGCTTGATACCTAATCAGCATACTCTCACAAATTTGCGAGAAAGAATTGTTTTTTACAAGTCTGGCAAAAAAGTGGTGAAACCGATTTTTTTATTTGTAAATCACAACTAAATACAATTTCCTCTACTTTTGTTACTTTTTTTTACAAATTTGTTGGAATTATGTTTGTTGTTTGTTAAACAGAAATTAAGTTTAAAAATGTTTAATGGTAGATTATAAGTACAAATTTGTGATTGTAATTTGGTGAAATAGGCCATAGGCGTTTCTTTTGTTGGTGCATAATTGCTACACTTTGATTGATATATTTGAAATAATATTATATATGAAAATTTTCAACAAAATATTTTTGGAATTTTTAAAAAAAAATTGATTTTTTTTTTTTGAAGTCAATACATATTTTAAAAACAACTTTTTCGATTTTTATTAAACTGGGAAAAATGTAGTTTGTTAACATTATCTGGAAGTTGTAAACAAAAAATTATTCTTTGAACCAAAAATAACGGTACCTCCCATACAAATGTTTCAAAAACGTTAAGGAAAATCTTATTTTCCTCAAAAACGACTCTCTAAGATTTGTATACAAAATGTTCTGTTTAGTAGGATCTAACATTTAAAATTATTAAATTTTTCATTGTACCAATATTAACAGTAATTCGACTCTCATTTTCCGATTTACCGATTAAAATGATTTTTTTTTTTATACAGAAGCTTGTAGTAAGTTTCAATAACATTGAATATGAAAATTTTCCGAAAAAATTATTTTTTTGGATTTTTAAAAACAATTTCAAAATAATTTTTTTTTGAAAATTCCATATTTCAAAAACGAGTAGACGATTTTTTTTTAAATTCAATTTTTAACATTTTTAATAATGTTGAAAAAAATGTATAGTTATATGAAAAATTAATTATTTTTCAATACGTTGCTACGATTTTCAAATATTTTTATAAATTAAGATTTATTAAAGAAGTCAGATGGTGTACATGGCGTTGGATTCAAAACAGTTTCAGAAGAATTTTAATCAATTTATTTCTAATTTTGTTGATTTAAAACAATGTTCCAGTTTAATATAATAAAATTTCCATGCATGCATAATTGTATATGTGCAGATCGGTGGTATATTGTTCATTATACTATACTCAGATAATACTACCTTTAACTAAACACACATTCCTAATTTATTTCAGACTTCAGAACCACTTTTTATCCCACATAAGATCAAGTTCGTGCGACCTAGTCGTGTATTTTATATATTATTTTGTCACTTGCGTGTTTCTATTATTGATACTTATGTAGTTTCTGCCTTAAGGGCGGATTTTAAATAAATTTATAGTAAATTACTCGTTTATTTCCTTTTTTTCGATGCTTTAGTTAATTCATTAAGCTTAAGTTAAATCCAGTACAAATTTTTGTTTTAAAAAAAAATATTCATTTACTTTTTTTTTTAAGTAATAGCTTAAAAGAATTTTTGTCGAGTTAAATCTGGATTCTTCTTTTATGCTAGCATTATCTGGAAAGTTTCCATTGTTTTAATTAAGAGAGAGAATTGAGAGCCAATTAGAAAATTTGGAATTTGGCATCATAAAAGACCAAAGTTCCAGTTAATTTTTGAATAAATATTGTCACTGTATATCGTGTGTAAGCTGTTCGATTACAAAGCAGATCTAAAGCTTTTTTTTAACTTTAAAATTTGGCTATAGCATCAAACCTATAAAGCAAGTTCAAACAATATTAAGATCTTGCTAAGTATAAGCGTTCATTAAGATAGGTACTAACAAAACTAGTCTTATCTTATCAGAGTTTTTTGAACTGAGAGTCATTTCGCCCCACGATTATGTGTGTCCTTGCATAGTGAATCATTAAGCACCATAACAGATACACTTTCAGATATAGACCGAAAAATAAGAACAAAATTTCAAATAAGACGAGGCTGATTTACCAAAAGTCAAGTAAGGTAAATTATAAGGTTTAATATTAGGTACATAATATCTATATAGAGAAATAAAAGTAGTTAACCTCAAGTTTTGAAAATGAAATCGCTGAAAGCATCTCGAATACATTCAAATTAAAGTATCAAATTATTTGAGAATAGAAACGTCCTTCGATAAGCACATTTCGACACCACACTAGCTCGTAAAAATTGAATCAATACGACTCCGTTATATGAATTTATTTAATTTTTGTTTTTGTTTTTGGTATAGTAATTATTACTTCTCGCATTCACGACTCTACCCAGCTGCGTTTCTTCACATCTTCATATAAGATTAATTTTAATACGTAAACGTGTAGAGCTTTACATACATACTAACACAAGAAAGTATCTACAGAAATACTTAATTATCTTTTTATTGAATTTAAATAGGATGCTAAGATGTTCACATTCCAATTTCCATTTCGTGAAATAAATAATAATTTTATGTGCACGGCAGCGGCCGGCGCGGCGCGGCGTAGCGGTGGCGGTCAGCGACGGACGGCCGAAGTGGATAGAGGTGGTAGTGCTGATGGTGGTGGTTGTGGTGGTGGTTGACGAGGAGCAAACATTGAGTACCTACTTCTACTTCATCCAGTTCTTCAGCATTGTGAAAGATAAATTCGATTCAAGTAAGCAAAAGATCGATCGATCAGTGCGATTAATCTAATCAAAAGCACGGTGGTTATTTAGTAGAATTGCTTCGGAGCAGCATACAAGAGATACAAAACACACAGATCAGCTCTGGCTATTTTTTATGTAGGTATTTGTGTATAAAAGCAAATACCAACTAATTAAAAAAAAAAGTATACTCAGGTGCAAATTAAACCGACCACATGGGTTTTTCAAACAAACTTAACAAACTTTAGAAAGATATACCTACAAAACCTATACTTTACGTGTAGAATTTATGTGACTTCAAGTTATAGACAAAGTGGTTTTGGTTTTTCCTAAATTCGATTTTTAAAATGTTTGCCTTTTATTATTTATTTAGTCATATCTTCAATAAATAAAGGGTTTTCCAATAAGAGGTGTTATTTTGATATTCAAAGAAAAATGGCATTTTTTGAGATAAATGATCGGATGTTTATTTCATTATAAAGAGGAAGGTATGCCGTTAATAATGGAACACAACATCAGCCAAATGGCCGCCACGACCAAGCTTACAGGACCATATCCTTTTCATGGAATTTTCCATAACCAAATCGCAAAGTGGCTGCCTTATGTCCTCGATAGCCTCACGAATTCCATCTTTGAGGTCTTGAATCGACGCTGGGCTGTTGGCGTAGACCTTATCTTTCACGTGGCCCCAAAATCACAAGATCTCGGTGGCCAATTGTGATCACCTCTTCGAGAGATAACACGGTCCGGAAACTTTTCCCGTAAAAGATCGATGGTTTCATTGCTTGTGTGGCACGTAGCGCCGTCTTGTTGAAAGTAAACGTTGTCCAGATCAATACCATCCAATTCCGGCCATACAAAATCATTAATCATCTCTCGATAGCGCAATCCATTGACCGTAACTGTTGCTCCAGCCTCATTTTCGAAAAAGTAAGGTCCAATGACCCCGCCGGACCATAAACCGCACCAAACAGTCACGCGTTGAGGATGGAGAGGCTTTTCAACAATAACTCTTGGGTTTTCCGAGTCCCAGATGCGACAGTTTTGCTTGTTGACGTAGCCTCCGAGGTGGAAATGGGCCTCATCAGTCAAGATGATTTTTCGATGAAATTCCGGATCATTTTCATGCATTTCAAGGACCCAATCAGCAAAGACACGACGTTGTTGATGATCAGCCGGCTTGAGTTCTTGTGTTAACTGAACTTTATAAGCCTTAAGACCCAAGTCTTTATGCAAAATACGGTGTAATGACGTTTGTGGAATGCCTAATTCCAAAGAACGACGAGGAATGGACAAACCTGGGTTTTCTTCAACACTTTGGGCTACAACAGCAATATTCTCAGTTGTTCTTGAGCGACGTGCACGGGTTTTATTTTTCACATCACTAACTTGTCCCAACAGCTCGAATTTGTCCACCAATTTCTGTATTGCGGTCCGACAAGGTGCTTCACGACGACCCAAAAATGTTTTAGTTTTACGAACCGTCTCTGCCAACTTTTCACCATTTTTATAGTGAATTTTAATAATTTCAATGCGTTGTTGAAGCGTGTATCGTTCCATTTTTATTAATGGCGTAGTTTCTACTTGTCAAATGTCAAAAAATGACAGCTTCAAAAGTGACAACTACCGAAATAGCGGGCTATTCAAAATAACACCTCTTATTGGAAAACTCTATGAAAAATATGCAATATCAATTTTTTACTTTCTTATCTTTGTGTGATTTATCGGTTTGGTCAGTGCTAGGCCTTCTAACAAAGATTCTCATTTATATGGCATTTTTCTTTTTTGTCTCTTTAACAAAACTCTGAGCGATCAGAGCAGAGCTCTGAGTAGATTATGATCAGAGTCCTCAGATTTAATTATAAAACACACTTGAGCACTGAACTGTCATTTCATACTGAATCCATTTTTAATTTATGTATGTGTGAAGTTGGCTTCGTTCAGCGTTTCGCTCGATTTGCTCGGTCATTTTATTCTGAGCTAATTGAGCAGGTTCTAAGCTAACTCCGATGGAAAAAATAAACACAGTTTTTATGCTCTGATATATTATGTCTCAGCTAAAAAACAAAGAATTTAGTTTGACACTTCCGTGATCTGCTCTGAGTTAAAAAAGAAAAACGTCAATAGACGCGTTAAAAACTCATCATGCTGTATTCTGCACACAAATAATCTTTTCATAGACAAAATACTGAAAATTTTCAGTTATGTATCCAATATTTTCATCAAAATGATCAATAAAACCTGAAAGGCACGCACTTAAGCAAATATAAAGCCGGAACCACACATATCTCGTGTGATGTGATGCAGAGTGGTGTGTTCTGTCACCAACTGGTGCATACTTATCAAGCGTGTTGTGTTGCAAACTGTCAATTTTTCTTTAATAATTATTCTGTTTTCTTTTTCTGGCACACAGAAAGATATTTCTGAGGCACACCGTCGTATGGCGCATTGGCGCAATCAGAACAAGATGGATTCCGACACAACACTCCGCTCCACAACACATCACACTACACAAATGTGGTTCCGACTTAAGCATAAGCATTTACAAAAGGCGCAAGCATTCGTTCTTTGCATCCTAGGACGAGACGCTTATTCGAGTTAAGATGTCCATTATAAAGGGTGTTTTTTTTAGAGGTATGAAATGGAATAAAACAAAGATGATTTTTTTAAATTGACCTGAAATTTACTTTATTCTAGGGATAATCTTCTGGCATAATAAGTTAAATATGATTTCTGGCATATGACAGCCATGGCTGGCTCGGACGTAGTCTAATCTGGAGGTACAATTTTCGATGACTTTGTCCAGCATTTGTGGCCGTATATCGGCAATAACGTGGCGAATGTTGTCATCCAAGTGGTCAATGGTTTTAGGCTTATCGGCGTAGACTAGCAACTTCACATATCCCCACAGAAAATAGTCAAGCGGTATTAAATCACACGATCTTGGAGGTCACTTCAATGTGAGCCTATGCGACTACCAAACGTTTCCTTCAATAAATCAATTGTGGCACGCACTGTGTGACATGCTGCGCCGTCTTGTTGCAGTTACACATAGGTAAGTAGGTAATATAAGATGAGTTTTTTCATGACTTTAAAAATGCTTTTTGTCAATTGGAAATTCTTGCTCTTAGCCCTCGAAATATTGATCGGTATTTTATGCACTTGAGTGTTCATAAAGATGAACAACTTGATGAACGTAACGGCTGCAACAACAACGACGACGATTAAACCAACGCTCTTATAGTCGTAGTTCGTATAACATGTTCCACGCTTGCTGAATTTCTTTCAAAGAATAAGACAAGAAGGAACCTGTTCCACAGATGAAGGCGATTGCCATCTGTGCCGATAGTCAGAATGTCTGGCATTGCTAAAATGCGCCGAAGAGTATACAAATAACATGTAGCTATAGCCCCGCCGAAGACCGAAGCCTCTGTGTATAGTATACCAAAGAGATACAGATACTGTAGATATATACTATATACATATCTGCGAGATCAGAGAAATGTGTGAAAAAATATAAACGTGTATTTATTTATTTTGATTCGTGAGAGCGTGCTGATTTTCATTGTTAGTGTGGAAAAGTTGAAAAGTGGAAAAATAATAAAGCAAATAAATCTATACGACGACGATGGCAACGACGAAACGGCTTGAACTAAACTATACTATAATACAGGTTCGTAATGTGAACTAATTTTTTGGGGATGCTAGAACACACAATTTTTGAATTTTATAAGACTTTAATTAAAACGTCAAGAAATCACTTTAACCGGATAAAGATTTAATTAATTTTTATACCCCTGATGGTAAAATATAGCTTGGAGTTAGGATTGGATTCATATCTGTAGAGATTAATAATGATGCCAATTTATAACAGTTATAACAGTTTTTTGCTATTGAAACTGGATATGCATCAACGGGCTTCGCTCTTCACACCACATGAAAAAAAACTTTGGGTGCCCGAAATATGCACACCGTCGGAGAGCCCTGCCTTTGCTGGTCCGCATACACTTAAAAAAAATAATTAACAAGTGACAAAACTTCCTAAAAAGTGTTTTACCTTTTTTAAAAGCCTGTTCTTTTGTTTTTTTTTTCAAAAAATACTTTCAAACTCAAATATGGTGAAAAACAAAAAAAATTGAATACAGATTTTTTCACAATTTAAAGTCAATCAATAAGTTGATTTAAAATAATAAAAAAATAGACTTTTGGCTTTCAAAAAAGTTGAAACACTTTTTAGTAAGTGTTGCCATTTTTTAAAAAAACTTCTTCTTACTCATTTTAGAAACTTTTTTTATAAAATGCGCCAAAACACCATTTTCGACATTTTTTACGAGCAACTAGCTTATGAATTAAATTTTGTTAATTCGCAAGTCACTAAACTAGCTTATGAATTAAATATTTTGCAATTCATAAGTCACTTACTATAGCTTATGAATTTATTTTTTTTTTTTATTCGTAAGTGAGCCACTAGCTTGTGAATTGAAGCCAAGCTCAAGCTAAGAAGTGAATTAAGCTTTTGCAACGTTGTTGTTGATTAATATTGAAATTGGGCCAAAAATGCCCGTGGTCCTTTGTCTGTGTACTCAAATTAGTACAGGGTGCGCCATCTTTTATATCGGTATACGCTACTGTTTGTGCTGTATTCCAAGCGACATGGACGGTCTTTCTAAAATGTTATTTGAGTCAATTTCGCTTTATACGGAAACAAAAGCGAATCCTTCTTAAAAATACCCCGCAAGGTGGTTCCACTGACGCGCGGTGTCAATACGACTCACTTGGGTTCTTGGCAAACACTTTCTCTTTCCGCTTCAATCAGTTCATTGGAACGTTATAGGAGTTGGTGAACGACATGCACGTCGACAATCTCCCATTGTCCCGTGCTCAACAAAATTCGACACCAGACGACGAATAGTGTAATCAGACGGTGCTTTTTGGCTACGATATTTTCGACAATATGCATATTGAGTTAACACTACTGAACCGCGACTATTTTCGATGTACACCGTCACTTTTTCGGCGCGCTGTCAATCGGTTGATAAATGTCAAAGTTATTCTGTGTTACTCTCTAGAAGCAATTAATTTTACTATAAGTCGTTTGTATACCTTCATATACATAAATGTGTACAGGTACGGCAAATGCTTCTTTGAAATATAAATGCAACATTTTCAAAAAACCATATAATTTTTGTATAATATACATGACCAACTGTCAAGCTTCTCAAGGAAGGAGATTTAAAGTCGTTTTTCTTTGCATAAACTGTTACTGTTTTCAGCGTACAGTTGAAGTTTATTAAGGAATAAATGGTTTAAGTTTATAATCTAGTTACAAAATGTTTATAATTAATATAATGTTAACATTTAAAATTAGGCTTTTTAAAAATGTTGGAACTCAAAAACTGAGAAAAACGAATGCCTCAACGTTAACGTAAAAATTCAAACTTAATAACGGGAATATAGGTTATATAATTTATCATACCGATAAATTTAAATTGCCTTTTAGCAAAAAAAACTGCTTTTAGTGCAATTGGGCGGCATAAAAATCTTCTAAAAATCTAGATTTGACCTTAAGTCCAATTGCTGAAACAAAACTTAACAATCTAAGTTCACCATAAGCGCTTACGTTCCACTTTTTCCTCAGCCTAAACTGTCACATAATATGCTCTTATGTTGAACTTAAACATTAAAATGCCCTTTCAGAGAATTGGCTTTACGTGATATTTGAATTTTCTTTCAAAATCTGAGCACCTACCTCCAGGTACGGCCCTGCCACTACACGAGTGTAGAAGTACGGATACGTTAGAGCGAGCGTTCCGTGAACAAGTACGTGTACCAACTTTAATTCTGTGTCTGTTCTGAATCCGAATCTATATCTGGATGTTGTTTCTCTTGTACTTTGCTCTTTTGTGTGTGGAATTAAAGTTTTCCACGATCATATAATTTGAAGCAGGTGAAAAAAAGAAACTAAAAACAGAGGAGGCAAGACAGTGTCTTTGACATGATGATCGGGATTCGGGACCGAAAAAGAGACCGTACGAGAAAAACACACAGAATTTTTGTGAGAGGTGCTCTGCTCTGATGGGTATTGGGTATACCGTACTGGACCGGAGTCTGGGTTTCGGTTTGGTGATGTTACGGTAGTGCTGTGCGCCATGCAAGGAATTTCGATTTTTTTTTAACCAACCAATAGAATTATACTAATTCACCTTAATGGATGGCAAAGGATGGTTGCGGGTGGTCGTTTTCTTGCTGGCGCTGATGCAAGCTTATGTGGTTGGTACCTATGTATATATACATATTCCTCTTTCTATAAAGATATATAGGCACAGTCAGAATCTTATGCAGAAATTCCTTCGGACATCCGAGATTTCAAGTAAAGATTGACGGAGGAAGAACAAGAAGAAGAAGAAGTATAAAGTGGGGTTAATCATCTCGTTACATACCATGCATACCTGCATAAGAGCTTGACTTTGATTACTTTGTTGTTGTTGTTTTTTTTTTTTTTTTTTTTTTTTAGACCAAAACGAAAGTGGGGATATTTTTTCTTGACTTAAAATATATCGAAGATGTTAACTTATAACTGTGACACGTTTGTAGTTACAAACATACCTATACTCCTCTTAATAGATACTGCAACCATACTATACTGAGAGTGCATCAGTGAATGTCAGTCGTCAATGTTGACTTTTACGATTTTACATTTTTATTTGCGTATCAATTACTTTTGTTGCGATATGGATAGGATAGATATACGTGAATAGGGTAAATTGTTGTTAGTTCCTGAAAAAAAAATATATATATTTTCTTTTGTAAATATATTTAAAGTTGAATAGATTTGTTTGTTATGGATATCGTAGTTATATGTTTCTGTCAATTTAAAGCACAAAAGAATATTTATTTGTTTTCTTAGTTAGTTAGATAATAATGTTTTTGATGTGTTAACATGTTTGCTGGTGGTAGGGTAAACGATACAAACGTGGGCTTTACGTGAAAAACGTTCCGTGTAGCATGTTACGGGAAGCACGTCACGTGTAATACGTTACGGTTTATAGTTGCATAATGTATATTGGGTATTTTTGATAACAAAAATCTCGAACCGACGTTGATGTTTACACATCTAAACCGCAAGTCTCGGAAGAAAAAGCATCGGTACTTAACACTTTTCGGATTATTTATTGTACTTAGTTACTACAATAATTCTCATAATTTTGTTGGAGCAAAGAATGGCGTTATCATTTTTAAATGAAAAAAGAAAGAGTCTTTTAATATGACAGATCGAAAAAGGTTACATTTTTTGTCCTACTTGTCTTTCAACCTATTAGTCGTAACCATCAGCTATTATGTTTATTTGATTTTACTTTACCTATACAGGGTCATTCATTTCGTGGTTTCAAGTTGGTAGCGCTGGCATTTGACTGCTGTCAAACTCAGCTGTCATTTGAAGTGTCATAATATTAGTTGAATGTTTGCCATTTACGATAATGGATCGCTTAAGAATCGAACAACGCGTTAAAATTATTAAAACTAACTACAAAAGTGGTGATTCAAACGTAGCCACTTTTTGCGCATTACGTTATGATAATAGACGTCATAATCGAACGACTACGCAAGCAATCGGTAAAATTGTGAAGAAATTTGAAGAGAGTGGAAGCGTTACTGATGTCGTAAGACCTGTGCATCATCGCAATGCACGCTCAGTCGAAAATATTGCTGCTGCCTGCAAGTGCAAGTGTTGCAGCAATTGGTCGAATGATAACCGATTGAAGATCATGACTTGGACGATATGTGGTTCCAACAAGACGGGGCAAACAGCCACACAACACGACCAATTATGGCTTTATTGCGTGAGAAGTTTCCTGGTCGCGTTTGGCGAAGTCAATTGTTCACCAAGATCATGCTACTTGACACCGTTAGTGTTTTAGAAGACGGTATTTTAAGACTTTTTTTTTGCGGGATTTTTGAAAAACGTGATTTTAAAAAGCGCTCGCATTTGGAATTAATCTTGTTTAATCTTCATAGGCCCAAGAGTTTTACAAAGCGAACAAACCTTTTTCCATATTTCTCTGAGTACCTACTATTAGAGAATAGGTACACCAATATGAGAGTATTGGTCAAAACCCTTTTACTGCGCGCTCATTACTTAAGAAAGAACAAAAATAAGTTTAAAATCCTACCAAATAGGTCAGTTATCAAGAAAAAATTGAAATCTCAAATTCATGTTGGAAGCTACTTATGTTATTTTAAGTCCGAATTACATTTATAATTAACCTACCGGTATCATATTAAATCTAAGAAAACCCCTTAAATAAAGATGATAAAAATAAAAATTAGACCATAACCTTAAACTGACGAAAATTTCGACATTTGTTCGCACGACACCAATAACTTGCCCTGGTCTGGCATTCGTACATATATACATAGCTCAAGCACAGAGTAACTCTTGTTATATGCGATTCAGTTGAACCCACTTTTGCTTGGTTTTTAAAAAGGCCAAAAGATATAAATACCTGGCTACCTATTGAATTTGAGAGTGGATCATTAAAAAAGAAAGAACACGAACAAAAAAAAAAAAAATTGAACAAAAATTCGCAGAAAACTTTTAAGTTTTATGTTCTTTAAATTCGGTCGGTAAATAAAGAAGTTATAAAGCAAATAAGGTCGTCCAGAGTATCCAGATCCAGACAGCTCTCGTTATGAATGAATGCCACAGCGAATGCATTGTGTTGCGTGCACCTAATCACCGAAAAACAATCCGTGGGGAATTCGTAAGTATCTCTTCGTGAGGCCCCCGGTGGTCTACTCGCTCTACAGTCTATGGCTACGGCTACGGCCGGCGCGGCGCGGCATGGCATGTAGCGTGTGGGTTTGTATGTTGACGGTTGAGTTGAGTGTTCGCACGACAACGATGCTGTATTTGCTTGGGTTTTGTTCGAAGCGCACCGTGCGCCCCACAGGTATTGAATTTGTTTTTTTTTTTTTTTTTTTTTAATTTTTATTTATTGTACTTTCGGCCTTCGGGAAAGGAATTTTTATTTTCCAATTAATTTATACAATTTATGTTTAGTTTTGTATATGTTATTTTGTATATTGCTGTTTTTTTTTTAATAAGCATTAGGTCAATAATTTGGTCAAGATAAGGTTGAGGGTATTCTGGTATTTGGCTTGATGGTGTTTCTAAAATGGAATGAAATGCTTTCATCGTTTGCATACAATAAATAACCTTTTTATTCATGTACCCACAGATAAGACAAATGCTTTGGAATGAAAACGATGTTTCACGACTCTTAACATTTATTAATATTAAAGGTTAAGGCCAAAAACGAGATATAGATAGCCACTTATACAACAAGAGATAGTTTTTAAAATATATGTACCTATATGAAAAAAATGAATAAAATACCTTATACGACTTTTAAAGGAACTTGAAGTATTATCGCAGTATCCTTTAGAATTCTCCTTACCGTTAAAAAAAAATAAGCAGAAAAGGCAAAAAACAATTAAAATTTTAAAATTCAATTCCATAAGTAGGAACCGCGTGATTCTGGAAATGAAATAAACAAGTTCTTCTTTAATATATTTGTGGTTTTTTCTTTTTTCTAAATTTGAAAGTAGTTCAGCTTTTTCATTCTAGTAACAAATTTCCTATGGCAAAAACTATAAAGACAAGTAGGTTGTGTTAATTTCAAATAATTTTGTATCTTCGTATTAGTCTGATATAAAGGGTGGTCCAACCATAATGCACGTTGTTAATTGTGAGACAAGCCTTAACGTCAAGTTTTTTGCCCCACTTAATCTGGCATTTCTTTGTTTCAATATTTGACACCGTTAGACTTCTTTATTTTGGGATATTTAAAAGAAAAAGTGTACGTCAATAAGCCATTAACGACATTGAACCTCAATTATGTCTCAGAGTAATTGAAAATATGGACCATCGGATCCGATATTTTGTTCCACACATAATTGTCATAGATCCTTCTATGATAATAAACAATATTAAGATAATTCTCTGAAAGCTTTTTGTTTTATTTATTATTAACATCGTGCGCTTTCGTTAAACCACCTTTTAGTATTTTCCAATTTATAAGCCGCTATTTTTACTTGCTCTATAACGCAAATATTCGTTTCGTGTGAAACAAAATTTCGAGGTTTGACGTATCAAATTTAAAATAATATCAGCTTGAAGTTGGTCACGGTTAGTTTTGTGTCGGTGCTGTTTGATAAAATAAAGAACTGTATATTCACAAAACATGTTAATTCTGTTCCGTTCTGATTTTTTCTAGCAAGTGTGCCATTTATAGGCCAGTTTCCTCTACTACTATTCTAAATTACTAGAAATTCTGTTTTCGAGAAAGTCTTTAATAAAAAAAATGTTTCTATGGAAGGTACAATTTATAAATAGTTATTTTTTGAATCCAAAACTTATAAACGATTTTCAAAAAAAAATTTTTTATTGCGGTTGGTCGCATAACTGAGAAGCAGACAGAGAGATTTGCAAGAACCATTTCGTCTTCCTTATCTTCACATTATCAAGCTTGATCAAAGTCTCTAGTTCAATTTTTTTACGAACGCATAACTTTCCATAAGTATACTTAACCTATATAACCTTTAACATCGCAAGTAAAGCTTAAATGGCTCAAACATTTTGATAGAACAAATCTTAACCAATTTTGCAAAAAAAGTTTGTCACCAAGTAAAAGTTTGCATTTGTTTGCTAAAAAAAAAAAGTTTTTGCTAAAAATACATATGTAAGTGTACATGACGGGTGTTTTTTTATAGAGGTATAGAACTTTAAGTTGGCAACACTATTTTAACTGGCGGCCATTTTGTCAGCTGTCAAGTGATTCATTTTTAGTTTGGTTTGGCATTTCTGACTGACGCCTGAACTACGCTTCCAAATTGTGCCCAAATAGGCCCAGAACAAGTTTGCCGTTGATCCCAATTTTCATAAGCGTATTTTGTTCAGCGATGAAGCTCACTTCTGGTTGAATGGATACGTCAATAAACAAAACTGCCGTATTTGAAGTGATGATAATCCTCAAATGTAGGTTGAGACACCGTTACATCCACAAAAACTGACTGTTTGGTGTGCTTTATGGTTTGGTGGAATAATTGGTCCGTAACTCTTTAAAAACGATACTGGCCAAAACATAACAGTCAATGGTGACCGCTATAGAGCCATGATTACTGACTTTTTCGTTTAGCAATTGAATAACCATGATAGTTTCAACCAGACGGCGCAACATGTCACACAGCTCGTACCATAATTTATTTATTGAAGGAAACGTTTGGTAACCGCATAGTTTCACGTTACGGACCCGTGAATTGGCCTCCAAGATCGTGTGGTTTAACGCCGCTTGACTATTTTCTGTGGGGATATGTAAAGGTATGTTGACTTCGGGGTCCTTTTTCATAATATTTGGGGTGATTCTTCGCTATATGTATCTATAAATTTGGGGCCCATTTTTATAATGAAAAATTAAGTATCAGGACGTAATGTCGAATGCCAAAAATCTCGAAAAAAACTATGTTTTTAATCTATATATGTACATGTATAAAAAAAATCGCGAAAAAATTAGTCGAGATTTGTTTGTACCTATTTAAAGAGTTTAAACTCAAATAAAACTCATTTTATATTCAGTTTATTAAATCATTTGTGTATTACAATTTCGTTTAATTTCATTTAAATTATTTTTTATTCCCACTCAAGCTTTGATACCAGACGATCACAACTAGCACTTAATTCAGGTAATTTTTACTTGCGATATAGGTACTATATGGGAAGTTATGGATTCGTACAAAAAATCGAACTCGAGATTTTGATCAAACTTTACATTACGATGATAGAGAAGTCAAAAAAAGTGGGTCTCGCAAAAACGTCCGTCTGTCTGTCTGTCGGTTTGACTACAGCCTAAACGGATGGGTCGATTTTCTTTAAACTTGGTACCTCGCGTTTTTTGGACATTCCCCCCACCCGTTTTTTTCTCTTTTTTTTTAGGACCAAAATTAACAGTAGCTGTCATACAAAATTTCTTGGCCAAGAAGGAAAAACTTATTTTTCTCAAATCCAGCGCTGCCGAATTTGTTTTTAAGAACTCAATAAATTTAAATAGTTATAAGTTCCCGTTTAATAAAAAACATGGTTCCGAAAAAAGGTTATTAATGGCACCTCCCAAAGAACCATTTTTTGATTTTCGCTTTTCTCGAAAACGGTTAAACTGATTCTGATCAATTTTTTTATGAAGAAGTATTGACGCATTCTAAATAATATTGTGTACCAAAATCATCAAAAAAAATATTTTTTAGATTTTTAAAAAAAGTTTTAATATTTTTTTTTGAAAACTCAATATTTCAAAAACGACTTGGTCGATTTTTATTAAACTTGGTAAATAGCAGTTTTTTAACTTTATCTAGAAGATTTTTGACAAAAATTATTCTAATACCCAAAAATAACGGTGCCTCCCATACAAATGTTAAAAAACCGTTAAGAAAAATATTTTGTTTCTCAAAAACGACTCCTACGATTTTGATAAAAGTTTTTTTGTGTGTTAAAATTAGTACGATCTACCATTTAAAAGTTATATTTTACGTTTATTAACAGTACCTCTCATAGAGCGGTTTCTTTGATTTTCGACTATCTCAACATCTGATCAACCGAATAAAATTAGATTTTTTATACACAAGCTTGTAACAAATATAAATAAAAGTGCGTATCAAAATTTTCTAAAAAATGATTTTTGGATTTAAAAAAAAAATCAAAATTATTTTTTGAAAATTCGATATTTCGAAAACTGGTAGCAGATTTTTTTGTGAAGTTCAATTTTTAACGCAACATTAATAAATGCTTTAAATTGGCGTACCAATTATTTTTCTCAAAAATGTTAAAGAAATTTTATATATAAAAAATTAATTATTTTTAAAACCGCTCCTACGATTTTGAAAATTTTTTTCTCATAAATAAAGATTTATATAAGAAATCAGTTGGTGTACATCGCGTTGGGTTAAAACGGATTCAAAGTATTTTAATCAATTTCTTTCTAATTTTGTTGATTTAAAACAATTTACCAGTTTAAATAGTATAATTTCTTTTTATGCATATTGCATATGTGCAACACTAGGCTATATTGTTAATTTTTGTGTACTCACATTACACCACCTGCAACTAAACTAAGTTTTGGCAAATGGATAAAATATAGATCCCATAGCTAATTTATTTCAGACTATAGAACCACAATGTGATCGCATATATGAGCAAGTTCGTGCGACCCAGTCGTGCATATTTTTTTAACAAGTGCATGGGCTACTAGTCAATCGAAGTTTTGTTAAATAGCAGTTAGTAAAAAAATCTAGAATTAATATTAATTCTAGATTTTTGTCATTCTAGATTTTGCTTTTCAGATTTTTTTTTCGAGATTTTTTCAATTCTAGATTTTTGTTTTCGAGATTTTTACTTTCAAGATTTTTGCTTTCTATTGATTATTGATTTTTAGATATCGTGGTTAACCCGAAAATTTACCCCATTTTTTTGGGGGCATACATACATATTTTATTAAATATTTTTCTCATTTTTGTTGTGGACTCTATAATCTATTTTACTTTTGTATCATATTTTGTATTTTTTGTCATATATAAATTTGAGTGACACACTTACATAATATGAAACTTTTAAAACATATTTATTTGGCAAACTCTCCCTATTTATATGGTAATGTAATACTTCTTATACCAACAACAGGCACCTCGCAAGTTATGTGCAATTTGGCCTCAAGTTTTCAGCAAAATGGTGTCAATAAACTTCAGTTATACTTATACACTGTACCTACTTTTCAATTTACCACTGTGAAATCAAAAATTATAAGAAAATGGAACAAAATATTACAATTATTTTCACCTTCTAAAATAGCAGCTGTTGCTGTGTCCGAATAATTGTGGCTATGACTGTACAGGTATTTAAAGTTTTTTTTTTTTTGGATCTTCAGAAACGTACATATACAAATGAACAAAAAACCAACAAACAAACAAACCACTTAAAAATACATCTCAAAAAAAAAAAAAAAAAGGAAAAAGGGGAAAGGAATTTTTTTTTTGATTGACTATTGGTTTAAAACCTGCTGCGTGGGAGGAGCCGAGAATCCTTTTGTTTGATGACGATGAGTAGGTACTTACATGCATGTATATATTTGTATTAAGCCATGTAAAGATATATAAATGTATGTAGGTATCCAAAGAAAATGAGTTCTCATATTATAGTAAATTATTGCCATCTGTGTTTTTGTTTCATGTTTTTGAGAAGATGAAAGGAGGTGGTACAACGAGACAACATAAGGCAGATAGTTCTTCAAATTATGAATTGAAATTAGTTTTATTTTTTCTTTGATTTTTTATACATACGAATACATGCATACATAATTATAAATTCATTATTATGTGTTCCGAATTTATTTGGTGACGCACGCATTGTGTTTTTAAGGACGAACGAAGTTAAACATCGATGCCTTGAAACAATTTAACGAATAGAGTTTGAACATTGCGACAACATATTGATGATTTTTTATTATTATTCAAAATAGCTTGAAGCACCCGTCACCGTCGCTGCAGATAATTAAATTAATGACAAATTAGAAGATACTATAGTTACGTTTTCTGGCACTGCTATGCTACACGCCAAACCCGGTCTAAAGACTTTCAAAGCCTCCTGAGTAAAGACTAATTTCCTTAGTTTAAAGACTGAAGACTAAATTTCTACCAACTTCGTGACCAATGCCATCATCAGATACTCTCTTAGTGGTGCACACATCGAGTATAGCTTCGGCTGTGTGGCACGTAGCGCCGTCCTGTTGAAACCAAATGTTGCCAATATCTTCCTCTTCAGTTTTTGTGAACAAAAATTCGTTCAACATGGCCCGATAACGATCGCCATTGACTGTAACGGCCACTCCTTGCTCATTTTCGAAAAAT
Organism: Leucozona laternaria; assembly: GCA_932273885.2. Taxonomy (NCBI): domain Eukaryota; kingdom Metazoa; phylum Arthropoda; class Insecta; order Diptera; family Syrphidae; genus Leucozona; species Leucozona laternaria. Next base: position 87,959,290 of record OW026368.1, on the reverse strand, counting down.
GGCCCAATTATGCCTCTGGACCAAAATCCGCACCAAACAGTGATTCGTTTTGGGTGTATCGGCTTTTCAATGTATGCCTGCGGGTTTTCTGTGCCCCAAATACGACAATTTTGCTTGTTTACTACCCGCCAAGATCAAAATGAGCTTCATCTGAAAAGATGATTTTTTTTTGGAAAAATCGGCATCTTCTCTAAGTCGATCGCAGGCCCACTTAGCGAAGCGTGAAATTAGCGGTTACACAGTCACAAAAGTAATCAAAGCGTTGACCCTAACGCAGCCATCAACGCATTGACAATATTTTTCGCTGAAGATCACAACGAATGGACAACTTTGATACTTCATTTAAACGTCAGAGAATCAAAGCATCGACCATTTGCGTTTACCGTCTAATTGTAGCTTGAGACTTTGTCTATCTACGCTCCGCCTTAAATTCAGTTACTAATACCAGCGATTTGAACAAATGAAAAGAACAACTCTTCCTAATCATGTGAATTAATACTCTAGAGAAGACGCAGTAATGGAAGACTGCGACTCAGTTGGCACACGCAATTGGAAAATGACCTCAAACATACGTGCGAAACTTCCTGGAGAAGCTTGTTTGTTTGAGGCTCAGAGGTCTACACCACCGGGCCGAAGTGCGACGTTAACCAAATATATTGCTCGAATTATTATGTTTTCTTAATTTATAGAACAACAGATAACAAGGTGGTTTAGCATTTAAACCCACTGACACAAGAGAGAAAATAGTTTTATGTATGGTGGTTTCAAAATGGAACCATCAGAAAAGAAAAGGTTAATTAAACAAGTTAGCCTTGGAAATTATAGGTGCGAGCTGCGAGGCCATTTTCCAAAAATTAAAGCAAAACTAAAACTTAAGCACATACATGCATATAGCCCGTTCTATAGGGTTTTAAAATTTTACGTGGGTAGATTTTGGCGGCCATGTTGTTTTGGTGACATCTGTCAAATGTGTTGTTTTTTTTTTATTATTTTTCAGTTACGGTTAACATGATTTTCCTTCCACTTTGATAGTCGATTATCCAAAGATTGGTGGCCAAATTTGGGTCGACGGATTCAGTGAACAATCAGCCAACGCCCTTGCGTTAACGAAACGCAATATCAACCGAAAATATCGTCGCTGTCTGTGGGAGTCCGTAGTTCTTCGAAAACGACGATGTCACTGCCATCAGCGTCAACGAATAGCGCTAATGATCGATGATAACCAATTTTTGCTGGCTCCAATATGGATGCGATGCCAAAAATTTGTAATGGACTGCGGAATATGGTCATGGCATTCCTTGGGAAGGTAGCGTCTGGCAAATTTTCTCCCTGCTAACTCAGCCAACTGGAGTGGGTATAGCTGCTTCCATAATCATAATCTAAATAAATTCGTGCCAGAATAAATTAATAAAACTAAAAGAATATCTACAAAAATCTGCAGCACTAAGTTAATTCTGAACTCACACTTTTATCACGTCAGATGTTGTGACGAATTACGTAGCGTAGCGTTTTTTATTAATTTATTTTTAATTAAGTTCTTTTTTATGTTTTCTGTTATGAAGTCTGATTATAAAATAATTTCTCAAAGTATACAAAAAAAAAACAATTGAATTACCGAAAAACTTACTGTTTTATTTACAAAAAAGTTAAAGGTGGGCCATATTTGAGACACTTAGGGCCAGTTTCACAGTCGACACTTACCGGAATAAGTGCGGCACTTAAGTTTCCCATATTAAGAATTTAAGCTAAATTTCATAGCTAGCGTAAGTGGAACTTAAGTCACTAACATCGGAGACTTAAGTGACACTTATTCAGGTAAGTGTGCACTGTGATATTCCGCTTTAAACTTCCACATTGCCCACTTAAGTGCCACTTTTCTGACTGTCAAACTGGCCCTTACTCTACTAAATTTACTTACATATTTTCAATCTTCCCTACTGATTAATAAAAATCCGCGAACAAATTCATTTTAAGAATTAAAAATTCAATATGGCTGATAACACCATCCACTTAGTTTTTAATTACAAGCATCAATAGAGTACAAAACGGCCAACGTTTTCGTTGCCAAATGAAGTAAATTCATTGATTTAAAACACCCCCAGAATTTCTTATTAGGCTTTATGCTAAATGTTGCAATTCTTGAGACAACAATAAAATTACTAAATCTACATTGGGATGGCAACGAGACCAAAAATGTTACAGTCCCACCTCCGGATGGATACCAGAAGTGAAACTATATCCAAATCATCCAGACGAGACCGTATTTCTTGGATCGAAATTTGCCGAGAGTCTCATCGGTCTATATCATATGTGGCCTCCACAGAAAAAATAAAAATGACATTTTTAAATAAGGTTTACAGTTGAATTTTTCAAAGTAAATATTGAGCAGATTCTAGATTCAAACTTTAGTTCGGTATTTGTTCCACAAAAAAAAAAAAAAAAAATCGAGGCGATATCGTGATAATACCGTGACTATACTAAGATGCTACTGAAATCTTTCGATATTCCGTGGCCTAGAATATGTCAGAGAGAATTGAAAAAAAAAAATACTTTCCTATCACCTATCAGGTATGGAAGAATATTCTGGATGACTATCTATTCCTGGTGTTTTAATAGTTAAATATCAACTTCGACATTAATCAAAATATTTTTTTGTTTTAAACACTTTTAACATAAGAGCAGGAGAATAATAATAAATAAGTTTGAGGTAATTCTTTAACGGTCAAGATGAACATGATTTGAATCTAAACTGATATCCAATCAAATTTTACTTTTAGTTGCTGAACATCAATCTGAACGGTTAGTGTTAGACCTCTTGTGAATCAACAATAAATAAACGTTTTTTGATTAACTTCCTGTTCCTAACTTAATTAATTTCAACATTGAAGAACAATTTTATTCGGAACATTGACACTATAACAGTCGCTTGACTATCGATATTCATTCTCAATTAAAACTAACAACTCATAATTCAAATTCAATTTAGAATTTATGTTTCGATCAAGGCTCATTTTACATTTTCGCCCTACTAAAACATCGAATTCATGACTTTGAAATACAATAAAATACAGATGATCATATTCCCTTACCTATACATACGTATAATCTGTACATATATATACCTATTTAATTTCAAACATTTCTATGTAACTTTAATCTCACTGCATGTGGTGTATGCACATAAAATTTCATTACATTTTTTGTTTAATAATAATAATTCTTATGACAAATCAAAATCAAAGGTTTATCACGATGAAATCTGAGATGACTTTGATCAATAACATTCTTGTTGTAAATAACTTAAATTACCTCTACCAGGATTCCTGCAGTGAAAAAGGTTAAAATATTTTTATTTCTTGTTTGGATTTGATGTTGATTTCAATAAAAACAAAACTGAGAATCCAATAATCATGTGAAGCAGTTTTCACACGTCTATTTTCTCGTCACAACATTATCACAAATTTAAATATCACCTTAAAGTTAAAAAAAAAAAAATAATTATTTTCGTCCTCGGAAAGCATTATGTGCCACTTTGAGGCTCACCGAAGCAAAAGGGCGCTATGGATTGTTTATACAATTCCAGCAACGCATTTGTGTATCTTAACGTGACGAATCTGTGTATTTATGAAATCATAAAATTTGGTATATCTTTCGTCATGGTTATTATTTACCCCATCATAGACATCGCTGTTCCTAAACACTCCACCTATATGTTCCTTCAGAGGATAGCATTGGACTCGATTGGATTTGGTAGGGTAATTGTGGTTTGGTGGAAGTGCGGTTGCATTAAAAAAAAAATAAAAAAAAATAAAAATTGAAAGAGTTTCCCTAAAGAAAGAAATCAATTAATATCAATCAGGATTAACTTTTGTTGTCTTAATAGTTTCATGGATTTTTCATTTCTTCAAAGTGATTTCAATTAACGCCAACAATTCGATGCAATTCACACCCAATTCGGAACAAATTTATTGTTGTTTGATCACCGATTTTCCTTCTTTTAATGATAATTACAGCAATTAACTTTTATTAGGTTTCTTCATATGTACTTATACACATTACAGAAAGGAAGTATGTTGGTGCAACCTTTATTTGAATTTAAACAATTTGTATTTCTTAAAATAGATATAAGTATCTATGTATACAGAAAAGAGTTTATAATAAAAAATTATACCAAGTTATACTTATGGGCATGGAACTTTAGTTTAGAATCAATAATGGAAGTGAATCTAGACATGCCAAATATAACAGTTTTGGTTTAAAAAAGTACTGTTTATCTGGCCCCGCAGGGCCAAAACATACTTCAGTTTGAACATACTCCGGCCAGAAAAACGGGAATACGAAATTAATGGCCGTTTTCCTAAAAAAAAACTGTATTTTCGTATGGGAACTTTCAGCCAAAAACTTGAGAAATAACTTTTTTTACTATATATTTAGACATTTTTACTTGTGACAATTTTTCTATTTTCAAATTTCTAATTATGGGGTTACCTGATTTCAATAAATTTTATTTTATGGAAAGGCTTCTAATAAGAATATATAATAATATTACATGTAGGTATATCAGAAATTAAAAAAAAATATATATTTCTTAACTTTTTAAATTGAAACTTAAAATTAGCGTTCCAATTTGTTTTCTTATAAATATGTTTAACACTTTGACTGGAAAAGCCATTTTAACATTTTAGTTTAAGTTGGGCGAATGCATTTGTTTTTTAATTTTCTATTGCCTGTGGGTTAAATGAAGTTCCCAACTCATTCCCCTATGGAGCGGATTTCATCACAACGCCTGTCAGGCTGCGCGTCCACTATAAATTGAGCTATTGAGCCAAAGCCTAAACGACACGGCCGATTTGCTTCAAATATGGTATAGAGCATTTTTTTATGATTCCCTAGAGGTGAAATTCGAGATTTTTGTTTTAGCTCATCTTAAACAGGTAGCTGTCATAGCAGATTTTTTTTTTAATTTTCTCGAAAACGGCTCTAACAATTTTGATTATAACGGGTGTTTTTTTAGAGGTATATGCAGTGTTGCCAGATGAAAAAAAAAACTCCCCCCAGAAAAATTTAGAAACCCTCCAGATTACCACATTTTATCAACAAAAACCCCTACATTTTTTTTCAACTTTTTATTTTTACTCACAGCTCCTAAATTTGTTTTTAATTTTAAATTTAATTAATTTACACAGCTACAATAAAAAAAAAACATTTGTAAAAAAGGTACTAAGTAATAAAAAAAAAATTGTTTAGGGTTTTTTTTTTCACAATTTCTGAGTAAAGTTCTGATTATTTACTAGACATTTAGATTATCCGCAAATTAAAAAAAGTAAAGACTTAGCGTTTCACATTTTTTCGAAATAATAAATGTTAGTGTCAATAAGATGTTCCAGTTTTCCAAAAAAAATAGTTTTGACTGATGAAAACTGGAAAAAAATAATTAGTAATATTTAAATTGACAAGTAAATTTGCTAATCGACACTTCATCGAGCCATTAAAATACTTTGAACATTAATTATAAGTAATTCTATTCAGATTTTGTCAAACATAAGGGAGGTTTATAATTGACTAATAAGTTTCAAAATGTTTATTTAGAGCTTTATTCAGACATTGTGAAACAAGCCCTTAGGTCCAGTTTTTCAGTGCGCGATAAAAGTAAAACCCCAGTTAAATCATCATATTTTGTGGGTTAACTCAGGATTAACTGAACAGATGCCTTTCATGTTTTATGCAACGATTTTGTCTAGTCATTCCCCATACATTCTCCACCGAAAAACTTCTTCCTCGGTTCACTGTGGGTTAATTTAGTTCTAGAGTTAGCTAACTCTGGTTTAAATTACCAGAAATAAATGTGAAAATTAAAATATAAAGGAATTAAAATGTTGTTTTGCATTTAAAAAAAAGTTCTAATACATTATCGTCATCTTTGTTTTGGTTGTCGCGTCGGTTTGATACATTTTCTCACTTGTGAAAGTTTTCAGCATTTCTTCTGTTGGTGGAAAATTCTGACACCCAGAATGTAAGGAATATCTAACTCGTAGAATACTGTAAGCTGTTTCAATACCTAGATGATTCCTCAACCTTTTAGTTCTGAATTAATCCCCCCAGATTTCCAACTAAACAATTCGTCCTCCCAGATAACCACCCAACGACAAAAAAAGCCCCTAAATCTATGGGGAAAACTCCTAAACTGGCAACCCTGGGTATAGAACTTTAAGTTGGCAACACTATTTTAACTCGCAGCCATTTTGTCAGCTGTCAAGTGATTTATTTTAAGTTTGGTTTGGCCTGAACAACACTTCCAAATTGTGTCCAAAACAAGATTGCCGTTGATCCCAATTTTCATAAACGAATTTTGTTCAGCGATGAAGCTCACTTTTGGTTGAATGGATACGTCAATTACCAAAACTGCCGTATTTGGAGTTATGATAATCCTCAAGTATATGTAGAGACACCATCACATTCACAAAAGCTGACTGTTTGGTGTGCTTTATGGTTTGGCGGAATAATTGGTCCGTACTTCTTTAAAAACGATTCTGGCGAGAACGTTACAGTCAATGGTGACCGCTATACAGCCATTATTACTGAATTTTTCGTTCATCAATTGAACAACCATGATGTGCAGGAGCTGTGGTTTCAACAAGACGGCGCAACATGTCAAACAGTGCGTGCCACAATTGATTTATTGAAGGAAACGTTTGGTAACCGCATAGTTTCACGTTACGGACCCGTTAATTGACCTCCAAGATCGTGTGGTTTAACGCCGCTTGACTATTTTCTGTGGGGATATGTGAAGTCGCTAGTCTACGCCGATAAGCCCGAAACGATTGACCACTTGGAAGGACAACATTCGCCGCGTTATTGACGATATAGGGCCACAAATGTTTGAAAAAGTCATCGAAAATTGGACCTCCAGATTAGAGCCAGCCTTATCGGTCATTTGCCAGAAATCATATTTAAATTATAATGCCAGAAGATTATCTTTCAAATAAAGTAAATTTCATGTCAATTTAAAAAAATCATCTTTGTTTTATTCCATTTCAAAGTTCTATAACTCTAAAAAAAAAACACCCATTACTTCGAACCTCCTTTTCGGCACCTCTCTGTTCTTTTTTCTTAAAGTGGACAATATTATATTCTCATTTTACTAAAAAGTGAACACTTTCACAATATTTCCACCGTTGATTTTATAAAACTTGTGGTTTTTTTTTATAGATACAAAGTGCGTGTTATTTTTCTAAAAGAATTTCTCCATTGATGTAAAAAAAAGTTCAACAAAAAAAAAAAAATAAGCTATTTGTCAAAGGTTTTTTATATTATTTGGAGAAAGTTGCCAAGTTAACTTGCAATAAATTGGGCTTGTTGCCATCACATAACGTTTACATGTAAACCACGAGTTTGTTACAAAAATTGGTCATTTTATAGAATTTTAGTGTTCGTAAGCTGGATGTTGGATATCAGAATTTTACACATGAAGAATATTCAAATACAAATTTTGGATGTTCAGAATTTTGCATAAAAAGAGTTTTGACAAAACTGAATTTAGAAAACCAGAATTTCGACCCGCTCCCTAATATTTTCTACAAAAATGATTGTATCATTTTTTCTCCATACAAGCAATCAGTTACAAGATATTGCTTTTTCAAAAAAGCGAAGTTCGCGAAGTGTGCTCAAAGCCGAGACCAAGATAAACTACTTCGATGATGATAACATATTTTGTACTTTAACAGGAAAACCTCCTTTTGCCCCTGCATCGTCACCTCCATTTCAATTCCTAAAAATGCACCATAAATTAGTTGAAGGGCCTTTTTTAAAATTGTACCTCAGTTGTTAAGTAGGTAGCTATGTGTCGTTTTTCGAACTAAGAGCTTTTTTCATGCTGGTAGAACTAACCCGATCGACACAAAACCTGAAATCTGCAGGATAAGGCCATTTGCTGAGCTCCTTGGACCAAATAAATCGAATTAAATGTACATACTTGGGGTCAGTCACCCACCTCGGAGTTTTGAGACACGCCTTTGACCGATTTAAGGTTCATGCACCACTTTGTGTCCTTATTATTATTATGGAAATCCATTCCGACCTGTTCAAGGTGCATGTCTGAGAAGCTCTTGTGAAGTATAAAGTTCACTGCAACTAATTCGCTAATTTAATATTAGTCCAAAATAACAAACACTTTTATTACTAACGGACGGACAAAGCACGCCTTGCCAAACCAACACTCAAGTATATGGTGTTGGTATTTATACATTTGTTTGGTCCGGCAGGAAACCCTCGATTAAAAAATAGTTATTTCTACGTAAGATACTTCTTAATAAGCGATGCATAATTTTATTAATATTCCAATTGGTATTTTTACACGTTCTTACATCAATAAATTACTAATTTTTATTGTTTCTAATTTCTTAGAATAAGAACGATCACTGACTTTATAGTTTAAATGAAAAGGTAATGTCATGAATTGAACGCGACCAACACCACAGGCACAGGTAAGAAAAATATAAAAAAAAAAATAAAAAAGGTCCATCCGTAATATATCGACAAAGAGATGTATCTTAAAGATAAGATTTGGAATATGTTTGATTTGTTTCACTGTTGATAACATCAGATTAACCGCGCCAAATACACTAAAATTATAGGTATACGCCGATGGCTATGGTTGGTGTAACAAAATCCTATACTTTGCTGGACTCAGATCGCCAAGACATTTACGTTGCTATACCTAGGGCATAAAATTTCTTTGCTTGTTTTTTTTTTTTAATATCTTGTGCCGTGAAAAGTTAAAAAAAAAAACAACGTATTTAAGGAAAATTCAGAAACATTTGTATTGGTAGCAATAGCACAGGAAAACGATATAGGCTCGCGTACCTTTATTTGTATCAGAAAATACTGATCGTCCGATAAGAGATGTTTGGTGATATCACAATGTAAATCAGTTTTTAATTACTCAAAGAACATGGATACATGTAGGTATATCTAGCACATTCTTTTGGAAAATTATGGAAGCTTGTTAGATTTAATAAACGATTCTTAACGCAACACACTGAGCGCTGAGCTAGAGAAGATATATGTATCAATGAAACAGGAAATGCCACAGATAATTATATGGTAACTGATTTGTCGACACAAATTATCCCACACATAAACAAACAGAATCCCTAGTCCATAGGCTTTAAATGTTTTGCTCGTAATTTAAGAGCATCCTGAAAGTTGGATCTCTGGTTGTTATTAGCTATGTGTAATGGGGACTGGAGAGACAGTGTCAGCCAATTAAAAAAAAAAAAAATGAAATTGAAATAAATTTGGTAAAAACGGTGAGGGAGGGTGCTATGCCAATTTTATGTTTTGCTTTAAACCTTAAGGAACAATAAATTGAGTATCCACTATACATATTATCAAGTCAGTATTTTGGGGCCATTTCCAGCTAGTCCAAGAGATTTGAAGAATTATTTAGTAGAGAGGTACCTTTTCTTTAGAGCCTTTGAAGAAAAACAACATAAAATACAATAACAATCAAACTATTATGTTTTTTTTTTTTGTCCTTAGTCTTGTTGGCTATCCAGTCTGTCTCATACAGTCTGTTGTATCAAATAAAAATATACAAAATTGAATTCATACAGGAATCATTAAAATATCTCCCAGTCCAGCGCCTATTCCAGTGCGGCGCTAGCACCTGTGTATATACCTACCTACATACATATAGTTTGTTGGGATCTATTGTCTATTGATGATTATTTAGTGCAATTGAATTTTGAAGTTGGCTTTCGACAGTTTCGACTAGAATTTCTAAACAAACAAAATAAACAGATACGTACCTAATTCAAACATGAAACTTTACCATTATATCAATATTGATTGAGAAATAAACAAGTTGGATGCATATCTTTCATTGCTCTCATTTATAAGGGCGGCACATCAATTGAATATTTGAATGTAAAAACATATGTACGAGCAAGAAAAAAAAAAAATAAACTACAAAGAAATTGCATTACAACAATATCTAAACAAAATCATTGAATTATTCTGAGAGAAGGGCCAACGAAAGACATATAGAATTCGAAATTCAAATACACACCGTTGGACACTATAATACTCACAGTAGACATAAATACATAATTAAAGGTAATGGACACAACATTTTAGACGATTTAGTATGGTGTTAAAACATTTTTAGTATGGTGCTAAGTTAAAAAGACGATTTTCCAAATTTTATATAAATGAGTGAGCATCGTATACATTGACTTATTATATATTGACTGCTAGTTGGTTGTCAATTCCATACAAAACCTGCGGAGATGATGGTTCCAGTTCTCAAAGCGAAATTAGCGAAAAATTCGGGCCTACCGACAATAATAAATACTATTTTTAGCGTCATCTGTTGCATACTTCGCCTTAGAATGAAATTTCATTCATAGAAGGTAAGGCCATCTATTGTCATAGGAAGTCACCAATTGGCGTAGTGTTGGGGGAGCACTGAAAAAAATCCTTTTTATTTTATTTTATAAAACCTTTGATTTAAGAGTCATATACGAAATAAAAGATTTTTCAATGAAATTTATTTTCTCCATGTAGTGAAAGGAGATATTTTTAAAACATTATTTCAAGGAAATATTCCTACAATCGTATTTATAAACGCGGTCTTACTTAAGACGGCCGTCCAAGTTATAAAAAACATTTTTAATGTCTAAAGTTTTCTAACTTTTTACCTACCTTAAGACAACGGAACCTATCTATTGTCTAAACCTGCAATATTGCAATATTTTATATAATGGGTGATTTTTTAAGAGGTTTAGAACTTTTTTTAAAAAAAAAACACAAAAAATTCGAAAAAATGAATGAAATATTTATTTGAATCGATAGTTTGAACCTTGCAATTTAATGTTTAAGGATAATTTCATGCAAATGTTGACCGCGGCTGCGTCTCAGGTAGCCCATCCGCTGAGTCCAATTTTGGCATACTCTTTCACACATATCGGCCGGTATCTCACGAATGAATGCATGGATGTTGGCTTCCAGTGTGTCAATCGAAGCGGGCTTGTCCCTATAGACATTAGCCTTGACATACCCCCACAAAAAATAATCTAATGGTGTCAAATCGCACGATCTAGGCGGCCAATTGACCGGCCCGAAACGTGAAATTAACTGTTCACCAAACTCGCCTCGCAATTGCGCCATTGTTTCGTGTGCTGTGTGGCATGTGGCACCGTCTTGTTGAAACCACATATCATGCAAGTCAAGAACTTCCATTTCGGGCAAAAAAAAGTTTGTTATCATCGCTCGGTAGCGTTCACCATTGACAGTAACGCTGCGATTCGCATCATCTTTGAAGAAGGAGGCCCAATAATGCCGCCGGCCCATAAACCGCACCAACCAGTTTTCCTTCCGCAAAATTTTCCACGTAGTGCTGTAACAAAGGCCTAACTGCTGGGAACGGCGCCGAATCGACATTTCGCGGTCTTCTGTCACACTAGCTGATACGGCCGCAATATTTTCTTCACTACGCACAGTACGTAAACGTGTTGGTGGTTTAATGTCCAACAAAGTAAATTTGGTGCGAAATTTGGTCACAATCTTCCGAATAGACTGCTCAGAAGGTCGAGAATGCCGATCATAAAATGGAAGCAGCGCGCGATGAACATTTCGAACCGAGCACGAATTTTGATAGTAAAATTCAATAATTTGCAAGCGTTGTTCATTTGTAAGACGATCCATGGTTAAATTGCAAACCCAACTGAAGCTGTTTGACAGTGACACAAGGTACTAAACACACGTCAGCTGTCAAAACCAGTGTTGCCAAAACCAAACCAGCTAAAAAAGCACCCTTTATAATAAGTCAATGATCGTATACTATCTTTTTAACATTTTACTTAAGTTAAAATCACCAAATGGCTTATTGGGCACGTTCAACGCAATGCGATTTACACCATAATTTTCAGAATTCTGAATTTTTGGAGCTTCTGATTGGCCAGCTGTCATAAAAAGTGAGATGTCATCTGAATTTTCAGAACTTTTTACGACAGCTAGCCAATCAGAAGCTCCAAAAATTCAGAAAACTAAAAATATAAAATTGGGCACGTTCAATCACAAAATCTGAAAATTCTGATCTGAATTAATGTTGTTGAACGCACAACAAATTTGAAGAAGTTTTTGTTTATAATTGGGTATTTATTTGATTAAGTATACACCCTATTTTATATGTAACTAGCTGACCCGCCCGGCTTTGCGCGGGAAGACAAACCTAAGCTTCGCATAAAAATTACAAAAGAAAATAAAGATTAATATTGAAGTTAAGCTAACTTCACGTCATGAATGTCGAAATTCGTAAAAATATGATTATCTAAGTCCAACCTCTATTAATTTCCCAACGCAGAAAAAATTTTGTAATCAAAAACCATTTTTTTGTGTCTATCCCATTTCACTCTATAAATATAAATTTTTAAAAATAAGCTTTCCAACAAAAACAGAGTTTTTGAAGTCAGATACTACTTTTAGTTTTATCTCCTAAGGCCATCCACAAAAAATAATCTTTCAAACACAAAAAGAATTTCTCAAATCGGATATTTTTTTTTTTTTATACCATTTTACCCTACAAATAATAAAATTGTTGAAATAAGAAAACCTTATTTTAAACAAAAAGGAATTTCTTAAATCGGATACTTTTCTTTTATTTTTACCACATTTAACCCCTACAAATAAGTAAATTTGAAAAAGAATATCCCTATTTCCATTTCCCAAAAACAACTTTTCAAACAAAAAAAGAATTTCTTAAATCGGTTAATTTTTTTTTATTTTTACCCCATTTTGCCCTACAAATAACAACATTTTAAAAAAATAATACCCTTAAAGAAATTTCCGTAGGAGTGCCATCTCAAACACCAAAACACCTTTTTAAATCGGATACCTACGTAAATTTTTTTCATTTTACAACATTTCACCCTAAAAATTAAAAAAAATTCAAAAAGAATATCCCAAACGACATTTACTAAAAAAAACCTTTAAAATAAAAAATGTGATATTGCGCCCTAGTTCTGTATACTAGCGACTAAAGTCAAAGTGTCACTTTCTGTGACTGTGAAACTGGGCCTTAGATAACCACATTTTCTCTCCTTCTGTAAATAAAAACACCCTTTTTGCTATAGACGTTTTTTTTAAGCCTTTTGGTTCATAGGTGTCATTCATTTGTTTACTATTAATGCAAAGTTTTATCAATGTACTAACTTTGTCACAGAGTTTTTGCTAATAATTTAAACATTTGCATGTTGTAGGAACTGAAAATATAGTCATCCTAAAATACTTAAAGAGAACTTTTACTTTTTTTAAGTTATCGCATTGGGTTTGGTGCCATTAGATTTTGCACCAAACAAATAAAATATATGATTGTACAATAAGTGAAGTGAAGAACAAATTTTCGACTCACCTTCGAATTCCATAATCAAACAAATCGTCACTAGTCGAAAAAGAGATATTCAATTGCAAAACACTGAAATCCATCCTTAAGATCGTTACATTAGCTTTTAATTCCAAGCGACTGTTTTTCAATTCGTCGTTTTTAAATAAAACAACACCAATAATTAATTCACTTTTTTACAACATCAAAAAGGCGTCAGAAGGTTGATATTTCCTGACCAAGGCAACCTGAACAGACTTTTCCGACCAGCGTTTTTGTAAATGGATCCTATCGGAAATCTGGATGGACATTTTGATCCCTCCTTTGATTTATTCCCTTCTATCGGGAATATCCATCGGAATAAATTTCCCTTGAACAAAAATCTAATGAAAAGACAGCCAATTCCTTGGGAAAAAAATTCTGAGCATCATACATCATTCACGTTCACAATTTTTGAAGTAGGTAGACACAGAGAAAGTTTAGTCGCGATAACCCCCGTGTGGTCAAAGCATTAGTTTAGTGTCTACTTTTTCAAGAGCCGGATCCCAGGATCCATTGACTTTCTGCGAAATGCACAAATTTAATATATAAAAGCATCAATAGAATTTCTATAAAAATAGCTTTATTGTTTTGCAACTTGAACTATGGAACTAAAATAAAGTGCAAGTCCATCACATTCGTCCCCGTATGCCCAGTCACCACATGGAAACATCCATCGCAAAGATCCTTGTAAAAATGATAAGAATCGTTTTGTTCCAAGTAATTGTTCACAGACTGCATCTGTCTTGTCTTAAGGAACTCCTCCACCACTAAACTACAACCAATTGCTCCTGCCGCCGGACACGGTCCATCCATGCCATCAGTTCCTGCGCTAAGAAAGCAAATATCACTAAGCAACGGATTTGCAAAGAATTCCAATGACATTCGCATGGCTAGTTCCTGGTTTCGACCTCCTACTCCTGATCCAATTACATGAACTGTGGGCTCGCCAGCAAGAATCAACAGCAGAGGCTTCTTTGCCTTCATACTCATCTGAACTGTTTTGATGAAATGTTTGAATATCCTGCAATCGAAAGGAAAGAGGTCCTGGAAATCGTCTTCCGTTATTTGTTCGTTTTGGTATCGTCTCAGGGATTCCAATAGAAGTTTGTAGCTCTTGATAACTTCATCAATTGACCCTTGAATGGATGTGCTAAGGATGAAGGGATTGTAGCCGAGTTTAACGCTTTCACTGACACTCGTCTCTGCGGCCACTCTATTGTCACCTACAATGTAGATGGTGTTGTTCAACCCAGGGGCCTCTGGATTCTCCTCGCTGAGGATGATATCCTGAACTTCTTTCGGCAGATCCTTCCAAAGGTGGTATTTCTTTAGGATGTCATAGGCCCTGAACTTTCTCAAGCGAATAGGACTTGTGGGCCCACTGGCTATCAAGTCCACTGGATCGTTGACAATGTCGCTGATCACAAATGATATCACAGCGAAGGCCCTTTTAGCAGCCACAGCCAGGCGACCTCCCTTCACATCCGAGAGTGCTATTCGCACGATATTCATTTCATCGATGGATGCCCCTTGTAGAGACATTCTTTGTATCAGGCCTTGCTTTTGTTCTAGTTGAAGTGGAATCTTTGGCAGCGGCAAAAGTGCTGAACCACCGCCTGAAATGAGTACAAAGAGGATATCATTCTCACCCATACGATGAGCTAGTTCTTTGATACTCTTGGCTGCTTCCAGTGCAACTTGATCTGGCTGATTGTTTGGTGCTCCTTCAAAAATTTTAATCTTTGATTCTTGGGATAGCTGCATACTTTTGTCTTTTTCGAATTGTTTCAATGTACCAACGGGAATGCTCAAGATTCCTGACACTAAATGATTGTTTAGAGATTTTTCCAATTGAACTGCCATCCCAAGGACTGCCTTGCCAAAACCAACAACATGACATCGCTTCCGAGTTATGTCGAATGTCTTGCTTTGGATTCTGATAACCACTCGTTTGTTGTCATCCAGCTTCGGATGGAGAGCATATTTATTGCAATCGAAGAGATTTGCTGGACGCACAGATTCCAAGGATTTAATGAAGATTTTTCGAAGATTTTCCAAGTGCAATGGAAGAGATTTGGTTAGTGCCATTTCAGAAAACAATAAAGAAAGAAAAAAAAAAACAAAAACAAAACATACCATCAACTTGAAAGTTATAGTGACCAGACTACCTGCAAAATGCAAGAATTTGTTGCTTGTAAACATGCATTTTTTGAATACAATGATGATTTGTGAAAATTAAAAAAAACAACAGGAAAGCACGAGATTTGCGACAAGCTTTCATTTAGAAAGCTTAACATTTTGCAACCATTCCTGTTAATGACAAAGAATGTTTTTTCTGACCAGATTTATGCAAACAAAACTATCAACGGCTATAACAAATTTTCAAATGAGTTTTGGGAATTTTTCCATTCTATACATAAAGTACACGACAAATAAAAATGGTCAGCTGGTCAACGCAGTCATCTACCACAAAGGCCACAGAACAAACAAAAAGTCATGTCGAAGAAGAACAAAAACTACTCTTTGGCAGAAAGAAATGTCACTGTCAGTTGTCAAAATCAGAATAGGTGTGTCTACCTTCTTGGGTATCTTCGTATTTACTACCTTTACATACAATAGTAGCGTGTTCCTTTGGGCCTTGACAAGCATTTCACAGAAGATGTTGAATGGAACGCTTTTATTCTGCCAAATTTAAAATATTACCTTAATATAAATATAATTTTGGTAATAATGTTTTTGTATTTTAATTTAAGTTGGAAAAACATAAACAAGAATCATTTTAATCTTGTGTTGATACATTTATTCGTATATGCATTACTGAACTACTTTGAAGTACCTTGACCATATAACGTGTGTTTTGTTGAGCTAGTTACTGGACCAATTCCGCAATGTTCCACATTAAGCCATATAGTTACTGAAACCCAAATGTGCTGTTAACTTGTTGTTGGTAGAATTTGCATGTGACATTTTCGGCTTAATGTGAAGAATTTCTTAATGTTCACATTAAGTTGCTCTTCAAAACACGCCTATAGTAGAAGTAGTTGACTGCAGCCAGAAGTACTTGGCAGTAGATACTGGAGCCGAAAAGAATACACCTATTCAAAGTAGAATTTTCGTTCGTTCTGCGCATCTACTTCACTTGGTGTCTTTGTGACAAAAACGCATTTAGAAAAAAAGAGGAACTAAAATAAAATTTTAAGTGAATTACGTCTAGTTATCGACTCCATTTTTTTCTGTGATGTTGTCGTTAATCCCCGATGTCGTTTTTTTTATAACCAAATCCCTCTTAGGTAAGCGATGTTGTTTCATGCGCTTTTAACAGTGAACAAAAAAGAAAAAAAAAGAAAAGATCCTGCTGCTACTTAAATGTACACTAGAATTAAAGGTCGAACCGCACTAGGCGGAACTGCACTTCAGCGACACCGTGCGCACTTTCGCACGAAACTGAACGAAACTTCACGTCGCGACACAGTTGGTCAGATTACCAACTTTGTCGCATAGTGTCGCGTCGTGAAGTGCAGTTGTCGCTTAGTGCGATATAGCTCATACAATTTCCCACAAATAAGTCGTGAAGTTCAGTTCCGCTGAAGTGCAGTTCCGCCGAGTGCGGTCCTAGCTTAAGGCTGTCCCAAACCAACGCGAAACAAAAGCGCGAATATGCGACGACTGAATAATATTCGAAGATTCGCATATTACCAGTTTGGGTGCTCCCATTAATCTCCATGTAAATAAATTAAGACATGCGAAAGTTTCGTCGTCGTTCTGAAATATTCGTGTTGGCTTGGGAGAGCCTTAAATCTTTCGTAACTTAGCAACGGAGAGTAATATTTCTTAAATTGTTTCACAATTTTTCTATCTGTAAAATTATAAAGTAATAAGGTCTTAATCCAGCTTAAGGGCCAGTTTCACAGTCAGAAAAGTGATACTTAAGTGGGAAATGTGAAAGATTAATTCCCAATTTCACAGTGCACTGTTACCTGAATAAGTGGCACTTAAGTCTCCGATGTTGGTGACTTAAGTCTCACTAACGCTGGCTATGAAATTTAGCTTAAATTCCTAATATGGGAAACTTAAGTGCCACTTATTCCGGTAAGTTTCGACTGTGAAACTAGCCCTAAGTCTCTCCCAAACCAACGCAAAACATTCGGAGCGAATATGCCTTAAGAATTACAATTGACAACATACTCTTTGAAAGCTTATGTTTGTAAAGAGATTCTTGTCCCACAAAATGATTCTGCCTATGTCAATCTGACACTGAGCACTCACTGAGATTATATTTGGTGGTACGCACCTATTGAGATGAGATTTAACTTTTGGACGAATGAAAGCGTTCCATTCATCATCTGCTGGGAAGTACTAAAAAGTACTTTGCAAGGCCCTACACCCATTGCGTAGTGAGAAAATTGGTTTCTTCAAATGTTTGTTGCATACTTTTTGGTTTTGCATTCGAGTGAAAAAGCCTTTGCATATTTTTCCATGTAATATTTTATTTCGACCCAGGTCCTTTTTTTGACTAGCATACTTCTTGGCAAATATTTTAAACTATTTGTTAAGAGCCATCGGTTTCCGTTGGATTTGTGGCCCACCTCACTGTTTAATTAATTGAAGGGCTTTTTAAAATCAGAAAAGACCACCGTGTTTCGTTTATGGTTTTGTAAGAAATTAAATAATAAGAAGATAACTCAATTATTGCAAATATTAAAAAAAAAAACAGAAAAAAAACATTAAGGTCCAGTTAACTCCGAGTTAAATCAGATCCAGTTAATCCTG
Organism: Leucozona laternaria; assembly: GCA_932273885.2. Taxonomy (NCBI): domain Eukaryota; kingdom Metazoa; phylum Arthropoda; class Insecta; order Diptera; family Syrphidae; genus Leucozona; species Leucozona laternaria. The sequence continues at coordinate 87,941,097 of OW026368.1, read as the reverse complement.
TAAGCTGCAAATGCTTCAGTCTCGAGTTAACTCAAAAGAAGTTTTTTGGTGGATAATTAAATTTAACTCCTAGTTGGCAAAAATCTATCGAAATCGAAGTGCGACAGTAAAGAAATCAACCATTTCTTTTTTTTGACACGTATCTTTCAGAAATACGACATATTCAGCTAATCCAGAGTTAACTCATCAAATTTCTTGAGTTTACTCGGGATCTAAATTGACTGAAAAATATATTTCAGGAGTCAACTCGGGCTTAACCCAGAAATCAGGATAATCTCGCACTGAAAAACTGTACCTTAAACAAATATCAAATGGTCTGATATAAAATGGAAACATTATGAGGAGCATTTTAACTATTTATAAATTGAGAATAATTATAAATGTAATGCACAACATGCAATGTTTGTTATTATAAGTACCTTTACATATTTTTCTAAACAAAAAATATCTTTTTTCAGAGGCAAAACCTTCTGCGCGAAAGTGACAAATTCTCCAAGAGTGGTATCTCTTTTCATTATAAAGTGCCACTAATCTTAACCGTTTAGATTCGGCGGCAAGTTGAAGGTTCCCTCCATTAGTCCATTCTTGCAAAACAAACAGAGTTGGAAGTCATTATATAAGCCCTGGTTCTCCGCGAGTTAAGTTATGAAACAAAAATTGGGAAAACATTGCGTACGTTCTATTTAGTGTAAGGGTAAGGAAACTATTTAGTTTTTGAGATATGTCATTAATCCCAAAATTGGAACTTTACTTCCAATTTTTACCTTTCTTTGATGGTGCATATGGTATATTTATAATAGGGGTATTCATGCAATGTCGTATTTGCCTAGTAAGCCTCGTAAACTGCATAAGTTTATCACCTCGTTAATCAAATGTCAATATTTGTATGGAAAATTATATACGCAGGGCTGATAAGCTTGCGCGATGATTTTGCCTCGTAAACCACGTAAACTGCATAAGTTTATCACCTCGTAAATCAAATGTCAAAATTTGTATGGAAAATTATATACGCGAGAACGCGTAATAAGGATATACACAGATTGCTTTATATGTAGGTGCGTTCATGCAAAGTAAAGAATACATTTACGCAAATACGAAGTTAGTAAATATATCTCCTTGCATGAATATCCCTAATAATATTTTTATGTGAAAAACACCTCACATTTTTCAATATTTCTTACTAATGATGAATTTCTTAATTCATTTTTTTCCATAATTTTGGTAAGGGACCCTTTCTCACAGAACATTAAAACGATCGTGGAAAAAACAAGTCACTGAACAATGAAGTTCATCTCTTGCTGTTTAGTGACAAAATATAATCAGCTGATATTTTGACACAAATACACTTGACTTGACATGAAGGGATATATTTCTTGGCTAGCTTTCCAGTCACTTTCCAATAAAAGTTGCCTTAATTGGAAGAACATTTTTCGACAGCTGGCCAATCAGAGACGAGAAACTTGCCTTGCCTTGAAGTCCCTCTATGACTTCTGAACGTAGGTACCCATTTGTGAATAACTTAATCTCATTTTCTGATTCTGATTATCAATTTCAGCTTTCGAGACATAATTTCAAAATCGTCAACTTATCACCACTGTTTATAACTTACAAATTAGAGATGATAAATAAATATATCAACTATGCAAAAAGTAGGTACATACATTGATGATGACCTTGCTAAAGTACCTGCATAAGTTCAAATGTGACGAACAAAAACATAATGAAGACATTGTGTGATGTTAATTGATAATTTGAACTTTAAGACCATTAACAATAAATTGCTTTCTCAAGTTTAAATTATGCAATCGTACTAAGTTACGAATTATCACTTGCTATTGCTATCATTTTGACAAATTTTATTTGTTTTTAAGCTTCATCATTTACCATTAAAAAAAAAACTTAATTAAGGTATGTTAATTAAATACATATACATAGGTATAGATAAATGAGGTCAGTTGAATGGCTCTATCTAAGTTTTGTTGTGGATTTTTCAAAGATGTAACTAATTATAATAATTTTTTTTAAATTCTTGCTTGACTTTTAATGACAGTTTTAAAAGCGCTTCGAAAGCTTGAATATGTTCTTTTATTTGATACTGATGTATAGTTGTAGGTATATCTCTTCCTTAGTTCCAGGTTTCAGTGCGAGATTAAAGTTAAACTCGAGTAAATTAATTACATTAGTTGAGTTAACTCATAGGATTTACTCAACAGATGCTTTTGATATTTTATCCACCGAGTTTGTTTAGACGTTCCGCTTGTATTCTCCACCGAAAAATTTATTCATCAGTTCACTGTGGTCTAATTTACTTCTAGAGTTAGCTTACTCTAGTTCAACTCACCACTGAAAAACTGGGCTTAAATGCCTTCAATTATGCATCTACGTACTTTGATTTTATAGCAGAGATTTTCGATAACATATTTAAGTATGTATACCTATACTAACAATAACGTCACTCAAATATTACCAAATTAACAAAAACTTAACAGCCAATCTACTTATATACGTACATACTATATTAGGTACCTACATATTTATTCCGTGAAGCTATGAAATTTGCGATAGAAAGCTACCTTCTTCCAAACCGTTTGTATTTCATACAAAACTACTTAAGCTTTTGCTAGGCATTTATTTTGGTGCGTCATAGACTTATGCTGCATTTACACTATACTGCCAAAAGAATGAATTTTTCCATTGTTCTGTCATTTTTTTGACAGTTAAATGCCAGAATACTGTCAATTTGTCAGTCGTGTGAATACAGCATTAGACTCGTGGGTTTGTTAAGCATGCACTACCAAAAATTTGAATTCAAATAAATAAAATCAACAGTTTATATCCATTTTTGATATTAAATATATTATTTATTACTCAAAAACACCTGTTCCTGCACTTTAACCCTCGGTTTCCTGATGGGTTTTTAAAGTACTTAAACTGGACTGGCATAATAATTATCAGGAAGTCTCTCGTTATATACAATGTCCACTTGTTATATTTCTGAATAAAATATTTGCTTATCAATATTTACCGCCATATTATTCACTATAGATACATCCAGATTAAAAATTAAAACCAGATGCATTTACATTGAATTTGTATGCTTTACATCTGGATTCAAATTTTTAATCTGGATTTATCGAGTGAATAATATGGCCGTTAAAGTCCGTCATATCACGCTTGTTTCTATGCATACCTATTTCATAAAACTCACACAATAAATTACCAGGTTTGTATGTAAGTCTATAAGAAGTTACTGAAATCAAACATCACAAAAGCGCACTTAATATCACATTAGATTATGTCAGTTACATTTAATCATGCTTCAATAACTTTGGGTCAATAAAACATCATATCATAATATTCCTTTGAAAATTAGGTTTCATTTTAAAGGTTGAGTAATGGTTTGAGAAAAAAAATATTGTCTTCAACACTTTCATTGAGGTTAGTATACGTACAATCAAAAGGTTATGTTTGAAAAATTAATATTTAAATAAGTGTTTATCTATTTCATACAAATATTTCCTGCTTAAAAATATATGTAGATATATATGTATGTGTGTATATAAAATAAAATAGTTATCTATAATTACTAATTGTTCAAGGGTTTCCCTACAAAAGGCCGGTTGTAGTCCTCATCTTATTCTATATTGAAATGACTACCAAATTATAATAAGGAGATACTATTTAGAAAATACAATGTCATGTGTTCGTTCCTTAAAGAAAATTTCGAAATTGATTTTAAACAAGATATCGATAAGCGAGATGCCTCATTTATTGATATCTAATACTAAGTTATGTTTAAAATTTCACGTTTCAAGCTCATCAGTATATAAACGGCTTAAGGATTAAAATCGCCTTAAATCTTTAACCAAAGATTAATTACTGGCACTACCTTCGTTCGTTGAACTTTACTCAGGGTTAACCCAGGTTTTCTTGACAACCCCAAGAAATTATCAAAAAAAACCTGGATTTTTCGGTTCTCAAAAAAATCTCAAGGGCTGTTAACATTAAAAGCAAGAAAAAAAAGTTCTGCTTAGATAATTATAAAACTTTAAATTTGTTTTAAAAAAGGTATGTCTTAAAAATGAATAAAAACAACTTCTAACGTTTCCATTTTCTATTTATATTTATTAACATTAAATTAAATTTGTTTATTCTTCAATTTATTTTTCAAAAATAACAAATGCTTAACAACTCATGTCACTTTGGCAGTTTATTCTTCATTCTTAACCTCAACTCGCCACAGCAAAAATTCAGGTCTACTTCAACGCGAGTTCAGGGCGACCCCAGGTCTAAAAAAAATACAGAGTTTTTTCACCAGCGGGTGACTTCAGGTTTTTCAAAAAAACGCTGTGGCGCGACCCTAGGGTGAATGCAAGGGTCAACAAACAAACCTATACTGATAAAGTGAGTCTGTACGTAGAAACACAGATTAGCCATATAAAGATGAGAATGTTTCGTACGTTTCACCCTTCAAAACCCATTTGTTTACATTGTTGTATTTGTAATTTCTTCTTGCGTCTATGAATAGATGTGAATTGCAACAACAATTTAACCAGGTGTGTGAAGATCCCTACTGTTTATGTATGAGATTTTTATTCACACTTTGATGGCCGAGTTCAACGCACATCTGAATATTCAGAATTCTGAATTTTTGAAGCTCTTGATTGGCCAGCTGTCAGAAAAAGTTCTGAAAATTCAGATGACTTCTGACAGCTGGCCAATCAATAGCTTCAAAAATTCAGAATTCTGAATATTCAGATGTGCGTTGAACTCGGCCATTATCATTTTTTATCTGATAACTGCCAATTCAAGCTTGTAGGCAAATTAAAATGGCTGCCGGGGATTCTCATCTTCATGTGGCTAATCTGTGCGTAGAAACGTCAAAATATAATCTCATATAAAATTTTACGTCCTTAATTAGAATTTAGTTTGTAAGGTATCCGCTGGTAAGTCATGAGTGCGTGCGGATACATTCAATCAAACAAAAGGTTAAATTAAATTTAAAAACGGTGGTTTGCCAAATTAATAAGAAAACGAAAGTCTAAACAACCAAAACACCCGCGAAACAAACAATTATTTATTTTGAAAGGTATATGGTACCTATATCTATAAATAAATTAAAGAGCAAATACGTACAGCGCGAGGTAAGTCTCAGTTTGCGAATTTCAGTTGTTTACGGTTGGTTGATGGTTTAGCCCATGGGCATCAAGTTTATACCTAATCCATGCGCTACCAAGAAAAAAGATTGATTCTCTGAGTGATCGATATAAATGATGGGTAGATAGATACTCGCTATCATAATGAAACATCTTCGATAGAAACATAACATCATTATTTAGCCCGCGCGCCGCAGCCGCACACTCATATTATATCCAGTCTTCGGTAAACCCAAGCTTAAATCGCATGCAACATATTGTTCGTAGGTTTTCGTAGGTATATCTCAACAACAAAATCCCATGCAAGTTATTTGGGTTAAAAATCAAAATTCAAAAGTGGGGATTGCGATGACTACCTACTCTCACTTTCGGCCAAAACCACTACTTGTGGGTATGGAATCTTGCAGTTTGTCGCCGCCGCACTACGAACGAGTGTATAGATACCAATTTTAAACCATCAAGACAGCACACATATCGACTTGAGTTGGATCTCTGAGTGGTTGTATACAGAGTGAACGGAAACAAATTGGATTTGCAAATTATAGTTAATAGATACCAATTAAAAGTGAAGCGTAAATAAAAATAATTTAGAAAAAAAAATATAAACATAGAATAAGTTTTACAATTCCTTGACCCTAAATATAATTTCTTATAGGCGCATATAATCATACCGATACAAGTCGGGCGCCAGTTAATAAATAGTTTTTTTAGACTACTCATTAAAAAAAAAGTGAAACGGTTTCCAATATGATATAGATATACAAGCTTACGATAAAATGAGTGTTATTTGACAACAACTAACAAATGGAAGAAGTTATGTAAGTTTTGGGTGGAAAACACACTCGACTTGTCGTAGTAATACACCGGAGATCTGGAATGTTTCACGAATATGTTGCAAGCTTTGGCAAAATTTGGATTATTCATCATCTTCTATCTTAGATGTGCAGGTTAGTATATCTATATATTTGTAAATATTATCGTTGTTTAAGTTTTGAAATTTGGCTTTTAATCAACCGATTTAAATTATAATATGTAACTATGACATTCCGTATTGAAATGAACATAACTTGAAAAAAAAGTGAGAGGACTTTTGGGTTACGAACGATAGGTATATCCAAACCTTGTCTACCCACGGATGCACACATAATACCGCGCGAGTAATCGGATATGAACAAAAAGCCGCCATAGATACGTTATATAATTCAGCTTGGACTAAGCAATGGTTTTTTTTTTGTTTTATTTTAGAGTTCGTTACTTTAAAATTAGTTGGAATTAAAAACAAGTAAGACACCTGCATTTTTACAAGTATATTTACAACTTCAAATATGTTGTTTGTGATATGTTAGTGTAGATGCAGATACTTTACTTCACCATGTTGTTTTTGCAATTTAAACTTTTTCACCTTCCTTCCGCAATTGTATCTTTCTGGGTTGGGTATATAAAGTTTATGATGATGATGGTTTAAAAACTCGTTCAAGGGGCAATCAATGGTTATTTTTTTATAATTATAAAATCTTCTGGTTAAATATATAACTTTTTTTTTTAAAGTCTTGTTTTCTTTCTTGAAATCCTGCGGATACAAAATAAAATATAAGAAAAAAACGTCAGATGCACTTGCGATAAACTTGTTTTTTTTTTTTTTTATTTGATATCTTTGTTTGAATCTTATGCTCGTACTAACCTCTTTTTATTCTGATATGGGCTTGGGTTTGTGGTTTTGGTGAAGTGATGTAGTTCGTTTTGGATTTTTGTTTTTTAAGTGCATTCGATCGTAATAGTCACGTTGGTTGTGTTGTGTTGTGTTTCGGTAAATAATTTTAAACTATGCTTCAGACGAATAATTCGCTGATACATTTTGGGGCATATTCATAGTCACTTATAAATTCCAGTTTATCTTAAACCTGGGTTTTTCCTATCTAAATAACATTGAATAAACCCCAGTCTAAGATAAACTGGAGTTTAAAAGTGACTATGAATATGCCCCATTGTGTTTAAATCGCTGATAAATTCAGTGATATCATCTCTCTGGACACTGATGGATAAGCAATTTTAAAAAATATTTAAAATTTCTATTTTATCTGCGGATTAACATAAAATAGAGTATATCTATAGGTGTAAGAAATTCTACTTGATAGAAAGTAATTTGTTTCTGAATATCAAAAATATACAGGGTGGCAAAAAAGTCCCTTTTCTATGCAAATAAATAATGACTTCTTTATTTGTAGATATTTTCGAATTATTTTGTATGATGTTTTGAGATAATGGTTGAGAGATTTAATAATGAAATACTATACACGATCACACAGCGAACAAAAACTGTCCTAAATTTTTTGCAAGATGGTCGGTCAATAATTTACACAAATTTACACATTGTATGGTGTTCAAAACGATTCAACAGCTGCGACAATTTGTCCTGTGGTGACCAAATTTGAGTGATATGTATGATGGGAACGTAAGGGATGTGAGAAGTACGGGCAGACCTCGCTATATAGACGATCGGCCGAAAACATCCAAGTCGTATGTGGAAATTTTGCAGCTGGTCCTGAAACATGGACACGACGACGTTCAACACAGTTGGCTATACCACATGGCACGAAGAAAGTTCTGCACCCTTTACCCTAACAAAATTCCAGTTGGTCCGAAAGCTCAATCCTGTTAATCCACAATAACGTTTAGATTACTTGAGAGCTGTTAACGTATAAATAGAAACGACTTATGTGACCCACCCTGTAAAAACATGAATGTTAAAATATATATAGGGTCATTAACATTTGCTAGCAACAAAAATCTTTTTCATAATTTTGAATTTAATTAAATAAATGAAAGCGTTTGATATAATCTTGTGTGTATTGCAATAATACATATAAATTCATATGTTAATTTGTTTTTTATACCTACTTGCTAATAGGGCAAGTATTGGATTTATGCGTCCACTGCAATTCGAGCTAGAGTCTAACTGGGTGAACTCAGGTATTTATTATTGGCCAAAAATTCACGTAACGTAATTATAAGTTTGAATTAGTTTGAGAAAATTAACATATACCTATTTTAGTTATTTCTGATGTATATATGTACATATTTAATGGCTGCAACAATTTTGTTCAAATTTTTTGAAAGAGTGAATAGGCAGCTCAGCAGATTTTTACACACAAATAACAAGAAAATTAAGAGTGAATATAATTTTGGTCAGTAATCAGAGTGAACATAGAGTGGATATAAATTGTTGAAATGCTGAGATGTTTAGATGGCGCTCAATTTGATTGCAGAATAATATTCGTTTCCGAATGGTTGGTAGCCATAGATTTTTTGACTTATGTGTATGTGTTCTTAAATGCATCCCGGGTGAAAAAAAGTCGGCTGCATATGCTTTTTTTCAGACATGTATATTATGTTAAGGCATTTCATTTCGAAATAAAAATTCAATTTTATACGATACATGACATTGCTTGACAGATAGGGGATAAACTTTACTTTGACGAATATTTCTTTATGAAAGGCACCAAAAAGCTCTAAAATTGTCCTTTTCAAGAAATTATATCTCAAAATTTTTGGATTTGTTGAGGTTTTTTAATCTATCGACATCGAAGACATCTTTTAATAGTTTTTACGTCTGTAGAATATTTTTCGTAAAAAAAAAAAAAACTAAAAGTTCTTAAATTGCATTCCCGCCACAAAAAAAATGTCAAAAATTCGAATTTTTGGAGGTTTTTTAATCCATTGACATCGTAGCCATGTTTTAATGGAATTTGACAGATGATGGCTGAACAGATAGGAGACAAATTATAATTTATCGTATCGAGAATATTTCGATCCAAATGTCAACCGATTGCCCTGAAAATGCATTTTCGAGGAGCAGAAAATAAAATGGAAACATTTTTGAATTTTTCAAAGGTTTTTTTTTATCCATCGTCATCGTAGCCATCCTTCAATGAAATTTGACAGTTTATTACTTGGTAGTCTACATAAACGGAATTACTGGCCTTGTTTTAAAATGAAGAATCAATCCATCTGATTTCAACCAAAAGCGTTGACACATATGGAATTGATTGTTCACTTGACATTAACTATGTCCCGTGTAAGCCAAGTGCAAAAATGTACCTTCGAACGGGCCCGAACACATTTCAAAACATAAAACGAATGTTGGTTCCATGTGAATATAAATTTTCATCAATTGGTAAGTGTTGAAGTGGTAATAAGACCTAGTTTATTGTTAGGCACATAAAGTATTATGTTGTTACCTCTTCTGTTTCGTTATCCATCATATCAATTATTAAAGTTTGTTAATTTTATGATTGTCACTGATTAATGCTTCTGTCACTGATTTTGCTCTGATATGTCTGAGCTAAAAAAAAACATAGATTTTTTCTTTGACAGTTCCGTGATCTGCTCAGAAATAAAATAGAAAAACGCCAAATGATAGGGCAGAGGAAAAAAGTGTGTCTGGCAATTCTGTCTGTCTTTTGTACCCGAAGCCTTTTTTGACACGTTTTTTTTTTTAAACCGGTGGTAAATCAAAAAATGTTTATTAATGGCACCTCTCACAAAAACATTTTTTTTCGCTTTTCTCGAAAATGGTTAAACTGAAGGTAGAAAAGTTCAACAAGGAAAAATTTGGTGCAATACAAAACACCTTTAATGGAAATTTACGAATGAAAATGTTTCATTGTTTAAAAACAATTTAAGAAACACTTCTTTTAAAAAAAAAAATTTTACGAAAATAAATATATACTAATTTATGAAAAAAGTACCAACATCCTCATTCCACATCGTAACAAATCGTATTTTTCAAAACAAGCGAAAAAAACTTAAACGAAGATTTGAACTCAAGAGCCAAGGCCTAGTGACCTACAACTCCTCAACCATTCCTGGTGCGTGGTGTTTGTTTGCATTTGCAGGAATGGAGAGGACCTACAGTTGTAGGTCCTCTCCATTTGTGAATAAATGTGAATTGTTACAACAATTTAACAAGGTGTATGAAGATCCCTACTGTCTATGTGTGAGGTTTTTATACACACATTCTAATTTTTTTTCTGATATCTGACAGATCAAGCTTGCAGGCAAATTAAAATGGCTGCCGGGGATTCTCATCTTCATGTGGCTAATCTGTGGTCGGGACTCGTGTTTAAGATGTGTAAACATCTATGCTAGTCAAAGTGCCGGGGTTTTGTTATCGAACGTACCCAATATACATAATGCAAACTATCGTAACGTAGACCTGTGACCACAGATTACCCATATGTAGAATGTTTCGTACGTTTCACCCTGCAAAACATTGTTGTTTTTGTAATTCCACCCCGTGTCGATGAATAGATGTGAATTGCAACAACAATTTAACACAGGTGTGTGAAGATGTGTGCGGTTTTTACACACCATTCTCATTACTTATCTGCAATCTGACAGTTCAAGCTTGTAGGCAAATTAAAATGGCTGCCGGGGCTTCTCATCTTCATGTGGGTAATCTTTGCCTGTGACACGGAATTTTTTGACACAAAATGTATTACACCTAAAGCCTATACGTTTTTAATTTAGCTTACAGCCGAGATAGATGTTTACACCTCAATAAAAACAACCAGTACCAGACACAATTATTTTATTACATATATGTGCATTGTGCAATGTAACCTAAGAGGCTTCAAAAAGCACGTTGTAAATGTATTTTTTTTTGTTTTATTGAAGATCAGGTTAATAAAAATGTGCATAATAGTTTCATTAAAAACAACTTGGTTTAAGTGGTTTTAAATGAGTTAAGTTAAAGTGAATAATTATTAAGTGAAGGCTTTAATTTTAAGTATCTAACAATGAAGATGGTTCAAAAAGAGCAGCTTCAATATCATGGTTCTTAGGTATCCTTAATACTAATTATAAGGAATAATATTATTATAAGCTTTTACCACATCGCATCGGGGCAAAATATAGGTCCTAATTGTTGTGACTTAATTTTACGTTTATTATGCACAAATCGTATATAAAACCTTTTAAAAATCAAGGGGCATTCGAATGGAATTCTTGGTTTCTTAAATGCAATGGATCAAAATTTTGTGAGAATGTAGTACGATGTTAATGCATTTTTTAAGAATTAATTATCACATTAACTCCACATATCAATTTGACGTTTATATAAATATGAAAAAGGTATGTTTGTTTACTTTTTTTGCATGAACTGTCAAAGATTTTAGTTAATAACATTAAAGTTAAACAATTTTTAAGAAGTCCATATGCAAATACCTTAACGTCCTTTTCATCAGGTTGTTTAAAATTTTGCACCATTGAAGTTGGTCTTAGTTTTAGAAGTAAGAAATCGTCAAAACGGGCAATTTAAAATATGTACCTTCTTTTTTTGATAAATTATGAAATTATTATGAATTATGTGGTCATTTTTATCATAACACATTTGATTTTAGATTTTTCAGTGCAATTTAAAGTTGCATTTTGAAAAAAAATCAAGGGTTATTTCGACGGTACCAAATTCTTCTCTGTTGATATGTTCAGAATTTTTAAATAGATTTCCTATTAATTTGGTACACATACGTGGTATAAAGGCCACATGAGTATGATATTCAACGTTGAAAAAAAAAAATAAAAACAAAATAAATGTGAGGTGAATTGCGTCACTCGGTGACAATATGCATGAGAGAGATAGGATAATAACATGCGCAATAGCATACCATGTATTTTATATACATATTAGGCTGCATAACAAGTTCATTGTCTTTTTTCAAACAAGTTAACTCACCTTGACTTGATTAAAGAATGCTGCCCTTAACTCTAATAGCTCTTTCTAATAAACGTATACGTATAGTGCTTATTAAATAATTGAATAATTACGTAGTAGTCACCCAAGCCAAAGCCAAGTAATAATTGACGGATAAGTGAATTTCAATAAATTAATCAAGACATGTCACTATATGAAAACTTCAATGTGCTGCCCAGGCTATAGCTGATAGGCCTTAATCAACCTTCAAAAATAGCGGTAGACTGTCATTAACGTGTGGAACATCCTTCGATTTTTAACCATAAAGGTATACCTACAAACAAAATATTGACTCATTTTGCATAAGAAAAAAAACCAACAACTTTATTTATCATTCAATGAAGAAGATCAACCATTTGGGAGATATAATTAGTATGCAAAGAGTGTTTTTTTCGGATATGATTCAGTGAGTTATTGAATTTTAAAACAACAATAATTATCGCTGTTAGAATAAATAGGAGCAGAAATAGATTTTATAAAAACGTTTTCGATAATTTATTTAATTACTTTAACAGTGAACGATTGCTTCCCTGGTGTTTGATTTTGTCACTTGAATAAAGCGTTTGCTCTAACAAAACTATTTCTTAATAGAATAAAAAGTATTATCGCCGCGCACCGATCCCCAGCCGTCCCGGGATTATAATGAATAAAATGGCTTTTTTTTCTTGGTCTATAGGGCAAATATTGGTTTCGTGTATAAATTTTTTTCGAGAAGTCCGAAAAAGTCAGTTTCACGACGGACGCTCAGCGTCGGTCTGTGCGTCCACTGATATTTGAGCTGTAGCCTAAACGGCTAGAATGATTTGCTTCTTATTCGGTGCAGAACATTTTTATGAAATTTCCTAAAGGCTTAGTTTATATTTTGTGTTTTAGCTCATATAGGACGCGGCCGCAGTAGTTGCCAACGATAACTAGAACTGCTCTAACGATTTTGATTAAAATTAAAACATGTAGCCTCTATTAATAAACGGCGCACAACATTATGATAGAACTAACACATCTGTCAACTTATGAATCATATTAGGAATGGTATGTGGGCTGTGACATGTACATATGTCCCCTTTCACACGAGGAAACAAGTTGCTGGAGATTCTTTGACGTTTTCTTTTAATTTCCTTAAAAATCTCTTGTACCTTTCACACGAAGAAACAAAATCGTGGAAACTTTCTGTAGTTTAATTTTAAAATATCTTGGTTGAACACACTCTACTGTACATGTGAAGATTAATGTCAAAAAAATCTCCTTGAATCGTTGACCGGGGAGATTTCATTTTCCCCTCTTACTTCTTGCCCTTCTTCCTACAAAGTGAATGTTGCTGGCAACTCAATTTCCTCGTGTGAAAGGGGAATATGATAGCGAGCGGATAACTTGCCAAGAGACGGACAACTTCTTAACACACATATACATCTTATAGAACCGCTTACTACACCAATTATAGTTTTCATAAATTAGTGCATGTATGTATGTTGTGATACTGTTGGCTGAAGTGCCGCCACCATTGACGTATTATAGCCGTGTTTTTTTGCAAGCCCCGAGGAAATCGATCGAAAAAACCGACGTCCTGTCCTGCAATTTACATGTTAAATGCAACAACAACTAGTCCCCTTCGGGCTTAGCTAAGCGCGGAGAATGCTCGGGGCTTAACTTAAGCACGGAGAAATACTGTGTTACCGGCGTTAATTGCATACTTGTTATCGAAAGTTTGTATGGAAACTCCATTTTGTTTCTGTTATGGCGTCGCTAATCCCCGATGTCGTTTTTTTCATCCAATTCTCCCCGGGCTTGCAAAAAACACGGCTTATATTTATATGGACTGCTAGTACCCAACTTCACTAGAGTTCCAGGCTACAGCAGCGCTATGGGGACCCAGTGGTCGTTACATGAAACTCTTCTTTAAGATACTCTATTAACACAGATGCCAAACCTTCCTACGTTTCACCCTCGACACCAATTTGTATACCTATGTGTTGTATTTGTAATGGCTTTGTTTAGAGTGTATAATAAGAAAACCGCAATGGCAGCGGTAAAATATCTTTCTTTGGAGTATCTTTGGCAGCAAATTGTAAAAATAATTTGATGGATTTCGATTCGGTTTGTTATTGTAGATATGTTAGACAATATTTACGAACATAAACTTATTATTTCTGATTGTAACAAAAATTTTGCATAATGATGTGCATAATCGATTGATGTGGTTCTCGGAGGAATGAAAATACAAAAAATTAAAACAAAGAAAAAATGTCTTCTATTCCATTTAAACAAAAAACGAACTTCTTTAATTGCCATCTATCGTCAATTCTTCTTAAATATTTAAAATTTAACTTCTTTTTTTAGAGTTGCACATCTATTAAGTAACGAATGTGGCCGCTCAGTACCAAGAGCGCTGTGGTTTCTTGGAACATTTTTCTGCGCGAGCAATGTATGGAAGTGACAAGTAACTAGCAGTCCAAATATTTATAAAACGTCAATGGCCGCCACGCTGTTCTTCCAGTTGTCAAGACTGGAAAGATATCATAAAGCAAAAATTTGTTTATTGTATAAAAGGTTTATTCGTTGAGCCCTGAAGTCACCCTGGGGTCACCCCAAAGCGTTTTTTGAAAAACCTGAAGTCACCCTGGTGAAAAAATTCTGTGTTTTTTGAGAGTTGGGGTCGCCCTGAACTCGCCCTGAAGTAGAACTAGGTATTTTGCTGTGGCGAGTTGAAGTAAAGCAAGAACTGCCAAGAAAAACGCCAAAGTGACATGAGTTGTTATGCATGTGTTTTGTTGTGGATTCACGTGCTGTAGGTTATTATTTATTTTTGGAAAATAAATTGAAAGAATATACAAATTTAATTTAATGTTAATAAATAGCAATACAAAATGGAAACGGTAGAAGTTGTTTTTATTCATTTTTAAGACATATTTCAAGCAAATTTTGAATTAAATGTTAACAGCCCTTGAGCGTTTTTTGAGAACCGAAAAACCCTGGCCAACCCTGAGTTAAGTTCAACGAACGAAGCTAAAGTTATCAAGCAGACACAAGTTGCCTATCCGACATCCGTGTGCCAGCTAACACGTGTGTTAAGGAGCGGATAGTGTTTTTTTTTTATGTGTTTGACTGCTTTTACATTACAGCGATTTTTAATCTTCGTTTCTCCTTTGGTTTCCTTCTAATTGCAAATACCTTTTACACGACAGCGATTTTTAATGAAAAGTTTAGTTTGTGCAAGTGAAGAAGTATCATCTCACTGCACTCTTTACTCCACTTGATTAAGCGAAGTTATCTGAGTGGACGACGAATGAAAATAAAACACATTCGAACAATAAGGAAAAGCACAAAGAAGAATGAGCGATAACTCTGCAATTTGTTCAACCTCAGCAATTTCGTCTACCCCGGCCACCACATACGTTCCTCGCCCACGTGCTTAAAAATCGCAAGAAGAAATTGCATGGTTTAAAAGCAGTCTAAACATCTATGCTGGCGGTAGAGTGAACAAAAAACGTGAACGTTCGTGTGCAACGTTACGGTGTGCAACGTTACGATTTGCATACTAGGATGGGTGCGTTCAGTGAAAAAAATCTTAAGATCCCCTTCAAACAAAACCAAGTCCGTTTTGGATCCGCGCACGTTGATGTTTACACATGTTAACCGTGAGTCCCGGCACTCACACAATTTTTTTTTTATTAATAGCGCTGGTTATGTCTTATAGGATTCATTCTTCTACATAGTTTTTTCTCGTTAACACCTGTTTGTTTAAGATATCATTAATATATATGCTGAACCGTTAACCTGCATATTCAATGTGCACTTTTGCACCTTCGTTATATAATTTTCCACCATAAGAACAAGTTTGTGCATTTTATTAAATTTCCTTATACATATTTTATTTAAAAACACATTATTAGATACCCTTCAGCGAAAAACTAAATTTTATTTCATGATTAAATCTTTCTAGCTGCTGCAGAAGGAGATAAAAGCAAAGAAGTTTATGTCACCAGTTCTTGTTTAGAGAAACCATTTCGTTGTCCACATCCAAAAATTCAATTCTATCTCTACACCAGACGAACTCAAGAAACCCCAGATCTACTAAATGTCTTGGATGAAGAATCTCTATTTTACAGCCATTTCAATCCAAAACATCCGACAAAAATCGTCATTCATGGATTTGGCGGAGGTAGAAATAACTCTCCAAGTCCTGACATACGAGAGGCCTATTTCAGCATTGGAGACTACAATATAATTATCGTAGACTATGGAAATGCCGTTAAAGAGCCTTGTCTCAGCCAAATGGAATGGGCACCTCGTTTTGGTAGCTTGTGCATTGCCCAGCTGGTAAAGTATTTAGCTCGACATCCAAGAGGTGTTCGTCCGGATGATATCCATTTTATTGGATACAGTGTGGGAGCACATATGGCGGGTCTTGTTGCCAATTATATAACGCCTGATGAGGGAAAACTTGGCCGCATCACTGGATTGGATCCAACTATTTTCTTCTATGCCGGAACTAATAATTCTCGAGATCTTGATCCGAGCGACGCTAATTTTGTGGATGTTCTGCATACTGGAGCTGGAATTCTAGGCCAATGGCATAGCAGTGGACATGCTGATTTCTATGTGAACGGAGGAACCAGCCAGCCAGGATGTGCTTCCTCAACTATTTTTCGTAAGAAAGCTATTTTTTGTTGTTGTTTAAGATTTATGTAACTTCTTTTTTTTTTCTAGAAACTCTTGCATGTGACCATACGAAGGTGACGCCATATTTTATCGAATCAATAACATCGAAACGTGGTTTCTATGCAGGCCCGTGTCCGAATTTACTAACATACCTAATTGGATGGTGTGAGCCGAAGGATACTGACTTTGTGCTCATGGGAGAGCATGTTTCACAAGAGTAGGAATGATTTTCAGTGTTTTTTTTTTAAATTAAGTTAAATAAATTTTAAATTCATTATGTAGCGCCAGAGGAGTGTTTTATGTGACGACTAACCCTAATCCACCCTATGCTCGTGGTTTCCCGAAAAAAGGAAGATCCTTATTCGGTCGTGACTATCATGGTGTCAGAAGATAAAGGCTCGATCAACATGTTGCAGACAATAATTTTATCAAAGAATTATGATTCTAAATCAGTGATTTCATTATGAAATTATCGAATATTTCAAATTTTTGAATGTGAAAAGTGAATAGACCATGACCCGTATGAATAGAAAAACATTGATGACACAATCTAAATGTTTATTAATTAAACTCAAATTTTGTTGTTAATAAACATTTCTAATGGTTTTAAGTTATTATTATTGATATTATTATTTATAATATTTTACAAAATCGAGTAAGAAAACTAGATCGTGCTTAAGAGTGTTACCTATCTAGAACATACTCATTTTTAATGTTATCAGGTCAATGAATTTTTCATCTTTATTAGAAATTTATGTTAAGAAAATTATAATTCTCACTTCCATTTATCAAAAAAGGTTGTGACTCTTGATGATTATATTTTTTATTTTCATTGTGTGAAAAAAATTGTAGATATTTATATTACGTAAAAAAAATTAATTATGTTAAAATTATGGTTAGTATATTTATATTCGTTCATTCACTATATTAGACAAATATTAATTTAAGAAAAAAAAATATATATGGCAAGAGGAGGTACCATTTTAAAAATATATCTTTATTTATTCTTTAACATTTATAACTTTTTTTTAAATATAAATGCATACCAAGTTAAAATATTTTTTTTCATTCATTTGAAATTTATGAACTTCATTTTTAACCCTGATTCTGTCAACTCTGTCTGACGTCAGATTAAAAAACATCTAAAATTTATTCTAATCCTTTGGAAAAATTGCGTAACTTTTTGGATTTGCTTTTCTGAATTTTGTTAATATTGGTACACATCTATGCACTGGAATCACATTTATATGAAAGTATACATTCAAGCACAAATTTTTCGTCAAAAGAGGGCATGCGAAATGATTCTTACCTTCAAAATTTAAAAAGACCACCGTGACATGTGGTGGGAAAAGTAGTATACGGGATATAGCTCGTTTGACTGAGTTTTTCTCAAAATATTTTTCTCCTACAAACAAAAATTCTATACAAAATATAGCTTACAAAAAAAATGAATGTTGAGCTTTTCACCCTGCAAAATCAAGAGCAGTGGTGCAAATAAAAGGAAATGCTATAAGGACGCCTAAACAGTCTACATACAAATCCAGCTTTGTTGGAATTTGAACGTATTCAAAATCTGATATTACTGGCTTATAATAGTTCACTCAATAAACTTTGATTAAAGGTATTATTAAAAATTTAGTTTCCAACATTTAATGCACTGAAAAAAATATTATTCGTAAAAATATGAAAATGGCTTCGTTAACCGCAATTTCGTTGGCTCAACGAAATTTTCGTTGTCTCAACGAAAAAATGTAATTTTTCGTAAAATGAAAAGTTCATCAGTTAACGAAAGCGCTTCATACACGTTTTTTCCTACTTTTGAGGTGATTTCAGCGTTTTGATTAAGTCTTTCATTGTTGTATGAACAATTTTCATCATTTATTTAACGAAAAACTTCGTAACCGTATGTAAATAATCGTTTTTAACGAAGATTCTCCGTAATTTGATGAAAATCTGTAGTTATTTAATGAATTTTTACATTTTTTAACGAAATTTCATCAAATAATGAAAATATTTCATAAAATAATTAAAATTTTACGTAGATTTAAGAAAAAGTACATCAGAGAATGAAAATAATTCGTTTATAGATTAAATATTTTTCGTTGACAGATGAAAAACTCCATTATATTATGAAACAAATTCGTTACTTGATTAATTTCTTCATTAATTTACGAAAAGTTTTCCTCATTATTGTATGAAAATATTTCGTTGCTTTATGAAATAAATGTAACGAAATTCTTCATCAAATAATGAAAATAATTCATTTTCATATGAAAGTTAACATTATATTTTACGTTAACTAATGAAAAACGGCGTCAGTATATGAAACATATTCGTTGACTTATTAAATTTTTCATTGATTTACGAAAAGTTTTTTTCATTTTTGTATGAAAATATTTCGTTGCTTTGTGAAATTAATGTAACGAAATTCTTCATCAAATAATGAAAATAATTCATTTTCATATGAAAGTTAACATTATATTTTACGTTAACTAATGAAAAACGGCGTCAGTATATGAAACATATTCGTTGACTTATTAAATTTTTCATTGATTTACGAAAAGTTTTTTTCATTTTTGTATGAAAATATTTCGTTGCTTTGTGAAATTAATGTAACGAAATTCTTCATCAAATAATGAAAATAATTCATTTTCATATGAAAGTTAACATTATATTTTACGTTAACTAATGAAAAACGGCGTCAGTATATGAAACATATTCGTTGACTTATTAAATTTTTCATTGATTTACGAAAAGTTTTTTTCATTTTTGTATGAAAATATTTCGTTGCTTTGTGAAATTAATGTAACGAAATTCTTCATCAAATAATGAAAATAATTCATTTTCATATGAAAGTTAACATTATATTTTACGTTAACTAATGAAAAACGGCGTCAGTATATGAAACATATTCGTTGACTTATTAAATTTTTCATTGATTTACGAAAAGTTTTTTTCATTTTTGTATGAAAATATTTCGTTGCTTTGTGAAATTAATGTAACGAAATTCTTCATCAAATAATGAAAATAATTCATTTTCATATGAAAGTTAACATTATATTTTACGTTAACTAATGAAAAACGGCGTCAGTATATGAAACATTTTCGTTGACTTATTAAATTTTTCATTGATTTACGAAAAGTTTTTTTCATTTTTGTATGAAAATATTTCGTTGCTTTGTGAAATTAATGTAACGAAATTCTTCATCAAATAATGAAAATAATTCATTTTCATATGAAAGTTAACATTATATTTTACGTTAACTAATGAAAAACGGCGTCAGTATATGAAACATATTCGTTGACTTATTAAATTTTTCATTGATTTACGAAAAGTTTTTTTCATTTTTGTATGAAAATATTTCGTTGCTTTGTGAAATTAATGTAACGAAATTCTTCATCAAATAATGAAAATAATTCATTTTCATATGAAAGTTAACATTATATTTTACGTTAACTAATGAAAAACGGCGTCAGTATATGAAACATATTCGTTGACTTATTAAATTTTTCATTGATTTACGAAAAGTTTTTTTCATTTTTGTATGAAAATATTTCGTTGCTTTGTGAAATTAATGTAACGAAATTCTTCATCAAATAATGAAAATAATTCATTTTCATATGAAAGTTAACATTATATTTTACGTTAACTAATGAAAAACGGCGTCAGTATATGAAACATTTTCGTTGACTTATTAAATTTTTCATTGATTTACGAAAAGTTTTTTTCATTTTTGTATGAAAATATTTCGTTGCTTTATGAAATAAATGTAACGAAATTCTTCATCAAATAATGAAAATAATTCATTTTCATATGAAAGTTAACATTATATTTTACGTTAACTAATGAAAAACGGCGTCAGTATATGGAACATATTCGTTGACTTATTAAATTTTTCATTGATTTACGAAAAGTTTTTTTCATTTTTGTATGAAAATATTTCGTTGCTTTATGAAATTAATGTAACGAAATTCTTCATCAAATAATGAAAATAATTCATTTTCATATGAAAGTTAACATTATATTTTACGTTAACTAATGAAAAACGGCGTCAGTATATGAAACATATTCGTTGACTTATTAAATTTTTCATTGATTTACGAAAAGTTTTTTTCATTTTTGTGTGAAAGTTTTTTCGTTACAATTTTCGACTCGACTCCACTTCCGCGAGCGTGATCGAGTCGAAATAAGCTCATTTCAACTCGAAGAATCAACTATATAAAGAACCGAAGCGAACTTCAAGCTCGCTGCAACACCACATGTAAACGTAGTATACATTATGCAAATCGCAATCGGGAAATATTATGTAGCATGCATCTGAAATCTGAACTAGAAAGAAGTAAGTTTCATGAAAACCACCAGCACGCAGATCATTCTGAAAATATTAACCTAATCTTAAAACTTTTCAAACTAGAGCATAGATACTTAAACTCTCCGGCGCTAGTGATTTTTACATAAATTACTTTATTTTCTTCATTTTATTCGAACTAACCATACCCAATTGTTTCATTATACCCATCTCTCTCATGTATTTTATTTATGTTTTGTTGAAAAAATAAATATATGTAAGCTTCAATTTGTATAGGAATGTGTATAGCAAGAAAAAGCTGACGGAGAATCACACCATGCTTTCGTTTCGTTTTCTCCGTCGCATTGTGAATCAGGTTTCATATCATTGGGCCTGCACACATGGGATGATTTCTGCCGGCGGAAACCAGAGTTTATAGGAGAGGGAAGTGGAATGTGTGGTGTGATATGGCATAAAATATTCTACTCTGTCTTGAGTGGAAGAACGAATTGAAGCAGGTTTCTTCGCGGCAGAATTAATCCCGTGTGTACAGGCCAAAAATCAGCTGCAACATTTGCTTAAGTTCAGAGTCATTTTAATGGCTCTTGCTTAAGTTCGCGAAAGTTATATCGAAATTGAGCAGAACGGCTATTATGGTTCACCACATGAGTGTGTATTCGCTTGGTTGCTTAAGTTGAGCAAAGTTCGCATAGGTCTATTATGGTTCCGGCTTAAGATTTTCTCTATCCGATTCAACTTTGTGCACGATTTTTCGCGTTTTAATTCGAAACCGGAGCGTATGGATGAGATGAGTCACTTTGCTTTGAAAATGATTTTATTATAAAAGCGAGTTGGTGAGCAAGTGAAATGAAATGTCAGATTTGGAGTGCTTTATTGTAATTTTATACTGTTGGGTAAGTATATGTATTTTCGTTCCCGTAAAAAATTGTCCCACGTGTATGCATATTTATTGATGAGATGAAATTAATAATACATTAACGTTGACATCATCAATATAAAAATCATCATCATAATAAAAGGTAAGTAGGTATTAATAAAAATATGTATAATGTTATTTATAATTACAACAGACTTCAAGGTGTTGTTCACATATGAATCGATAAAAACAATTATTGATTTGATATATTGATATAATGGTGCCTTAAGTATGCCCACCGGCGGAGGGCCCTGGCCCTGCTGGCCGCACTTTTATAAACCAAAACTGTTATAATTGGCATGTCTAGAGTCACTTCCTTTTTTATTATATATTACTTCGGCAAGCAACAAAAACTACGAAAAGATCCCGTCACGTCGACGACGGCTCGTTTCATAGTCGCATTGTGAATCGGTTCTGCATAAGCATAATGGAAATAATGTAATTTGTAAAAATTTACACGAGTATCACATCACTTGCTTATATGCGGCATTACAAAATTTTCAACTTAATGCTTCAATAAATTAAAATGTTTATATGCGGGACCGAAAGATCAAATTGAAGCCTGATTCACAATTCGACAAGGAAATGAGACGGCGGGCGATGTGACGAGATCTCTTCGCAGTTAAACATTGAAATAATACATTACCATTATAAGAAAACATTTCTTTGTCCTCTCGTTACGTCATAATTTCGATAAATTGAAAAAACGAGAGGACGAAAAAAGCTTTCTTCTATATATGCCTATAGGTATTACCTCTTATTAAAACTAATTTTTAAGAGAGAACAACTGAGAAGATAGCCGTGTTTTTTTTGCAGGTCCATATGGATTTGTCGAAAAAAACGACATCGGGACTAGTAGTTTTACACGTAAATACAACAACAACTTAAATAAATATTGACTTAGCTAGGTCCAGATAATTATCGGGACTTACGTACTGTAAGTAAGACTTGCAAAAAAACACGCCTGATATCTCATCACGTCGCGTCCTTGTCTCGTTTCCTCGTAGCATTGTGATTCAGGCTTCAACTTTATATTTGTGAGTGCTCGTTTCTATTACTAATGCATTGTAGTGCCTGGGGCCATGATAGGGGGCGCTATTTCACTTTCGGTTAAGATAAAGTCTTAGAAGATAGCGTACAGCTGCTATAAATTCTAAGTCATAATTTGCTTATTTTCTTTCTAAATTGTTCTACTTTGCAGTAATTCTTGAATTTGATAAGTGTTTGTTTATTATTTTAAAGATTTCAATATCTTCTTTTTTAGTTTTTTTCTCCAATGTGCAGAAAACTCAGTGACCGAAACTTGAACAGCGACCCCTATGAAAGGTTCGCATTCGAATAAAAACAAGCACTCCATATTATATATCCTCTAAGATTTCTGCACACAGATTAGCCACATGCACAGATTAGCCATATGAAGATGAGAATGTTTCGTACGTTTCACCCTCCAAAACCCATTTGTTTACATTGTTGTATTTGTAATTTTTTCCCGCGTCGATGAATAGATGTGAATTGCAACAACAATTTAACCGGTGTCTGAAGATCCCTACTGTCTATGTGTGAGGTTTTTATACACACATTCTCATTTTTTATCTGATATCTGACAGCTCAAGCTTGTAGGCAAATTAAAATGGCTGCCGGGGATTCTCATCTTCATGTGGCTAATCTGTGGCCACATGACGATGAGAATCCCCGGCAGCCATTTTAATTTGCCTAAAAGCTTGAACTGCAGCCATTTTATTTATACAAGCATTTAGTTGAAAATTTGTACTCAAGTGCGTGCGCGGTGCCTCAGTAGCTCTTGCCTTATAGTTTTTTTTAATTTTTAATTTAAATTTTTTAATTTAATAAGCTAGTGCTAGAGCTTATTAAAAAACGTAAAACTTTCCTCGTGGTGCCGGAGTGAATACAAATTGAAGGCAATTAAGTTGCCTATAAAGCCGCTTCCAGATCAATAAAAATTTGCGTTGTGCGCCGCAAATAATTGTGTAGACGGAAAAAAATACGTCAATGTGGATTACCGGGCGCACGCAAATTTGTCAGATTCAACGCACGCTATCCGATTCTGATGGATTTTCGGCACACACGAAAATAGTGGGCAAATTGATTCATCAGTTTATTAAAATTATTTTCCACTCCAACTGAGCGACGCATGGCTTTTTTAAGCAAAAATTAATTCCGAAATAAGTTGAAATGTTCGGCGGAAATATTTGCGGCGAATAGAAAGTTCAAGGCGCACAACGTAAATTTTTGTTGATCTGGACGCGGCTTAAGAGTGCTTTCCCAGACAAATAAATTGGTAAGAAATTTCGCTTTTTAATAATTATTCTTTTCTAAAGATAGGTATAAACTACTTAAGAAACTGTCTAAAGGCACGTACGTACGCAAAATTAGTTCTCATACCTTAACAGTGAGGTATATGTATAAATTGAAGTGTCTTTGAATCCAAAAAAATTGCATAAAACCAACCTTGCACCTACACCAAATCCTATAGTGAAGCCACGCAGTTTAGGTATGGAAACTAATTTCGCGTACGCAAAACTACGTGCCTTTAGACAGACTCTAAACTTAATAAAAGCAAACCAATCAAGTTTTCTCGTGGTGCCGCATATTTCGAGAAAATTAAATTTTGCGGCAATTAAGTTGCCTGTTTCTGCCTATAAACGTAGTTATTTATTCAAGCATTTAGTTGGAAATTTGTAAGCGTGAGTGGTGAATCAGATCCTCCCCTAACAGCTTATTAAAAAACCTTAAAGTTTCCTCGTGGTGCCGGACATCATTGAAAAAATAAATATTGAAAGCAATTAAGTTGCCTACAATGATTGCTTTCCCACACAAATAAATTGGTAAGAAATTTCGCTTTTTAATAAAATTATTCTTTTCTAAAGTTAGGTATAAACTTGAAAAAAGCAAACCAAACATGGGCCATATACATATGTGAGGATCAGATATCAGAAACAAAACACCTTATATCCACTTTTGAAAAAAAAGCCTTATGTATCAGGTTTTTTCGTATCGTTCATACACATACATTGGGCCCAAGTTTGAATCTCAAATCGCATTTTATACCATAGAAATTAAACCTCAAAATCTGTAGTTAATTCCAAAACCCATTTCATCCATTATATCCACATATTTTTGTTAGTACCAAAACCCATTATATCCATTCGATAAACATTTTTAATTTTAAACTTTTAATTCAAAAACCTTTATATCCGAAAAGATGTTTGGTTTAGAAGATACAAGTTTTTCTCGATTTACTCGAAACTTATAAAAGTGGATATAATGGGTTTTGTTTCTGAACCACATAAATGTAGTTGGTATTTGGTAATTCTAGATTAGATACCGATTGGATTGTTTCTGCTCATAAGCACTTCACCACCTCCAAAGTAAAACGGTGATAGATTGACCCAACGAAAATTGTTCTTTAATTCCATTTTCCATGGGATGTGAAAAAGAAATGTTGTTAGTTAAAAATTGCCTTAACAGCCAGTTTCCTTTGGAGGTGGTGAAGAGTGCTTATGAGTAAATACAATCGCTAATCAATAGAAATACCAACTTCACATTCACACGATTAGAAAAGATTTGTAGGTTGTGTTCGTTCCATTGCAAACGACTAGAAAAGTACATATAAGTACTTCGCCACTACCAAAGTAAAACAGATAATAAAGGCAAATTCGAACTAGCAACATTTCTTTTTGCCATCGAGATGGAATTGTAATTTATAAGAATTTTCGCTGTCATAAAATTGGTTCACTGAGTTTTTAAGATTGAATGCATAAAAAGGTAAACTATTAGGGATTATTAAAACCTACTACCCCATTGAATTGTTATACATTGTCCTTGCATTTTGGACAGGACAGGAGTAATTTTTTTTTTATTAAGAAGTAAGTGTGAGTAGGTATACCACTTGGTTTTCAGGGTTGGTTGAAAGCGTCTTGGAAACTGGGGACAAAAATTATATAAGTATCAAATTCCTGAATCATTACATTTTTCAAATTTTCGTATAAAATATAAATAATATTATATATAAATATTTTATATACTTTAACGGGTGTTTTGGATAACTAAAATGTACAGTTGGACGCAAAACAATAATTGCCCAACTTTAATTTTTCATACAGTTATTAAAAACTCATCAATCGTTGAAAATTTTTGTTTATCAACGAAAAAACGCACGACCTTATGAAAATAACATGTTGTTTCATGAAATCTTACATCGACTCACGAAAATTTATATCAGCCTATCAAATTAAGTCGTTGCTTAATTAAGAAAAACATCGCCACACGAAAACCCCACATCAGCTTATGTCGTTGCTTTACGAAGTTCATCATTGAACCATGAAAATATTTCATACTCTTTACCGGTAACTTTGGATAGCTAAAAACTGTAATTGGGTACAAAAAATAATTGCTTGAACGTTTTTTTTCATAAAATAATCAAAATGCTTCATCAATCGATGGAAATTTTCGTTTAGCCACGGAAAACTTCATTACTTTTTGAAAATAAATAAAATTTTGCATCGACTGACGAAAAACTACATCAGCCTATGAAAGTAAATCGTCGCTTGGTGAAAAATAACATCGCCACACGAAAAACCTACATCAGCTGATGAAAAAAATCGTTGCTTTATGAAGTTCATCATTGAACCATGAAAATATGTCATACCCTTTAACGGTAACTTTGGATAGCTTAAAACTGTAATTGGGTACAAAAAATAATTGCTTGAACGTAATTTTTCATAAGCTAATTAAAATGTTTCATCAATCGATGAAAGTTTTCGTTTAGCAACGGAAAACTTCATTACTTTATGAAAATAAATCGTGTTTTTATGAAACTTTCCATCGACTTATGAAGAACTACATCAGCCAATGAAATTAAATCGTAGCTTTATGAAAAAAAACATTGCCAAACGAAAAAATTCCATAAGCTCATGAAATTTTTACATTGATGTTACATAAATCATTGCGAAAAAGCGCACGCCGCAATAGTTTAAGATAAGTGTGCATTCTGCAATAAGTTTTCGTGAGCGTCGGATCTCGGATGTGCGTGTACAGTTCTCTTGTAGCATCTTAAAAATAGTTTAGCTTTTTAAAAGTTTATTCAATTTATAATTAAATAGTTTAATTAATGCAATAAAATATTGCAACTGCATCAGGATTACCAGCTTCAATAATTCAACTCAGTTATCATACATTTAATTTTACCCAGAATTCTATATAAAGGTAAGCTTATTGAATTAGAAAAATAACGTGGAGTACGACAAAACATCCAAGTTTCCATCTCATTAATTCAGTTCATGATTGTCCATTTTTTAAATTTTTCGCTTTTTTTAATATTTGATGTTTGAATTCATGTTGTAGGAATTAATATAGGTATACAATGTGTTCTCACTTATACGTACCTTCAGATATTTTTTTTTGTTTTAAATTTGATCTCAATAATGAATTTATGCAACAAATGGTACATAGTACCATTTGTTTAGCATTTTCATTCTGGCAGTGTTGCAGTTATTTTAGATTTTTGAACTCAGAAAACATTTTCATAAAAAACTTAATCAGTTCTTTTTAAAAATTCAAAACCTTTCAACATATACTTATGTATTTCAATATTATTTCAAGCAGTAGATAATGCACATTTTTGTTTTTTTTAACAGTGTGTTTCCTGAATGTGACTCGAGACATGCCAAAAGCATGACAGTGTCTCAGTGTCTCGGGTAGCACATTTTACATTGTGTGTTTACTGTCTCCCCAAATGTTGACCAAGTGGTTTTAGTAAACAGTTTTTAAATTATTTGCATACTCAATGCTTTTATTTTTCTAAAGATTTGAGTAGGAAATATATATTATGATTTAAATAGAACTCATAGCTTTGAAAAATTTCATAAGACAAAATTAACTATTTTTAGAAAAGTGTCAATTCCTCTTTCTATGAAAGATGAATTGGCATCTCCGTAAAGAGGTTTTCACAGACTGACAATTGCTGCTTTTAAAGAATACTACATACACTTTGCTTTTGTTGCTTAGACTAAACTAAAGCTACTGTATTTTATAGTTTTTGAAACAAAGAAAGATGCAGTTCGTTGCACTTCTAATATCTAAAACTACTGACTACAGAAATTCCAATTGAATTACTTACCACACAAATTACAACAATCGGAACTGTTATCAAAAAATGTATGTACTTCCCTCAATTCTCAAAACACAGTGAATTTTTATTTAATACTCAAACTTATCCTTATACAAAAGCTTAAGGTAGCAATAATTTACCCAAGCAGATACTTTTATTTGGTAGATTTATCGTTCAGAGTAATAAATACAGTATAGTCCCTCGATAATGCGAACTAATTAAAACAAGGTGTTTTCGGATTGAATCAACTTTTATAAACATTTATTACAACACAAATAATAAATAAAAGCAGAGTTTCAACATTTACTATGTGCTGAAAAAATAAATAAATATATGTAATACTAGTAATTACGAGTAGGTACACTACTTCATTTCAGAAAATCAAAAAAAATCATTAGAATCGGTATATAAGATTCAATTATTCATAAAATAACTTGCTATTTTGGGCTGGCAATTAACCTGACTTGATTTTTCTATTGCTTCTGCTCTTAACTTTATAGTAAACCGGGAATCATTTCTGCTTCCAATTCATTTTGATCTGCAACTCACTGCAAAATGATAACCTGAAACTGATCATAAAACATAACATAGCAAAAAGCATACAAAATGTGAAATGTTATTTTTTTTTCGTTAAGACAAATGATTCAAAGTACCTTGCCCTGCCCCCATTGCAGCTTCAAAGGATTACAACTCTCTTTTTAGGTCCTCTGCCCTGCTTACGCGACTCCATCGCTCAGAGTATGTTCTTCTTGGCCGCCAGGTGCCATTTTGTATGAAAAATGAAAACTTTAAAAAATAATTGAATAACTAATTTCGAAGGTCTATGCACCAATAACAACGATGTATTATGTTGTTGTAAGATATTTCTAATACTAAAATAGTTACTAAAGTAACTTATTTCAAATCACTTTGTTACAAAAGTTATTCCCTAACTAAGATATTGTTTAGGTATGCATTTAAGTATGAACGAAATGCATGGAAACAGATATTATGTCGTTGAATCTTGAGTAGTAACGTAAAATAATAAATTATTGCAACTTATTTCAAATTACTATTTAAAAAAAGTTATTTGCTGTTTTGGTGAATTATGTTATGGGAAAAATGTTTATGGAATGGGAAATAACTAGGTAATAACTATTTTCACACAGTGATTTGAAATGAGCTACCACATACTAACTATTTTAACACATAAAACAACCTTTCCAACAACATAATATTGTCTTCGTTATTGGTTTGATAAGCTTTCACACATTTTGAACCATACTAAATATAAACCTTTTTTCATACAAAAATACACTAAAACATTACATTAACATTAGTTAGCTAATAATTTGTTTTATAGTGATTTGAATTAAACTGTTGTAATAACTATTGTAGATAGTAAAATTACCTTTCCATTTTGCTCATACTTTACACATTTATTTCATTCTAAAATGCACAAAAATACAATTTTATTTAGTGATTAACTCTTTTCACAAAGTGTTTTGAAATAAGCTTTCATAGTATTTCCTATAGTACGTTTCCAATGACATGAGGCCGTGAGTGCAATAGTAGCCTAACTGCAATTTTATTCAAATTGAGTTAGGAACATAAATTGAATATGTATGCATTAAACAATATTTCTGCTTTTAAATTTTCGATCATATTGCAAATAAAAATCAACACTTTACATATTTCATTATTTTAAAACTACAAGTGATTGAAAAATTTTAAAACTACAAGCGTTTGAAAATAACCTGTTTATTATTTTTGCTCTACTGAAAAAATGCAAATAGGCTACTATTGCACTCACAACCTTATTTGTCTTGTCCTTATTGGTGTATTTCAGATATCTAAACTTAAGATAATATTTAAATCTAACATAATGCTAGTGCCTTCTTTTTTTTAATCTTCTATTCTCAGGCTGTCTTTAATTTGTGGTATGTTTAATGCGAACAATTCAAACATGATACATCTCTTAGGGTTATGATCTTTTTGAAATCATTATTATATGCATACATGTAATATTTAGTAGAATAAATACTTAAGATGTACCTATTTTTTTGAGCATAATAGGTATGATTACATTACTTGTCAAAAATGAGAGACGTGCCTTTTTTGAAATTATATAGTTATTCAATTATAAATATAAATATATGTAAGCTTCCTCACATGAAATTATGATACCTATGTATTTATTACTTTCATCTGAAATCCACCAAAAAAATAAAAGTATCCGCTTGCAAAAATTCGTGCTGCCTTAGCCATAATTAATATTTATTTGTATGCCAGTCAGGAAAGGGAGGCTTTATATAATAAATTGTTTAGTTTTGTATATAGGTACACAACATATTTACTAGCATGTGTTATATATTCATGAGCTAAATGTTGTTTCAATTTATTCCTACGATGTTAACTGAGTGCTTAACTCAGCATTGAAAAATATGCTCTAAAGGTCAGAAGTGCTTTTTTTCTAACCAAAGTTAATTACTGTTAACTTTCATCGTTCCTTTAATTCAAAAAGTTTCTTTAGGTAAATTATAAATTCGTACAAATTATTTTTTGGAAAATAATTTTACTGATGGAACTTAACTCTATGAGTTCAAATAATATGAGTGGATAATTAAAAGTCTTTTTTCTCATACAATATATTGCTTTTATTTGCTACCGTTTTCGCTAAATATTAAATGCATAATGAAGAAATGTACACATTGTATAAATAATATAAATAAAAACATTATATTATTATAATTTAATAAAAACCTTAACATATTTGAGCCAACATTTTAAACGCATTTATTCAATTATCAGTCTTCAATTGTTATAAGCATTTTGATAAAATTACTCTGAATCTATACGTATATTAAGAAAGTTATTTAAAAGTTTAATCATACTATTTTCTGATTTACATATATTAACATAAATGTAGCTACTCGTATGTAAAATTTAAAAAAATATAATTTAAACATTTTTTGCTTGCCTGGATGAGAATGTACATAATGTTCTCGAAGATCTTACCAAATAAAAGCAATATATTGCATGAAAATAATAGTAACTAATAATAAAAATAATTAACTATCTGTTCATATTACTCTAAGCAGTTTTATGACGTCATATAAAGTTGTTCCTAAATTCAAAGTGTCAGAAAGTAACTTTTAGTAACTTTTTCCAACTAATTTCCTTGATATGAGTTTCAATGGTGAATCTGTTAAATATACAGCTGAAATCACAATGTTTTCATTTTGTGAAAAGAAAAAGTCAATAATATTTTGGTAAATGATTCAATTTTGCGCAGAAATGAAGTAAAATGAAAGTTAGTTTGGAAAATGTAGGTATGCATTTTTGGAGTGCTAATAAAAATTCCTTTCAATAAATTTAATACAATCATAACTTTTTTATTCCAAATGAATTTCGATTTTTTTTCAACCCATTTCGTGTGATAGGTTAACCATATTCTGAACTTTGATGTTCCTAAGTGAAAAGTAACCCAAAATTACTTTTGTTAACTATGACATTGCAACTCTTCATAGTTAACTAAAAAGAAACTATCACAGTTCAAGTATGGTTCAACTTCTGATTTCGGCGGTTGTTTAAGCTTGAAGTCTTTGTTGAAAGCAAATTGTATGTTTAAGCCACCGTCGAATTTCAGATTACACGCCAAATCAGATTTTTGTAAAACTGGTCCTTACAACGAATTTTATAAGAAATACTACTTTTTGTAATAAGATTTTTGTATGTTTAAATCATTGTCAACATTGGCGATTTTTTGGTATGGATATTGTTGTAAAACAGAATTGTAGTAAGCAAAATTTGTATGTTTAATTGCATTCACAATTTGTATGTTAACATAAATTTGCCCTACAGGATTTTGAAAACCAGAACTTCAACCTTCCCAAAAAAAATTATTTAAGAAATGTAAATTCAAAAAAATTGAAGAATTTTTATACAATTACAGGAAATAAACCCGGACATACAGAGAACACTAAATTCATTACCCAAGTTGCACAAAATCAATATACATCTTCAGTTCATATCAGGTAAATTATATTAAAATAAATTTGAAATTTTTGAATGAATCTCTATTGAAAAGGTGAATTTTCTGAAGTCATTTCTGAAACTCAAGATAGTTCAGGTTTTTTGTCGAGAAACAGTCTGTGTGATTTACATATAAACTAAACGAATTCTGTTCGTAGATAATTTTTCTCTTCAAAAAATGATTTGCTTTTTGTGTAGGGAATGTTTTTCTACAGTTGAAACCCTTATTAAACATTTTAAGATAAAACACTTTCTCAACACTAAAAGCACATTTCGATGTATTGAAAAGCCTTGTTATCAGGCTTTCCATGATTTGGCAAGCTTTAAAAGACATGCTCTTCGAAAGCATATGTTTCGAACTGTAGAAATACGAAATAAACTGGAAGATAGAAATGAAAATAGGGAAATCAAATTCATTGAACTGAATGATCCTTCTGGTGAATGTAGTAATGATTTAGGTCAAAGTCACTTGGAAGAATCAAACAAAAATGAAATTGAAACCAAATGCGTTGAAAATTTTTTGAAGTCAGCTGCTAAACTGTCCTTAAAATTGCATAGCAATAACAATTTCACCAGAAAAAACGTATGTGAAATTCAAGATCTTATACGATTTTACATAACAGATCCACTTTTGGATATGTTTAAATCATTGTCAACTGAAAAATTACAAAATTCTTGCCCAGAGACTCATAATGAAATTCTAAGTTTAGTCAGCGAATGTCGAGAACCATTTCAATTATCGAAAACCGAATATCGCTTATTTCAATGGCTTCGAGAAGAAAATTATTTGAAAAACATACATGAGTTTACAATTGACGAATCAATAAATACTGTTCATCAAAGTGGTGTCTTGAACTATGATGAACAAAAAGTGACGGGTGTGTTAATGCCCTTGTCTTTTCAATTTAAAAAAACATTCGAAAAAAGGGGTTTACTTACAGATGTTTTAGCAAACATAAGGGAACTGAAAACGGAAAATCTTATGACAAATTTTGTTCAGGGAGAATTATGGAAACAAAAAGCTAATATGTATCCTAGCAAAAATCTTATTCCATATTTTCTTTATAACGACGATTTTGAAATTAACAATCCATTGGGCTCTCATAGTGGACAACACTCGATAAGTAACATATATTACTCATTTCCATGCTTACCAATGAAGGAATCAATGTTGGAAAATGTATACTTAGGGGCGGTTATTAAATCTAAGGATATAAAATCATTCGGAAACGAAAAGTGCTGGAAATGCTTAGTTGACGAACTAACTTCCTTAGAAGTCAATGGAATTGATATCATGACAGAAAATGGTACACAACATGTTCACTTTATTTTGGGATTGATACTTGGTGACAATCTAGGTCTTAACTCTTTGCTTAATTTCAACAAATCATTTGTCAGCACAAGCTTTTGCCGATTATGTAAAATGCTAAAAAATGAAACCCAAACAGCAAGTACAGAAAATGTGTCGTTGATGCGAAATCGAACAAACTATGAGAACGACATTCAATTAGCAAATTCTTCTGAAAGTGGGATTCAAAAGATATCAATATTTAATGAAATACCTTCGTTTCATGCAGTAGAAAATTATAGCGTTGATGTTATGCACGATATTTTTGAAGGAGTTTGTCACTATAATATGTGTCATATAATAAAATATTGTATAGAAACAGCAAAATATTTCTCTTTAGAAACTATGAATTCAAGAAAAAAAAATTTTGATTATGGGCCCATTGAAATAGATAACATTTGTGGAGAAATAACAACAGTTCATTTATCTAAGAAACATTTAAAAATGTCTGCTCGTGAGATGAAAACATTTGTTTATTTTTTTCCGCTTATGGTGGGTGACTTAGTGCATGAAGACGATGAGGTTTGGGCTTTTCTTTTAAATTTCTTAGAAATAATTGACATGATTCTCTGCTATACCATTAGCCAAGATTTTATAACACTTTTGAGTGAAAAAATCCCTAGACACAACTTAGAGTACGTTCGTCTTTTTAATGATACGTTAAAGGCCAAGTATCATAATATGACTCACTATCCAACAGTATTGAAAAAATCGGGCCCACTTAGAACGTTTTGGTGCTTTAGATATGAAGCAAAACATAGGCAATTTAAGCTATACTCTAATACTACGACGTCACGCAAAAATATTTGCCTAACCTTAGCTAAAAAATATCAGTTACAATTCGCTTTTTCTTTGACAAATTTTTACCCTGAAGAACATATTCATTTGAATACTGAGCCCGATGAAAATGTCAGTAGCTATAACAAAATAATATCTCAAATGCTTAAGATAGAGATTAAGTCAATCAAATCTTTTAATCAATGTAAACATAGTGGATATTTATATAAAAATGGATACTTTCTTGCTGTTTATACTAATGACATTCAACTATATATAGTTTTAAACATTTTCAAATCAAATAATTCTCAAAATTCGTTATTTTGTCAAAAAATTAACTCAGTTCAATATAAACCGCACTTTTTGGCCTACAATATTAATCCTGATATCTTAGGAGAGTTCTCTATATTGAATTTTAATGATCTTGTTGGACCGCCTTTAAATTGCATAAGAACAGCCAAGGGGAGAACTATGATCAAGATTAAGGAATATGTTTCCCTAAATATCTAAAAAGAATTGATTTGTTTCAGTCTGTCAATATCAAAACATTTTACGGGAACCATCAAAATGAAGCAAACCGATCAAATCAATTTGGGAGGACAAAGAATTTCTTCTAAATCAAGTTCTGAAAATCAAAATGACCAGCAATACAATCCACCTAATTTATCCAATATTACAAGCAACAATAAAAGTATTCTTATTGAATCCAATCAACAACAAGACCTATGTGCCCTACAAATAAGCTTAGACCAATTCGTAAATCAAACAAATCAAGAACAAGAACAAACTTATTTCAGTCCTCCAAGCTCACAAACCAACACACAAACCATTACTCTGGTTGGATTTCAAAACAATTTACAGGCCAATAACAATATGATCGGTACTCGAATTTCCTTGGCAGAAGACGATAAGGAAGAGGAGTTAAGGCAACTTCTTACAAGCTGGAACTTAGATTGTTTGTTGTATCAATTTATAGGTAAGATAAATTGCAAGAAAATTTCATTTAAATAATTTGAATAATGATTTCTGTTTCATAAAGAACAAAAAATATTCGTAGACGTATTAAAAATAATGAAGTTGAAGCATATTCACTTATATTTAAAAAATATATCCGTCGGAGACAAAATTCACTTTGAATATAAGTTGGAACAGTGGAGACAATCGATCGATCTTCCTCTTGAAAGAGATGAACTGAGCAGCCTTTGCCAAGAAAAAACTATGATTCAAACACTATCTCCAAACACCAGTAGTTATTCATCGCCAAACCGAAATCTTTGCAGTCAAGATGAGGAATATGAAAAACAGTTCATAAACCTCTCCATGGTCCTTAACAATACAGCAAGAGGGCAGTTTTTGGCCAATCACTACAACACCTTCCAAAAGTTTGGAGAAGAGCAAAGAAAGATGTTAATAAATACGATTGTGTCTTATTTTGAAGAGAACCATTCCGTTTTCTCCCTTAGGGATAGCCGTAGAATTGAAAAGGAGATCGTAGAAAGATTCCCCACTGAGAATCTTGTAAGACAATTTTCTTTACTTTTATACACTTCGAATATTTTTGCAACTGCATTAAATCTTGGTAAAGTGTTAAAACGGGTAATCCTGGTAAACTGAACGGCGATTTTAAGCAAAACCTGGCATTTAAACTTTATTAGTAGTTATGAAAAACCAGAAGTTAGTTCAAATTAAATTGTAAAGTCATTTCAAATTTTTATGATTTGACGTTAATCGAACCGCTAATAGGCTTACAACATCAATTACGACGTTCGAAAAATTGTTAAATTTTATAATTTTACGCCCAGGGAAAGTTACACGGTTGCAAAAATATTCTCACTATATCTTTTTCTTCTATGGTACATTTGCTTTGTCCTACTTTTTTTATTCTACTCCACACTATTTCTTTCATCTGATATATTCTGCTGGTGATTTTCCAGGAATACTACAGAACGTCAACTAGAGGCCGTATGTATAACAAATTTTCAAACAATAAGAGGTCGTTCCGCCTATCTTCCAGTCCAGTTCCATCAGAAACCGAAACAAAAAAACAAACACTTGGTAATTTCATTTACAATTTAGGCAATATAATCTTATAAAAGTTTTTATTTTTAATTTTAAACATCCGTTTCGTTTACATAACATAATAATTAATTGAAATATATATAAATAATATTACCTTTATTTTAAGATTCAGAAGAAAACGCAGACGAAATTGTCCGAGCAATTAAATTCGACACTTTGGCTCCCGAAGACTTTGATCGGTATTGGCAGGCTTGCTCAAATCACCGCCTTAATGAGATCAAATCGTGTGGTTCGACGGCTGAGGCCTTACGAAAGTGGCCGGAGTATAAAAAGCCTCTTGGATTTCGACTGGTAATAAAAACTTAGTTATTTTTTGTTTGTATTTAGTTAGATATGATTTATTATTTGATTTAAAAAATACAATTTACATTGATTTATATAAAAGGTGTCCCACATTCACCGCCACAGACGAAATTCATTGCTTCCTGAGGTCGAAAAAGTTAACAATTTCTCGCTTTGCTTTGAATTTTTAGTTTTTTATGATTTTGGATTCCTTTTCTGTTAATAGGTTCTACCTTTGCCAATCTACTACAAATTCTAGAATTCTTAAATCCTCAAAAATTTAAAAACTCGTGTTTAGTAAAAATAGCAGAAAACCGTTATTTAAATAAAAAATCTAAAATTTCTTTTTTCAAAATTTTGGTATGCAAAACTATTAACATCTTAAGAAGCTTTTGCATACATATTTTGATTGAGATCGGTAAAGCCGTTAATTAGAAAATAGAAAATCAAAAAAAAATCATTTGACAACTTTATGTTCAAAATCTTAAGAAAATGCTTCAGTTATTTAGGCTGTAGGTCGAGGTACAGACAGACAGAGTTGTGGGACCAACGTTTTTCGTGTTCTCTATCATCTTTATTTCAAGTCTGATTTTAACTCGAATTTGGTTTTTGCATATCGCAAAATTTCATCATTAATGCATTTAATTATAAACCAATTTTTATTAATTACAGATTGATATGGACTTTAAGGTACTTGAATCTAATGCTAGTTCACTTCTGGACAACTGGCTGGAACATAGAGCAAAAATAGCTATGTTCTTATCAAAGGACCAAAACATAAAGGAAAGGCGGTTGGTTCAACTTCTTGAGGAGTGGATGAGCAACAAAATAAATGAAAGTAAGTTCTCTTTCACCACTTTTATCTTTGAATTTTACATGCGGCACGTAATTTTTACACACTATTGCCACAAATAGTTTAGTTCTTCTTTTATTTTATTTTTGTGTGAAATTTAGCACCTCGTTTAATTTTTTTCCCCGCTTACATAATTGATCCTTAAAAACTGTGGCTAACAACCTAAAACACGTAAATATATTTTTCGACTGAACGCAAAACATAATTATAAATTGATCGAAAA
Organism: Leucozona laternaria; assembly: GCA_932273885.2. Lineage (NCBI taxonomy): Eukaryota > Metazoa > Arthropoda > Insecta > Diptera > Syrphidae > Leucozona > Leucozona laternaria. The sequence goes on along the minus strand of OW026368.1, from coordinate 87,903,602 downwards.
ATCAGGCCAAAGGGTCGGGGCAATTAAGGTGGAACATTTTAAAAGAAAACAAATTGAAAAAACTCACAACTAATTTGTTTTCAAAGTTGTTTTTTTTTATAATAACTATGCACGGCTTCTTAATTCCATCACAAAAAGTTGTTGCTAAAGAAAAAGTACACGACAAAATACACTATAAGTCTATAAGGGATTCTCAAGAAGCATTTTTGTTTGTGGCTAAATCTCCTCAAGAAGTTGAATTGGATTTAACTCTGCGCCCCCACTAGCAATTTTTATTTCTATCTTTATTTCAGCAATGATTGCAGACATTTTTATTGCTGCGTTCACTGGGCAAATTATGGCATGAAATCTTTTTTTATTCAGGTTGCCGACCAAACAACACCTATTGTACATACAGTTGAAATACAGTTGAAATGCCTGGAACTCCAATTCAAAGTCCTAACCCTACATGTAAAGGTGAAAATTGGCCGACTGTCATTTGAACTGAAATGAGACGTCAATTTATTTCTTCATCGATTTTTCATTGATTTCATGAAATAATTTCTTTCATGTAATTTGTGGTCTGCATTGGAAACTTCCATTGCATACCCGATTTTTAGAAATGAACTATTGCGTGGGCAGGCGTAGGGTAAGGAACAAGGCTGACAACAACCAGCCCTTCTTAATAGGCATTGGAGAAAGTATTAATAAGGAGATTAAAGACTACTTTATCTATTTCTATGGGATACAGTACTCTCTGAAATCTTGCCTAAGGGGGGTTGATGTAGTTTTTAAGGTATTTCACGTTTTCAATTAAGAGTACCCAATTCAATCTACTAACTTTTGGTGCTTCATGCAAGAATATATATTCATAAAATAAAGTGGCCAAAAAAGAATTAGAAGAATGTATTACTAGGAAACGCTTTAATTTATGAAGAAAGGGGGGTTTATGTAGCTTTTTAAGGTATTTCACGTTTTCGATTTATGGTACACAATTGAGTGCACTAATTTTCGGTGCTTCATGCAAGAATATAGGTAGGTATCTGTAAGATACAGTGTTCAAAAAAGAATCAGAAGAGTGCAATACTTAGAACCCTTGTTTGTTGACCTGTATGAAAAACGTTTACCTTTAAATCCTTGTAGTATGGTTTGCAAAATGGTTTAGTCTATGTATATAGACATCACCAGGTGCGAGCATTGGTTTAATTATTTCATTTATATTTTAATTAAAATTAAATATAAACAATTTCCATTCGCAAGAGCAAAGATAGATATTCTTATCAAATGACCAAAAATTAAAAGAAGGCGATTAATTCAACTCCTTGACAAATGGATAAACAATAAAGTAAATGGAAGTAAGTTCTCTTTCATCCCTTACATCCTTTTTTATTTTGGTTTTGAAGATTTTTTATTAATGTTTAATATCCCACATAACAATTTTGTTTATTATTTTTAGTCTTAAACGGCAATTTTGTTCACTATTTTGCAACCAAGTTCTTTTTAATTTCTACAAACACTGAGTACAATGATCACCGCTTAATTGCGACTTGCTTAATTGATTTCCCCGCCTAGTTATTGATCTTTAATAACTGCAGCTAGCAACCTGTTACATGTATATTTTTCGACTAAATAAAAAAAATCGAAAAATCAGACAAAAGGGTCAGGGCAATTAAGTGGGGAACACTCTACACACTTTTTTAAGGAAAAAAAAAATAAATTTTTTTGAAACTTGTTTTTTATATACTGCACGTCTATATAATTCTGACAAAAAAGCAGTAGCAAGCGACAACAATGGGAAAAAGTTCACCAGAAAATAAATCTTAAGAAGCATTTTTATTTGTGGTTAAATCTCCTCAAGAAATTGAAGCCCGTATATTGAATTTGAGAAACTAGGTAGTTACCATCCAGTCCGTTTTGATAGGCTTTGGAGAAAGTGTTAAAGAGATTACAGAGGACCTTATCTGTTTCGATGGGATACAGTAGCGGGAAAACAGTCACATATTTCTTAAATTGCCCCATTTTAGCATTCTTAAAGAAATTTTGATAATATTTTAAGACCCACTTTGCCTTCATGGGAAGAGAAATATATAATAGTTAAGCTGCAATGAATGAGCAGAATTATATTGCGGCCAAGTCAAACCCTACATTTTAAAACATTTTTGTATGCCCAGTGCCTACTCACCAAGAGCACATGCTCAGCTGGATTAAGCGAGAAATAAGCTACTTGAACTACAACAACAAGTTCATGTGATCCAGTCGTGCATTCGATTTAATATGCAACCGTTTTATTTGTTTTTTTTAACAACTTTTATATTCACTTTTTTCGTTTTTACTATGTATTTATCAGTTTTTTTTTTTTTATTTTCAGATTCAAAAGATGCGGTTCTCTTTCATATAATGCACGGCTTTTTAATTCCATCACAAAAAGTCGTTGCTAAGGACAACACAGGGAAAAAGTGCACGACAAAATACACTATAAGGGATTCTCAAGAGGCATTTTTGTTTGTGGCTAAATCTCCTCAAGAAGTTGAAGCTCACCTATTGGAGTTGAGGAACAAGGCTGTCAACATCCAGCCGTTCTTAATAGGCATTGGAGAAAGTATTAAGGAGATTAAAGAGTACTTTATCTATTTCGATGGGATACAGTACGCCTTGAAATCTTGCCTCAGGGGGGTTGATGTAGTTTTTAAGGTATTTCACGTTTTCAATTTAGAGTACCCAATTCAATGCACTATCTTTTGGTGCTTCATGCAAGAATACATTTATAAATTAAAGTGTCCAAAAAAGAATCAGAAGAATGCATTACTAGGAAATGCTTTAATCAATGACCTGATGTAAATAACATTTAGACCTAAGATATAGTTTAAGATTAGAATTAAGATTAAGAAAATATTTAAGATTAGATTTAAGATTAAGTTTAAGATTTAGATTAAGAATAAAAGGAAGTCAAAAACAGGATAGAATAAAACAAATCTATAAAAAATTAAACTATAACATTTTTTTTTACGAAATCATCGTTTTCATATGTATTAATGTCATTGGGCTCTAGGTCGCTTTTATCTTCTTTTTTTATAGGTTAAAGGTTGTCAGCCGTTTTTAGAAAGGTAAGTAAAACTGGTAAATAAATCTACTGAAAAGTGTCTTTTTACTTTCCAAAAAAGTTGGGATTCAAGTCAAAAAGTTGGAAAGAAAATAAGATGGGTTCTAATTTTCTCTCCAAATTTTGTACTTGGGTTTCAACTTTGCAGGATGGTGTAGAGCCATTTTGTTCATCCATGATTCGCAGAATATTTTTACGTATCATGGATCAAGGAAATAAAATCGTAAGGTAACGAATGCATTTTACGTTGATTTATGAAAAAAAAATTCATGACTCAACGAAAAATGTCGTTAGCTAACGAATTCATTTTACGTTGATTTATGAAAAAAATTCATTACTCAACGAAAAATTTCGTCAGTTAACGAATTTATTTTACGTTGATTTATGAAAATTTTTCGTTGATTGATGGAAAACTTCATAGTTCTACGAAAAAATTTCGTTAGCTGACGAATCCATTTTACGTTGATTTATGAAAATATTCATTACTCAACGAAAAATTTCGTCAGTTAACGAATTCATTTTACGTTGATTTATGAAAAAAATTCATTATTCAACGAAAAATTTCGTCAGTTAACGAATTTATTTTTCGTTGATTTATGAAAAATTTTCGTTCATTGATGGAAAACTTCATAGTTCAACGAAAAAATTTCGTTAGCTGACGAATCCATTTTACGTTGATTTATGAAAAAATTCATTACTTAACGAAAAATTTCGTCAGTTAACGAATTCATTTTACGTTGATTTATGAAAAAAATTCATTACTCAACGAAAAATTTCGTCAGTTAACGAATTTATTTTACGTTGATTTATGAAAATTTTTCGTTGATTGATGAAAAACTTCATAGTTCTACGAAAAAATTTCGTTAGCTAACGAATCCATTTTACGTTGATTTATGAAAATATTCATTACTCAACGAAAAATTTCGTCAGTTAACGAATTCATTTTACGTTGATTTATGAAAAAAATTCATTATTCAACGAAAAATTTCGTCAGTTAACGAATTTATTTTTCGTTGATTTATGAAAAATGTTCGTTCATTGATGGAAAACTTCATAGTTCAACGAAAAAATTTCGTCAGTTAACGAATCCATTTTACGTTGATTTATGAAAAAATTAATTACTCAACGAAAAATTTCGTCAGTTAACGAATTCGTTTTACGTTGATTTATGTAAAATTTCATAGCTTAACGAAAAATATCGTTAGCGAATAGAGGCATCTTAAGTCGATTTATGGAAAACTTCATAGTTCTACGAAAAAATTCGTTATATTAAGTATATATCTTACCTTGATTTATGAAAATTTTCATTGTTCTACGAAAAATTTCGTCATCTGACGTATGCATCTTACGTTGATTGATGAAAAAATTCGTTGTTGAACGAACGATTTTACATACATCAATGTATAAGTTCATCAAAAAATGAAAAACATCGTTGCCCAATGAAGCTTTTGCGTTAATCCACGAAAAAATCGTTCGAAATGGAACTTCGAAATTCGAAATTCTTTATGTAAATTTACGTTGGCATATGTATTAAATCGTATAAATCAACGAAAATTTCCGAATATTACCAATTTCGTTAACTGAAGAAAAATTTCATGGTTTAATGAAGCGCTCCATTGACGTATGAAAGCCATTTCGTTGGGATAACGAAATTTAGCATCGGCTGAATTTTAATTAAATTTTCGTTGTCTCAACGAAGTTTTGCGTTATATTGACGTAAGGATTTGGTTCAGTGTGGTACACTTTTTGCATGTTGTAAAAGGAGATTTTTTCATCACGCATGTGGAATGTCCAGGCAGCATTTCAAGCGTAGGTACTACGCGTTGCTGGTGCGAAACGAAACGAAAGACAAAGAAATGCTAAAGAAAATCTAGCGCAAAAACATCCAAGTGTTCTTTATATCATGCGCAGGTAGCCTAAGCCCTGCAAAAGCCTGTTTACATGGTCGATCTACTGAAAGTTGCATTAATTTATACATGTACATAAATTGTAGATACCTATATTGCATATTTAATGTGCGTAAAAAAGGGTACGAAATTCCAAGATTTCATCCTAAGCCCACCGATACGCCAGTTTCAAGAAACATTGTCGGATTCAGCATTAAAGACTTTTTACACGATTCCTTATTGTTTTGGTCGTTTCGAGTCTTGTCTTTTTGACAGATTGTGTGAGGGATGTAGAAACATGGCTTCATCCTTCCTACTCCTCTACACCTCTTCACAGTCTGTCAAAAAGATAATACTAAAAATAACAGATACATGGATTTTAAGGGCGTAGAGAAGGGTAGATTGAAATGAAAGGAATTTGTTTCTTCATGGTGTAGACACGGTGATCATTACCGTTAGTTTTCAGTAAAACGACTCAGTAATCAGGCACTTAGATTTCAAACATGAGGGCATTAAGCTGCAATCAGATTTGTTTCGTGTGGAGTGTTGTGGAGTGATATGTCAAATGTCACTTATTGCTCTTTGCTCCAATGTATTTCATCTGCGTAGAACCATATTTGTCTCGTGAGATGTGTTGTGTTGCAATCTGTCTTATTGCGCCATACCACGCTGTGTCGCAGAAACTCCTTTTTGTGTGCGGAAAAGATAAGACAGTGCTCGTGGAAAGGGAATAATTAAATATCTAAAAAAAAAACTGACAGTTTGCAATAAAGCACGCTTGATTAGTGTACATAGTCGGCGGCACAAGAGGCCACTTAACAACACAGCACACGAGACATGTGTGGTTCCGGCTTTAGAATGACGTGTCTGATGGCATTGGCGTGGGAATACAACGTTTCTGATGAGGTTAGTATAGCTACTAAACTATGCCACTATAACACGCTGTTTGAGTACACATATTTTTTCATTTCCTCTTAATTAAGCTGAGTAAGAAATGCTAATGGAAGACTTCTGCTCACTTGATAATAATTAGAAAGTAAAGTTTTTAAAAATGTTCCCGTAGGAAAAAACTGAAAAAGAAAAAAAAAAATAATCCGAAATTAAAACATACAATTCAGTTGAAAGACAGTAATGGTAATAAACAAAAATTTTTGTAATCGATAACTCAATAATATTAAGGCCCGAAAATTATCGGGCTTAGATAAGCACGTAGGGAATTCCTTATTGTTGCATTTAACATTTGTATATTATAACTTTGTCCCAATCAACAAAAAAAAACCACCCTCCATGACAGTTTAGGGGCTAGGAAAAAACACACCTACATTTAAATAGTTTACCCCCAGCTCGATTTTTGTATCATTCTCACTCAAAGTTCTTACGCTTACGCAAAGTTCTCTTGCCGATTCCAGATAGAACATTGTAATAGGTAATAAAACAGTTTATTTTTATTATCTTTATCAATTTGAACATGTCATATTTTTATTCTGCTATATTAAATTCATGTTACATTATTGTATTTTTTTTGTTGTATAATTTGTATTTCCAGATGAAAACATAATTTTTTTTCATTTAAAACGAACACGCCCGGCCAAATAAATAAATATATTTTATTGTTTTTTTTTTGTATTGTATTTAATTACTGACCTAATCAAAGAAGCAAGAATATTAAAATCAAATATAGTTTTTATTATTTATACAAATTAAAATATTTGTTTTTACATAATAACATAACCTTATAAGTTTTGAACAGTCACGATTATTTGTAATGAATTTAATTTATAAATAAATGACTATGAGAATACATTTAATATTACTATTTTATTGTTTAATTTATTATTATTGTTATTATTTATTTTAATCTTAACTAAGATGAATTTATATATTTGCAATAAATATACAGATTTGTTTAGTTAAATTTATATTAAATTAAAAATTAATTTAAAATTTACACAGATTTTCTTTTTAGTATTTTATTTAACTTTTGTGTTTGTGCTCGTGATATCTTTCTCTATTTATTAACCCTGTTGGCTCTGGTTTAATATTTTTGTTTGAAATATATTTTATTGTTTGATGATTTTTTAACATATAAATTATTGAATATATCTTTAATGTTTGTATTAAAAAAAAAACAACAGAATGTATGAGGTCATGAATTCATTATATGTATAATGGTATATGCAACATTTGTTACGTTCTTTAAAAACACGTTAAGTTAAAAAAATTAAACTTTAACTTATGGAATGAAGGACAAAATACAAATAATATCATATTTAATATTTAATGTAATTTTTCAAATTTTATAAATTGATATTTTTAAGACAGCGCATTGTTATATCTTTTTTCTATAGGTATATAAAAACTTGTGAATATATTTTCATCAAGATATACATTACATAGGTACATCGAAAAAATAACATAAATGGTTTGGTTTTCACATTTAAGATTTTTTTTTTGTTAAAATACATCAGGAGGGGGTTAATAAGGGATATCTAATCTATTTATATATATATTTAATTTATTTATTTAAACAATTCTTTTCTTCTGAACAACTTAATTATAAAAAAAAACAAGCAGGGATACTATTCAATAAACTTTATTTTATAGTTATTTTTAAAGACTAAAGAAGAAAAAATAAATCATAGATGTTAAATTTAGCAAAAAAGCTCTAAATTGTAGGAAAGATAAAAATTTAATTAGTCTCAATTTTTTAGTTTGAGGTTAGATATAATATAAATATATGCCCACAATCAGTATTCTGTGAATTATCATATTTATACACTAAATCGCTTATAAATGCATTTGCTGTAGATACAAACAAAATTAAACAGTAAATTCATGATAGGAAAATAATCAGAAAAGAAAGCAGTTATTAAACCAAAATAATTGTTTAAGTATATTTTTATTCATAATAGTACATAATAGTGCTTGTTTATTTATACATTTTTTACACTAATTTTAAAACTAAAACTTACAAATATTATTATTTTCTCTTTTACCCTAAATAATTCTCTCTAGCTTTTGATACAAAATACAAGTTATAAATAAAGCAGATGTAACAAATAATACATAGGTATATAAAATGCAAATTTTCTTTATGTTATGTACAAATTATTTGCATAAATATAAGTTTTAAATATTTTAATTGAATATTATAACACTTATTTCTATTTTACTTTTTAAATTATTCTAATATTGTCGCTCACAGCGTGGTTTTATTTATTATAACAACTTTTATTCAATATTGGTAAGTTTAACACATACTATTATTTCTTATATTTCGTGTATTTAAATAATAATATGTACTTTAATAACTACATAGATACTTCAAAAAAATAATTTACTTTTTACTACATATTTATCTATTATTTACATTTATAAATAAAAAAACAAGCTTTTATTTAATTAACTATATTATTATTTAATTATGCATAAACTTTCTTATTTTATTTTTTTGTTTACTTAAATTATTTGAAATATTTTAGTTTTAATATTAAATTTATTATTGTCAACACAGCCTTGAGAGTGAGAACTCTCAATATTTATTTTTTTTTCTATAACTTATTTATTTTAAATGTAAAATACTTAATTTTAAAATTTTCAAAATTAAATAAAACTCGAAAATATATTCTTGGCTCTTATTTACAAATTTTAATATTAAGTATAAAAGTATAATTTTAATTATTTAAGAAATGCTTTTTAGTAGAATAGAAATAAAGAAGGATTTTAAAGTATACCCATTTAGAGAAAATTTAAATTGTATGTAAATTTAACAAGCAATATTATGTACTAAATGTAATTATTTAAATATTTAGAAAGACGTTTTTTTTAAATAAAAATCAAAGACAATAAAACTTAATAAAATAATATTAGTTAATTAATTATTTAAGAATTTTAATCGGTTAATTAAATAAACACATTCATATAGTACATAGGTAAATCCTTTTAATTTTTTTTAAGGGAAATTTTTTAAAACTACATATTTTTTATACATAAACACTAGAAATTTTCGAATATTTCACATTTACACTGTATATTTTTTTGTTTGAATTATACAAATTTTCAATTTCTCTACATTTATAGAATAAGAATTGACTCTTTTAGTTTAGAAATTGCGTACATTTTTGTATTTAAACATTTTTTGTTTTTATTTTTTAATGAATATGTTATATAAATGTATTTATATTTTTTTTAAATAAATTAAATTTAAGCTAAGATATGAATAATAATTGAATATACAATATTTTTTATGTTTGAGGTTATATCACATGTATAATGATTTTAAAATAGAAATCCTAATATTGATTTTTTTTTTTTTTTTTTAACTTTATAATAATTAAGTAATTAAACAAAACAAATATTTTACTATATTGAAAAAAGAAGAAAAGTTCGATGACAACATTTAATTTAATGAAGATTTTCAATTTTTTGTATTAATCATTGTTTAAACTGATTTTCACATTTTTCAGTGTGGATGTCGTCTTTACATAATAAAACATAACAATTTTTGTATGAGTAGGTAAGTTGTTAAATAAATAAATTTGGTAAATAACAAAAACAAAAACTAAAAGAAAAACACAAAAAGATAACTTAAAAATACGATGATACTTAAAATACATCTAAATTAAAGAAAAATACAATACATATTAATTTATTGTATTATTTATTTATCTAAAATCTAATGTATGATGGTATTAAATATGAAGTGCGAATTTTAACAAATGCTAATTTTATATTATAATTATATAATAATATAAGATTTAGATACATAATATACAGCTCAATAGCAGGGATAACAATTTTATTAGTAGATATTATTTTTTTTTTTTTTATTTTAATAACTTTATAAATGAATATTTTTTTTTGTTTGTTTAAGAATGTATATTCAAGAAAACCTTGCTCAGAAATTTTTTGATTTTATTTTGAGAATATAGATATTATTATTTTGTTTGATTTTTTAAAAGATTATAAGCTATATGCTGTTGAATAAAATCAAAAATTTTAAATCAATAAATAAGGAAAAGAAGATAGTTTTAAACAACAAACCTTAACATGGAACACAAATAGTCCTTTTAATATACAAATTAGATAATAATTGAGTATTGTTATTTTACTAAAGGTACATAAGAACAAGTGTTAAATCAAATACAAATTTATAATGCATTCATATGTATAAGCGATTGAGAAATGGATTGACCAAAACACGAGGTGGCATATTGAAAACTAACAACCGCATCCACAGATGTATCTAGATAAATATTAAAGTTTCGATTTGAAATAGAATTTCCAGTTCCAACGAGTGTGGAGTATATCTTAAAACCTTTGATCCCATACAAAAATGACACGACGAAATCATAAACGAAAGATTTTGTTCTGCTTTTCGTTTTGCAGTACCTACGCTGTTTGACAAGCAAAATTGATAATTGTAGTAGATTATTTGGAGAAGTTTTGTTCTTTTTTTGCAATGAATTAACTGCTGTACCATTAATTGTGGGCGGAAAAATGACATTTGAGTTTTATTCGCGTTTGTAATTTCTTGTAGTGTTTTTTGCGTTTGTGTTGTTTGTTTGGAATTGGTCAGTGGACATTTTTTCGCTGTTGTTTTCGTAATCATTTCGCTGTCATGTTGGAGACATACACAAAATTTCGTTTCACATCAGCAGTGTACTAGAATTTTATGGTGGACTTACACGAAAAAAAAATCCAATTTATTAGACATAAATTTACTGATTTACACGAAGTAAAGTAATGACGCACTGAATATTGAGCTGCCAGAAAAGAAAGCACAAGTTTATTTTTTTTTAATTTTGTCATAATTTGGAAAATGTTTTATGCTGCATTTACACGACTGACAAATTGGCATTTTTCTGTCACTATACTGTCAAAAGAATGAATTTTTCCATTGTTCTATCATTTTTTTGACAGTTAAATGCCAGAATACTGCCAATTTGTCAGTGGTGTAAATGCAACATTAGGTAATATATTTGCACGATGCGATTATAATGACAAAAACAAACGTCAGCGATAAGTTTTTTTTTTAAATACAAAGTTTGTTCAAGACTTTGTTTGGGCAGAAATTGTCAGTCTGTCAAATTTTGAGAAGTGGCGATGAAATTCGCTCAGAGAGCAGAAAACTCCCGAAAAAGCCAAGAACGGAATAAGGGAAAACATTTCTGACACTGTTTAAAGCTCAAAATAAGAATCGACTATACTCATGGTCCAACAAAAATTGGCAGTGTAGGCAAGATAGGACGTTTGCCTCGCATTCTGGCTACAATGGATTGTATAAATCTGTTATTCATAAAAACTTTCACAGGGTTGTCGTAGTGTACACGATAACACTCATCATTAAAAGCTTTTTCTTAAAGCTCGAATATCAAAAGCACGTTAACAGAAACTCAAGGAAAAAAAGCTGAACGAATTACCAAATGCATACGGGTAACTCTGAATATACATCAAGCAGCAGCCAATCGCCACTGGCCACAGCAATTCAGTGCACACTCACACTCGGATGTGCCTTGAATAGGATGTCGGGTCTGTGGCCGATGCTATTGGAAATTCAAGGGCGGGCAAACACTTTTCGTAGAGAAGTTATTTCAATTTAGTATGGTGCAAAAATATGGCACGCTACTGATTTTGAAAAATTTTTCCCATAAGACTTGTACGTCCTATTTTTGTTGGACAGAGTATAGAGTTGCCATGGATTTAAAAATATCACTTATAAATTTAAAAACATAGTAGGTACCTATTGTATATCGCATGTAAAAAAAAAAAACAAAGAAATGTTGACTCATAAAATTTTGTACACAATTTTCTTTCATTTGCCTTTAAATACAAAAATTTAATTTATTCTGGTGCCAAAATCATGACAATATAAGAAATTTATTACTTGTTTAGATATTTTCCTTTAAAAAAAGTTTTGCTAACTGAAAGATAAAAAATAGTATGAAAATGATTTGATTTAATAATAGATTGATAAACAAAAAAAATACAAAAACTGCACATCTATCAAAACTAAAATAAAAAGTTACACTCGGCAACACTTAGGCAACGGCTTTGTTTGAATTCTCTTTTGTTATTTTAATTCAAAGTGGAATTTTTGACAGAACTCCTATCTGCAGATTTTTGCACAAATTGTCAGGAAGGAGAAATGTTTAATTGTCTCTTGAGCACCCTCTTCCGTCCGAAACTACCCAACTTGTGAAGTGTCGAACAGGATTTTCCAACAAATTTGTGACAATAAATTGTCAGTTCTGGTGAAAGTCTGGAGCAAACTTATTGTGTTACAGGCAGATTTAACTGTTAGTAAATGGAAGAAATAATGCTTAACTTGTTGGTAGTTTAAATCTAAAGACTGAATAATATGCAGTGACAAGTTTTATGAACACATGCCCAATACTACAATAGAGAAACTAGGATAAATGTGATCTCAATCCTAATAAGAGGCAACCCCAAAGCTCAAAATATAGTACATAATTAAAAAAAAAGCTTCTGAATACATATGGGGCCGAATTACTGCATCAGTTTTCGAGTAATACGTGACTGAATTATGTGAGTTTGGCATTAACGCTTCGCTTACGTTATCGAGCAATTGCGTATACTATAATTTGACATTTTCTTATCAGTAATAGCCCATAATTTCATTCGATAGTTCGATAGATGGACAGCCGACTGACAATGTGTAATGGATGTAAATTCTGAAGGAAAAATGAAAGAAGTGTAATTTTTACTCGTGTTCATTCGATCACTGATGATGCCACTCACTTACTCAGTCACTGAAGTGGTAATTCGGCCCTGGTTTTAAAAAATATTAGGTGTGTTCGTGTACTAGTCCAAAACTACCCATTTTTAAACATTTGGACTTTGACAGAACTTCGGACTACAACTGGTAGAAAATGGCAGGATTGGAAAGTAAACAATCAGAGGTAGTAATAGTAACACGAGTCGTCTTTTAGGCCATGATTTCTTCTTATTCAAAAGCAAAAAGAAAAAAAGAAAATCAAGAAAAGATTGGGATGACTCAAAAAGTTATTTCAAGTAAGTCTCGACTGTAAAATTATTAAGATGCGCATATTTTTGAATAAATTATGAATTAAAATTGATTTGAGTTTTGATATAAAATCTAAGTTATGTTCAAACCATAGGGTTAATAATTTATTATTATTTCTTATGCATTGGTTTTTCTTAAATTTCTTTGACAGTTTTTTTTTTTTTCTTTAAAGTTTGCCATTATTATTGCTATACATAATATGAGTATGTACAAATTTTGTAATTTAAATATATTTTTGATTGTATTGTATGTAAATTAACATCTTAAATTAAACATAGATAGACGATGAAGTTACATAAATGAATTTTTATCTCGTTGAGTTAATTGTAATAATACAACACATACATATATTAATATATTCATATAAATCTTTGAAAAATAACATATTATTATACATACATAAGAGCTTTTTTAAAATTATTATTATTTATTTTTGTATTTTGCAATCTAGATAGGTACCATTTTTTTTTATTTTACTAAACAGTTATTTAATAGATTTTTGTTGTGGTTTTGTTTGTTTTCTTTTTATTTTTGGTTTATAAATAAATAACGATTATTTTTAAAATAACAATTTCGGATAAAATTTGTTTTTATTTTAGTTGTTTTTACTGAGCCTTACAAATTATATGTGTTATTATATTAGAAGTGGTGTTTCATTGTTTTTTTTTTTTTTTTTTTTGACTGTCTTATATCGTTTTTAATTACAATTAATTTAAATAAAATATTTAATATTTTTATAGAAGGTAATAAATTTTTCAATTAACTTACACTTTTTTGTTAGGTACTTTATTTAAATTTAATCGATCGCTTTAACATCCGTATATTTTTACATCGTTACATTTTTTAAACACAATATTAAATTTAGAAGATTCACTTAATTAAAGTCGCTTTTAAAACTTATTGTATATAAATAAAATAAATACTTTCGCATACAAAATAATTTCTTTTCTTTTTAAAATAAAATTTGTTATAGAGAGAAAAATAAATAAATAAAATATTTTTTTCTTCTGAAACATTTAAACTAGCTAAATAAAACTACGTATTGATATTTCGATGGTAGAGGTAATGTATGGGAAATATTTTTGTTGTTGTTGTTATTGTTTGTTTTAATAGTTTGTAGTATCACATTTTTCTTATTGGGTATAGTCGTATCCGCCCGGTGTTTCGGGTTGCACAGGCTCTTCTGCTATTGTACTGGGCACAGCGAATGGATTATTGGGTACGTGTCCTGTCGCACCGTAATTGATGGCATTGGGTTGTTGCATTTGTGTGTGCTCATTGTCTTCGTCACCCTGTATAGAAAAAAACAAAAAAAGATATCAGCATGAAAATTGTGTTGAAGTAAAATTAATTTAATAAAAAATATTTAACAACACTTTTCATGATATGTGTATCCTTTTTAAAATTATTTATTTTTTTTTTGTACATATACTCACGAAAGTAGTTTCGCGAACATATCCTCCCGTTATCGCTCCTTGCGGCTCAGTCCAAACTTTCTGCTCCTCAACAACTGGTTCCGCCCATGGTTGTAATTCCCCTGACGCAAAAAATCCATAAAACGAACATCCAATTAAATGCACAGTTGCCGCTATTGTGAAAACAGTCGTCCAACATCCTCGTGGCTATATACAAATTATAGGAAGTTACCAACATTAGGTATAATCGTATACTTATCGCTTTTCTTCCTAATATTGTTACAGCTCTATACTTATAAAAAAAAACACTATGACTATCTGCTGCTTAGCATATAGCATATAGATACCTAGGGAACTTGTCTGCTTGATAATTTTTCTTATCAATAAACACATTTTTGCTTTATAATATATTTCCAGGCCTTATAACTGGAAGCACGGCATGCACCACATCATCAAAATGTACAACCATTCCAATAAACCTGGGTCACATGCATGCACTGATTTATGAAGTCTATTATTTTTAATGTGTGTTAAGAATATATCCGTCTCTTAAACGCCAAATTAGTCGAGTTAAAGTTATCCGCTCTCTAACTCATGTAAAGGGTGATTTTTTTAGACGTGTGGTTTTCAAGAAGAAATAAAATGCTTATAATTTAATGTTATGGCCAAAAATTTAGATTTATTATAAAGATAAGAGCTTGCCATTATGTTTTAAAATTAATTTCGGACAAGTGGCCGCCGCGGCTGGCTCGAATAAATTCCAGCCGAGAGGCCCAATATCCGACAGCTCCAATTGTTGCTCGCGATGGCGGATGGACTCATTCGGGTCTTCTTCGATACTCTGCTCCACAGCAACAATAGCGTGTTCGGTGCACACTATACGGTATCTCTGAGGATGCGCATTATCCACTAGAGTAAACGTGGTGCGAAACTGACCCATGGTTGCTCGAATTTATGCGATTATGTCGACCGAATATTGGACGCAGCCCGCGATGCGTCGCGCGAACTGAACTATTATTTTGGTAATAAATTTGCACGATTTGCAAACGTTGTTCATAAGTAAGTCTATTAGTTATGAAATGGCAAACCAAACTGAGCATAAATCAAGTGACAGCTGTCAAAAATACCAACTCCGAAAAAAGTATTGCCAGATTGAAAACCACACGTCTAAGAAAAGACCCTTTATATACTACTCCACATTTATTAATATGAGTTAAAAGTTGACATATGTATGTGTAGGTTTTATCATGCCGTTGTTCGCCATTTATTAATAGAGGAGTAAATGTGAAAATATGTTTGTTTTAACTCAACAAAGTTTGACTTTGAAAAAAATTCGAAAAAAAACTGTTTTTTTTTACTTTTTTTGACGCCTTTTGGAACTATCCATGATTTTAACCACTTTTTTTAATTTTTTGAATTGAAAGAGATAAAATTCAGTTTATTTTTTAAGTATGTATCAAAAACCAAAACATTTTTCTGAGAAATGTCATCAAAGCCAAGATTGTTGATATCTTATAAAGGGTCCGCCATCTAACGTTTTTTTTTCAACTAGTGTTTATTTCGTGAATGGTAACACTTAGCTCATGTCTGATTCGACAGATAATTAGTTTTATCCTTCCGCTGAACGAATATGGTTGTGTATACGCTTCGCTAAGTGGGCCTGCGATCGACTTAGAGAAGATGCCGATTTTGCCAAAAAAATCATCTTTTCAGATGAAGCTCATTTTGATCTTGGCGGGTAGTAAACAAGCAAAATTGTCGCATTTGAGGCATAGAAAACCCGCACGCATACATTGAAAAGCCGATACACCCAAAACAAGTCACTGTTTGGTGCGGATTTTGGTCCAGAGGCATAATTGGGCCATTTTGCGAAAATGAGCAAGGAGTGGCCGTTACAGTCAATGGCGATCGTTATCGGGCCATGTTGAACAAATTTTTGTTCACAAAAATTGAAGAGGAGGATATTGGCAACATTTGGTTTCAACAGGACGGCGCTACGTGCCACACAGCCGAAGCTACACTCGATGTTTTGCGCCATTTTCAAAAAAAAAAGAAGTTATTTGGCGGACCCTCTACAATATCAATATGTTCACCTACAGGGTCAAAAATGCAACCGGAAGAGGCCATTGTCTGACCAAAGCAACCTGAATTACTTGTCCAACCATCGGTGTTGTAAATACTTCCATAAAGTTATTGATTTAAGTATTCATTTTTTCAGAAGTATAATTTTATGGTTACCTCCCGGGCCACGACCACGAGGTCATCTTCGAACTTTCATAAAAAAATATTTAATTTTTCAATACTTACGTCCTTCTTTATTAACCCTTCAATTGCATAGGGAACAATGACTCCTGCTAGCGTTCCAATACCATTGGAAAGACCCATCAGAATACTTGCATATCTAGGAGCAATATCCAAGTGGTTAACATTGTATCCCGAAATAGCAAATCCACTAAACGCTACACCACATGTTAGCGCAAACATTGCACCAGTCTGGCCAACAAAAAATAAAAAAAAAATTAAAAAAATTAAATGTAAAAAGTTAAAATTTACACAAACTTAAAATTCAATAAATGTCAAACAAAAATCAAACTTACCGAAGTGTCTGAATGTGCTACAATCAAGAAGAATAATCCTTCCATTCCGAATCCACCGCAATTGAATAATTTCCTCACATTCGTCGTGGACATTATGCCATTTTTTCTCAAATAATCCGCCAGCATACCGCCAAAAGGTACAATTGTCGTCATAATCAAATGTGGCAAGGAGCCCACTAAGCCAGCCTCTTCAATCTTAAAGTCGAATTTGTGTTTCAGAAATGAACTCTGGTACAGTACGAGCAGATAAAAGTTCCACGACCTACAGAAATTGGCAACTATGATTGCGTAAACTGGCATCGACCGTACTATGGCATGCCAAGGAGTTGTTTTCAGCGAAGGCATCGAAGGCTGGACAGAACTCTCTCCGAGAGATTTTTCAATATACTTCAGCTCGGGTATACTTATCGCAGGATGTTTCCGCGGATTCTCAAAGCACAGCCATAGCCAGAAGACATACCTGCATTTCGAAAACAAAAAAAAAAACATGGAAAACTATCGCATTCAATCTATAGACAATCCGAATTACCATGTTATCCCAAAAACGCCATACGCATAGAACGGCGCCTCATAGCCCACAACATCCGCCAGGATGCCCGACAGCGGCAGACCAAATACGACTCCAGCATAAGAACCACTGAACGCTAGGGTTGCCAAACGTGAACGCTCCATTGGCGGTGCCCAGAATCTCCAGATTCCATGGCAGGCAGGATACGTTACACCCTAAAGTCGAAAAAGGAATAGAATTGCTGTAGGTATATGTGGATGGAAGCTCATGTGTTTTACAGGGATTATGACGTATTCCATTGTGTTGATTTAAGATTTGAATTTTTTTTTTCCAATCGAAAAAAAGGATTTCTAAAGATTAAGTCGTGTTTTTGTATCTCACCACAGGGGAATTCATTTCGACTATCCTTTGTGCAAAAAGATATATGCTCTTGTTCGCTTCAATAACTTTCTGACTTCTTCTAAGCACAAGCGGAACCCTTGTATCTTATAGATGAATCCTTTAGGTTTTTTTTTTTATATTTATAATGCGCTATACACCGAGAAAGGGTGCGGGGGATAAAGTATAATATGTTTGGTTTATTCTTACCTCAAATAGTCCTTGTAATACCCGGACACATATCACAACTTTTCCATGCATCATTTTCATCGCAGTCGGTACAAACAGATGTAAGGAAGCCGAACTGGCAATGGCCAGCCCAAATATTTGATTTGCCGGAAATTTAGACGCAATGAAGCCACCAGGAATCTGTGTCACCAAGTAGCCCCAGAAAAATGATGAATCGACGTGACTCTCAACAGCCAATGTCCAGTTAAGAAAGGAAGTCTGCAGGCAATAAGGATAGTCAGATGGATTATTCAAACAAAACAACAACAACAAAAAATTGATAAATGGATTCAATCTGAATGATTACAATGACTTTTATGCGGATATTCGGGTAGATGTAGAATGAGGGTTATTTAAGAAACTTCCACATGAATTGAGTTCTGATTTATGTTACAGATCCGTGTAAGGAAATTGTTTAAATAATCTTAACATGATTGGTATAAAAATATTGTATACCTAGGCCTACCTACCGATTTCATAGGGGGAAACTTGAAGGCAATTCCGAAAGTTTTGTAGGTGATAGTATACTGATTTTGTAAGAGCTTTCAGAAGCAATTGCGAAAATGACTTCATTATGACGAAAGAAAAATTTTACTCATGGTTAAAAGATGAAGTGTCCGGTGTGACGATGTATGAAGATAGAGTCTATCCCGTAAAATAGAATTGTCTTAGTCCCAGTTCTTTAGTGTGATAAAATAAAGTTTAACTCCACTTAGCTCACGAAATTTTGTGAGTACGAGTAGACTCTCTATTTATTCATATAATCCGAGTTGATTTTGTTTGATCCTTCCACACTCATCCTCCACGGAAAAAAAACGCTTCTTAAGTTAGCTGCAGATAAGTTATATCCGGAGTTGTATTGTGTCTGGTTTAACTTTACTTTTCACAAACTGTGCAGGCTTTTCACATACCTAACTTTGCTTGCAATCAGGAAAATAAATTCTAAATTCTTAAACAAAATCCAGACCAGAATCTGTATACCTTGATCCTTACAGTCAGGATTTAAATATCTTTCAAATCCATTGACCTATAGCTTACTCGCCATTTCAATTGGTACGGCAATGTCAATATGATTTTCTAGGCTTGAACATTAAATCAAGGTCACATTAGTCTGGGTTTTGAGGGCAAAAAGTAGAGGGAAATGATCGACCTGATGAACTATATTCAGAAAAAGTACTAGATTTTCATAACTCTCTAAGAGAAAGAGTAAAAATTCTCCCCGTAGCGGCTCTAGGATAGGAGGCTCATGTCCGACATACCTGCTGACCGCTTACTCGGTTTCTCTTATACCTAATAAGTTGACTGAGATTGAACAGTGTCAGTTAAATTACATCCTGATGAAGCAAACGTGAATAAATTAAAGTGTGAAAAAGGAGACGTCTCAAATTACAATTTGTGATATCTGCTCATTAAATTGAGATATCAGTCGTCACTTAATTAAAGTCTGAGATAGCAGCCGTAACAAAATTCCAATCCTGAGATATCAGTCGTCACTTAATTAAAGTCTGAGATAGCAGCCGTAACAAAATTCCAATCAGAGATAGAAGACATAATTTTTAAGAAAAATCCCTTCAGACAGTCGGAAAATTCCCTTTTTGTTCAACAAATTCTTTCTCATTTCCCTTTTATTTCTCACAACATAAAAGAAGATATTTACACATAGGTAAAGGGTGATTTTTAAGCTGGTTTGGTTTTGGCAACACTGGTTTTGACAGCTGACGTGTGTTTAGTACCTTGTGCCACTGTCAAACAGCTTCAGTTTGGTTTGCAATTTAACCATGGATCGTCTTACAAATGAACAACGCTTGCAAATTATTGAATTTTACCATCAAAATTCGTGCTCGGTTCGAAATGTTCATCGCGCGCTGCTTGTGTTCAGCGATGAGGCTCATTTTTGGTTGAATGGGTACGTAAATAAGCAAAATTGCCGCATTTGGAGTGAAGATCAGCCAGAAGCATTGCAACAGCTACCAATGCATCCCGAAAAAGCCACTGTTTGGTGCGGTTTATGGGCCGGCGGCATTATTGGGCCTATTTCTTCAAAGATGATGCGAATCGCAGCGTTACTGTCAATGGTGAACGCTACCGAGCGATG
Organism: Leucozona laternaria; assembly: GCA_932273885.2. Taxonomy (NCBI): domain Eukaryota; kingdom Metazoa; phylum Arthropoda; class Insecta; order Diptera; family Syrphidae; genus Leucozona; species Leucozona laternaria. The sequence continues at coordinate 87,883,369 of OW026368.1, read as the reverse complement.
ATAACAAACTTTTTTTTGCCCGAAATGGAAGTTCTTGACTTGCATGATATGTGGTTTCAACAAGACGGTGCCACATGCCACACAGCACGCGAAACAATGGCGCAATTGCGAGGCGAATTTGGTGAACAGTTAATTTCACGTTTCGGGCCGGTCAATTGGCCGCCTAGATCGTGCGATTTGACACCATTAGATTATTTTTTGTGAGGGTATGTCAAGGCTAATGTCTATAGGGACAAGCCCGCTTCGATTGAGGCACTGGAAGCCAACATCCATGCATTCATTCGTGAGATACCGGCCGATATGTGTGAAAGAGTATGCCAAAATTGGACTCAGCGGATGGGCTACCTGAGACGCAGCCGCGGTCAACATTTGCATGAAATTATCTTTAAACATTAAATTGCAAGGTTCAAACTATCGATTCAAATAAATATTCCATTCATTTTTTCGAATTTTTTGTGTTTTTTTTTTTTTAAAAGTTCTAAACCTCTTAAAAAATCACCCGTTATTTGGAATTTTTTAAGAAAATTGAAGTCTTTGTTAAAAAATAAACAGGTTTCAGTTTTATCCCAGATGTCTTCTATATTATTGAAGGAATCTTTTGATTTTCAATATCATTTAAAATGAAGGAAGTGGTTATCACTTAAGAAAAAAACTTTTAAAAGTTTCTAAATACATTTTCTTTTTTATATTTTAGTTCTTGATAGTTGAGTTATCATTGAGAGGAAATTTATTTTTTTTAAATTTTGATAAAAACTATTTAATAAAGTTTGATAAACAAGGAATTCCCACAAAATGAATGAAAATGAAAAATAAAACAAATTATCTCCTTTTAGAGATCAAAATTTCCAAAGGAAAGGATTTTCCCATGATCCTCCAGCACTGGTCTGCAATAGCAAAAATCATTAAATTACAGTGGCAATGGTGCAGTGGATGTAGTGCTTGACTGCTAACTTAGAGGTGTGGGTTCAAGCCCCACTCTTGGCAGCATTCTTGTCTATATTCCCCCAGTTATACAACTAGACTCCACCCGTGGGATTCCATGAGACAATTTATATATTATTTCTCAGTCCACTGTGCCAACAAAAATTCTTTCCTATCCTTCTATTCCTTCTAACTAGTGCCGTTTAATTCGGGTTGCATTTAAAAGACCTTAGGTCTTACAGGCATATAGTTCAAATTATTATTATTATTATTATAACAGAAGTCACTATAGCTAACTCTTTAAAATGTAGGCTTACTCTGTCACTTTTGGAAACTAACTTCGTCAAAAGGTGGGTTCTCAGGAAGTATACTCTTGATAATTAATTGATTGAAACTTTTCTTCGAATAGCAGAATTCGATTTTCTTATGTTCTTTGACGTGAAGAAGTGAAGTAAGTGAAGTTTTTATATTGAAAATGTTAAAACTGACTATTAAGCTAAATATTTCTGTTCAAAATGTCTGTGGTTGCGTTTGATATGAAAACGTTTTCCAAATGTCTTCAATCTCCGTCATCAATAAACATTTCTGGATTTCAGGAAATGCACAGAAATATTGAGAAAAAATTTCGGCCGTTCTTGAGGAAATATGTATCAGAAAGATATTTTTTTCAAAGAACTTGGCGAAAAAAACTACAAACTAACTGAGTGCCGGGACTCACGGTTAAGTTTAAGATGTGTTATTAACATCAACGTTCGTCCGAGTGCCGTGTTTGTTGTTATTAAACGTATCGCATATCTATACATAACGCAAACTAGTCAATCCGTAATTATTACAAGTAACGTGCTTCACGTTACATGCTAAATGGAACGTATTACACGTAAAGGCCATGTTCTAACTTTACCCTACCACCAGAATAAATTGTTACACATACACATCAAATATATTTTTTAGGTGCTTCTGACTTACGAAGAATTAACAAATCTTCCAAGAGTATCTCTTATCAATTAAGCAGAAAGGTGTAGGTTCAGCGAGTAACACATAAGGTTCCGGTTCTCTACAAACTCTGGCGACACCAATTTTGTATTTATTATGCTGAAATAGTAATTAAATAGTTTTAAATGGACAAATACGAATGCAAAGTTAGCCAAATCTAGTAAACCTTACAGTGAAATGAGCATTTAAAAGTGCTGGGCCTTAAGCATTCACAACTAATTCAAACATGCATGGGTTGCTAAAGTATTTCATGGAAAATGAGGTAAGTACAATAAGAACGTTACTTTGTTGTCCTGTGAAAATGAGTCCAACCATTATTTCAATAAAATGAGGACTTGCTTTGTTATTTTAAAGAAAAGGGCTCTGTAAAAACCTCAGGTCCAAAATATTTTTGTAAAGCGATACTTTGACTTTCCTTCATGTATGTTCGTATATGTGTATGTATGTATGATACATTTTTGCAAACAATTCCATTCCATGCGTACCTACTATTTTTGCCATTAACCATCCTCAACAATGCATTATAGTACTCAGTTTAATGCATTCCCATCCCGCTTCACCGCCGAATACTATATAACGAAACCTAAATCTATCCTATACTTGACGAGGACGAAGAAGACGAAGACGATGAATGGATACATTTTCGAGAAATAAAAAAAAAAACTGTTTCTATTTTTGAGAAATAACTTTGTACGCCCGCCACATGCTTTTCAATTCATTTATTCAAAGGACTCACTCGTTGTAAAAAAAGTCGGTTGTTTCAGCTTTCAGCACCCTAAACAAATTCATTGTAAAACATTTCAATGGTTTGTGGGTTGATGGAAAGGGAATTGGTATATATTTGTGTGTTCACAGAACGATAAAAGGGCGGGCTTGAAAGACGAGCAGAAGAGAACATTTTATTCAGCCGCCAACGAGCGCCGACGACGAACTGAGGCGACGACGTGAAGGAGTAGAGTGCCGGAATTAAAGGTTTTTCCATTCAGGGCTTTACACTCCCTCAGGGTATTATTAACGAGCGTGACACAACTCGAAACAAATATGATCTCTAATTTTATTTTATGAGACCAAAAAGTTTGGCTGGATTTTCTATTATTGATACATGACAGGGACGGGGATGGGGTTGGGGATGAGGTGGAAATGGATGGGGATTTCAAATTTAATTGACAGACAACATTTAATTTGATCAGATCAATGCCATCATCCATCATATAACGTTTAATTAACAGAATTAAACTTCCATCAAACTTACCCCGTTGCGCTCTTCTTTCAATTTCGCCGCTGACATATTGCAACGCATGCCAAAGGATATCATAAATCCAAAGCATGCCATCATTGCAATGGTGTAACGTGCTGGTAGACATGGACATTCTGCTCTGCAATATTTGTCGACTTTTCGCAATGGCGGTCGTTCGATTTCTTCAAATGAAGACGGTGATTCTGGATATTCGCCGCCCTCGAAGGACTTTCCTGGTAAGCCATCTCCTCCTCCTCCACCACCTTCGCCTCCGTCCATTTGTTCATAGCCATGTTTTGAAATCTCGAAGTTTTCAAACTGAGGTTTCATCCTGAAATAAAAAACAATACCTTTATTATAACAGTAATCATAAAGGCCCATTTCGCAGATTGGAATCTTAATCTGAGGGATATAAGTAGAATACAAGCATTTAAAGTTCAACATAAACATTTAAGGTATCAGCATAAGTCTCTAAGGTTCAGAGCTAGATTAAATTTAAGCCCATCAAATTTGGTGAGTTAACTCAGGATTAACTGAATAGATGCTTTTGATGTTTTATCCACCGAGTTTGTTAAGTCATTTCGCATGCATTCTCCACCGAAAAACTGATTCCTCAGTTAACTGTATGGATGCATTCAATTCTCGAATTAGATAACTCTACTGGTTTAACTCATCAATGAAAAAGTGGTCCTAAATGGATTAAATATACAGAATCGGTATGATACATTCTTCAAATATCAATAACTAGGTATAGAAGAAGTTCTAAGCTTGAATAATATCTCATAAGCGTTATCTCCTCAACTAAATTCCACCCAACTCTCTGAACTTTCATTTGCACCTAATCAGCAAAATATTCGAAAATGTCTCCAATATCCAATACCATTGGGTTGAATGATGTGCCTCCGTCCTCCATCTTTTATTCCACCTATAACAACCTTGATTTATGAGCTTGTGTTATTATGCCACCCTTACAAATAGTAGATAAAGTTTTTTTTTTCTCTTGTCGCTAATAAGTCTGTTGCGAGTAAATTTTATGTTACCAAATGGAATAAAATCATAATTTTTCAATATAAAATGCCATCATTTATCTTGAGTTTATTCCTGTGTGTCGCTATGACGCCTTTTTTTCAAGGAAATTGATAAAGGATGTTAATTTTAACGAACCAACTTAGCTGAAAGAAGTCTTTTACAAAGACAATTAAATTGTAATGCTCCACCCACGATCATAGTGAGGACGAGGAGAGGAGATGAGATGACAACAGAAAGATTGTGGTGATGCCTGAGCAGCTGCACGCGACTTGAAGGGTACTCTATATACAACTTGTGAAATGAGAAGAGGGTGAGCAAATTGTCGTTTAGAGAAGTTTCGAGTATCGTTTCAATAGTAAAACTAATTAACGCGGGTTTTGAAGAAATACACACCATCTTAGGGATTTACGCTTTTGGGGTTGCATGGAAATCATTCGCAATATTGTTTGATTAGAATACTTGAAAGACAGGAGTTCTATGAGAAAAGGAGATTTAGTGAAAAGGTTTTGATGGCACCTAAGTTGATAAAATTTGAACCAATGTTGTTTTTTTTTTCAAAATGGCGGTCAAGAAGAGATACGAGGTGACAGAGTAAACATTCGAAAAAAGAATAAAAATGCCAAATTTCAAAACTCCTCCAAAGCTCTCTTTGTTGGCCGAAATGAGTATAGTTGAGTTTGACACTTCGTGGTAGCTAAGTTGTCAATTTTACTGTTTTATTTTTCATACACTACAGATTAAGCGCCATGGCAATAGTAACAGCGTCGAGAAACACGTGGCAATGATAAAATTTTATTATTAAAGTATTTTATGCGCCTCCCAGTCAACTATATTGAACGGTTGGTGACCAAATTCAAGTCGACTGGTTTAGTGAACAACACCAGAACATCAAAGAAACGCAAGATTTTCCGAAAACATGGCTGCTGTTCGTGAGAGTCCGGACTTCTTTAAAAACGACGATGGCATTGCTATTATCACCATCAGCAACGGAGAGAGCTACCGATCGATGATAGCCAATTTCTTTTGACCCATATTCTATAATTTAGATGTGAACGACATGTGGTTTCAACAGACCGGCACTATATGTGCCAAACAGCTAATTCCACAATGGATATTCTGCACGAGGGATTTAAGCTCATGATGGTTATCTGAACTATCGAGGGACCATTTGATTTGACCTCGTTAGAATTTTCCTGGTCTATGGAAATATCTGCCTAAGCACAGCAGAGGCAGTCAGAATAGCTGTCAAAATGCTAAATACCTACACATTAATTCAATCTTATGAACACAACTCAACGTTGTTGCTGCAGCCGGAGCTGGAAAGTTCATCGGTTTTTAGCTTTTCACGCAAAAAGCTTTGCAGCTGTATTGTAGCCACTAAAAAAGCTCATACGATACATTTTATCAGCTATTCCTTTTCCAGTTGGACCCTTATTCTATTGTGTCCAGAAATAAAGCAATAAAAAACCGCTTCCCTCAAAGTCAATATAACCCGTAATATCCATCAAATTCAGCGCCAGAGTCATTCAAAATTGGACTCCTTGGATCCGTGCGTGGCCATTTGAACGTCAAATCATCCACTCCACTACACATCTGTAAGTCACCAATGTTGATAATTTTGAGTGACATATATCTTTTGTCATGGTTATAAAAGAATGCAATCTATCGTGAATGCAATCTTGAATAACTTCAATACAAAGATTGCATTCATTGACTTCACTTTGAGACTTCGACTTTAAATTATGGAACCAACATTCCTTTAACATCAAAGGGATTGCAATCATTGTATCTCCATTCATTTTACAGCAATCAATTGAATGCAATCCTTTTGGAATTCATGCATCGTTTGCATCATTTTGCATTATATTTCATTCTTTAGCACAATTTGCATTCCCTGCATTTTTTTTGTCCTGAATAAGCCTTACATCAGAGATTATGAATATAAAGATGAGAAACCTTCGTGCGTTTCACCCCCCCAGAAACCCATTTGTTAACATTGTTGTTTATATAATATTTTTATAATTTCATTTCTTGTCGATGAAACGATGTGAATTGCAACAACATTTTAACACATTAAAATACGCACATTAGTGCAAAAATATGAAATCACCACGGTCAGCGATTTTGTTTAGCTTGAAGGCCATTCCGAATGACAGCCGAGGTTTCCAACCTTTATTATTCATAATCTCAGCCTTACATATGCTCTGCGGCCTCTTAAACTTTTTCCCCTTCCCCAGTTACATGACAATATTTCACCTATGCTTAGTATTCCCAGCATTACGACCATATGCAAAGAATACAAATGAATGCAAAATGATGCAAAGAATGCACAAATTTCCAAAAGATTGCATTCAACTGATTTTTTTTTTTTAATAATTGCGGAAGCCTCAAAACTCAAAGTGAAGTCAATGAATGAAATCTTTTAATTGAATTAAATGAATGAATCTTAAGAAACGCATTCACAAAAGATTACATTCATTTACAACCCTGCCCCCTATTGATAACATAAACTGTCAGCAAAAAGGGCAGACCATTAGGTACGTCTTAGCTAAATCTTTTGATAATGATTTTTTTCTCACTGTTTGATTTGGAATTTTTCATTTTACTTTTCCCATTTTTTTTTTACAAAAGTTGCATTTAACTGGGCTTCCTAAGTAAAATTTTATTTTGTCTTTAAATTTGCATGTATATATGATTATAAATTACATATGAATAATTTTATATTAAAAACGGCGGTCATGTCACTTAATTTAAGTGTCCTTTAAGCAACGCCCTGTACGACTTTAAAAGGCTTTGTCAGGGAAGAAGATACATTTAAAAAAATAATACGTGAATTGAACCTTTTTGAATTTGAAAAATTGAATTTTATCAATTTTTTTTCTCAACAAAAAGCTGCTAAATATCAATTTCATCTAAATCAACTGCAATCTATCAATTCAATACATCCCATCAATATAAAAGCAAATCAGTAAAAAAAATCTCATTCAGTGTAATCAGTGTCAATAGGCGAATAAATATACAATTTTATATGGGGTCTCTTGGAATACTACTTAATCCAATTGAATTTTATTTGTATTTCGTTATACCACCTCATGATGGTGCTATACCAGAAACTACCCCCGTGGGAATATGAACGATATGGGCAGGTTATATAGGCAGAGTGTTAAAGGTAGGTAGGTATACACATTAAGAAATCAACAGGTCCATATGCACCATCATCATCGACTATGCTTGTTAACTTTGAATTACAAGTGTTACAAAAACCCATATATGTCCCTAGGGATCATTGTGCGAGAAACACACCCTTAACGGTGATGTGGTGGATGGACAAAATCACACTCTGCTAATGGTGGAATTCCTTAAGGATAGTAATTGGAAATTCATTTTGATTGAATTTGGTTTTCACTTTTCAGCTTCTGCCATCGCTTGGCCAAAAACAAAGCCTTTTAACTTTTATGAATAGAATCATTTAATGGAAATAAAAATTCTATAGTTCCCCACCACCCACCACCAATCAAAAAGGTATGAAATGAATCTCAAACTTCTGTATTTATGAACAAATTGAAAAGAAATGCTCATCTGGAAAGGCGATGATGGTTGCAACGACGCTACGGCTTGGCTGTAGGTACGTTAAGATTTCACCTTTTAAGGGAATGCTTTTCGTGTTTTCGGTATTCATCATCTAACCCTAATCGATTTCGCTCGAGCGGTCTTGAGTGGAAAAGTCTGTGTGCGGATGGTGTCAGAGTTGTTTGTCAGAGCAGAGAAGGGGTGGGTGCAAACTCAAATGGCAGAATTTCATTTCATTCATGAAACCACCTCAAAAACTCACTGTGGCGTAACATGATAAGTGCTATATCAGCTACAGAAGTTCATATAACTACACTGCCTCTGCTGACTGCCGCGCCGCACCACGCCACTTGCTCTGCTTGGTGCCCTACATCATTGGCATGCCTTCATCGTTTCCTTCTTTTATATAAATTTCATCATTTGATGAGAGCTTGAAATGAAGAAATGTGTTGCTGAAGTGTGATGGTATAGTGGAGTCTGGAGTAGCTATCAGAACGTGGAATGAATATTAATAAGATATTTGGTATAGGGCGAGTCAAAGCATTTAGTCACTGATATAATAGGCATGATATATTTTCAGAGTTTAATTTATTTTTAGTTTGTATATACGTACCTACATCGTAAATCAACAAGTATAGAAGTCAATAGTTTGGATTTGGACACAAAATATGGATTTTATTTTGATAGAATATTTAAAGCCGGTGTTTTTACAATTTAGTGGTAGGAGAGCTGCTACATTTGAAGTCAAATAATTTGAATAAAATAGAATCCTGTCTTGGACCTTCTGTACTAATAACATGGTCACATAGCCACAGTTTTTGAATCAGCTTTTACTTTTCCAAAGGTTCTTGATGCCCTGAATTCCAATCTAAACTCAGAATTTCCGAAATTTGAAGGAAATCGCTTCAGTAGCTTAAGTTGTATTTCGAGATTTCGTGGGGGTCAGATAAAGAGAATAATTCTGAAACACACATTTTTTGTCTTCTCTATCATTTTCGTTTTTCCTCTTCTTCGTTATGGTATTTCATCAAAAAGAAAAAATGAACAAAGTATACAAAACAAATGTACTTTTTCGTTGATTTGTTCGTGAATAGAAATAAAATTTAAGAATTTTTAAATTAATTATTATTTATACTTTAAAAAAGTAGGTACTAGATCACAAAATTGTAAAATAATCAGTTCAGTCATTAACGAAATATACAACAATAACCACAAAACAAGGTAATTTCCCAAAAGAACCTTAGACCCCTTTGAGTGTATTTTTTGGTCAAAACCTGAAACTCAGATTTATTGCAACCAATTGAACTATTAAAAGTACGAAGACTAATCAAAATCGGTGCAGGGAAATGACTTCACTACAAGAGGAAAATAATATCACTTTATTCAAGTGCATTTATTTCCCACTATACCCATTTGAAATAAATTAACTTTTTTGTTTGAAACTGTTACAGTTTTAACATTTGAAGTGGGAAGTAACTTCAATTTTCATGCTGATTTTGAATTTTTATTTTTGTTTCTTATTCAAAAAACTGCAAAACGGCGTTATTTGTTAATTTTAAGTACATAATATTGTCAAGTTTTTCGGAAAAGGAATTAAATTCTGGAGTATACCTACCCACCTTATAGTAAAACTTTTCCAATAGAGAATTTTGCGACGAATCTGTCAAAGTCTAAAATGGCAGCCATTACTTTGGTGAATCTGACGGATATTTATTTAATCTTTAGAAAAGTCATATTTTTAATTTTCAGTATATGTATATGTATACCTACCTATAATTTTAGTTTCAAAACGATATCTTTTGACAAAATATATACTTCACACAATGCCATAGTATCTGCTTTCGAAAATAGTTTAACAAACGTCAGTTTCGCCAAAGTGAAGATTTGACATTTGTGTATAAACGAGAGAAAGGTATACATTAATATTTATGGTAAGAAGCCCTATTCTACTCTATGGTCATGGTCGATGCAGCACGGCCGGCAGGCGTTGCGTGCTTCGCGCTGTGGAAAACAGTGGCTGGAAGCGCCGTTCGCACGTCTGTCCACGCTTCCAACTCACGAACCATAATGTACCAAGTTATTCAAAAATAAAATCAAAATTCTTAATGTGTTAAGATTCAATTTTTGTAAACCTTATAACTCCATTACTATTTTGTTGACTGACAGAAACCAGTACTTTTACGAAGAAGAATAATGAAGAAAACTCGTATTTCAAAAATAAAAAATAAGCTTCGTGAAATATTATATTTTTCCTGTTAAATTTAAATTTGAAATTTGTGAGTTACGAGACACAGGGTCGAATATATACTTGGGACTTTCGAACTTTGACAGTTGATAGCGGCCATATTGTTGAAGCTACATCTGCCAAATTGGCAGTTATTTTTTCAGTCTGTTTTTCCAAATCTCCATGGACGTATATAGCGTTCAATAACACGTGCAATTGATTAAGTTTGTATTAAAATTTGTGTTCTGTTCGGACAACGTTCCGCGTGCTACTCCCATCTTCAGCATTTCTGTACAACAAACAAAATTGTCGAATTTGGGAAGATACCAATCCACATGATATTCAAGAATCCAATGCATCCCACAAAAGTTACTGTTTGGTGTGGACTTTGGGCTGGTGGCGTCATCGGTCCATATTTCTTTGAGAACGACGTTGGCCAGGCCATCAACGTCAACGGCGAGCACCATAGCCCGATAAGAGTTACAAAATTATTTTTGCTCGAATCGGATGATATGGACACCAACGACATGTGGCTTCAACAGGACGGCGCTACGTGCCATACAGCTCACGCGACATTGGAAATTCTGCACGAGCGATTCGAGAGCATGGTAATCTCACATGGAGGTGATGTGAACCAACCACCGAGATCGTGCGATTTGACCCCTTTAGACTTTTTCTTGTGGAGTCTTCTGAAGTTGCAGGTCTATGCGAATAAGCCATAAACCACAACGGCCCTTAAAGCCAACATAACCCATGTCATCGGTCAAATTCAGTCTGATTTATGCGCCATCAGAGTCATGAAAAATTGGGCATTTCGGAAACTTGAACCTTGTTATATTCCATATTCACAGGGCCGGCCCAACCCAAACTTGCGCCCTGTGCAAGATTTGTAGAAAGCGCCCCTTTTTTATATTTACATACATACTTTGATACACATGCATAAGACTTTTCCACATTACCCAGCTGGTAGAATTTCAATACGTAGGTCTAGTGGGATCTTTAATTTTACGATATTTTGAGTTGAATTCTCCAACAATTAAAGTGAAGTTATAAAGGGTTTTCCAATAAGAGGTGTTATTTTGAATAGCCCGCTATTTCAGTAGCTGTCACTTTTGAAGCTGTCATTTTTTGACATTTGACAACTACGCCATTAATAAAAATGGAACGATACACGCTTCAACAACGCATTGAAATTATTAAAATTCACTATACAAATGGTGAAAATTTGGCAGAGACGGTTCGTAAAACTAAAACATTTTTGGGTCGTCGTGAAGCACCTTGTCGGACCGCAATACAGAAATTGGTGGACAAATTCGAGCTGTTGGGACAAGTTAGTGATGTGAAGAATAAAACCCGTGCACGTCGCTCAAGAACAACTGAGAATATTGCTGTTGTAGCCCAAAGTGTTGAAGAAAACCCAGGTTTGTCCCGTATTTTTCATAAAGACTTGGGTCTTAAGGCTTATAAAGTTCAGTCAACACAAGAACTCAAGCCGGCTGATCATCAACAACGTCGTGTCTCTGCTGATTGGGCCCTTGAAATGCATGAAAATGATCCGGAATTTCATCGAAAAATCATCTTGACTGATGAGGCCCATTTCCACCTCGGAGGCTACGTCAACAAGCAAAACTGTCGCATCTGGGGCTCGGAAAACCCAAGAGTTATTGTTGAATAGCCTCTCCATCCTCAACGCGTGACTGTTTGGTGCGGTTTATGGTCCGGCGGGGTCATTGGACCTTACTTTTTCGAAAATGAGGCTGGAGCAACAGTTACGGTCAATGGATTGCGCTATCGAGAGATGATTAATGATTTTTTATGGCCGGAATTGGATAGTATTGAACTGGACAACGTTTACTTTCAACAAGACGGCGCTACGTGCCACACAAGCAATGAAACCATAGATCTTTTACGGGAAAAGTTTCCGGACCGTGTTATCTCTCGAAGAGGTGATCACAATTGGCCACCGAGATCTTGTGATTTAACACCTTGCGACTTCTTCCTTTGGGGCCACGTGAAAGATAAGGTCTACGCCAACAGCCCAGCGTCGATTCAAGACCTCAAAGATGGAATTCGTGAGGCTATCGAGGACATAGGGCAGCCACTTTGCGATTTGGTTATGGAAAATTTCATGAAAAGGATATGGTCCTGTAAGCGTGGTCGTGGCGGCCATTTGGCTGGATGTTGTGTTTCATTATTAACGGCATACCTTCCTCCTTATAATGAAATAAACATCCGATCATTTATCTCAAAAAATGCCATTTTTCTTTGAATATCAAAATAACACCTCTTATTGGAAAACCCTTTTGTAAGTGTGCAAGAAATAACTTAGCACAATTGTGATGGATGTTATTTTGGGATTATTTGAACAAGTTTTGTGGTTTAAATGCAAATGGCAGTACATATTTGTTTGCGCAAGATCAGATTACATTTTCTTGCTCCTGGTAATGCGCCCCCAGAGTTTTGCGCCCTGTGCATTTGCACATCTTGCACATATTTCTTTCAAAAGAATACAAAATTTCGATAATAGAAGAAATAATTTTATTATTTGTGTATTGTTCTTCATCTTTTTCTAAATCTATTTTCTTTAAGAATTCGGGACTACCTCAAAATTAGATCTGTTCAAGCAGTTAGCCTGCTATAAACTTGACCACTCTTATTGATGCTGTTGTTTTATTCAAATCTTCAATATTATAATGATGGTGAGAAATCTGTACAGCCAAAAAGAGAGTGTGTCATCACACAAAACTATCATCAGTTTCAAGTTTTTAAATTTATCAAAAATATGCCAAAATGAATAAACAGACATTAGTTATGTCCCAAATAAAAAATAATAAAAAAGAGACAACTATCAAAATCACACTCGAACCCAAAAGTTTGTTTTTAAGTCCACTAAATAAATTCATATCGAAGAGCCATATCTACAAAAAAAAAAAAAAAACGATGTCTCATTTTGATTATTGGATTGGCGCCACAGATATAAAATACCCATTTGTCGCCGCCACAAAGTCTATGCAGAAGCGAAGTCAAGAGATATAAAAACAACCCTACTATAGCTTAATATTGTTTGCCAAAAACTTTGTCTATTTTTCAGGGGAGAAGTTTTTGGGGGTTCCCTTTATACATAAATGTACCCATCGATTTCTCTCTTCTTTGAAAATTTTTCCTTTAAAAACTATTAGAATGCTTTTATTTAGGTCAATGTGGACTCAAGAACTAAAAAACTGATGTGAGGTGATTTGAGGCCTTGAAAGATCAAAAAATTAATGCTCTTACATGATTTGCTGTTATCTCTGTTATGCTCTTACATACATATATGTATGACAAATTGTTCAAGCGTGTATTGTATCCAGTACCACCACCACCCTCACTTTCTACCCGAGTCATTGTAATCCTTGGCATATCGTCGTCACAGATGAACGCCAAGAAAGGAAGTTGAAAAAAAAAATCGTTCCGCAATTTTTTTTTGTTGTCTGCGATTTATAGTCAAAGAATCGCGACGCCACAATTTCGTATAAAAACCCCCGAATACGGATACGGATGCTGATGTTTGTTAGACAGTAGGGGTTGTTGGGATCTATAGATGCTGGGAGAGGAATCCATTTGAAAATGTTTTTTGTGGAGTAGGTATATTGAGATGGCTTCACTCACATTGTTGCTAGACCACGCCGATAAAATCACTTACCCACTGATTTTCTTAAAACGATGTAAGGGTTGGCGTTGGATCTGGAATGAATAAAAGAAAATACGAGAATAATATCTCCCGCATGTAGCGCCCCACCCCAAACCATTTCGATTTTGATTTTGATTCTGGGCAGCTACCATAACAACAACTCGTTTAAGCTAATGGCTTTCGCTATTCATCGAGTGGGTTTCAATTCAATTTCAGGACACAATTGTCAGGTAAACATGTGATGAATAGCACTAGCCATACAGCTTACAGTGTGTAGCTATGCTCTTTAGAGATATGTTGCTATCGATACCTATCCACTTTATAATCGAGAAGCACTTGAAAGGTTTAACAGTTTCTATCATAATTAGGGAAAGAATTGGTCAAGTTGAACATGAGTTTTTCTTTTATTTGAAGGAGGAAATACTTTGGGAAATAACATTAGATATATGTAAGTCGAGAACATTATTATTTGATAACAGTGGAGAATATACTAATTCAGTTTACCTCCACCAATAAGGTACGGTTATTCTTTCATATAGGTATATGTTTTATTTGTTCTCATGGTCGTAAGATTTTTAATTCATTGTGGATAAAATGCGGTATAACTGGATACATTATAAAGGATAGTATATGTAAGCTTACAATTTTCACAAATTTTCTAAACAGACCAAAGGATTTTATTCAAATTGTCTACACTTTTATGAAAAGAAACTGCTTGTTTTAGCTGATCTATTTTTGTTTGTATTCTATCGAAACCAGCTCCAATGAGATATAATTGGATGTGGAAGTATCGTTTCTGCCAACTGTATAATGGCATTCTCAAATCGAATTCAATTGTACCATTTAACTTAGACGAAGTAGACCAACAGTTCCGTCCACCTGGGCTGCCGAGAAGTTTAACTTAAGTCAATTAAGCTACTGGAACGAACGGCCTCGCTGTTGAGCTATTCAAACGCATCAAATCATGGTCCGCCGAGAAGTTTAACTTAAGTCAATTAAGCTACTGGAACGAACGGCCTAGCTGTTGAGCTATTCAAACGCATCAAGTCATGGTCTGCTTAGGAATATAGAGCAGCTCATCTGCTAAAAATTATCGGAGGAAAGAATTTCCGTTGCATAAAACCCCACCATAGTTTGACCGATCCACATAAAAATGAGACTCTATGAGCTGCACCAACTTCAGAGATATCATGAGTCTTATTCACATTGCCTACAAGATCTTCTCTGTCGTATTTTTTGAGCGCCCAGAGCCGTTAGTTAACAACTTAGTAGGTTCATATCAGTGTCAGCGTGATGTCAGATGTCCTTTTGTGAGTATTGAAGTGGAAGTGGAAGAAGAATATAGATTTAACAGCAAACAGTCAACTACTATGTAGAAACTAAAAGACAACTATGTAGAAACTAAGCTGGACGGAGAACGGAGAAGCTTGTTGGTTGGGACCGAGGTTAACACCAGAGTTAAGGGCAGCCGTAGTTAGGAATGAAATAAAGTTTCAGATTTTTATCTGCTACATGAAGCCTAATTGGCCGACTTTTTCCCATAAACAATTTTCTTGATTTTAAAATTTCATATAATCGGCCAAGCCCATTTTAATTGTATACATAATTAGATACACATGCCCCTAAAAATGTTTTAATATTATTGCGTACCAAAATTTGAAGAAAATAAATTATAAGACTGACATAACTAATTATAGCCCGAACCACACTACTCTCATGTGGTGCGTTGGGGAGTAGTGTGTCGCTGTCATTCCAATGAATTTAATAGATTTCAACACAACATATCACATGATACAAATATGGCTCGACGCAAATGAAATACATTAGAGCGACAGCGACATATGACTCCACAACACACCACACAAGACATATCTGATTCCGGCTTATTTCTTTTAAAGTCAGACCTTAAAACCTACCACAGTAAGATCGTAGATAAGAGCAAGTAGAATTTTTATTTTCGAGTCTCAGTTTATTTTTATTTTTTACCACTTTATTATTAATTTTACTGTCCAAAATAAACCTTCCAACAAGTGCTGGGGGATCACGAAAAAAATCCTTTCTCTGGGAATTTTAATTTTTACCTCTAAGGGGACAAAAGGAAACCCGACTCATTCTATGGGAATTCTACTGAGAAAAGGAGATTATAAGAAAATTGAATATTTTATAGAAAATTTTATAAGACCTGGCAAACAATACATTAATATTAACAACATCATTTTCGGAAGAATCATTTTTAAGAAAAGGAAAAGTAACCGATGCAACCAATTTCATGAAACAGTTTTCAACGAAATGAAAACATTGTAATAATAGCAAAAACTAAACTGAAAAGTTATTGTTTTTAGTGGCGACCACTTCTTCGTTTGTAATGATCAAATACATACATATATCAAATACGACATCTATGGACTTGCTGCCCAGATGTCTTCTATGTCAATAATTTTATAAATTTATTTTTGTATTGTTATTTGTGATGTAAATAAATACAAAGCAAAAGATTCTTTCAATAATATCGAAGATTTTTGAGATAAAATTAAATCATACCTATTTAGTTTACTCCAATTACGGAAATTCTTATCGAAAATTTCCTTTTATCTTGTGGGTAATAAAAGGAAAAAAGAAAATATTTATGGAAAACAAGGGAATTTTAAAACTGACTGAAGGGATTTCTATTGAAAATGCCCCCCAACACTGCTTCGAACAGGCTCCATGTATATGTATAGGAACAAATCATCACCGGAATGTTTGCTATATTTTCTACCTCAACTCAAACATTTATGTGCACCAAGGTCGCACTCCTTTTAATAGTAAAAGAAAAGGAAGCCATTCCTTATTATTCTCGTTTACATAAATTAAGTCCCTGATGCATTCCGAACGAGGAAGAAAGTTCATTGAAGCTTCCTTAACGCAACTTTATTATATCTGAATTAAGTGAAAGTTGTGTATACCTACTATATCCGACTGCATCCATTCGGGGCTTTTCACAGTATTTAAGAGGAAAGCTTTTCACATCGAACGATTTATGTCTATGGCACTATTGGCACGTCCTGTGGACGTGAATGGCATCTTCAAGATGAAATAAATTCCTAGAACCCGCCGCCGCAACCTCACCGAGTTTAATGTTCTTTATTCTACATTTGCTTGTGGAATATACATTTTCCCTATACTTCGATTACAATTATCAAGGAGTTGAGAGTAAATAAAAGAGGACGAACATAAAGCAATGAAAATTCTTCAAGCAAGAGCTCATTAAAGGCGCTTCTGACAAGATATGACGAAACGAAGACGATGTGCGTTACTCATACTGGAAAAATGCCACAAAGAATAGGACTCTTGAAGAAGAGTGTTCTCAATCTTTCCAGATCGATATCTTCTATTATTATTATTTGTGAGTGTTTTTCGTTCAGGGTAAATGACTTTTGCAATTTTCAAAACCTATTCCACTATACGACCACACGTCCAGAATTTTCATATTTTTTTTTTTTCTGTTTCTGCTATGTGAACTCACTGAAACAAAAAGTCGATAAATCATAACGAATTTGTTGACTGCAGGAGAAAAGGATGCGCGCCAGTTGCCAGTCAGTCGCCCGTTAAATTAAATTTTCATTCACAATAATGCGGTTATATGATTTGATATGCTTTCCAGAAACAGTCAGACTTACCCTCCGAAAACTCCGGATGCCTTCTCTTTGAATGTTTGTAATCCCTTCATTTTGTTGCCGATAAGTTGGCGTGTCTATCTATGGAAGTTACAAATTACGATGAAAGTGCGATACTGGACTTGGAGGACGGTGATGTGGTTCTTCTACTCCAAGCTCCGAGAGATTATGTTGGGGGGTAGGTTTCTACTGATTACTGGTATACAAGTTTGTTTGCAGTGCTTTTCGATGATAACGTTTTACGAGGGGATAATGCACAGGCTTCTGGCGGCATGGGGTCCTTGGCAATATCGTTTGGTAAATATGACAGCTTTGCAGTAGCGCAGGCTTTAATACTCGGTTGGATGTCGTCGGGTTGATAAACACCTTTTACCGATTAAATGCTCTATAATAGCTAGCACCACCTTTAAGCAATTTATAAGGATTTACAGTTCTTGATGATTATTGTTTTACTGAAATCCATTTTTATTTGGGGATTTGTTTCTTCTGGTGCCTTTTCTGCAACGAGAAAATGTTTATTTGAGATAAGGAGATTATTATATTTTGGGTTTAGCTTTTGTAAACAAAGTTTTAATAATTGATTCAATAGCAAAAATATTATTTAAAAATAAAATATTTATATTTCTAAAACGCTATAGAACATTTTTGTTCAAAACATTAGTTAGGGGAGTTTATATTTTATCCATTTGCCAGAAACATAGTTTAGTTGTGAGTACATAAAAATGAACAATATACATACCACCGTGTTGCACATAAAACATAAATGGAAATTAATTTAAACTGGAAAATTGTTTTACATCAACAAAGTTAGAAATAAATTGATTAAAATACTTCTGAATATGTTTTGAACCCAACGCAATGTACACCATGAGATTTTTTTGATAAATCATAAGTTAGTTATGAAAAAAAGATTTAAAAAATCGTGGGAGCGGTTTTAAAAATAACAAATTTTGTGTATGCAAAATTTGTAAAGATACAATTTGGGGACGTCTTTTTTAAGTAAAGGGTTTTTCAACAGGGACGCTACAAAAGTAGAGCAACAGGGACAGCAAACGACGCAATATTTCTTGCCGTTCTTTTAACATTCTCTTCAGTAAGGTTTGCTATTTCATGATGGAAAGATATACAAGCCAAAAACGAGTCGAAATTATTAAAATTTACTACCGAATTTTCGGAGTCAGTGGCCTCAACGTTAAGAGCGCTAAAAATCGAAAAATCATCTTCAGCGATGAGGCTCATTTCTGGCTGAATATGGCTTCGTCAATAAACAAAATATGCGGTATTGGTCAGGCAGCAATCCACACGTACTCCATGAGTCATCATCGCATCCCGAAAAAAATACGGTTTGGTGTGGTTTATGGGCCGGCGGCGTCATTGGGCCGTACTTCTTCCGTGAAGATCAAGAACGGCACGTTACTGTGAATGGGGATCGCTACCGTTCAATGATAACCGAATATTTTTGGCCATATCTCACGAAATGGTCCAGTCGCTTCGCCGCCTCGGTCGTGCGATTTGACACGGTTAGACTATTTCCTGTGTAGCTACGTGAAGTACGAATATCGAACGTGAAATTGCAGCAGTATCGGCCGATTTATGCTTGAAAACCGTCGAAAATTGGGTTCAGCGTCTGGACTTCTGCAAGCGTGCCCGTGGTGGCCATGCGAAAGAAATCGAGTTCCATACATAATGGTATCGAACGTTCTTTCACAGGAATAAAGAATTTCATTGATATCCAAAACCGTTTTTGTTTTATTTAAAAAAAACTTTTGTAGCGCTCTTAATGAAAAACCCGATATTTAAAATTTAATTTCTAAAAAAATCATCCACCCATAATTTTTTAATTTTTTTTTAAAAATCGAAAAATATTTTTTTTTGAAAATTTTGATATGCAATATAATTTTAACTTATAACAAGCTTCTGTACGTAAAAATTTAATTTTATTCGGATAATAGGAAAGTCGAAAGCACTTTTCAATGAGGAGTATTGTTAACTATGCTAAAATGCATATAAGATTTAATATTTTATATACATAATTTTTGTTATTAAAATCGTAGGAGTTGTTTTTTAGCAAAATATGATTTTCCATAAGTTTTTTAACTTTTTTATGGAAGATTACGTATTTTTGGTTATAAAAATAATTTTGTTCAAAATCTTCTAGATAATGTTGAAAAACCCGCTTTTTTCCAATTTTGATAAAAATCGACCGAGTCGTTTTTGAAATATTGAGAATATTTTTTTTTTAATTTCGGTTCACAGTATTATTAAAAATATATCAATCATTCTTACTTAAAAAAATGATCAAAATCAGTTGTGCTGTTTTCGAGAAAATTGAAAATCAAAAAAAAGAATCCTTTGGGAGGTGCCATTAATTTGTTTTGCGAAACCATTTTTTTTTACTGAAAGTCCAGCCTGTACCTGTTGGGCCGATTTTGAGAAAAAAAGATTTTCATTTTTGGCGAAAAAATGTTGTATGACAGTTATTTTTGGTGGTTAAAAAAATGTGTTTTGGGAATTTTCAAAAAAAAAAAAATTGGTAGGAGACAAGATTAAAGAAAATTGACCCATCCTTTGAGGCTATCTATAGCCATAACAGACAGACAAAGAAACGGACGTTTTTGCGAGACGCACACAATATGTGTGTCAGCAAGTGGACGCACGACGGAAGTGAGGCTTAAGTTTATTGCAAACATAAGAATAGGTGTGTTCGTTTACTTAATAAAAACTGCTAATTCTAGTACAATTTTAATTTATGTATCTTTAAGTTATGTCTCTCGTCTCACGATAAGGGAAAAAATGACATTTTACTCACGAGTTTTCTTTCCGTAAAAGCAAAACGACAGTAATTAATTTTGTATCTTAATAATATTTATTATAGCGTACTTGAAGAAATTACTAAGACGCGTACCGATAATATAAATGTATAGCTTCAGATCCCTTACCACTGGTGGGGGGGAAAGAAAAGGATGTATGAAGCTGTAAAATAATTATATCGCCTTTTCAGCACGGGTTTGTCAGTGGTAAGTCTACAGTAACTAATCTCACTTTTTTAACAAACTTATGTGCTAATACTATTGAAAAAGGAAATTTATACGGACTTTTCGAAAGCATTTGACAGAGTAAATCATAAAATACTGCTTAAAAAGATGGAATATTTAGGTTTTCATGGTCAATTATTGAACTGGTTGAAGAGCTATTTGACTAACCGGGTTCAATATGTAAAAATAGGTCCTGAAAAATCTGTGAAAATTTTCAACCACTCAGGTGTTCCTCAAGGCAGTCATCTTGACCCCCTTCTCTTCTTGCTATTTATTAATGATTTGCCTCTACGCTCATCATATTCACCATGTTTAATCTTTGCGGATGCTACAAAAATTTATTAAATAATAAAATTACTTACAGATTGTTTTCAACTTCGAGAGGATTTTGAATGGTGTTACGTGAATGAGATATCTTTAAATATAAGAAAATGTAGTGTTTTGTCATTTTCAAGATCATCCTTCCCTATTATTTATGGTTACAAAATATTAAGCAATGAGCTTGAGAGAGTGTGTAACCATTTAGGATTTAGGAGTTATATTTGATGCAAAATTAGATTTTAGAATGCACGTGGATTACGTTATCTCTATAAAGGCAACTCTATGCTTGGATTTCTAATAAGAAATTCCAAGGACTTTAAATGTCCTTTCACATTGAAGTGTCTTTTCGTTCGACCAGTTTTAGAATACTGTTGTGTAGTTTGGACTCCGTACTATAAAAACGCGCTCAAATAGAATCAACAGAATACAAAAACGATTTAAGAGATTTGCGCTTCGACAACTTAATTGAACCGTACCCTTGCCTGCGTATAAAGCTCGATGTGATTTGATTGATTTAAAAAGTCTTGAATGTAGGAGAGTTTACTTTTTGATCTCTCTTGCACGTGATGTTATAACTGGTCATATTGATTGTCCTCCTTTACAATTGCTGTTTAAATTATACACTCCGGCTCGTTGTTTAAGACCAAGAGTTAACCACATTTTCTCTATTCCATATCATTCAACTAATTACGGTATCAATGAGCCAGTAACACGAGCTTGTACATTTTTTAATAAAAACCTATGTACATATGCCCATGTAATCGATTTTGAATGCTCTAAAAATATTTTTAAAAGTAGAATAATAAATGTGATTTTAATTGAATAATATAATAATTATCTAACTATGTAAACAAATAATTTATCTAAATTCCTTTTTGCCTAAGTCTTTTATTATTCAGTATTTTGATGTACATATTTAGTTTTAAAGCTAACATAAATGTTTAAGTCTAAGAAAGTTTTGAATACTTATAGGCAAATAAATAAATAAATAAGATCCCACAGGAATCTTGGCGACGTATTGATTACTGCAATTGAGCACAATTTATGTTTTTTACGGCAGGAAACAATTGTTTATGTTATCGACTGCTCTTGTTATTGAGAATGGTCAACGGTTTGTTGACGGAAACAAATGTTTACTTAAGACGGCGACTATATCCGTCCATCCGGGGTATGGTCAAGGGTGATGTCTGTGACATAACTATATATATTTGAACTTTGACCGAAATTTGGACTTAATGCCTAGTACGCAGATTGCGCTAAGTTTTAGCTCCCACTTTTCTCTCCAAACATTAGCTAAAACCCTAGCTTAATTTTGACATGAGAACGTCGTAGAGAATAAGTCAGAGAAAAAAGCAGTTCTCTGAGAAAAATTTATATTCAACCATTTCAGAAAAATTCTTTTCATTCAAGTGAATGTAATAAAGTAAAATGGATTAATTTCTTTGACTAAGATAGATCGCTTGTTTTTTAATATTACTCCATTTGGATTTTTATTTTCACAAACCTTTACAAATTTAGATCGTGAACTAATCTGCCGAACAATAATTACGTGTGTAAAATTTGACAGATAGTGATGTACAGTAAGAATCAAAAATTGTATTAGTTTAGCTGCAGCTCCGTACCACACGGCTAAAATGGTTGGCTAAATTTTGGAGAGAATTTTCTATGAAGACGAAAATTAAGCGCGATCTGCGTTCTATAGGCTTAAATCGCAAGAAATAATCAATTTTGTAAAGTTAACGAACAGGGCTATTTTTTTAAAATATCTATCTTTCTCAAACTCCTCATTTTGACCTCTTCTGGATCGTACGAACTTGTTTTAGTGGTTCAAGCGGCTTACATTTTTGATATTATAGAACATGCATACCTAATTAATATACCTATGTAGTAAAAACGGTTAAGAAGCTCGTTAAAATAATTCTAAATAGCTTAAAATATAGAACGCCGCGCCACCGTGCGCCGCCTCAGCCATCGCGTCGGAATTCTCAAAAAAATATGAATCACCCAGAAATTATGTTTGCAAAAATGTTGAAAACATTCTGTTGATCGTTATATGCATTAATTGCCATAATCGACCTGACAACCAATGTTTTCAATTTTACAGACACATGGTTGTAGATTCAAAATCCGAAAATTACAGCATCGATTGTAGATTTTACAACTAGAAAAGTTGTGGATAAAAAAGCATTCATGGATTCAGGAGTCACACTTGAGAATGGTGAAAAAAGAACGAATAAACCATGCAAATGATCTGGCTGAGTGAGTAGGTTAGGGTATATTAGCCTTCATTTTCAGAACCCATTATGTATTTGCAATATAAAATAGTTGTAGATTTCCATGCATTTGTTGTTTATTTTATAAGTTTTAACGTAATTTCTGCAGCTTTTTAGACTTTCGAAAATTTTGTTGTAGTTCTGACAATTTTTCATGTTTTTATATTGTTCATGTCTGATGCTGCAACTCATTTAACTACACCATGTTGTAGATTGACTGCGAATTTTCTGTAGTTTCTGTTGTCTGTAAATTTCACAGTTTCGTGTTGGGGATTTTACAAAATCATATTTGTACATTTAACAAGCAAAATTGAATAAACAGCAAGGAATTGTGATCATTATAACAAATTGTTTGTAAAAAAAAAATCAAACGCTGTTAGACGTTGCAATTAATTATGAATGTGAGATCATTTTCTGTTAAATACACAAATTTGGAAGTAATTGTAAATTCGACTGCCACATTTTGTAAAATTTACAGCGAAGATTTTTGTTGGGTGAATAAATGCAAACAAAATTTCAAAAATCGTTAGAGGGGTTTTTTCAATTGTAAAATTATAAAATTCCTTTAATATAATTGAAAAAAAAAACTTCTGGTAAGTCAATTTCAAGAACCAATGTAATCAATAATATTCACCTAAAAACCTTATTTAAAAAAAAATTACTAACTCGATATTTAGTACAATATTACTTATGTGAAATCAAAACTTCCCTTAAAGGATCTATCTCGCGTGTAAAAATCAAGAAAGTGATTTTGGGAATGCGAATTAATAACAGTTTTGTTTATAAAGGTACTTTTTTTACAGCCCTATAGGGCCAAGACCCTCCGCCGGCCAGTGGACATACTTCAGGCACCTAGAATTTTTTTTTTTCAATTCGCACTAAGCGCCTTAACGCAACCCCCTTTAAATTGCGGTAAATGGTTATTAATTGGTGTTTATCTAGTCTCTGGTTTTAAGTTAATGCATATTGAAGTTTTTTGGGTACAGCAGGCTTAAGTAATAAAACTTCTTGATAATTCTGTGAAATGAATTCATATAACCTTGTCTCGGGTTATTTTTACTATTTTCCTTTTTACTTTTTTACAGTAACAGTAACTATCAGGTATTTTCTTTTCACTGCGCAGCCGGTTTGCCGAATATTGTGGATTGCAAATTTGTGTTTGGCAGCAGATACGTTTTTAGTAGCGTAAAAATCATTAAAAAAAATATTTTCCTATTCAAATTAATTGTGTTTTCTATTAAAATTTATTGATTGGATCATTAATTTACTTCACCGAAAAGTAAAAACAAAAAAAAAAAGTTCATATTTGCTCTAGAAATTGCTTTAAAAGATTTATTCGTATTTGCAGGTGTGAAGCCCATGGCGCAATACACTGTCAAAACTTCACCATGAATGAAAACTCTCAACTTTTTTCTCCACATAACTACACGAGGACGTTTACGCGGTGAAAAAAAATTAATTCTTCATAAAAAATTGATCAGAATCAGTTGAACCGTTTTCGAGCAAAGCGAAAATCAAAAAAATGGTTCTTTGGGAGGTACTATTAATAACCATTTTTCGGAACAATTTTTTTTTATTAAATGGCAACTCATAACTAAGTATTTAAATTTATTGAGTTCTTAAAAACAAATTCGGTAGCGCTGGTTATGAGAAAAATAAGTTTTTCCTTTTTGGCCAAGAAATTTTGTATGAAAGCTACTGTTAGTTTTGGTCCTAAAAAAAAGAGAAAAAAACGGGTGGGGAGAATGTCCAAAAAACGCTAGGTACCAAGTTTAAAGAAAATCGACCCATCCGTTTAGTCTGTAGTCGAACAAACAGACAGACAGGCAGACAGACAGACAGACGTTTTTGCGAGACCCGCTTTTTTCGTCTTTGCTATCATCTTAATGTCAAGTTTGATCAAAATATCGAGTTCGATTTTTTGTACGAATTCATAACTTGCCATATAGTACCTATATTCGCAAGTAAAAAGTGACAACACATGTATACGATACCGAAACAATACTGAAGTTTTTCGAATTGAATGTGACAGGAAACTCACTTACTGTCGAGTGTTGACAATGAAAAGACAGAAGTTGAGCTAAAATGCTAAATAATATTTTTTCGAGTGAAAGTTTTGACGATTCTGTTGGAACTCCGTGCTATACGCCGACGCCCTCGACATTTTAACAGAGAATAAATAATGATTTTGACACGATAAATGGCTATTTTATACACTTCACTTTTTAATAATAAAACACAACTTCGATATTTTAACTTCTAACATCGAGAAAATCGGTCGAGAAACGATGAGAATTGGAACAAAATGCATAGGTTTTGTTCCATTTTTCATCGTTTTTCGACGTAGGCACTGCATAAAGTTATGTAGGCCATGACAAACTTCAAGATCATACAATGACAAAATTGTCACGACAAATGTGTCAGTATATGACAATGAAAAAATATGCACGACTGGGTCGCACGAACTTGCTCTTATGCGCGATCACATTGTGGTTCTATAGTCTGAAATAAATTAGCTATAGGAGTATATATTTTATCCATTTGCCAAATCTTAGTTTAGTTTCAGGTGGTTTTATGTGAGTATACAAAAATCAACAATAAAGCCTAGTATTGCACATATGCAATATGCATAAAAGGAAATTATACAATTTAAACTGGTAAATTGTTTTAAATCAACAAAATAAGAAAGAAATTGATTAAAATACTTTGAATCCGTTTTAACCCAACGCGATGTCAACCATCTGATTTCTTATATAAATCTTTATTTATGAGAAAAAAATTTTGAAAATCGTAGAAGTGGTTTTAAAAATAATTAATTTTTTATATATAAAATTTCGTTAACATTTTTGAGAAAAATAATTGGTAGGCCAATTTAAAGCATTTATTAATGTTGCGTTAAAAATTGAACTTCACAAAAAAATCTGCTACCAGTTTTCGAAATATCGAATTTTCAAAAAATAATTTTGATTTTTTTTTTTAAAAAATCCAAAAATCATTTTTTCGAAAATTTTGATACGCACTTTTATTTATATTTGTTACAAGCTTCTGTATAAAAAATCTAATTTTATTCGGTTGATCAGATGTCGAGATAGTCGAAAATCAAAGAAACCGTTCTATGAGAGGTACTGTTAATAAACGTAAAACATAAACTTTAAAAAATTTAAATGGTAGATCGTACTAATTTTAACACACAAAAAAATTTTATGAAAATCGTAGGAGTCGTTTTTGAGAAACAAAATATTTTTCTTAACGGTTTTTTAACATTTGTATGGGAGGCACCGTTATTTTTGGGTATTTGAATAATTTTTGTCAAAAATCTTCTAGATAAAGTTAAAAAACTGCTATTTACCAAGTTTAATAAAAATCGAATAAGTCGTTTTTGAAATATTGAGTTTTCCAAAAAAAATATTAAAACTTTTTTTAAAAATCTAAAAAATATTTTTTTTGAAAATTTTGGTACACAATATTATTTAGAATGTGTCAATACTTCTTCATAAAAAAATTGATCAGAATCAGTTTGACCGTTTTCGAGAAAAGCGAAAATCAAAAAAATGGTTCTTTGGGAGGTACCATTAATAACCATTTTTCGGAACCATTTTTTTTATTAAACGGCAACTTATAACTATTTAAATTTATTGAGTTCTTAAAAACAAATTCGGTAGCGCTGGATTTGAGAAAAATAAGTTTTTCCTTTTTGGCCAAGAAATTTTGTATGACAGCTACTGTTAATTTTGGTCCTAAAAAAAAGAGAAAAAAACGGGTGGGGGGAATGTCCAAAAAACTCTAGGTACCAAGTTTAAAGAAAATCGACCCATCCGTTTAGGCTGTAGTCGAACCGACAGACAGACAGACAGACGGACGTTTTTGCGAGACCCACTTTTTTTGACTTCTCTATCATCGTAATGTAAAATTTGATCAAAATCTCGAGTTCGATTTTTTGTACGAATCCATAACTTCCCATATAGTACCTATATCGCAAGTAAAAATATTTTTTTAAATTAATTTACTTACTTTTTTGTTTATTATTTAGGTATCTTACTAAATAAAAACTATTTTGTATATACCTACGTACCTATATAAATAAATTAATTATGATTGAGACACAAGATAAAACAAAACAGCGAAATAATAAAATATAGTTTAATTAATTATTTTGATCACCAAAAGCAAAGGGGTGCACGTTTTGTTTTTTTTTTTTAACAATCAAGGGAACTCAAAAACAGTTGATATTTTATCAGAAAATAAGAAGGTGTAGATGCCTACGTAGTTAATTATTCACTATCACTACTAGATTAACAAAGGGAGCAGTCCACAATTCACAGACAATTTTATTTAAAATCAAACCAGCAAAAAGTTATTAATCTTTTGATTGAAAAAGGCAGTTATTTAACATTTACTATTAACAAAACCAAGGTTTATTCGCGGAACCACTTTGATCGCACTTCAATGATCTTCACTTTTTGTAAACTAAAGAGCTTATGACAGACATGAACGTAACCTAGTATATTTTGAAACCAATATTTTGAGAATTGAAATTGCAATACATAAGCCGTGCTACAACAAAAAATCAAAGCCAAATACTTCTTAACGTTTTTTGTACATTCTTCCACATTGTCCTTTGTCTCCTTCTAATAGGGATACATAAACATAAGGACATCATTCCATTTCTTGAATTCTTTTTCATTTTCCTTTTGATTAGCAAGAATATGTTATTTTGTTTACAAGAAAGTTGCGACAACCGTAATTTTTTGCTTTTATCTGTTAACAACATTATCTACCTAGTTTGTTTATGTTTTTGGACAAAGACTCTGTTTCAGCTGGCGATGACAATTATGTATGATAGAAAAAGTTTTTGAAAGGTCGATGAACCTTGGTAGGTACGTCGGCGTCGTTACATACCTTTTCAAAGAGGATACTAAATCATGTGTTATGTTTATAAAAAAGCTAGGTTGATAAAAAAACCATTCCACAATCGGCATTCGGTATGATTCTTGGAGTTTAGTGGAGAATGATACTGTCGAAATGTTCAGAGGATTAAGCAAATCTTAAGTGGGTTGCAATAATTAATAATTAAGTTATCATCAGAATGATTTACAGTAGTGCCTCATGAATTGTTGGATGGATAATTCCAAGATTATCCTGCTTCAAATCAAAAAGGTTTAAAGATGAAAAGGTAGGTAGAATAAGCTTTTGTTTCTAGCGTGGATTTCAAAACGAAACCCGGTGTTTTGCACTTATAACCCCATAATGGGGTAACTACCTAGATTGTGAACCAGTACGTTACTTATTATTTATAATTATTATGTACTTATGTAGGTACATTGGTATACAGATACATTGTATGTACATGTATGTGTAGGTATGTACCTACATACATATGTTTGTAATTACGTATATTTGAAGTTAGATCGTGGATTTTATTTATGATGTTATTTGGAATGTTTTGTACTTAATAGGTATATTACATATTATGTACCTAAGTAAATATCTACCTACCTAAAGTTTCAATTTTTCAAGTAGGTAATGGTTAGCTATGCTTCAAGCAGATAGCACTTACCTTCCAATATCAATAATATTGTTACCCATAGAGGTTGGTATACCAACCTGATCTGATTCTAAATTAAATACATAAGTTAGTTACCTATATGTGGCCCTATATTAGTAATGCCCCTTGCCACACCTAGATTTGTTTAAGGAATTATTATGTTAGTTACAATACAATAATTATAAATATAGCACCATGTTGCACATAGTCAAAGAAAATTATGTTATTTAAACTTTAAAATGGTTTAAAAAAAAATAAAAAGAAATTGTTTAAAATGCTTTTAAAACTGTTATGAACCCAACGCGATGTACAACATCTAAATAGTTATGTTAATCTCAATTTATGAGAAAAAAATTTTAAAAATCGTAGGAGCGGTTTCAAAAATAATTAATTTTTTATTTATAAAATTTTGTAAACATATATGAAAAAAAAAATTGGTACGCAAATTTTAAGTATTTATTAATGTGGAGTTAAGAATTGAATTAAAAAAAAAAATCATTCACCCGTTTTTGAAATATCGAATTTTCAAAAAATAATATTGAATTCTTTTTTAAAAATCCAAAAATATATTATTTTAAAATTTTGATATACAATATTATTTTAACTGATTATAAGCTTCTATATACAAAAATTTATTTTAATCGGTGAACCCGATAGTGAGATAGTCGAAAATCAAAAATACCGTTCTATGAGAGGTACTGTTAATAAAACTCAAATGTTAAATTCCATATTTTAAAAAAGTATTTCGTACTAATATCAATACACAAAAGAAATTTTATCAAAATCGTAGGAGTCGTTTTTGAGAAAAAAAAAGATTTTCCTCAACTGTTTTTGAACATTTGTATGGGAGGTACCATTGTTTTTGGATATAAGCACAATTTTCGCTAATAATATGTTAGACAATATTAAAAAACTTTTTTTTCCCAAGTTTCATAAAAATCGACTTGGTCATTTTTGAAATATTGAGTTTTCAAAAAAAAAATTTCAAACTTTTTTCAAAAATCGAAAAATAATTTTTTTGAAAATTTTGGTACACCATACTATTAAGATTACAACAATCCTTTTTCACAAAAAAAATTGTCTAAATCAGTTGAATAGTTTTAGAGAAAATCGAAATTCAAAAAAATGGTTCCTTAGGATGTACCATTAATAACCATTTTTCAGAACCTTTTTTTTCATTTAACGGCAGCTTATAACTATTTAAATTTTTTTGCGTTTTTAAAAAAGAAATATGTAGAGCCGATTCTGAGAAAAAAAATATTTTCTTTTTTGGCCAAAAAATATTGTATGACAGGTACCGTTATTTTTGGTCTTAAAAAAAAAAAGAAAAAAACGGGTCGGGGGAATGACCAAAAACCGTTAAGTACTGAGTTTAAAGAAAATCGACCCATCCGTTTAGGCTGTAGTCGAACAGACAGACAGACAGACAGACAGACAGACAGACAGACAGACGGACGTTTTTGCGAGACCCACTTTTTTTGACTTCTCTATCATCGTAATGTAAAGTTTGATCAAAATCTCGAGTTCGATTTTTTGTACGAATCCATAACTTCCCATATAGTACCTATATCGCAAGTAAAAATTGTCATGACAAATTTGTCATTGTAGTTTTTTGACAAATTTGTCAACTGTCAATAATTTATGAAATACAAATGTTTCAGACAAGTGTGACAAATTTGTAGAATTGTTACCTGTCAATTTTTATGAAATAGGGCCTTGGTCTATTATCTTTGTAAAAGTGCAAAAGTGTAAGATTTTGCATTTTCACTACTTTTAACTTTTCCAGAAAATTGCAAAGGTGTGAAACAATAAATTGGGAAATTTTAAAGTACTTTTCCTTTGAAAAAGTGGTTTCAAATTAATTAATTAGCATTTTATTATAATATTTGTATAATAGTTGAAGTGAAGTTTTTATAATTTTTTGTATTAGATTGTTATTAGTAGTTAGATTAAATTCAAGTTGGCCAACTTTGATTAAAATTAGCCTTAAATCGATTGGGTAAGTAATTAAACATCAGAGGCCCGTAACGCAATTCTACAAGTACTTGTAGTACAAGTGAAACAAGTGAATTTCTGCAAGTGTAACAAATTTTTGTAACACAAAGCTACTTGTCGACTGGAAGTTCTATTTATAAGTGTATTAAAGTACTACCTATACATTTTTGAAATTATGTATTTTCCCTATTTCTATAACTCAAAAACTACAAGTTAGTGTAGAAAATAAATACTTCTTGTAGGAAAGTTAATGAAATCTTACAGGTGAATTAAGACTTGTTGGGATTATGAATGTCTACAAATGTTATTGAAAAATTCAATAATTTAATCTACTTTGTAATTGTATTACTTTCTGTACCTTATAAATATAAGTGAAATACATTTTTTTTTAACGTTTCTCGGTTAATTGCGATGCGTTCGCGTTGGTTACTATTAAATGATTGATTGCTTCAAGGCGGCCTCCTCCTAGGTTCATTGCCTTATCTCCGATGATGTTCAGAAATCTGTGTTAACGAATTTTTAGGAAATGTTGAGTTTTGCACTTTAAGGTTTACATCTTTTTCAAAATTGAAGATTACAAATTTCGCAACAAAATTAAATATATTAACCAAATATTAATTACTATTTAAATTAATAATTATAGTTTTTAATTTGTTATGAAATATTCTCAGAGAATCTTCATAAAGATAGAGAAACAAATGCTACAGGAGGCCGTGCGTCGGCTTCTAAGCTGAATACCTACTAGTGTAGGCAAATTTTTAGGTATTTTCGACTACTGTAGGGTTTTTTTTTAATCTTATTGAAATAATCTATACTTGTAATAAAGCTACAAGTGGTTTTTGACATGTAGGCTTCAAGTTTTGTGTTACAGATCACTGAAGACTGTTATTTTTTAGAGTGCTCAATTTTCTACAAAAAAAAAGTTAAGCGATTAATTGGCGAAAAATAAAACTGATTCTTGTAGAAGGGTTAAATACAAGCACTTTTTACTATGGAAAGGTGTTCTATATCGCCTCGTTTAAACGGGAGTGGAAATTTTCAAAAAAAAAAAGTAAAGGGTCCCCCATCTAACTTTTTTTTTCAACTAGTGCTTATTTCGTGAATGGTAACACTTAGCTCATGTCTGACTTGACAGATAATTAGTTTTATCCTTCAGCTGAACGAATATGGTTGTGTATACGCTTCGCTAAGTGGGCCTGCGATCGACTTAGAGAAGATGTCGATTTTGCCAAAAAAATCATCTTTTTAGATGAAGCCTGATGAAGCTCATTTTGATCTTGGCGGGTAGTAAACAAGCAAAATTGTCGCATTTGGGACACAGAAAACTCATACGCATACATTGAAAAGCCGATACACCCAAAACGAGTCACTGTTTGGTGCGGATTTTGGTCCAGAGGCATAATTGGGCCATTTTTCAAAAATGAGCAAGGAGTGGCCGTTACAGTCAATGGCGATCGTTATCGGGCCATGTTGAACGAATTTCTGTTCACAAAAATTGAAGAGGAGGATATTGGCAACATTTGGTTTCAACAGGACGGCGCTACGTGCCACACAGCCGAAGCTACACTCGATGTTTTGCGCCATTTTCAAAAAAAAAGAAGCTATTTGGCGGACCCTTTACATTTAAATACAACGGCAAGAAAAGAAAGATAGAGTTTTTTCTTTATTTGTTTTTTTTTTTTTTTAAATCAAGTTATTTCTTTCAAAAGTTTTCGAAAAAAATACTTCCAAACTCAACATTTTTGAAAAAAAAAATCCTAAACAAAATTTGTATACTGATTTCTTTTTTGAAATTAGCAAAGCAGGTACTGATTTTTTTTTATTATTCAGTGCTACTTATGTATATAATTCTTAATAAAATATTGAAAACCAGATTTTTCTATATGTATGTATATATTGACTTTCAAGAAAATTGAAAATTACGAAATCTACTTTCTTATTAGATAATGATTGATTTTGTTTGGTTCTACGTAAAGTTATGGAATGAATGAATCCTTTGAGGCGGCGAAGCTACCCAAACTGTTGGCATCGGGGCCTGAACAATAAACATCATACCCTAAGCGGAGCAGCGGAATTACGTGAGCGGGATAAGCATTTGAAAAAGGGAGATTCCTTGGAACCCGGTCAATTTTCAATTCTCTCAAAAAGAACAAGACATTCAAGCATCCGGATTTCTGTTTTTGACTTAAAATTGATAGGACTAGGTATCGAATTTTGGAAACAAAAATAATATCTACTTAAATGCTTAAAATTAAAGTTTAACATTTTTATTCATTTCTTTTTCAAAAAATTTGAGATTGAAAATTATTTCTTCCAAAACTGTTCACTAAAACAAGATTATGTAAAAACAAAATAAAAGATTAAATTTTAGGATTTACAAAACGGTATAGCGTCCCATTGAAATTATTGTTACCCTTGTTTTTCAATAATTTTGTTTTCTGTCTTAATTCAATTTTTTTTTAGAAAATTGCCCGTTTAACTGGGGGGAAACAGACTCCCCTCTCAAACATTTTTTTTTCTATACGCTCCAGCTCACAGCTTTTTTGTCACACTTTATGCGAATCACCCTGTATAAAACTATCTTTTATTTTTGATTAGAATTTTTTTCAGATTTAACTTAAAAAATTTAAATTATAAGTATTAATTAGAGACTTGAATAGTTTTCTATGTACATTATTTGAAACTCCATTTCAACTTAGTTAGTTTGTCTGAGCTTTGCTTTTTTTTAACTAAATGTAAATTTCAAAGTCTTGCATATTTTTTTAATCAACCTTATGAAAGTGTGCTTTTCAATTTTGGTTTTTCATGTCAATTTTAGAATCGTGAAGGTAAATTAGAGTTTTTACAATAAGTTTCGAAATAAACTGCTCCACCACTATTGAGTTTTTTTTTGTAAAAAAACTGACATTACGCTTAAAATGCAAAAACAACTACTTAGGTAAACCAATTTTGACAATAGATTTGTTTCGTAAAAGGGCTATGGTAAGTCCATTGAAGTATAGCAACAACTGTCTATTACTTCATCTTTTTTCTTGAAAAAAATTTGGAATTGCCGAATTTAGATACCTACTACATATAGGTACATACAACAGACTACATATGTTTTCACATAGTTTTGTTAAAAGCTTTTACTATTCTTTATAATATGAAAATACCAAAAACTGCTTCAATACACAAATCGATTCACTTCAATTTCACTTAAATTTTTTGTAACATTTTCGATCTTTGAGTAAAAATATAAATTGTCATTTTTGATTGGAAAATTTTCATTTGAAAATTGAACATTATTAAAAACTTTTTATTCGTATGAATTACAATGAACTTTGTCCGAATTGTTAGTAATTTTTTACTGTAGTAAAATTTATCACAAAATTAATTATAATTACGTTAAAAAAAAAGTCAAGAACCTAAAACAAAATAAAACATTAAGGGCCAGTTTCACAGTCAGAAAAGTGACACTTAAGTGGGGAATTTGAAAGATTAATTCCCAATATCACCGTTCTCTGTTACCTGAATAAGTGGCACTTAAGTCTCCGATGTTGGTGACTTAAGTTCCACTTACGCTAGCCATGAAATTTAGCTTAAATTCCTAATATGGGAAACTTAAGTGCCAAATATTTCGGTAAGTGTCGACTGTGAAACTATGGCCCTAAGTTTTCGGAGTTTATAATTTTTATGATTTTGTATGTTTCAAAAATTGCTTTTGTTGTCAAAATTATTCTGGATTAGCTATTTTATAATATATTTAAAACAAAGAAATGAAAAATTCAAAACACCCAAAGTACTACATGCTTGCGTCGATATCATGCCGGTCATCGACGTTAAATTATATTCCTTGAGAAAGTATAACGTTCAAATTATGTTTAGTTTAATATTACGTAGGTACCTATACT